>JADLSH010000192.1:1450000-2687500 GCA_016169945.1 Trachythela sp. YZ-2020
AAGGTTACAAAATGAATGGGCATTGTCGGTATTATATAATCTAACCGAAAATAAATTTACCAAGTTTTCATTTACCACTGATAAGTAAAATCGTCTGGTGCCGTGTTAGACACAGTAAAATACTCTGGTGTTAGGGCACACCTGCATGGGTACATTGCTAGCTAATGGGTTCACAGTGGCAGATATTTTTTGTGCAGCTCCTGCAAAGAAGCGCAGAATCCCGTTCTTGTTGACTTCGAGAACCGAATAAACCTGATGTTTTAATTCCCATATAATTTATTACGTCGTTGACTATGACGCATGAACGCGTTGCCGTTGATTTCAGCTTCGAGAGAAACTCTTTATTTCTTGTTTCACGGAAAAATGGTACCACTGTACCAAGAGAACCAGATTTCGTCAATAGACTCGCTCAACAAAGAGCACAGCATTTTTCGCTCATGTTTTTTCGTTAACATATGCTCGCGCGACACAGCATAGCATTTTCGCTAATGTTTATATTTTTAGTGCTTTGTTATTCTCGTTTGTGTTGTCGAACATGCAAAAAAGAGCCTGCAAAAGTCCTATTAAAAATGTACACACAAATTCCCATTTCCCCCTAAAATCCCTTAATTAAATGACTTGCAAATCCAATAATATAAATTTATTTCTTTAAAGTAAAAGCTAAGTGGGTGTAGGGCATAGCCCACAAAAATACATTGAGGGAAGCTGTTTGCTATTGAACCTGTTTTAATACATAAATATTTAATGATTGGTGTTTTTTAATAAGAAAAAAGAGAATATGGCAAGATATTTTTAATTACATTTTTGTGAAAACATAATATTTATTATACATAATATTTCTTGTAGGAAAATTTATAAATGTGGTTGCAAGATGGCCTGGATCCACTCATGACAGCCACATCTTCCGCACATCGCATATCGGGAATGTGTTGGAGGACACCAATTTTGAAAATGGTGTACTCATAGGAGATAGCGGCTACGCATGTTTACCATACCTAATGACACCATATCCAGAACCAGAAACCCCACCCCAGAGAAGATTTAATCGAGCCCTACGAATCACAAGATCCATCATTGAAAGGACATTTGGCATTTTGAACCGGCGTTTTCACATTTTACACTCTGAAGTGAGAATGGCACCAGAGAGAGTTTGCACCATATATCACCATAGCATGCCGTATCCTTCACAATATATAGCTATTGATAACAATGAACCCTTACCTGAATTTGATGAGGAAGAGCCCTTTGAGAATGCCAATTTTGTGGTTGTTGAGACCGGGAGAGTAGTGAGGGATCACATTGCGAATACGTACTTTTTAATATAAATTAATACATTGTCACATCAATTACATGCGTTCAGTAAAATAATTAATATATATCATACAAATTATATACACATATTTTATAATTTAAATAATTTATTATTCAAACAAATTTCTGTAAATATTTATATAATTTAAATAAATTGATTATGAACATTCAAACAATTTTTTGTAAATATTGTAATAGTTTAAATTGTTTATGTTATTCAAATAAAGTTCTGTAAATATTTATATAAATAATTAATACAAATGCATATTTACATAATGTTTAATACATAACAAAGGAATTGTTTCTTGCCGTCAGCTCAGCAACTTCAAGCTGCAATTTCTGTTTGGCCAACCGCAAATTGTCCACTTCCAATTCAATCTTCTGCTTCTCCACACATAGCACATCCAGCTGCATTCTTTGGATGTCCTTGTGGGTCACTTTTCCCCTCTTATGGCACTGACTCGTCGTAGCCATAGGGGTTGCAGGGATTGGGGTTTTGGGGACTTCATCATTTTCATCATCATCTTCAACTGGCATCAGCTGATCATCTGGAGACTCAATAGGATCAGTATGACTGTATCAGGTATCACTAGCTCAACAACTGTGCACTGTGACTCAGTTGCAGGATTAGTTCCTACAATATACAGAATACACAACTGTCAAACACAAATTCCTTCAAGTAAATAAGAAATACACATGTGGCTGTGTCATTTTGGTGTTATATAATATATATAGCCTATATATATATAATGGACTTTGTATAAGTTCATTTCAATAGTAAACATTGCATGAACAGAACAGACAAAATACTATGTATCTAAACTACAATAGTATGTTTATAGTGTGCTGTTAATAGTGCAAACGTTTAATATTTTTAGAATTATAGCCTACAGTAGATAATTCCTTTAATTTAAATGCACCAGAATCACCACATAATGACAGAATCATGTTAATAATGTTCATATTATTTAATAGTGTTACAGACTTACAGTATTAAATATAATATACGAATAAAGCTCCGTAGAAACGAACAAGTATTTCCTTGACAGGGAGCCTTGTTTTTAGTTAAAATAAAAGCTGGACATGCCAGCTTTTGAACATTGAGGGAAACTTGCCCAAGGCCGTCAAGGAAAACTTGACTATAAGAATAATTGTTAAAAACATTGTTCGAATCGTCGTACAGACGACTGCGACGAGAAAGGAAGCTTGTCAAATGTCAAGGAAAGTAGGAAACTTGCTCGTCTGTTCGGGGCTTATTAAAGAGTTAAGACTGTACTTATCTCAGCTGAAGTTATATGAAGTGAGCTTAATAAGACACATTGATACTTTTCCCGTAAGTTCAACTATCACAACTTTTAAGGCTAGTTCTGTCCGTAGTATGCTCCGAAGAAACAAATAGCAACAGTAGCCACAAATTTCAAGAAGTTTGCCATCTTTAAACAAATATTTTCTTTGCGCATGAGCACTTTGACACTCACCTGACTCCATACCACCTTCAATCCCGGAAAATCCCGGTTCGTCTCCAAATAACTCTATTATCCTCTGCGAGGTTACCGTGGGTGGTGACGGTGGCTTTCCACCACCGGTCTTTCTCTGTGCCTTCTTTTCTCGGCCGATATCTTTTACATGTGCACTCCATCACATTGCTCTCCATTTCTCCCGAATTTCGGTTGTGGTCCTTTTCGCTGACCCCAAGCGCATTCACTCTGTCGCTGATATAGTGCCAAACCTTGTGCTTTTTTATTTAAATTATTAGAGAATTTTCCTCTTATTGTGTCGAGGTTTTCCTCGGCCAATTGTAATATCAAGCTGCATTCGGCAGCTGATTTAAGCTAAACGCCGTTTAAGCTAAACGGCGTACGAACAACCGGCCCCAGTACAATAGGAGTGAATAGGCGCATTTCAGTTTTGTGTTTTATATTGTGCTACACATGATAGTGACAATTATGAGAGCAGGCAAGTGATGCCTAATATTCCCATTACATGTACAATTTACATAATGCCCATACATCTAGTGACTTTAATAACAGTCTTTCATTTTGGCTACCATGTGCTGCACTCTCACAATTAATGAAACAAACCTATATATACAACCATCTATACAATAGTGTCATTGAAATCTAAAAATATATATCATAGAACTATGGTGGTACAAGGGCTTTCTGACTATCTGGTTCAACGAAGAAATGTGACAATTCTTTTGTTTAAATTTCAAGAAATATGTTATGCCATATTATATATCCTCTATTAAGCCTGTCCCTGTTTTAAATAAGGAAATCCCCACAATAAAGAAACACATGTGTACCGATTAGCCTGATTATTGGCCCGGAATTTTACATTGCTTTACGACATATCATACTTGCAGTATTTGGTAAAATGAATAAGTCCCTATTAAGTCAACCCTCCCTATATTAGTCCCCTCAAACATGTCTGAAATAAATAAGCTTATAAGCGCCTGGGGGGTTCAGGCTAATCGGTACACATGTGTTTCTTTATTGTGGGGATTTCCTTATTTAAAATGACCGATTTCTTGACAATCTCGACCGATTTCTTGACCATCGTATATAACTTCTGAATTCATTCATGTTTGACCTATTTTTTGCTTCTGGTAACTTGTACTTGATGCTACCTTGGATAATCTGCAGAAATCTCTCGAAGAATTGTCTTTTGAAGGTAAAATTTTATAAATTTCCGTACACACCGGCGTGAGTATAAGTATACTGTATATTGTTGTCCTTTGTTTTGACTTTGCAATCCCTAATTTGGCTTACTTTAAGATGAACATTGTAATACAACGTGTTAGCATCCTCAATAGACCTCATTACCTCAAGTTCTAGTGCTGAACTAGACGTATCTTTCGGACAATTAAATGTTCATATTTGAATGTTTGTAGTTCATATTATGAAGATGTCACTATGTCAGTTTTGAACTTTTGATTAATTAGCATCAATGGCAATGCAATGTATTTGTCCCCTGTTTAAAATTTAAATTTGTAGAACCAGATGCTTCCAGCACTCCTGTGAAGGAAACTCAGATCCCTTGAACCAGGAAAACATTTTTAACACCAGTAAACATAAGAAATATATATTGTTTAAATACATGTATAAATACATGAATATTGACTGAAGTAGCAAGGGTTACCAAGAGCATCCGAAAATAACCAGTATATATTCATGAGGTTATACCAACTTGCCAAAGTGGCATGGCTATTGTTTACAATAGTTGCGGGTTGATATGTATATGTATATTGATGATATGACATCTTTGTTGTTTTGACATACAGTCACATTCGTAGTGAATATCAAGGACGTCTTTACATGGCTTATGTTGAGAAAAACAATGTCCTTTTGCAAAGGTAACCCTATCTCTAGCATCACCCTAACACACAATAGATTATATAAGGTTACTGGTTACCAGGGTAACCTTGTGTCTAGGATCACCCTATTGTCATGTAAACAGCCCATGGGTCAAACAGTGTGCTTTGTGTTCTTTTTAGCTTACAATCTGTCCAGTTCCCAGTGTGATGAGAGAAGTTGTCAACTGAGCTGGAACATGTTGCTGAGTATTGATGAAGACTCAAATATGAAATATTTATGTGAAACAGGCATTGTGATGGATTTGCTTGATTTGACATCCAACAAGAAGAACATTCTCACTCGAACAGTTAAGCATGTTTTCCAGGTCCAATAAAACAGAAATAAATTATTGAATGTGAACAAATGTTTTTTTTTTAATTATCCTGTCTACATGCCATAGCCAAAAATATGAAGTCTATTTCTAGCTAGTATAAATTTAATGTTTGTAGAATAATGCATTATAACTTTTGTAGAAATCATTATTATGGCTCTGGTCTGCATAATAAGTAGACAGTCAATTAGGGTGTTTTATTTAAGAAATAGAAAACATTTTCCGTGTTTCTATACACTTATAGAAACACGCGTGGGAGTTTGGGAGAACGAGAAATAATCAGTGGGAAAACGAGCCCGTAGGGCGAGTTTTCCCACGTTATTTCGAGTTCTCCTAAACTCCCACAAGTGTTTCTATAAGTGTATAGAAACACATGAAAAACTGTTTTCTATTTATTTTATAATATAACTCAAAAGACATTTTTTAAACTCGATTAATTTACAAATTCTCATTACGTACGCATGCTGACCTTTGCTCGTCAATTTCGCTGCAAGAAAACAACTCTGTTTGAAAATTAACAGTCAAAAATGTGTAAAAGCATTAAAATTGTTTTTAAATAGTATTCAAAGTTTTATAATTTGCATTAAATTTGTTTTTTTAATGATTTTAAATTTTGACGGGAAAATTTCGTGTTTCTATACAGTTATCGAAACACGCTTCTCGACCAATCAGCACGCGCGTACTATAAATGTTATATTATAATTTGCTTTAATATATAGTGTGAGATTTTGAGGTGATTAATAATGGTAATTGAACTGAGTGGAGTGCAATTTGGTCTGAAATCAAATGCGTGATTACAAAATCGTACGACCGCGAAGCGGGAGTGCGATTAGTAATCACAAGTTTGATTTCAGACCAAAATTGCACGACACGAAGTTCAATTTCCACTTTGTTATATTCATTTTGAAATCTAAATAATTTTTTAAACCGGCCGATGCGGTTTTTATTAGTCTTGGTTACAATTGACACACCCGCGATACTCCCTGAAATGCAGTAGCATAGCAACAACATGAATTGTAATTTGACAAATAGCGTTGTCTCGACGTGACGTCACGAATTCCGACCCCCCGCCAAGACTCAGACAAACATTGGCAACTCTTAATATAAATTGTATTATGATTGAGAGCTTGCTGTGAGTTATTTTGATAATTTGATAGTTTGTTTAAAGTTTATTTGTGCGGAATCATACACACGTTGTACTTTTTGCTTTAGTCGAAGTGCCAGTGTCGATATTTTTGCTTTGGTAGTTGTAATATAGGCTATTTCATCGCTTTAGTATGGACTATTCTGTCGCTGGCACGCTGCTATAAATAGGTCTACTATCCTATATAGTCTATATTAATATATTGTTGCTTTCGTGTTTATACTAAGTTTGGACGCTTAAAAAACATTTTTTGTCGATTTAGTGCCCATTATTTTGCTCTTTTGGTGTTTTATATTCGCTTTTATAGTGCCCATTATTTTTAAAATTTACTATTTTGTCGCTGTATTAGTATCCACTATTTATAGTCTATTTTGTTTACCTTTTAGTTTTAATACTATAAAAGAAGCTAGGTCTAGGATTGTCTACTATTCTATCGAAAATTAAAATACGGATTTATTTCAAATGAAAGATTAATTGTCACTTATACGTAAAATAATTTCAAATATAAACTCTTTTCACTGAGGAATCTTCCGTTGATAAGTAAAACTATTTTGCTTTGACAATAAAAAAATATGTTGAAAAAATATTTCACAAGCCGGTTGACTTATTGATTTAATAGTCTATTTTTAAATATCAGTTCTGTAAAAGAGAGAACCGCCCTTTGGCACTGTGTCTGGTTTAAAAATGAATTCTACAACTAGTGCTTCTCCGATAAATTTAACAACTCTCACTGAAAACGACGGCGTTCCCGGCTCATATTTTGAGCATGATCCATCAGATTATACTGTCGATCAACTCAAGCGGTGGTTAAAATGTAGAGGCTTGAAGCAAAGTGGTAAACGCCGAAGGCTCTTTACCACTTTGGCCCTTTATCCGTGGGCCCTTTCTCGCCTGGCCAATGAACTGCACAAAAATATGTGTTCCTATTTATCATTGATACATCAAAGTTTTTCCGCGAACATGCTGAAACCCAGCGACGAGACTTTTCAATTCCTTGCGACGGTTTATACCTTTTGCCCAGAAGCTCTCATTTCCTGAAGCGATTTCGGCAATTTTTCTGGATATCTCGAATCACTTGCACACGTTCCCCAGCAACAGTGCTTAGTACTAACCATGTTCTAACTTTGGTGTAAATTTGAATGAGTTTTAGTGCAGATAAAATAAAAAAATATGCCAATGATAGTTCGCTGCTAGTATAATTCTATATTAAATAGTAGTTTGTTTGTCTGAGTCTCGTGGGGGGTCTTAGCTGAGGGAATCTATTTTTAGCTACGTGAGACAACGCTATTGACAAAAACTTTAAAAGACTCAGTATAAGCAAGCAAAATGTGAGTGGATTTTTAGAAATAAAGACCGCAAAAGTAAGTTTAAAGATATCGTAGACTTTACATGTAAATTGATAAACGTTTCTTGTGATTTTGTGTATTCAAACATTGACACTACAATCGATCATTCCATATTAACCTTTGACAGCTTTGTGTTCAGTTTTGGCTGTTGCTCAAATGAAACTTTGTTTTTGTTAACATTTTGACAATGTTTCATTCAAAATTTTGTTGATAATTTGGCCAGTATTATTTGTGAAAAATTATTTGATATTCTTTTAAGTTTGACTCGCCTCTATGTTGATTCTTATGAAAAAACTGCAGTAATGCAGTCTAGAGTATTGACAATTTATGGTGAACAAATTTGGTAATTTGCCAGAGCACATTTCTCTTTAAATTGATTGGCTAGTTAAATTCTATCATTCAATCTGATTGGTTGTTGTGGTGCAGAGCTTCAATCTGATTGGTTTAAAAATGATGCGATTAATACTCAAGATGATGCGATTTGGGAATTAATCGCACTATTTTTGACCAATCAGATTGCAAGAAATGCCATTGATTTCAAAATGAATATAATAAATACAATAACAAACCTGAGAAAACTTAAAATTGGATATACAGTAAGAGCCCAGCAAATGACTTTCAATGTCTTGTTTGAATGTTATTTGCTGAACTTTTAATTTGTAGAGCCTGATAAAAATATCTTTCAGGGACCCTGGGGAAAGGGTAGCATGGCCCGTCGGTCATTGAAATCCAAATGTGAAAGACAGCAGAGTCCTGCCCCCATATAGGAGTAGCCATAAAATATTGTAAACAGCACAAATTCATTACAATTTGAGTATGAGAAATGATCGATGGTCTAAGGTACACTGCTGTCAAATCACGGTGTGTGTGTACAATTTTAATAGGTACTAATCTTTCTGTGAAAATAAATGGCAGAAAGCACATGCATGGAATAATTCAGTGAGCATATAACCAAATTAATGATATTCAGATGGGAGTTGAGATTACATTGGCCAGGACACTGGCAGGAAAGTACAATTTTAACTTATAACAATACTAGAAATACATGCTTGCAGTAACCCCTCGCCCCAGCTGAACATTGCCAGACATTACATTCCAAAACATTACTATTGCTAATCTTTTTTATCAAAAAATCTGCCATGCAAAGGTTGTAGGCGAGTCGGATATCTGCGTTCAAAACAAATTTTTGGCATAGAAAACAGAATTGGATCCTTGGCTCACACCCCTCTTCACGACGCAATCAAAGGCTATCGCCAAATGAAATGTTTTACCTGACGTAATCACTGCAGCTGTGGCTTCCTTCATTTTAAATTTGCCATTAAAATTTTGATCATTACTCTAATAGTTTGGAAAGAAGAGTGGAAGGAAACAATATTATTTTGGGAAATTTCAAGATTGTTTCAAGAAGAGGAAGCACAGTAGCCATGGCAACACGATAAAATAAACATCTTTTCTGGAGTACAAAACAACAGGCACAGAATACTACAAAAATAATTAAAATATTAGTTGTTTTAGCCATACAAATCTGAGATATATGGTGTAGGTATGTTCTTATGCATTGTATAAGCTTCAAATTAATGTTTAAATGCAACCTTCCGTTTACTAAAACGTTGCCAAAAGTTTATAAAACTAAACTGCTTTTTACTTATAAATTAGTTTTTGAAATGAAATCAGTTGAAAATATACAAATTCTCTCGTGTGAAACGATTTCGCTTTCCTTTTAAGTTGGAACTTTTTGATAGCATAAAATATAGGATATTTTAATTGTAAAAAAATGAAAATCTATGTAAATAAAACAACATTCCTACGGCTATATCAACAATTTAATATAAGAAACTTGCCATATTTTTTCGACCATTTATCTCTATTTATCCTTTTTTATAAAGTATAAACGATAAATTTGTTCCGCAGCTTTTCCTGAAGTCCCAAAAAGCTATTTATAAGTTATAATTCAGACTTACTGATATGACTTACTCATGTTGGGGGGTGGAGAGAGGGGCGCCAGTATCGAAATAACTTTTAGGGGCGCCAAATTTAACACTGGCCCCCCTTGGAAGTTTGAAGCCACCACGCCACTTTCCCGGGTGCGATTCCAATCTTTATACAAAGGCATTTTTTAAGGCAGGACTTTACGCAATAAATTTCCACGTGAAAAAATAAAATTAGTCGATTATGAAGTTCTAAGCGCGAGCAATGACCAATTTCGTACAACCGGGAATCGAGTCAAATGCACGACGGGGTGGGAACGGTTTCGCATCAAATTCCCACCTGTGCGGAATTAAACTCTGGTAAATCCCGGGGGGATGATCACAGTTGGAATTGACTCATACATTATAAATGTATTGAAATCATGTCATTTGTACTTTTAACCCTATTTGCGTTAAATTGACAATAGTACATTTCCTGCCAGCAAACCACCGTGGTCATTGTTTGATCCATGGACAACTAGGCATTGTTTCATCGATCCATGGACAACGTAACTGGGCTTTTCTTTCCCAAACTGTTGGGCAAACTATAGGGGGCATGTGAGTGTTGCACTCTTGCAATAAACATGTATTCAAATATAGAATATATAAACAGCAAAAAAATAAAAATTTAGCTGAGACTCAGCCAATTTTAATATACTTTCTATAAATTTTGTTTCTAACTTAATTTTCAACAGATACTGTCTATCTAGTAATTTGCAAAATACCATATTATTGTTAATTGTAAGAAATGAGACAGTCATTTTCCATGCATTTTGTCTCTTAATTATATAGTGCATTCATTCTCCTAGTACTATGTATCCTAATTTTAGATGCCTTTTAATTCAAGTATGTTATCATATATATAATAACATAAGCAGTTTAGATTGTTCCGTATTATCTTCGCTTTTGAGGAGAAATGCCGGTAAAATGTGAATACAGTTTTTCACAGCAAGCATCAGTTTGCACAGATACGTGCACGCTTAGCGTACCTATTTTTAATTTTCACATCTACGCCCCTCTTGGAAATCAGCTTTTGCTGTAGAGGTTAGCGTAGTTAAATAAAGTTTTACCATACAATACCATACCATACCATACCATACCATACCATACCATACTTAATTTACATACAAAAACTGCGTATATTTTATTTGAAGTATAAGTTTCAGGTCTAAAATGACTGTTTACTATTATTAAAGTTTGCATAGACTTGTTTCGATAATTAACATTCACCTTGTCCTTCTTTCCGTAGTTCAGGTAATTTTAGTTTCATCTAACTGAGCTAACCCATACTCGAAGGGCAAAATTCCGCTTGGTACTCAAAATTTTAAAGCCCTTATGAAGTAAAGGATAAATGCCGAACTCCAAACCAGCCTGTAGTTGCCTGTAGGGCGAGTGGACTTGAATTTAGGCTGTTAGACAATTTATTACACTAGTATTTTGTTCTACGTCAATCCACATTGTTGCATATATACATGTTAGATACTGTGACCTTGATCTCTATCTATCAATTTTAAGATCTCTTTTCAACACCTTATCATAAGTATTAACGATGGTTCTTTTAGGGATTTTTCAAAGTTTCCTTGGATATTTTTGAGTAAGGGATCTAGGGTGTCTCATTTATGTAACCTCGACAGAGGATGGTGCACAAAATATTGATGCAATCATAGTGTGCACTAATCCCAATCTTTCAATCCGACAGTAAACCTCGCATTACCGTTGGTTGCGTCTACAGATAAACAGTCGTTGATAACAGCATTGTATACCAGATTGGCTGATCAAATTGAAACCTTTCAAATGCGCTTGACAGGCGTGAAGGTTTCATGTGAGGAAAAATGATGTTCTTTTTTATCTAAAACTGTTCATCCTTGGATGCAAATGACGGCAAGTGTACCGTCGTCGAACAATAAATGGTCCATCTAGGCAGGGTCTATAGGGGAGTCTTTCTAATTCTATTTTGCACCTCTAATGATATCATCCACATTCTAAATAGAGTTATGCTCCTTAACGGCAATGAAATTTACAATCTTAAGTTTATCTTTTATGCAAGTATAGTTTTCATTTAATAAACTAAGTATTAATGATCTAATATAGACTGTTGTAGCATATATTAAGTCAGAAAAGTGAAACGAGTCTCCTAATTAAGTTATGCATGGCCATTTTCATATTCGCGTGTTAACACCCGCTTAGACCCGCGGAAGTTTTTTCAAAACCCTTTGGAAGTACGCGTTTGTATCTCTCGGAATTGTATTCCATAAATCATCACCCTGCGTGAACAGTTGTACTGAATTAATGGGCCAACTGCGCATGTACACAATAAACAACCATTGAATGGAGTCGTGCATGAGAGCACGCGTTCCGAAGAGACCACAAAGATTGAAGTGCCACCGAATATTACTATAAAAGGTTGTCTAGCATGCAAAACAACTATTTATATTTATGTCAGTGTTCTGTCGGCAAGTGGATGTCGCAAAGAACATATACTAAACAAACTAGAAAATATATAGCTTATACAGCCAAAACATAATTCTTGTATATTTTACTATCGCAATTTTCTCGGCCGTGCTATAGCTTCGGGGGTACTCCATAGGTTAATTCTAATATTGTGTAAAATTGTAAAATGGGATTTATATAAAGGTGCATTCACGCTTGTCAATCCAGTATTGGCAGTAATGATGATGGTTTACGTTTATTATTCATGAATATAAATATAGTTTTATAATTATCCTTAGAAAAATTTCAATTACAATCGTCAATGTTTCGACAGTGGGATCAGTGATATTATGCACTAAGAAGCATTAAAAGGGGGTATAAGTACTCAATCTGTGGGAGTATTACATGGTATTACGTAGAAATACTCCAGCCAAGTATTTTTGTTGTTAGTAAGTAAATATGCGTGGGAAACTATTCGTGCCTCTGGAGGAGGAATTGTTCTGTTAAAGGAAAAATAAAGAAATACAGTTGGTATGTACAACGTAATATTTAACCATGCTTTATTTAACCAACCAAATGGTCCAAATTGTATATATTTACAAATAAGTATAGTCCATCGATAAAGCCATTGGCAACTATAGTTTGATAATAATGTCTTATTCAAAATAACTTAAATCTTGAAAGACTTTAAACCTTAAACCACTTATTTATATAATTGAACTGTTTATGATTATTGAACTGCTGAAAACGATCCGCCATCTTGGATTAATTTGTAGTGATGTATTTAAGATGAGTAGGTTTATTGGCCGTTAATTTAGAGGTATAGTGTTTTCTTGCCCCTATCAGTGTCAACGTTTCTGAAGTTGACCACCATCTGCTGTCCCGTAACGTTTTTACTGAAACCCACCCATCGAATACAAAACATCAGACATCACAATTATTAAGCATAGGTAACAGTTTCGGCAGCGTACCAATATCAATTTAGGTACTCTGAAGTCTTCTTTCTTTCCAGGCAAAAAATGTACGTGCACGGAATTCTACACTTACAATTTTCAGCCGGGCTAGCGGACAAATAAAAATATGTTATCATAATTACCTTATTCATATCAGGATCCGGAATCGTTCAACGGTGACCTATCCAGAATTCTTATTTTGTATAGCCCATATTTAACTGATCATGTTTTATTATTATCTTAAATGATAACCACTAAATATCACGCATCTTCTCGTGAAAATGAACAAAGATCAAACTTTTCAACAGATGGCCACATTCAAATTGCGTAGTTGATCATCTGTTTTCAAGTGTTGTGTGTTTATTTAGGACACAAATTTCGAATGAAGTTTACACTGAACAACCTATACTAAACAAGTAATATATAATTACGCATGAATGGGAGAAAGACATTTCGAAAGTTATTTAAAAATTTAATGACTATTATGTGGTCGATAATTGTTAAGCTTAGATCAACGTTCCTTATTTTAGGCATTATAAGGTACAGAAAGGTACTCACGCAATATTTATGAGGTGCGAGGAAAAGTTCACTTAATTTACATCACAAAAACCGCGCATATTTTATTAGACGTGTATTTCAAGTATAAAAATGACTATTTACTATTATTAAAGTCTGCACAGACTTGTTTCGTTAATTAACATTCACCTTGTCCTTCTTTCCGTGGTTCAGATAATTTTTCATCTAACTGAACTAACGCAATTTTGGATGAAAAAATTCCGCTTAGTACTCGAAAAGCTCCTGGCCTTATACAGTAAAGGAAAAATGTCGAAATTCAAACCATTATTTGGGAGAATGAATGGGTAGTACCGAGCCCATTGGGCGAGTAGTCTTGGATTTAGACTTGGTCCAGTACAAATAAATATTATCTTTTTTTTTCTATTTAATATAGTTGTTAAGTAAATCTGACTCAATGATGTTTTTTCAAAACATTGTTACCATGGTTACCAAGGGATGACACTCCCTATGTGGAAAAGAGCGTACCCTTTTAAACATGATAACTAGAAGCGGGGCCTACAGTAGCCTACTCCAATGTGTTTGGCAATATTTCCAAGAGGCTTTCAAAGTCACAGATTTGCGACTTTTATGAAGTGAAATCTGTCTCATAGCAAGTCATTGAAACAACACAAGAAGAAGGAAAGAATATTACGCCAGCAAGGATGCCTTAAAAGTTAGAATGTGTTTGTTTGATATTCAATTGGCGTTGCCTGCGGCGGGGCAATTTTCCCTTTCGTAAACGGTCGATGCCTTCCGAAACGGTCGATGCCTTCCCTGCCCGCGTTGAATCATGGGCATTATGCAGATTGTCGAAATATAAAAAATGGCGAATAATGACAAAGCGTTGGGTATTGAAGGATTAATAGAGTCAGCTGTGAGCGAACTAAATAAACGTTATGATCCTGATAATATTTCAGCTGCAGAGAAACAGGACCTTCAAACTGCAGTCTTAGAAAGGCTTCCTGAGGACACTCGGTATGTAATCAAAAGTATGTTTGTTGCGACCCTAAGGACCTTTCGACGTAAAAAAATTAAGTCACAACAGAAGATCTGACTGTGGAGGGCTTGGAAGGCTGGCTTGCAGAATACCAAACAATCAGTCAAGTAACCCTAAGGGTTAAAACCAAGAAAAAACCCCCAAAGGATATCTTGTACAAAATTACTATCGGTGTCAACATAATACTAGAAACCGGAGTCCAAATAAGAATCCACAATAGAAACTGAAGTTCAATCCAACTGCAAGAGTAAAAAATACTGCCCTTTTCAGTTAGCGGTAAAGATATAGATTCCAGTAACACATGTCATATTAATATTGACCTGCAACACAATCACTCAACTACCAATCTTGAGTCATCAAATTTCAAAGATTTATCACACGATTGCCTGCTGAAAGTTAAACAGCTTTATGCAGCTGGTCATACACCAGCAGAAGCACGTCAGCAATTCCTGAAGGAACTGAAAGCATCGTATATTAATGACATAGACGACTATCATCTAAAAAAGGCTGATCGCTCCATAACCCTCACACAACAGAGACTTTAATTACCTATATGATCCGTACAACAAGGAGAACTTTGTAGGGGAAAATGTTGAAATGTATGAAAAGCTTGCAGAAAAGATTGGTGAGTACAATAAAGAACATCCTGAAGCATCGACTGACTATCAGTTATATGGGGGATTGGGTGAGAATCCACTTCTTATTGCCATTGTTACTCCCTTGATGAAACGGAATAAGCATCAAAGTGGAAAGCATTTGTTCGTAGATGCTACATCGAACACTGAGGAACACAACCTTAAGATTTTTTATTCTGTACACACAGTGTTTCTTGTGCTCTTCCATGTGGTGTATTGATAACGACTAATGAGAAGGAAAGCACTCTGAAACATGATTTTCAAATGTTGAAGAACTTCTTTCCAGAAGATGCCTTCTATGGTCGTGGTCGTGATTCGGGGCCAAAGTTAATCCTTACTGACAACTGTAGGGATGAAAGGAATTCTCTACAGTTTACATGGCCATTAGCCACCTTGGCATTTTTTATATATTACAGCAGACGTGGAGATGGCTTGTAGAAGGAAAACATCAGTCGCAGTCGTCCTCACATTTTTAATCTCTTCAAAACAACATTATACGCAAGTTCCGAAGAGTCATTTGAAGAGTGCTATAGTGATTTACTTGATGATGAAATTATTCACTCATATGAGAATTCCCTAAAATACTTTAAGGATTTAGAAGATGTAAGGCAGGAGTTTGCTATCTGTTTTCGGTCAGATCTCATGACAAGAGGCAATAGAACAAACAATTTCGTGGAAGCCCAGTTTTTGGTGTTAAAAGATGTGATTCTAAAACGTGTGAAAGAGTACAATGTTGTGGCCCTAATTGTGACAGAATAACAGTAGATCTGGAGAACCACCACAAGGATAAGATGCTTTCAATAGCCGACGGAAGTTTTGATGGCAATTTTAGGAGCCGTTTTATTCGAAAGGGGAGAAAAGATGACCCAGCAGGGTACAAAATTCCAACAGAGGAAGAAAAGAGGAAATTCATGGAAACTATTGAAACATATCCAAATGATGTTTTTGAAGTACAAAGTTTATCTGACGTGGAAAAGAGGTACAATATAATTTTTTGGGGGGGGGCGAATTTAGGTTGTCAACATATAACCACCTTTTGTTGCTGGAAATCTTAGGTGTTTTTGGCCTTAAATTTTATGCAATATAATAGCTTAATTTATAGTCTACCAATGCTTTCATGATTGAAAAATTGTTGTCACAACTTTGTTGCACAGTTATTCAGCTATCATTCAAAGATTTTTTGAAGTTATTGGGGAGGGGGTTTGCCCTCTGCCCCCTAGTGTCCCACTATATTCAATGGCATATGTACAATAATAGATGGATTTTATGTTGTATTCTTTATCTAACATTTTCATTCTCCACGTGGAAGGTAAAATATAAAGTTGTTATGCACTGGCCCTCCCCCTGCCACAGTCCTTAGGAGGAAATGACATTTCTTAATTTAAACACATTCATGCTGACTGATGCTTTCATTTGTGAAATGAACACAGAATATAATTGAGTGTGGCTATGTTATGGGTACATTTTAGCACTTAGTTCAACCAGTTCTTTTCCACTCATCGCAAAACCAACTCGCAAGCCCGCTGCGAGTGCTTGCATCTAATTAAAATTAACTATCGAGCATTTTGATTGGATAAAAGTACTCGCAGCGAGCTTGCGAGTTGGTTTTTGCGACGAGTGGAAAAGAGCCTTTACACTTCACGTGTTTTGGTCCATTTTACAAGTTTTGGATTTCTGTATTTATATTGCTAAATATTTAATTTTTTCGTCTCACTTTACTCATTATTGATTAAGACGACTTCAGTTCAATGTGATCTGGCAGTTAACAACGAGAACTGTTTTGGAGAGAAACTGTCATATGTTTAATAATCAAGATATGTCTGATATCTGTTTCATTCGGACAAGAATTTCTACGGGCACAAGTATGTTTTAGCAACACGCAGTTCTGTTTTCTACGCGATGTTTTATGGAGTATTAGCTCAGTTATCACACTTGATGATACAGACGACAACAGTTTTGAGGAATTTCAGTTTTGAGCTTCCTTTACACAGACAATGATGTAGCTTGACTTGTAGAGAATGTTCCCTCTGTATTGTACCTTGCTAAAAAAATATATGGTCCCAAACAGCTTTGCATTGTGTGTTGAGAAGCTCTATAGAGAAATGAATGCTAAAAACGTGCTCAAAATTTTGGAATATGCTATATGTTTTGACGAGCAAGAATTAGCGACATGTTGGCATTTCATAGAAAGGTATTCAAGTGTGTTGTGAGTGCAGAAAATTTCAATCACATCAGTCTAAAGACACTCATGACTTTATTGAATCAATTGTCGTGCCGTCATTGTCGTGCCGTCGGATATTACAACCATCAGAATATTACTAATACTATGCTAGTTTTGTCTTTGGCGTTCTTTATAAATAGTTTTAAATTTGTTCCAATTTTAAATTGTCTCTTTCACTGCAAACTCGATCTTTGACTTTGTGTTCAACATCTCCTGCTTTCCTGAATCCTGGTATTTGTCAATAACTGTATTCGTCTCCATTCCATTTCCACGAAGTATAAATCAGATCTGTTCATTTCTCTTGTTGGACCAGGTACTGGTCCCCAATTGCTGCTAATCTTGTTGTTGTTGTTGTTGTTGTTGTTGTTGTTGTTGTTGTTGTTATTTATTGCTGTTATTTATTTGTTGTTATTTATTGCTGTTGTTGTTGTTGTTGTTGTTGTTATTTATTGTTGTTGTTGTTGTTGTTGTTGTTGTTATTGCTGTTGTTGTTGTTGTTGTTGTTATTGTTGTTGTTGTTGTTGTTGTTGTTGTTGTTGTTGTTGTTGTTGTTGTTGTTGTTTTTGTTTGTTGTTGTTGTTGTTGTTGTTGTTGTTGTTGTTGTTGTTGCTGTTGTTGTTGTTGTTGTTATTTGTTGTTGTTGTTGTTGTTGTTGTTGTTGTTGTTGTTGTTGTTGTTGTTATTTGTTGTTGTTGTTATTTGTTGTTGTTGTTGTTGTTGTTGTTGTTGTTATTTGTTGTTGTTGTTATTGTTGTTGTTGTTGTTATTGTTGTTGTTGTTGTTGAAAAATTTATTTGTTATTGTTTGATATTCAATTGTTTAAAAAAAAAAGACGCCCCTAAGGCTCCGTCATTACTTGTCCGATCGGAATGAAACTTGACATAATTATTCTTAGCAATATTTCGCATCGAAATATTGCTAATATTCGGTGTTCGATTTTTTATTTTTGACTTTAGAAGCAAGATACAAGCAATTCTTGACTGTATTCGTTGCAAATAATATATACATATCATAAATATTCAGCAAATACATGTATATCGATAATTAAGAAAGAAACTAATTGTCTTCTCTAATCCTCTATTGTTGTGAACACAGTCACACTAGTCTAAAACTTCCCAAGAATGTGAACGACTATTAATTATAACGATTAATTATAAGCGTTTAGTTAATTGACTAAAGGCACACGCTGGCTTAGTTTCTGAAAGCGCAGAGGAGTAATACTCCTTCTGACTACATTATAATATTCATAGTCACAGAAAATCGCGAACGGTAAAAACAAAGACATGTCAATTTGTGTTTTTATGAAGCCATAATCATACCATGACTAACCGACATGAAACTGCAAAATGTTATATTTAACACAACACATGTTATTCACATCTCATCTCATCGTCTCGTCTCGTCTCGTCTCGTCTCGTCTTGTCTTGTCTTATCTTATCTTATCTTATCTTATCTCTTCTCATATGATCTTATCTTGTCTCGTCTCATCTTATCTTATATTATCTTGCATCTAGTAAACTATGTTATCTTATCTGGCATCTAGTAAACTATGTCAACTCCATTCGGAAGCGAACAAGTGAGCAGACAATTGTTGTGTGAATTCTTTAAAAAACCTGCAGCTTATTACTGTCGTTCCAATTGAAGTGTTCCTAAAATATTGCATAAATTCATTACCTAGAGTTCATCAATTCATTCGTTGAAAAATTGATCAACTTCCTGCGTGTGTGTGAATCGACCAATGGCGTCTCATTTCAGTGACTGATTGACCAATTGGGAACAAGTGTGCTAGTAAACAGGAAGTTGAGCAATTTTTGAGCAAATGTATTGATGTCAACTTATGTAATGTATCGAATCAATATTTGAGGAACACTTCAATTGGAACGACAGTAAGCCCCAACGATTATTTTCTCAACTTTCAGGAAGCAATGTCAGCATGTAAACAAAACTATACCGCTTCTCAAAAATAAATTTTAATGTAATTATGGTGTTATTAATACAAGAAAGCAACGCACCTTTGTTCTTCTTGTTGGAAAGTATTATTATTGCTTGGCAGGAGTGTCTGTGATTTCTTCATCGTGTCTAGATAAATATGCAAACAAAATATTACAGGCATATTAGTGTCTATTTTTCAACGACTAGTCTCAGTTTGTAACATAAAATTATGTTTGTAACATAAAATTAGTTTGCAACAAATAAAAATTATGAATATAACTTACGATTCCATATCACTCATGACATCGTCATCTGGTAACTCATGAAGGAGACTGGTGTTTCTTGTGGTAAGAGATCATCAATGAAAGGACTTGTCCTAAAAATAACATAGTTGGAACTTTGATTGAAATAGTTATTCAGCAAAGGCCAGCTACCAAAGCATGACATGGTTGACGGTGCAAAGCAAGGGGCATTACATTAGAACAGTGCATATAACGAAATACCTGAGCGGGGAAATACCTGAGATAGGAAACGTTGCCGCAAGATATACTATCGAAATAAAGTTCGCGACCTTAAAGAAATTAAATGGTGGAGAAATTAAACATTTGTGCGGCTCATTGGAAAACAATCGGCCTGATTTTCGGTCAAGCTTGACCGAAAGCATATATCAGGGCTAGCATATAAAATAAACGAAGCATTTATCAGGGTTATGGCGGACTTTGAACCACATGTCGATGATGAGCCAATACGAGTAACCGCTATCACAGTAGTGAAAAAATTACGTCAACTGAGCATCACAAAAGCCAATGGCCTAGACAAACTCCCAAACTGGCTTCTTAAGACTTATGCTGATATTATAGCACCAGCTGTCACTGATATCCTAAATTGCTCATTCCAAACCTGTAAAGTCCCACAAGTATGGAAAATGGCCGATGTTCCTCACATCCCTCAACAATAAAAAATTACGGACTTCAATAAAGACCTCAGACCAATCTCGTTGACGTCTACCCTGTCAAAAGTGGCTGAAGGCTTTATCATTGATAAAGAACTAAAACCTATATTGCTAAGATCACTAGACCCTCTGCAATTTGGTTTCATTCCTAGATCATGCACAACTTTTGCCCTCAATTGCAACTGGTTCAATAATAAGAGTGGCGTTACTCGACTACAAGAAAGCCCTTGACTTGGTCGATCACAAGTTATTTGTTGCCAAGTTACTCAGTTACGAAATTAGACCACCAGTTATAATTGGATTATAGTTATAAATTGGATTACGAAATCGACTACAGCGAGTCAAAATATCAACTGAGGATGTTTCTGATTTCCTACAAGTACCAGCTGGAGTGCCACAAGGAACCAGAATTGGCCCTTGGCTTTTCCTAGCCATGATAAATGACCTCAGCATCGCAGAGTCACCATCTAATAATATGTGGAAGTTTGCAGACGACACTACAATTTCCGAGGTCATCCCAAGGTGTAAGGAAAGCACCTTGCAAGATACAATAATTCAAGTGACGGACTGGTCCAAAGATCGAAAACAAATTCCAGTTAAATGAACTTAGAATGAACTTAGTATGTAAAGAGCTTAGAATAAACTTCACAAACCAATCTCCCATAGTTATGAACCTGTCAGTATAAATGATCAGTACTTGGAGCTTGTGAAATAAGCGAAAATTCTGGGCATGCTAATCACTGATGACCTGAAGTGGAACAGTCATATAGAAAACATTGTATTAAAAGCATCAAAGCGACTGTACTTATTACGGCAGTTGAAACGGGCAGACAAATCTTCATTGCTTCAATTTTATACTGCATGCATTATATCGATCCTAGAATACGGTTGCCAAGTTTTTCACTCAAGCCTTCCAGACTACTTATCAGTAGATATAGAACGAGTTTCAAGACGAGCCTTAAAAATTATATATCTGAAATAAATTCGAAAGATGCAATAGAGCAAGCAAAAATGACAAAGAGACAAATTATGCCAAAAACTTTTTACTTCCATCGAAGATAACAGAGAACATAAACTTTACCATCTACTACCTGAAGAAAATCTATACCAACTCATAATTTTAGACAGTTGAGAAGATATAAACTTCCAATTATAAATACGAATAGAAAAACTCTTATATTTTTAATAACGCATCCCAATCCAAGTTGTAAATAGTATTAATATAGTTTTAACCATATTTGATGTAAACTCAATAAACTCAGTAATGAACGACCTATCTATCTATCTATCTATCTAAATCAATTCAGGCAACTGTAAAACTGTATCAGATTTAAAAATGGTATATGTATATGTATGTCTTTGTAGGTATATGTGTAAATTTGATAGCCCAAGTCTGTTGAATCACTGATAATGTCAAATTATGAACATTTAGTTTTCTCGATCTTTTTTCTTAAACATTGAAGGGCATAGATATATAGAGATTTAAGGGCTCTCAGCCATTATTTGTAAATACTATTATATAGTTATATAATATGGATACCAACAACCAGTAGTCACCAACACAAAAGCTGGGAGACCAATCAAGTTCGTTGACAACTTTAAATACCTTGGAGCTTGGGTGAAAAAGTCTGAAAAAGACATTAATGCCAGGAAGGCGTTTGCGTGGAAAGCGTATCACAAACTAACGAACTTATTTAAATCATCATTGCAATCAAGATCAAGCTCTTCATTGCAACAGTGGAATCCATCTTACTTCATGGATGCGGAACTTGGACCCACACTAGGACGCTAGAAAAACAATCCTCGACATATCTTACACCACCAATGCAGAATTATATGGTGGTCTACGAAAACTGACACAAAAGATTACACAGCGCAGGCTATGATTAGCAGGGCACTGCGTTAGGTATCCCGAAGAAATTGCTTCAAACTTGGTCCTTTGGCAACCATCTCATGGAAGGACAAGTGTTGGTAGTTGGAAGGCCTATCATAAACTTAACAGGCGTTCTCCTGAAGGACACTGGATTGGCATCAACTTCGGAGATACGGAACGTCATCTTGGACAGGAACATCTGGAGAGGATATGTTTCCTTGGTTCAATTGGAAAATCGGCCAAGATGAGAGATGAGAGATATTATAGTTGTTATTGTTTTGAAATATATTTGAGCGATTATAATCAATATATAAAATATATTATAGCATTTATAGATTTATAGTTTTACTATATAAGCATAATTTATAAATTTTCTTGTAATTGTAGCTTTAATATAGTTAATATAGATGTATATTTGAGTTATTGTCAGGGCCATATGGGAGAACAGTGATTGGAGGGCCACCCTGAATAAATAAAACTCATCAATCACCAGCATCAAAATTGTATTATAGTAAAGCTCAGGCCATAGCAGACGAAGTTTTCCTGATCGAATGATCTTCAAACGCTTCCAGCACAAGATGTACACCGCCTTATAGTCAAGAGTACTTTTAATGTGGATATGCCACGCACTTGGTCGCTCACAAACGATTGCTCCTGCCATGCACCGTTCTTAAACTGCATATGTATATACACTGTATTTTAATTTTTTAATTTATTTAATTTAATTTAACAAATTTATTTGGATCAATCTATATACAAACATGCAAAAAAAGCGAATATTTACATAGTAAAACGCAGACATTTTAAAGTTGGATAAAAAAGGCAAGGTACGAACGGGACTCTTCAAAAAGTTCCCATGCAAGGTACCTGCCGTCCAATTATATTATTATATGTACAATTATATATACATAGTACACATACGCACGCTCACACACAAACCACACACAGACAGGTTACACACAAACGCTTAAAGATAGACTATTAAAACACACATTTATCTTTGCTATTCTCTGTGACAAGGACAGTCACGCACCAAGAACCAAGTACAGGATAGTTGAACATCATATACTGAGCGTAAAAGTTCTAAATATCTGCGTTTAAGAAAGTTTTTGAAAGAGATAGGGCTAGAAAATGTATCTGGATTGACATCTTGACATACACTGTTCCACGGTTTGACAATACGGTTGAAATAGGAAGATTGAAACGTACGTAGCAGTTCTGCACATGGGAGTTTGAAGCATTACACTAGTGGCTTAGTAAATAATCTATATATCTTTTTTTAATCTATAGTCATATTTTTGTTAGGGCTGTGCCGTGCATGGGTCTCGTTGTCCCGTTTGCACTTTTCCCATTGTGCCTAATTACTGCGCTTCTCAGTTGAGTTTGGAATGCAATAGTTTTCATAATATTGTTTTGATCGGAATTGGTGTTGGTTGTAATATAAAAATTGATTCAAGCACTCAAGTTAAAGTTGAATACGGCCCAGAAAAATGGGTAAACTTTTTCGTTCTTCTGAGCAAAATATCAAGCGGCGGATATAAATTTGCAGATTTAGTAGACGATCGATGTCCTACGCTAAGTCATCTAAACGTGGTCAACATTAGAATTCGTTATCAAGACGATGAGGGATCATACATTAACTTAAATTTTGGCGACGAGTACGGATTCAGAGATATGTGGGACAACGCAAGAAGTGTTCCTGATAGAGAGTACAAACGAATTAAAATTAAAGCATGTGAAATAGATTCACCGTGCAGCATTACCGCTCAAAAGAAAATTAATACTACTGCAACATCTGTCACTCACAAACAGAACATTAAGAAACCACGACAACTATATTTATTTCCAGAAAAGGAGGATTATGAATATTTGTCCACTGAACGGAAGAAAAGAAGTAATATTTATTCAGACGAACATAAGGCTGAAACTGAAAGAGAATGTGAATCGTTGACAAGTGACTCAAATATTACTTTGCTGAAAATACCTGTCGAAAGGTTATTCGATAATCTGGAGAATAATATAAGCGAACTTTCTCGGGAAATTGAAAGCAAGGAAACTGAACCGAAGTGCTTTAATGATTCAATCGACTTGGCTCTTATACGTACCAACGGCACGTTTTTTGTGTGTGGTCAAAACAATTTGAGGGAAGGACACACGAAATGGAATTGCAAGCTCGGTGTGGGTTTGAGCGTCAAATCACGTGGGCTGATCGATAAACATCCCAACGAAAAAGGTAAAGGAAAGAAACTGGATATAAGGAACTAAGATATATCGTCGTGCTGTCGCAAACAATGATGCTACACAACCTGTTGCCAGACATTTCAACACTGGCAATCACAGTATTTCAGATATGAAAATTCGAGCTCTGTGTCCCGTTTCTGGCAGCAATGATAGCCGCAAAAGGCAAGAAATGCGTCTCATTTCCCAACTTGGCACCATTCATCCTCTCGGCATTAATGAGCGCTTCTCTTACATTTAACTCATATCTGTTTATGCCTGCCATCAGCAGATACTCTACATCTCACCTCATCTCATATATACAGGGTGTCCCAAAAAAAGTAACCCTTTGAAATTGAAATTAGCATTGCTGTCAAACAATGGGTATAATTAAGAAAAACTTGAACTGTGTGTTAAGAAAGGATTCAGAAGCTTTCGTTTGAGCCCTGTTTTACATGTCGAATTTCCGTTGAATTTAACTCGTCCGGTTAAATATGGGATATCTTTGTGGACGGCAATTCGTCATCTAAAACAGGCCTCAAAGGCAAAAAGCTTATGAATCCTTTCTTAACATACAGTTCAAGTTTTTCTTAATTATACCCATGTGTGAATTGAATACAATAGGTTGTTTGACAGCAATGTTAATTTCAATTTCAAAGGGTTAACTTTTTGGGCAGGGTGTACCGAGCGGGTCCACAGTTTTTTACGAAAACTGTCGGTAAATTGATAGTAACTTTGCTGGTAAATTTCAGAAACGGTAAAAATCTTCAATTCTAAGGTGTAAAAACCTCAAAATTTTTATTAAAATCCTCTCAGGTAACACGGAAACGCACCTCTGAGGTTTCACAAATGAAAAAAATTCCTGGGGGAGCTGATGCCCCTATGTCCCTCCCCCCAATAGCAATTTTCTGCGAGGCAGACTAATAACGTTGTGCTCTAGTTGAGGCTTAGCAACTAACATCGCCTTTTTTTGCCCTGCGTCGTCGGTAAATTTTGCCATGAGCACCCCCCAGTGGACACGTTCTGGGTACGCCACTGTTTTTGGGACACCCTGTATAATATTCTGCATTATCCCGAAGCTGATCTTAAATTAATTTGTATAAAATATCATGCAATTTCAGTCTTGTCAACTAATATATCAGCTTGTTTAATTATCACATGCAAGATATAAACATCATGCATGGGTCTCAAGCAAAATTAGTTTTAAATTTCCTGGCCCACGCAATTCGTTTGTTGCAAGTTGTTTTAATAATTTGATATAGATATTTTTAGTTGATATTTTTTGTCTTTTTCTAATCTATATAGAACAGATTTAACATTAATGATTGGAGAAGTTCACTGACCAAAATTGTTCTTTTTTTGACAATCTTTCGGCCACTCGACCTGTCGAAGACCACAGTCTAGTGCCGAAATTTTGTAAAAAATAGGACAATTGTGGTCACTGAATGTCTCCAATCATTATACCTTTACCTGACCTTTACCTGACCGCGCTTCATCCATTTTTGCAGATATACAGGGTGTATCAAAAAAACCGCAACCACTTAATATTCTAAGATATTCACTTTGTTTTCAAGCACAATAGATTTTAGGCCCCTGGGAATTCAGCGGCAATGTTTTCCTCCGATCGTGCTGTTCTTCGCCTGCCCTTCACTCGAATATTTCCTGACGTTCCTCAAGATTGTCGCTTTGTGAGGAGGGTCCCGATCAGGAAATCTTGCTCGAAAAAGGTTTTGCACTTCAGTTGTGTTTTGATTTCGGTTGTACTGTAAAACTATGAAAATTCGTTGTTCGGTTGTGAGCTGCACCATTATTAGTTTGCTGATTTGTGCGATTAGAAGCCATTTTTAAATCCCAGGGGCCTAAAATCTATTGTGCTTGAAAACAAAGTGAATATCTTAGAATATTAAGTGGTTGCGTTTTTTTTGATACACCCTGTATAGGGTGTCTCAAAAAAAAGTGAACCCTTTGAAATTAAATACAATAGGGTACAATAGATTATTTGCAAGAAAATGCAAATATGAAGTTCAATTTCAAAAGGTTCACTATTGTATTAAATTTCAAAGAGTTCACTTTTTTATGATACACCCTGTATATAACATTGTTTAAAAGGTTGTCTAGCATGTGAAACAACTATTTATACTATTTGTCAGTGTTCTGTCTGCAACAAGCGGGTATCACAAAGAACCCAACGTACAAATTCTTATTCGCTCCTTACCGTTTTACGGCTTGCGCCGTAATTACGACCGGTTGTTTCAAAATGTAAATATCTCCAGACGTGTTTATTCTCTGGCAACAGGACACGCGTCATTCGATAGCTTATGACTTCCTCTTTAAAATTATATTTAGTTTGTCCCGGTTCATATTACATATCCAAATTAATTTGCATACATGTTCATAAATTATCTAAATATTTTACAATTATTGTTGAAATAAATCGTAATTGCCAGGGCAAGATTCATTATTTTCGAGCAAATGTTAATTCCGAAATTGTAGCTCATGTAAAAAGGAATATTATTGGAAAGTTTCATTGCATTTGAAGAAGTAGAAGTATTTTTTTTTTTTTTTTGAAAGTCGCATACAAAATGCCGAGATCGTTGAAATTTGATTCCCGCACGCGCAAATTAATTACGAAATGCCATATAAGGTCAGTGTTGATTGCTATAAACCAATGAAAATCCGCCATCTAGGCAATTACATCACGCGGAATCGATTGCCGGTAATTTCAATACGCTAGGATGCAAAGCCGCGGAGATTTAGCTTCCGAAGTTGCCCGAGCGTGCGCCGACAAAACCGGGATTTCGCAATAAAGACGGGATTTTCACGAGAAAAGTCGAGAATTGTCATAAAATGGCTAAATACATCCTTTCGAACAGGATTTTCAAGAGCTATCCAATGGTCACACTTAGGAGTTTGTAGCGTGTAAACCAAAGGTAGGAAAGCGAAATGAATATATAATTAGTTTGTATTATTGTTAATTTGTAAACAATACAAAGTTCAGAGGTGTTTGAAAGGGGCTAAATTGGCCGCGTGGCATTGTAAACAAACACAATTTACTTCTCTAAAGACATCGTAAAACGCTGAATCGAACGGTGGTATTTTCATCTACATAGCATGCACTGAACCGAAGATATGAAAACTGCAAAAGTAAGACGATATCGTCTTACTTTAGTCAGCACCAAACGAAATATTTCAATAGCGCTATTTCCCGGCAGTGCTATAGTCTCGGGGATACTCTATAAGTTAATTATATTGTGTAAATAAAATTGTAAGGAATGTATTCACGCTTCTCAATCCAGTAATGATGAGTGTTTGCATTTATCATTCATGCATAAATACAATTTCAAAATTATATAATTTTTTTTAGAAAAATTTCAATAACAGTGTTTCGAATGTGGGACCAGTAATATTAGCGCACTAAGAGAAACATTAAAATGTTAAGTAGCCTACTCAATCTGTGGGAGTATTACATGGTATCACGTAGAAATACTCCAGCAGTCGGATCGATGTCCTTACCATTGCATGATACACAAGTATTTATGTGGCTAGTAATTTCACCCTCGTTAACTAAACTTTTTAATAGATCACTTTCTAAGGGGATTTACCCGACTGATTGGAAAATGGCTAAAGTCTTACCTATATTCAAAAATGGCAAAAAATGTGATCTAAGTAATTATCGTCCAATTTCAATTATATCGGCGGTTGCCAAGGTTTTTGGTAGAACCATTTATGATCAATTTTACTCCTATCTGACAAGTAACAACTTACTGTCGAACTATCAATCCGGGTTTCGAGCATCATACAGTACCGTTACAGCTTTATTAGAGTCGACTAATAACTGGTGCGTAAATATTGATAAGGGTTTGCTAAACGGAGTGATTTTCATTGACCTAAAGAAAGCTTTCGATACAATTGATCACGAAATTCTTATACGTAAACTCAAGTGTTATGGTGTGGATGACAATGCGCTATCGTGGTTTAATTCCTATTTAAACAATCGAAAACAGAAATGCTACGTAAATGGAAAACTCTCTGGTAGTCGTTCTATCTCCACGGAGTTCCGCAGGGCTCTATTATAGGCCCACTTTTGTTTTGATCTATATCAATGACTTGCCTAACTGCTTGAACGAGGGTTTACCCAGAATGTATGCTGATGATACGAACATCAGCATGCAAAGTAATAACCTTTCTGAGCTAGAAAATCTTATGAATGCCGAAATAGCCAATTTAAACACATGGCTAGAGGCAAATAAGCTAAGTTTAAATATTGCCAAGACTGAATTTATGATTATCGGATCTCGACAAAGACTTTCAACCTTTGATAATCAGAATGTGGAAGTATGTGTTAATAATAAACAGATTAATAGAGTGTTGAAGTCTAAATCATTGGGTTTAACAATTGATGAGAACTTGACTTGGAAATATCATGTTGATAATATCACGAAAAAAGTCTCTTCGGGTATCGGCGCTCTCAAACGAATGAGAGATTTTATTACCAGGGAAACTGCAATTCGAGTTTACCAAAGTTTGGTGGAGCCCTATTTTTCCTATTGTGCCCCTGTTTGGGATGGCCTAGGTAAAAAGCAAAGCGATAAATTACAAAAATTACAGAATAATGTTATTACCCGTTCATCTTATGATATTTCATCAAGTTCTCTTCTTGAAGAACTCAATTGGGAATCATTGTCCACTAAGCGATTAAAGCAAAAGGCAATCCTTATGTTTAATACTGTTAACAAACGTACACCATTTTATTTACAAGAGATGTTTTCTCTTAGTGAGAGTGTTTATAATCTGAGAGATTCTTATGGTAAACTCTATGTCCCAATACCACGCACAGATTATTTGAAACGCTCCTTTAGTTACAGTGGAGCCTCCTTATGGAATGGCCTGCCAGAATCTCTTAGATCAGTAACCTCTCTCGCTACTTTTAAGACGGGTTTAGAAGCCTTCTTAAATAATAATCGATCTGACTCCCACACGGCAATCAGGTAGAACAGTATTTATATTTCTTTTTGCTCCTTTTTAAAATATTTTAATAGTTTTGTAAATAATTATACTGATGATTCTCCGTGTTTAAATAAAGCTGATGTATGTATGTATGTATACGTGGGAAACTACTCTGTAAGAGTATTGCTCTTTTCTTAAAGGAAATCATGAAATAGAGTTGGTATGTAAAACGTAATATTTAACCATGCTTTATTTAACCAACGAAAGTGTATATATTTACAAATAAGTAGTCGATCGTAATTATCAATTGATATTACTGCTGAAAACGATCCGCCATCTTGAATTAATTTGTAGTGATGTACCGATATTTTTATTGGGATACGGGCACTAAAATGAAAATATCGGTATCTGCGCCACCGATCTGCGCTAACGCAAATATACGTACGCCAAGCGTACATGTATCTGCGCAAACAGCCGCAAAAATGAATGCACCAATTAGGAGAACAAATTTATGGAAAGTGATCATTCCATTTCTTAAAACAGCAATGGGGCTCGTTGCGGATTACTAGATAACCGTTATAGACACAGCATCTCTCATGATACACTAGAGAATATTCATTGTTCTATTAACAAAGTTGAGAAGCATCTTAAAGAACTCAAGCCATGCAAATCCCCTGGGCCTGATTACATTCAATCAACCATTCTCCAGGCTTGTGCGACTGAACTAGCACCTCGCTCCTATTACAGTCCTTTTAGATACGTCCTTTTCCACGGGAGTAGTTCCAGATGAGTGGAAGTCAGCCGACATTTTAGCAATTCACAGAAAGTTTTAAAATATTCCAAAGCTTGTGCTTCCTGTCATTATCATTGCTTGCCTCGATTTGCGATAAAAGTTTCTCACATAGCTTTTCTCTTCTTTTAAATAAAGTTCATATATTTTCTTTCGCAACAGCATCACTGTAACTCAATTCTGGAAATATTATCCTTAAGAATCTTTTTTGAATGCGTTCAATGCCGTCCGATAAGTATTTCGGTAAACTCGAATGAAATACTTGGCAAGAGTATTCTAACACAGATCTAATACAGGAACAATAGAATCTAACAAGTGCACAGGGCTCCACTCCCGCTTTTTTCAACTGTTTTAAAAGATAAATACGTTTAGATACTTTTTGAAGAATATCTTCAATATGAACGTTCCATCTTAGATCTTTCGTAATAGTGACTACCAAAACCTTGGCCTGGGATACCGACTCAAACGGTTGATCATCAACATTAATTGCATCGTGTTCACATGAGTGCTTAGAAAAATTTATCATTAGCTCCTTACATTTTGTTGGGTTAACTGGAACTTGTTATTGTTCGACCAATGTGTTATTTTATCAATTGACTCCTGCAGATTACTCGCAGATATATTTAAATCATTAATCATGGCTAGAAAAAGCCATGGACCAATTTTCGTACTGTGGGGGATACCAGCGGGAACGAGTTTATAACTGGAAAAGGTTTCAGCACCAACCTTTACCCTCTGCTGTCTATGCCGTAGGAAGTCGGTAATCCATCTGACCACCGTAGGTCTTACAGTCTTACTCCCAGACTTAACAACTTAGCAATAAGTAGGTTATGGTCGGGTCATCGAATGCCTTTCTATAGTCCAATAGTGACACTCTTACTGCCGAACCATTGCCATCCGTGGACGTCATCCAATTGTGAATCATGGATATTAGTGCGAAGGTTGTACACGATTGAGGAATAAACCCATACTGTTGGTGATCCATAGATTTCAGCAGCGTTGGTTTAAGTCCATTTCTATGATATGACTTTCAGCAACCTTTGACAGTGTAGATATTAGAGATAGTGGCCGTAAATCTTTGTTGAAATCCTCGATTGTTCTTTTCTTTGGAATTGGTGGTACACTGGCCAGTTTCCATGTTGAAGGGACTTTACACTCTTGGAAAGATGTATTTATTATGTCTACAACCACTGGGGCAAGGAAGCGTGAATATTCTTTTAAAATCCAATTAGGAAGTTGGTCAGGTCCTGTGACTTTGGAGATACTGATCTGACTTAATTTCTGGGCAACAGACTATAATCTTTCATGCGCGGAATCATTAATTCTATAATGTGCGGAATCATTAATTTCATCAGCCAGATCATGATCCGTACCAAAAAATTCATTCTTCATAATGGAGCGCAAGTCGTTTTCCGCACAGCTGTTTGATTTCTTGCCACCAACAACTAGGTTTAGTGTTTTGTAGATCTTTCACTTTATTATTGTAATACAATTTCCGACAACGCTTTCTTTCCCTGTTGACTTTGTTCCTCAAAAACTTAAATAGAGAAGTATTTCCATCCGCAAGTGCTTTTTGTCTTCTAATAATAAGGCTTTTAATATGGGTGTTCATTCATGGTCGGTCCCTACTCATACTCATGGTATTGTGTATTCTGATACCATACTCATGGTATTGTGTATTCTGATAAATTTTAGGGCATGATGGTATCTAATCCGTAGTTCACAACACTAGTTAAAAAAGCCAACTTCTCTTCACTTGAAGTGTAAGATGCCATTAGCTCAGGTCAGGGAACAGCTAGTAAGAAACTACCAAGGGCTGACTTTTTACTTGGCCTTTTGTCTCTAACTCTTCTGATTTCTCTTCGCGATTTTACTTCTTTCCGAATTCTCGGTAAGCCAACAATAGTAAGATGGTCAGTCATGCCGAAAGGCGGTCTACTGTATACTTCACTATAGGATTTATGTAAGTTGTCTAAGGTGTTTGATCCTCTAGTTGAGATATTGACCATATGTTTAAGCTGGGAACATCTAACTGTCGATTTAATATCTAGTTTATTAAAGTCGCTCGCAAGAATATCAGCACTATTCGGATAATATATTTCGATTTTCTCTAAGGAAGACTTGATATAATATTATTCAATTTTACTCGATTTTCTGCATCTGGGGGATGGTAAACTACACCAGCTATTATATTAGAAAATCCACGTGGGAGTCGGTGAGGTCTTTGGTCCGTCCATAGTACTTCATGGTTATAATCGTATAAGTCCGATCTAACGCTACATGGTATGCAGTCCTTCACATACAGGCAGACCACGCAGTTTATCTTCTGTACGATCTCTTTTAAATAACTGATATCCTTCAATTAGTGTGAAACTCCAATTTCACGCTGAAAAGCGTGCTCAATAACTCGATTGAGCAAGCTAAAAAAGCGCGGGAATTTATCAGCAGATATTTAATTTATATCACCAGAAATTAAACTTGTTTTCACGATATTTTTGTGCTGTTTACGCTTTTTCGTGCTCACCCAACTTCCCGCGTGCTCGATAACTCGATTGAGCACGCTAAACCATGACAATATTCTTAATTTTCACATGTGAGATGTTCCAATTCCACACAGAATTTCACATGTGAAAATGATATGTGAGATTTCCGTAAGGGCATTAGGGAAAATTATCGCTAGATATCTCTGACGTCTATTGTATGTAAAATCGGCGAAAAAATTGTTCGAGATAGAGTTGTTAACTTTTGGAACGAGCTAAAAATTTTTAAACAAGCATCAGTTTGCATACCTCAGGGGAAAGTCAACAACCACTCAGCTGCTATCCTCTTATGATGACTGAGCAAAGTCTAGAAACAAGTCTGCGCCTAGCTAGCGATGAAATTTTCCTTGATTTGGCTAAAGCTTTTGACAGTGTACCGCATGTGAGAGGTTACTCTTAAAACTGAGTAGATATGGTATTGGTGGAAATATACTAGCATGCTTCCGAAATTTTCTAACAAATAGGAAATAACACGTAGTCATTAGAGGAACCTATTCTGAATGGTCAACAGTGATATCTGAACACCACAAGGAACGATTCTCGGACCAATATTGTTCTTAATATACATTTATTTAACGATATTTCTGATTGTATAAAATCTAAAATTAAACTCTTTGCAGATGACACTAACTGAGATCTAATACGTGGCAAATGTGAATCAATGAGAATTATATTACACACTCCCGTGATAAATGTGTTCCACAATACTCTATTGGAGGGAAACCTCTAAAAAGTGCACAAAGTGTCAAGGACCTCGGAGTAACTTTATCTAGCAACCTATCATGGAATAAACATGTAGGCGTAACAGTCAACAAACAAATAAGGTTCTGGGAATAATTAAAAGAACTGTTGGCACTAAAACCAACAAACATTTTCTCCGCTTTTGTACAAATCGCTTGTTAGACCAATTCTAGAATATGCAGTTCTTGTATGGAATCCTTACCTGGCAAAAATGTTCATGGAGTTGAGAAAGTTCAAAGAAGAGCTTCCACACTAACCCTAAATCAACGTCGAGGTGAAATGACATATGAAGATACATGTATAAAGCTTGGCTGGCCAACCCTAACTGCACGGCGTGAATACATTAGTCTTATTGAATGTTACTGATGTGAATTTTTATATCTGATGTGAAGAGGTTGAGGAAAATGCGTAGTTCATCCTGTGTGGTCAATACAACATTGATTAATCTTAAAAAGTGTTTTAATATTAATTCAAATGCGTTATAGAATAAGAAACAACATATTTAATCTCAAAATCTTCATAGTATAAAAATATTGTTCAAACGTTTTGTGAGACGTCTCAGATTAAATTTTAGAGTAAACCAAAGCTAAAAGAGTACGTAAACACATGGCTGCTTTATATAGTTGGGCTTATGTTAGAAGCTGGCAACAATCATATTCATACTCAGATAATAATAATAATAATAATACAAAAAATTTTATAGCGCCGTTTCCGTATAGCCCAATGGCGCTTTACAATTTAAATAATGTCAAAGGTAAAAATTCAAGTGTTCTAAAAATCATAAAAAGTTTAAGGAAAGTAGATAAGAAACTAAACTAAATTGTAAGCCTGATTAAAAAGATGAGTTTTTATATTCGTCTTGAAACTGGTTACAGATTCACAACGACGAATATCCTCGGGCAATGAATTCCACAACTTGGGTGCAACATATTGAAAAGAACGTTCTCCATAGCTGACTAATCTTGCAGGCGGAGTTCTTAAGAGCAGACGTGTAGTTGATCATAATTCTCTAGTGGGCTTATAGATCTCTAGCATGTCTCTAATATATCCAGGTGTCAAGCCATGTAAAGCTTTATAGGTTAGGAGTAATAGTTTAAATATAATTCGTTGCCTGACAGGTAACCAATGTAGGTTTTTGTAGATAGATGTAAGGAACAAGGTTTGAGGTGTTGCCAAGTAGAAATCTTATATTTTGAATGAGAAAATATGATATTTCTAAGCCACCTTCCCGCGAAATCGCGGTAGTTTAACTTCAAACGATTACCGACAATTCTGCTGCTATGAGGCAGACTTCTTTGCTCTGATTGGCTATCGGCATTGGTTCCTAAATTAGTCAGCCAATGAGCGAACGTCGAAAGGTCCTGACGCTTCCGGTTATTGCAACACACGAGGTAAACAGCATCAAAGTTCATCAAAGTACAAGAAAGAAATGTGCTATTTATACGATTTTAATGATATTTAGGTAAGATTTTTCGTGTTAATGCGATCAATATTATCTATACTGATACAACCCCCGTTTCTCCAACATTTGCTTAATTACTAAGTATCGTGCCAAAATGTTTTGTATTTTGTCCGGTGCTGAATTGTGTCGAGCTAAAATATATATTTATACTGTATCCAATCTTTGTTGAATTTTGTTCAGTCAATGTCTGAAACCATACTCTCACATTGTATATCAGTCTACCAATGGAATTGTATTTAACGATCAACCTGATTGTCTAACGAACTACAGTAGGACTCGCGTCTGTTTTGATTGTTGTATATTTCATTTGCATACATGTTTGCACTGACCTATATCAAGGCTAGCCTGTATTATTCAATGTCTATCGCTGTACCCTGTAATTATAAACACAAACGCATTTGACTAAAATGACTTTATTCATTAAGAAACTATTGTATATATATTTTTATATTTTAGTGTTAACTGTTAGAAACATATTCGGCTTTTGAATGGAACTATAACAATAAAAATGTACTTTGCAATTTGTCAAGTTCTAAATAATGTTCGTGAACAAACTCAAGCACGGAAATTTTTAAAGTTCTGACTTCTAGAATGGCTTACGAGACCTGTTATCATTGGGAATGATATGTTATTTTTAATAAATATCGAACACAGGAATTTGATATCAGTCCGAGACAAACAGCTGCAACTTGCTGCTACGCTATTAAAACCAAAGGCTAAAGAATTGAACTGAACAGTGCGGTAAAATCTTGTTGAAATTATAAGAATACTCTCTGATAGTATTCAATAAGTCGAGAAATGAGATAGTATCGATTGAATAAAATAGTCATACTTTTTCCGGTCAGACAGTACAATACTTTGTGCACTATATTATTGTACTTGCTGTATTAAAACTATATTTGACTTCACACGACACAGCCATAGGCAGCGGCGATAATCAAGCAAATGCGGGAAAAAGGGGTCTAAATCAGTATAACTAAGCAAAGAACAATTGGGTATAGATAATATTCATCGAATTACCACGAAAAATCTTTAAAATAGCATGAATAGCATATTTCTTTCTTGTACTTTGAATAACTTTGATGTTGTTTACCTCGTATGTTGCAAAAATCCAGAGGTTGGACAGCAGGCCGCAAAGCATCATGGGTAATGAGCGTATGTTTCCACGTGCGGCCTCATTTATGCGTTGACTGCCGTGAAGTCAACATCTCTGGCCATAGCAAATTCTGCGAAAATGGACGCTATTGACAGAGATTCAATGCCATCATTATGGATGTGTTTAGTGTTTGTGTATCGATGTATAACAAGGCTCTTTGAGTCCGTTTAATGGATTTATTTGTGCAGAAATCTCAAAGGCTGCATGTGATCAACTGGTCTTGTGGTCAATATAAAAATTATAAATATTGCGTTGAAAATTCTATATGTATTTGTGGACACTTTGTTCAGTGTTGCACGTATTGCATTTTATATACTTAAGTAAATGATTTCATAAGCTTACCCATTGGCACTGCCTGGTCGTCTGTATTTGTAATGTACATAGTGCAACTAGTGAGGAGTGTAGTACAGACAGTTAACTAAATATTTATTGGCCAGATTGATCTTTTGCAACAGAAATTACTGGTGAAATGTAGACAAAACAAACTTTACAGTAATATACAGTTCCATTTTTATTGAAAATACATAGCACATGCATAAAATATAACTAGAAATACACTCATGCAGAATCCCCTCGCCTATTCGAACTCAGGAATTATACTTCCCAAAATTTATTGTAACATGAAGTATTCGGTCAATCATTGTAACCATAGCAACACACACTTTTTTACTTTTGGTACAAAATGATAAAAGTGTAATATAAATATTTGTACTTTTAACTATAAAATTATGAATTGCCCCACTATATAAAGTAGATATGATATGTTATTACGTACTCTTTTAGCTTTGGTTGTTGTAAAATTTAACCTTAGACATTTCACAAAATTCAAAAACGTCAAAAAATATTCAGAAAACTTCAACTGTTTTTTGACAGTATATTTTTTTAAATTTATCGTTAAAATGAAGTTTTTGACATTACGTTGTTTCTTCAAAATTCAAATTTAAACTTGCTAAAATACCTTTTAGGTTTAATCGATATTATAATAACCGCACAGAGTGACATACGTTTTTGCAAATCCACAAACTAAAATATGAAAAATAGACACTTACCCGTTTAAAACACTTCAAAAGTGTCCTTTTTTCAGCCATTTGACTCCTTCTCGTTTATCTTGTTTTGAAGACTCTGTTTTTGATGAATAACAAAATCTTTATCCGTAAATCTTTTAAAAATGTTATCCGTATCCGTATGTTTCTCTCGACCTGAATTCGCGCATGCGTATAACGTACAAAACCCTGAACCGTCCATGACATCTGGATTCCACTGTGTTTTCACATACCCGGGTGTAAATATCCGAGCGGAATTAGTACCCTCGCACGGCGCTTCGCGCCGGCTCGGGGATAATATCTCTGCTCATTCTCTACATATATAAAGAAATATTAAAGTGCATATGTCACAATTACCATTTTTTTCTCAAAAATCGGCCGTGACGAGACAATTCGAATGATATACATCATTCTTTAAACGGATAAATACTTCCAGAGATATTTTGACTCAAACATGCCAAAAAATAGGTTTTTCAAAGCTTGGCCGGGAGAAAAGAGGCTGAGTACGAATAGCCGCGATGACGTCAAATCGGGAAGTCATGTTTTGTTAACATTATAAAACAATATAAAATATAGTCATGTTGGAAGCGAAAAACTGCCGAAATATTCAATTATCTGGCAGATTTGTTTGGAATTCGACTTCAGGATTTTACGCAATAGAAAGGTGAACATGGCCGTTCCCAGAATTTGGTAAAATATTTTCTATAATGGAGAGAACTCAAACGGGGTGAGTCTAAAATGTCGGCTGCAAGCCTGCAAATGAAGTCATGGACCCGTGCTGGACTTCGGCAAATTTACTCGCATGCGCGTGCATGGATGCCTTGTGAGAACGTAGTAATAGAAGAAAAGGCTGGAATGTAGAAACAAGTTAGTAAATTGAAATTTGCAATTTTGTATTAAATTGTGCTACCTTTTAAAATATTTGAATATATTTGGTGCAAGATGTGCCACAATTGCCCTGTATAAAAGGAATATATAGCATAAAATTAAAAAAACTGTCATGGGAGACGATGTATGACTTCAGATTGACCACATGTCTTAACATGTTTATAAACAAACTTCTTGTGCTTGCATTCTCAGTGTCAATAAAGTATAGTAAATTATCATTACTTATCAAACAATTTTTACATTTGATATTGTTCAATATATTGCTTATAAATGGTATTTATACTAATAGTGACATCATTTATATGCTTATGTAGGAAATAAACACAAAGATGAAGAGAGAAATGAGGCTCCAATGATGATAATTCAGACTCATAAGACATCACATAACTTGTTAATTTACTTGTCTAATAATTACCTGTATCTCTGTTATTTGTATGATCACTGTTTATATTTAGAGGGCATATTAGTGATATAATAGGGTCCTGAAGGAGGGAGGGGGGTACTAATCCCAGTTTTACGGCCCAAATTTTGACCAAATTCCATAGTCCCATCCTATGTTTTGCTCAAATCCCAATCCCATTTTCTATTATTTTTTGTTGTTGGTGAATCCCAGTACATAAAATGGTTTCCCAGCTCAAAAGCATGCAAATCCCAACTCCCATTTTACCCCTTCAGGACCCTCAAATAAGGATAATCAGTAATCTGCCCTAATGCTCCCTATACTCGTTATATTGTTATGTTATGCGCACAAATATATTTCTTTTTTATCTTGACCCCAATCACAACCCTATTCCTACCCTCTTGTGACTGCAACATAATGATATAACCAATTTCCTTATTACTGATCAAGGGATACCTATTAATGGTTCAACAGATTTTCATAATTCAGTTGTAAGAGTATGGCAAACATATTAATAAAAAATTAATCACAAAAACAAATAAATATGTTTATGACCATCCATTCTATGTTTTTCATTTGACAAGTTGTATTTAGCATTTTAGAATACATTAGATTTTTCCTTAATATCAAGGCAAATGCCCATCTAAACAATACAATTAGTCATACTTGATTTTTATGCAGGTATATGTAGTTGATAAACATGACTAAAGAAGCCACATTTCAACCTACCACTGACGAGTAAAATTGTCTGGTGTTAGATATGTCAGAATGAGCCATAAGTACAACCCCTGGCTCAACAAAAGCTGTCACTAGTGTTGCACTACAAGCCGAGGCCTAGACTTGGTCAGTTTTTTGCTTCACCGATTTTCTGAGTAGTTTAATCAGCCATTCCATAAACCAAACTGGGCCACAGTGAGGCTTAGGTATGCATGCAGTGTATATTCATAAGATATACATTAGGCTGTATAAAAGGAAGGTGGCTGTGTGGAAAGTTACATGGAATTATAACTTCATTTATTAAAGAGCTGACCATGGGTGGCACTTTTCCATGGGTGGCACGGTTTCATTGCACTTTACATGATACTGAATAGTGGCAAGAGACCTGCCCATAGAAATAACAGATATCTACTATTTCTATGGACCTGCTACATTGCACTACACAGAAACCAAATAAATATATATTAAATTTCTTGCCCCATAACACTGCTCATACTAGGATGTTCATCTGGTGGATATAGAAAAATATATAGTAACAATTAAATGTATAGTAATGAAATGTTGTCTCCGCCATCTGTGACATTCCTTGGGCTATCCATCACATTCTTGTGGCCTCTCATCAGCTGATGATACCATACATTGTAAATGTAATATTGCTCTGTGACCTTGTGTTCTGACTTGCTTAGCATTAGATACTATAAAATGCAAGATGAAAAAAATATGTTTAATATATATCATTCTACCAAGTATATCTATGCTTAGTAGATTTTTGTAGACGATGGTGGTATGCAGTTTTCATCTAGTTTTTGTTACAATACAATTACTTGTTTAAACTTACCAGTTCTAATAAATACTTCATTTTGTACGGCTTCCTCGACGCCGACGGCTTCAAAGCGGAGTATACGCTTCCTATATTCATCTGTTCCTTCGACTCCGATTTCAAAATTGACAAAATATGAGAGATTTCCCCCACATTCTGGGAACGGCAATGTTCACCTTTCTTTTGCGTAAAATCCTGAAGGCGAATTCCAAACGTATATGCCAGAAAATTGATTATTTCTGCAGTTTTTCGCTTCCAACATGACTATATTTTATATTGTTTAATAATGTAAACAAAACATGACTTCCCGATTTGACGTCATCGCGGCTACTCGTACTCAGCCTCTTTTCTCCCGGCCATGTTTTGAAAAACCTATGTTTGAGCCAAAATATCTCAGGAAGTATTTATCCGATTAAGGAATGATGTATATCATTCGAATCCACCTTTCCGACACTCAAAAACACGTGACATTGCACGTGATCAAATTACAAGGAATTCGGACAAACACTTCGACAAAGTATCTGTTTTACTATTAGCACGAGCGACATACGCATTGTAAAAAACTGTTTTTTTGTAAAAAGAAAAGAGCTGGGGTGAAGATAAAAGAGTTATTTTATCACCGACATGTCTTCGACAGGATCGAGCTCAGAAATCTTAAAAAATATGAACGTAGTTGAAGCAAATACGAACATTTAGAGATTTTGCGTATTAAATGTCTGCTTTTAAAAATGGTTAAAAGATGTGCCTGGGGTACTTGTAAAACTGACTCAAGATATCCGGAACGGTTAAAAAAAGAAGGAAGACCCGTCACATTTCACTGTTTTCCATCTGAGAGAAAGAACAAAGCGCGTAGAGAGTCTTGGATACGTGCTTGTTGTCGAGGCGATGGCTTTGTTTGCAGAAAGGACAGCTACATATGCAGTCTCCATTTTATTGGCGAGAAAGGCCCATCTGAAGAGCATCCTGATCCCATTGCAGCTACAGCTGGCAGAGAAAAGGTATGTGACTTATGTATTTTGTAATGATTTGAATTTTATGCGAATGAGCGAATCTTAAATGACCTGTATCTTAAATATATGCATGTTCATTTCAATCATTTGCATACTCTGTTGTTGCTCTGTTGAAAGGTATGGTAGATATATTAACTATGGTTAGTCTGGCTCTTAGGGTCAAGGTAACTGGTTTACTATAAATATATTGTCATTATTAAAGATGTGAAGTAGTTTTAAATTTAAATATTTATGCCCATTTTCAAAAACTTTAAGTGTGTCTTATCCATGGCTATGGCTTAATATATCATGTTTAATAATTTGTAGATTGAGCGGTTAAGCAAAAAGAGAAAGCCACCAACCTTAAGAATGGGATATGTTAAACACTTTCGTACATGCAATGATAAGTCGGCAGCTGAATCGCTATTGTTGCTTTCATTTGGTACGCCTGCAGTGGGTAAAAGTGTTAAAGAGTCTACAGTGGCAGAAGATTTGGGTAATGTTAAAATGGAAACAGAAGACGTGGTTGATGCAAACAAAGCATTGGTGGACGATGGACACCTCACAGATACAACAAGTTATTGTACAATCCCTACTCAAGTAAGCTTGATTACAATTAATATAGTGCTGTAACACCTGCAACAAAAATACAAGTCTGAGGCCCTGCTCTGCTGTACCTGTTGTATTGTTGACTGTGCATAAAATATTTAATATATATAGTGTTTATAATACCTGTTTTAGACAAATATTTCAGTGGAAGATTTAAAGATCTACTCTGATGGCCAATTGCAGAGCAAGAAAGTAATGTCAAGGTCATTATTTCTACAAAATGTTGAAAATCCTAAGAACACTTCACACTACACTGGTAAGTTTAATCATATACATGTACCACCAATACTGTAGTTGTAAATTATTTCATTAACCAGCACCTGATATTGTTTTTTTAATTGTTACATTTTATTGCAGGTTTAGAAATAAGTGTTGTCAAAGCACTTTATGATCTCGTGAAAGAAAAGGCAACCCGAATCCATATGTGGAAAGGTACAAAAAAGAACAAAAGAAATATACTGGAAAACAATACCTGCAGGTATGTATGTTTGAATTGGACATGCATATGCCTATAAAGCACTTACATAGAGAACCAAATATAAATAAACACAAATAGTGTGCATGACAGGGTAAATGTGCAAATAGTGTACATGATTACAGGGTAAAATTTGCATATAGCTTAGACTAATTATTGTGTTAATGTTTTTTTAGCAAAAATATGGCCTTTCTGTTTTATCTACATGGGAGCAGCTAATTCTTACTCTAGTGAGATTACGTCGGAAGCTAACAGTAACTGTTCTTGCACATGTTTTTGGCATTTCAACAGGAACAGCAAGCCGGGTTATTATGACATGGGTACTGTTTTTAGAAAAAGAACTTTCGTTTCTGCTTCATTTTACAACTGTGTCTGAATTAGATGGTTTACGTTTTCCAAAACCACTCAGGGATATCCAAAATTTAAGAGGAATCATTGATTGCACAGAATTTTACATTGAAACACCAAACCGGTTACCAAGCCAAAGGTCTACTTATAGCAATTATAAATCCAGGAACACTTTCAAGTTGCTGGTGTCAATTTCTCCAATAGGACACCTAAATTTTGTGTCAAACCTCTTCAGTGGCAGTATAAGTGACAAAGAAATTATCAGACAAAGTGGTTTCTTGGATGCATTGCAGCCTGATGATGTGATAATGGCAGACAAGGGATTCAATATACAAGATTTGCTTGCTCTTCGTCAAACAAAGTTACTTGCACCACCGATCATGAGGAAAGGTGTAGTGTCCTCGAAGGCGTCAACTATTACCAGGAGAATTGCCCGAGTCCGCATTCACATTGAACGAATAATTCGAAAATTAAAATGTTTTGGTATTTTAAGAGGTGTCATACCATTGACATTAAAGCCGTATGTCAGCTCTATTGTTAAAGTGTGTGCAGCGTTAGTAAACTTGCAGCCATGTGTGATAAAAGATGATGAAGATGAAATGTAAACAAAGCATGTACCTGCATAAAATTGCACTATACAATGTATTCCAAAGAGCAGAACTATTTTAATAAATATTACTGTATATTGAATTATTTTAATGGTTTTCACTTTTGGGACCCACATACTATATCTGAACTAATTTCTATATTTTTCCATCATTAACAGTGCTTGTAAGTGTTGTCGTAAACTTGTTCGCTTTTGTTCAGCCTCTTCTGGACTAAACCAGTTGTGCACAAGACCACAATAATCATCTGGACTTGATTCATACGTATCCAGATCCTAGCAAAACATATTTAGAAAGATAGATTACCTACCATAATTAAATATGCCTACAAAATTCTATTTTCTTATACCTGCAAGAAATGTTTAAGAAAGAAGGATATGTAAATTCCACAGTTGTTGCTTTGAGCCGGCTGTTGTGGCACCTGTAATGAAGGTAACACATTTAAAATTATTGGTTAAAAGTTTGTTAATGGCAAAACTTACTATACTGCCTACATATTAAACTGTACTATGATCTGCATCAAACAATATTACCTTTAACATCTTGTACGATAGCACAGGAAGTTTATCTGCCAAGTGATACTTGGTGTAGACATGTTGAAGGTATCTAATGAAAGCATAATTAATAATGTAAGTATATTTGATCTGTATTTAAACATGTAGTTTATATGAAGTTTGATACATTTTCTAAAACTATACCGAAAAATCAGTACACATGCACTCCATGCACATATACAGTACAATGACTCCACAAGCTATAGTTTTATACTTAATATATGTAATGTACAGTCTGTACCTGAAAATATTGCTTATTTCAGTTTCCCTCACTTCAATATCCCATGATAGCGAGTCCATGATTATAATATGCCACGGAGTAACTGCGGCTAGCAGCCAGTGATAACTGCAACATAAAATATTCCAAGATATACTACATGAGAACATATTCTATATGTTTTTGAGTCAAAATTTTCTGGATCCAGTATACAGTCTATTCAAAAAAGATTGTTATTCGAAAATCTTAAACCTTAATATTGAGCACACAAGGAATGAGTATACCTTCTATTAATTGGGATAAATAGATAATCTTCATCAAACAACTTTAGTGGAATGAACATCTCTGCTTTTTCATTCCTCTCCTTCATCCAAACGGTGGTGAATCGGCGAAGTTATTCACGAGTTTACGAGGAGAATTAACGGGGTCACTGATTTCCATACCATGAATAATTAATACCCGACTGTCCTGATTGTTTTGTTCTTTTTCAAAATTCGGATCAATAGGCAACATCATCTTTTCAACAGCGATTGAAATTTCTACCAAAGCAGGTTTTAAATAGCCATTGACGCTCACGCCTCGAGCACGAAGATACTCTTTCAGCTCAACTACGGTCATATTTTGAAAGATTTTTGAGCTCGATCCTGTCGAAGACATGTCGGTGATAAAATAACTCTTTTATCTTCACCCCAGCTCTTTTCTTTTTACAAAAAAAACAGTTTTTTACAACGCGTATGTCGCTCGTGCTAATAGTAAAACAGATACTTTGTCGAAGTGTTTGTCCGAATTCCTTGTAATTTGATCACGTGCAATGCCACGTGTTTTTGAGTGTCGGAAAGGTGGATTGTCTCGTCACGGCCGATTTTTGAGAAAAAAATGGTAATTGTGACATATGCACTTTAAAGAAAGCAAATATCCACCAAGAAGGCAAATTAACAATACAATGATAGAATTCAAAACAAAATACAAATCTGTAAAGAAACAACAAATTTTCTTCTAAAACTCAGCACTTATTTCAAACAGTAAAGTCCACTTCTTCAGAAAAATACGAGCAATCACTGCGTCAATTGTGGAAATTCGAGATGTTCAGCTTCAAAGATTGTTGACAGAAATGGCATCGGATTAATACAATATGACGACGTACAGCCTACATAAAAGATCAAAATAACGTTTACCATAGAAAATACTGCTCACATAGGTAGATCAATAGTTATTGAAATAGCGTGGATGCATTCCAGGAAAAAAATTGAATAACAATGAGAAAATATTCGATATTTGCGAGTCGAGTGGGCCGTCAGACAACAAAATTGCAGACAGAGCCAGACACTAGCCCAGATATAAAATCTCTAAACAACACGCAAATAACTCCTAAATCTCCTAAAATTCATTCAAAAGTACTTTAACGCTTACTCTAAAGAATAACGCTCTTTATTAAAGAAGTTTCAAGATTCATTGGGAAAAACAAGCTTTGGTGGCGCAATGTCGTCAGGCGCAATAAGGTGCCATTTTGGCAAAAGTTGAAATGAGTATGGTCACTTCAATACCGAATATCTCGAAAACTGCCGTGGTACCTCTGGGACCCCTCCAGCAGATTTTTAGTTTATACATTTATCTTGACTTTTTTGCAAAAAATAGAAAAATCGAACCATGGGAATTCTAGATATTTTATTTTGAAAGTTGTAAACAGACGCGGCCTTGAGTCATCACGTAACGAAGACACGACAAACTTTGATGCTCAAAATAAGTTTAAAAATGACACTTATCTCAAAGGTTTTCGCAGATATCGCAAGTCCTTATATAATATGAAGGCCACGCTTGCTTTTTTATAGATTTTTAAAAATATTAATATGTATTTTTCAAGTGTTTCTGCGTGCAATGCAAATTACACAACCAAGAATTTTGACAAACACGATGGAAAAATAGCGCGATTTCATTGGTCGAGAAATTCACGTGACAGCTGTCCACCCTCCTCTGGCAAAAACCGGAAGCGTCAGGACTTTTCGACGTTCGCCCATTGGCTGACCAATTTAGGAATCAATGCCGATAGCCAATCAGAGCAAAGAAGTCTGTCTCATAGCAGCAGAATTGTCGGTAATCGTTTGAAGTTAAACTACCGCGATTTCGCGGGAAGGAGGCTTAGAAATATCATATTTTTTCACTCAAAATTTAAGATTTCGACTTGGCAACACCTCAAACCTTATTCCCTACATCTACCTGAGTATGAATATGGTTGTTGCCAGCTTCTAACATAAAATTGCCATCAAAATCTTTTAGGAGCATATTTTGAACTCTTGGCCGGCCGACTATAATGGGCGAGGGGTTCTGCATGAATGTATTTCTAGTGTTTGGGAATAAAGATAACAGCACTATTTACACACCACATATGAATATACCAGCTAGTTCCCCTATAGTCACAACAGTTTGGGAAAGTGTGCCTATATCTTTTTACCGTTCAAATATCAAAAGTAAACTTAGTATGAGGTGATGTTGACTATAAAAATGACAAACAACGACCATGAACTATTGTCGATTTGACCCAAATTGTGTTGGGGCATATGGTAATATTTTAACACATTTATCAGTGAACTTTATCGAAATAGAAGCCAAAATAATGCAGGATATTCGTACAATATTTAATCGTTGGTTTGATAAATAATTTTCTTCGTAAAATTAAAATCTTTACTCATGTTTACAATTCTCGGCCAACTGTAGTCCGCCATCTTGAAGTAGTCAATATCAATCGGATTGATATTGACTACTTCAAGATGGCGGACTACAGTCGGCCGAGAATTGTAAACATGAGTAAAGATTTATTCAATCCAGTTCAGTGCTTCCACTATTTAGTTTTGAAATTCCTTACTTTCGTGTCAAAATTTCCTTAGATTTCCTTGACCATGGAATAAAATTTCCTTGAAATTTCCTTGAGAAGACTTTTAGTTATTTTACTGCTTACAGCCCTACAAAAGCCCTACTAACTTATCTTTAGACTGTTTAGTGTTAATTTCAAAGGCATTGAAACAGTGAAATATTGCTGTAATGAATTTTGACATTTATCAATTCAATTTGTGACAATGTGACTGTTGCTGCCATTGGTAAGGTTGGTTCATCTTGATTGGAAAGGTCAGATTCGAAGCCGTCTGACTCTGATGTCTGACCTTCATCAACAGCAAGAGATCGCTTCATGACTTATTCATATTGCTAGACCATGCAACATGTTTGATTTCAGACATGTTGGCATTTTGCTAAGGTACCGGGGCCCCGGACCGTGTGATACTGGTATGAGCCAAGGAAACACTATAATACTTCATGTAATAATGTTCTTAAATTGTCTATAGATAAAAAAATTGCTGCCAAATATGCCAAAAAATATATTTTTACTGTTTACAACTCTGTTTACGGACTTTTGACAATATTTCCTTAGATTTCCTTGAATTTCCTTAGATTTCCTTAAATTTTTTCCATCCTTGAAAATTCCTTACAAATAGAGATCAAAGAGCAACATTATAATTACTCTGATTGGCTAAAAGTTACTGTTAACACTAACAAGGCGATGGCAATATATCTGCATTCGCAGATACAGCAAGGCATACCTTCCTTCCCGGTTCAAATGACATTGATATATAGAAGGTCAAGTCAAGTCAATCTGTCAATACCACTTTTGTAAATTGGTGAATCATTTCCACCGAGACAAAAGTTATCAAAACATTTCCAAAAATACTCTCTCAACATTCGCCATGTTCAAAAAAGTACAAAATGAAAAATGTTGTTGCTTTCATGTATAACTTCTATCGTAAAATTGTAAAAAATGGTCATGTTTACAATTCACAACCTTTAGTAGCCACCATCTTGAAATAATCAATATCAATCCAGTTATACATAGAGATCAAAGAGTAACATTACGTCATTCTAAGATAGCTGCCGCTGATTGGCTAGTGGTTACATTACGTTACGTTACGTTACGTTACGTTACGTTACGTTACGTTACGCACCCGATAGCAATATATCTGCGCTAGCGCAGATACAAAAATTACAATTTATTTATTATTTATTTACAAATATTTGAAAACGGTAGTCCTTCAGAACGTTTAAGACAATGTGCACACGGTAACGTTTTCGAGCGTTTTTGGTTGTAGCCTTTTCAACTTAAGGTGGCTCCCTACAGTTAGTACAGTTTGAAACACGATCTATATAGATCAGATGTCATCCTCGCGTCTCACGCGTGGAATCTTCGTGACCCCGTAAAATTTTGAAACAAGCCGTGGAAGTTATTTTCGAGATTGTTCTGCGAAGAAATCACAACCTTTTCATTATAATCGTAAATCTTTGAAATTTAAGCAGTACATATGTTGCTAACCAGTTTCTAAGCTTTCTTTTAGTATGTTTTTACGTATTTACGTTCAGTATTATCTTTTATTATGTTCAAAATCTTCGACTTGTTGCAGACTAAAAATTCTAAAATGATATTTTATACTCTGCTATTAGGCAGTCTAGAACAGTCTATATAATTCTTTAAAACAAGCAAAAGTTTAAAAACTACTGCATACAACTACAGTACAGACAAATTTAAGAGACGTTGGATTAATTCAAAGGGTAAATCACAAGACCAGAACAAGACCACCAGCAAACAATCTTGGGTCCAACAAGCCAAGGGTAACGAAAACGAAGAGAATTTTGCTCGCAATTGTACACAATTTCGGGAAAAAACCAGCCTGTTTTGAGCCAGCGAGTCACGCGTGACAAGGACATGCGCAGATGCCGTTTTTGTCGAATGGAAATTATGTTTGCCCGCGTGAGTTTTGTGCGTGGCTTAAGGTGGCTCCCTACAGTTAGTACAGTTTGAAACACGATCTATATAGATCAGATGGCGTCCTCGCGTCTCACGCGTGGAATCTTCGTGACCCGGTAAAACTTTGAAAAAACCGCGGGAAGTTATTTTCGAGATTTTTCTGCGAAGAAACCACAACCTTTTCATTATAATCGTAAATCTTTGAAATTCAAGCAGTACGTATGTTGTTAACCAGTTTCTAAGCTTTCTTTTAGTATGTTTTTTACGTATTTACGTTCAGTATTATCTTTTATATAATGTTCAAAATCTTCGACTTGTGGCCAATGCTTGTGGCAGACTAAAAATTTAAAATTCTAAAATGATATTTTATACTCTGCTCAAGGCAGTCTAGAACTGTCAGAGTAATATAATTCTTTAAAACAATCAAAAGTTTAAAAACTACTGCATACAACTACAGTACAGACAGTTACGACTTACGAGTTGTCTTACGAAAATTTGGAATTGTTTGAATATTTTGAAAAGTTTTCATACCGATTTCAACAATAAAAACAAATTTAAGAGACGTTGGATTCATTCAATGGGTAAATCACTGACAAACCAGACCAGAAAAAGACCACCAACAAACAATCTTGGGTCCAACAAGCCAAGGGTAACGAAAACGAAGAGAATTTTGCTCGCAATTGTACACCATTTCGGGAAAAAAACAGCCTGTTTTACAGCCAGCGAGTCACGCGAAAGACAAGGACATGCGCAGATGCCGTTCTTGTCGAATTGAAATTCTGTTGCCCGCGTAAGTTTTGTGCGTGGCTTAATGGCTTTAATGTTAATTTCCTTCGGTGAATTTTTTTAAATTTTTGTATAGTGAATTTACAAGTCGCATTTTTTAATATTTCCAAATTTTAGAAAAATTTATAGATAAGTTTTCTCAGAACAGAAATTTGCAAATATCTAAAAAACTTATCCTACAACCTACCTTAATTTTTTTATATAATGTTCCGCTTAGTATTCCAAATTTACTTGAAAATTTAAAAAAACATTCACCGAAGGAAATTCAAGTAATTTTATTTTTTGTCCAATTTATAGGATATGACTACTATAGTTCATACGCTGTTGTTACCATAGCAACGCGACTGTGGTATATTTAGAACCCATAGGTTGGACACATAACACTTATATTAATAGTTATTACCCAAAAAGCAACTATATATTTCACAAACATGAAGATATGTGTTGCAATAGGGAGAGCACATTTTCACCCCTTGTTTTAGTAATAACTGCAGGGAACCACCTTAATGGCTTTAGTTTTAATTTCCTTCGGTGAAAATTTTTAAATTTTTGTATAGTCAACTTACAAGTCGCCTTTTTTAATATATTCAAATTTTGGAAAAATTTACAAATAAGTTTTCTCAGAACAAAAATTTGCAAATATCTAAAAAACTTATCCTACAACCTACCTTAATTTTTTTATATAATGTTCCGCTTAGTATTCCAAATTTACTTGAAAATTTAAAAAAATTAATCGAAGGAAATTCAAGTAATTTTATTTTTTGTTCAATTTATAGGATATGACTACCATAGTTCATACGCTGTTGTTACCATAGCAACGCGACTGTGGTATATTTAGATATTTACAACCCATAGGTTGGACACATAACAGTTATATTAATAGTTATTACCCAAAAAGCAACTATATATTTCACAAACATGAAGATATGTGTTGCAATAAGGAAAGCACATTTTCACCCCTTGTCCCCGAGCCGGCGCGAAGCGCCGTGCGAGGGTACTAATTCCGCTCGGATATTTCAGTGAACTCAATAATCTGGTAAACTGGAACGATAACAGCGAGCGAAAAGTGAAGCCGAAAAAAATGTCACGTCATCAATTAAAGCTTAGTCTCAGAGCTTCCACTCGGAAGGAAATTTCCTTCCATAAGGATATTTTGGCATTTGGAAGGAAAAATAAGAGGAAATGAGATTTGGAAGGAAATTGGAAGGAAATTTGGCCATTTCGAAGGAAAAGGGAAGGAAATTTTACAATTTAAACTTTTTCAGTAATTTCTAGTAATTTAATAATGGTTAAACACTTTATTATGAACTTTTGAGTTAAAAAACATGTATAAAAATAATACATCGAATATTTACATAACCATCAAGGATGAATGGGGGTAATTTGGGACTTAACAGGTCTTCAGTGGGTGAGTAGAGTACTTGTACATAAATAACGGTGGCTCAATTTTTTTCGCGGGTTTTTCGCGCAAACAGTCGAAAAAAGGGAAACTGAAATTGAAAATTATGATGGCTTATATTGAGTCAACTTCTGAGTCAAGCTCATCAGAAAATGTTTTTTCAGGTTAATTATCCTTATTCAAATTAATTTTGAACGGTATAGACTAATGACTATATACTACTCTACTCTGTAGTGATCTGGAACACTAATGTTGGATACTTGAATTTTGTACCGTACAATGGTTAATTAATTTTTCTAATATTAATTTAGAGATTCACTATTTGAATACTGCAGTACACCTTCAATTTACATCGGGAGTACAGTACAATACAAAATTTATTATACTATTTTAAAAAAAATTGGAAGGAAAAATGGAAGGAAATTTAGGATTTTGGGAAGGGAATTCAGCGAAAATAAAGGACAAAAACGAGAAATTTTACTTTGCCAAAGTGGAAGCACTGCTTAGTCTCCCGCGCGGTTCATTATTCATTTGTCACTTGAGAGTGCAGTCCTCCATCCTCCGAGGTTTATAGGCTATTTTGGCATTTATGATTCTTAAAGTCGTCATGAACACTGACCAAGTCGGAGAAATTCAAGAATCAAGGTAAGCTTTTAACGGTTTTGACACTCGATAAGCAATCTATTTATAGTCACATGTGTTGAAAATTATTTGTTTTGTCCTTTACTTCCATCAATAGTTTACCGGTTCAATAACCTGCATCTCACATGCTCACCACACCACACAAATAGTCATAGATTAGTACAGTCTGCAGTAGTTCGTTTGGAAAATTATAGGTTTGTATAAAACTTAATTGTAGAAATATTGACACTTCGTTGATTTTAATACATGTATGCTTTCTACAATATATCTTTACCAATATTTATTATTAACGTTGATGTATTTTCACGTACTCAAATCAGTATAAATCACTATGCTAAACCTTCGTCCTCAGATGATCTTGCCATAGCTGTGATTGGAAATTGTGAAGCTGGGAATGGTGTGGATTCAACAGTCTCACATATCGTAACATCGTTGGTTGCATCATGGATTGGATCAAAGAGATGTTGAGAATGGAGTAAATCCGAGGGAACCATCAAGAAGAGGGATCAATGGAAGTTAATGACACCCCGCCCCAAGGGAGTCGCATATATACGACCCTCCAAAAATAGCTTTTTGTCAAGATGGCATCGAACTTGTTTTCGCCGGCTCATTCTCGCCACATAAATTTGTCAATTTATGCAATTTGTCAATTGATCCAAGAAGAGTAGTTACTAGCAAAGTTAGATCTTGTTTGGGATGTGTTGTGGTTGCATCTGCTGGGAATGGTGTTATTTCAACAGTCTCAGATATGGTAACATCATTGGTTGCATCATGGATTGGATCCTACTGTAAATTGTGTACTACTGTAGTTGTGTTTAAAAATGTTTCAGGCATATTATCCAGCACTGATGCAGCTAGGATTTATATTCTCGGTTAAGCAATCTTGTATCAAGAAATTGTAAGGGCCTTTTTTGCTTTGGGGCCCCCTTTTGAGCTAGGGGCCCAGGGCAGTGCCCCCCTCCCTTCCTGGTGGGTCTGTGTGCCCTAATGTATCCTACTTTATTCTTTCACTGTGGCTAACACCTGCATGTAGACAAGCTTACTTGTCAAGATAAGAGTTTTGTGTGTTAATTAATATCAACATATTTTCTTTCAGCCCCTTTGAATCAGAATAAAAAATCACCCTTCATAATGGGAGTATCGCTGCAGATAACTATATCTGAACTCTCTTTATGACTGGGCTGTGACAGCTGTTGGTGACACATCCAATGTTAGTGCATGGCGTATTTCTTCCCTGGCAAAAACTTATTCATGTGGGAATGCTGGAAAACCTTATTTCTTCAGGTGCTTGACAAACACGCACCGAAGAGATAAAAAAGATTAAGAAAAAAGGGTAATGTTCCCTGGTTCAATAAAACTGTTAAAAATAAGTTGTTTCAGAGAGACCACTTTAAGCGCGTAGCAATAAAAACCAATAATGAAAATGATTGGAAGCTGTACAGGTCATTTCGAAATGCTGCAAATATTGCCTTGCGAAATGCTAAAAGGGAATATTATGCAACAAAATTCCTCAATAACAAAACGAACCCAAAACATGCGTGGAAAACAGTTAATGAGATACTAGGAAGAAGTCAGAAGCAAAATATTGTTAATGAAATTAATTTACCAGAGAAAACAGTCACATCAACTAGTGAACTGGTTAATGTTTTTAACGATTATTTTACCGATGTTGGTCCTAAACTTGCTGAAAAAATTGCATGAATACGAACACAACTGTAGCTTTCGAGATTTCATTCCTCAACATGAACCGGTTGAGAGATTTATTTTTCAACCTGTAAATGTTGCAATAGTTTACAGGCTTATAACCAAATGAACTATCTCCAAAGCTACAGGTATTGACGAAATTTCAGCAAAAGTACTAAAGGCTGCAGCTCCTGCTATTGCAGAGCTCCTGATATTGTTTTATCAAGGATTTTTAATGTCTATTGCCACTGATAGATTCCCGATGGAGTGGAAAGTAGCACGAGTAACTCCAATTTTAAAAAAAGGCCAACAACTATAGACCAATCTCAATTTTACCTGTGGTCAGCAAACTGATGGAAAGGATTCTGTACGACCAAATGTATGATTAATTAAAGAAACAGTATATTATTTCAGAACAACAGTTTGGTTTTAGACAATTTCATTCCACAACTACCACACTTTTAGATTGTACTAATGAATGGTATATTAACATGGACCGTGGCCAACAATAGTTCTTCTTCTCGATTTAAAGAAAGCATTCGATACTGTCAATCATGAAATTCTTTTACGTAAGTTCGAAAGGTATGGCTTTGGTAATAAAGCCCTAGATTTACTAAGTAATTACTTAACAAATCGAACACAGAGATGTCAGCTAAATGGAATGCTTTCAGATCAGAGAGGAATAACTTGCGGCATCCCTCAGGGAAGTATACTTGGCCCTCTTCTGTTTATTATCTATATAAATGATTTGCCAAATTGTCTTAAACATACAACACCAAGGATGTTTGCAGATGATACCAGCCTTACAGCTGTGGGCAAAACATTAAATGAAGCAGAAGAGATAGCGAATAAGGACTTGAAAAATGTTAAAATATGGTTGTCTTCAAATAAACTTAGCTTAAATATTGCGAAAACGGAATATATTTTGATTGGATCACGCCCTAAGATTAATAGCTTGGATGTCCAACCCACAGTTAAGATCGACACATGTCCAATCAAAAGAGTAAAATGCGCAAAAGTGCTAGGAGTTCAAATCGATGAGAACCTAAACTGGGAAAAACATACTGAATATATCGCTAGTAAAGTATCCTCGGGGATTGGTGCGTTAAAAAAACTTAAAGAATTTGTCGACCGAGATACATTAGTGCTGGTGTACAATGCATTGATCCAGCCGCATTTTGATTACTGTTGTGAGGTTTGGGATGAGCTTGGCAAAGGCCTCGGCGAACGTCTTCAAAACAGTCTATCTTAGCTCGTACTGCTCTCGGTTGGACATCTCTTGAAGAACGTAGAGCATTAATGAAGGCCAAACTCGTGTACAAAATAGTAAATCAATTAGCTCCACAAAGACTGCGTAACATTTTTCAATTTTCTAACACTGTTAATAGTTATAATCTAAGAGGTTCTTCAACTGGGCTTTTTATTCCAAGGCCCAGGACAGTGGAGCTAAATTATGGAATAGAATAGCAGAAATATTCGAAATTCGATATCTTATAACTCAAAAATCTTTTCTCCTCGGCCTCCCAATTATTAAGTTGAGCAGTTTATTTAAGTGAATATTTAATAGCATTTATATAATAATAGTTTGTATGTATTAGTAAATTAGTCTTAAATTTGTAATATTTAATCAGCACACCTCTCATGGAAATCAGCATAATGTTGAATGAGATTACTGTGCCTAAATAAAGTTGATCTATCTATCTATCTATTCAAGGTCTTCCTCAAATTCATACAATAAGATATAATTAGGCTGTACATGCGAGGGGCGAGTGCCTGTTCACACCACGCCCCTTGGACAGCTTCTCTTTTAAATTTGAGTGAGACCTACACTGTATGATGGATAGCTTGCAATCTTGTGGATTAAATTGGAAGCAAAATTTTCTTTGCAGCAGTGTTTGCAGTCAACACTCATTCCAAATTAACCCGTAATGCGCCCTGATGCGCTATATCTCAGGCTAACACCAGATAATTTTACCCCTCAAGAGAGTCTTGGGCATTGATGGGTTAACCAAGCTATTTTCCTACAAGGTATATAACTTCAATAGCCTGAGTAATACTTTGTATATACTGTAGTATAATGAAGTGGATCGATATATAGTAATATTTTTTCAATAAACAGGAGCTTTTTGTTTGGATAAATTAAAATGTTCAATATATAATTTATGTACAGTATGAAAACACTATAAAGCTTTTGTTCAATATGGTGAACTTGAATGATGTTTTCTGCACTTCACTTGGTTGAAACTGATTACTGAAGTTGATGGAATCCTGCGATCAATTCCTAAGTCTAAAAATTGCATATATTTTTCACTTGGATATTCCATCAACTTCGGTAATCAATTATTTTATTCAATATACACACTGTAACATTAATATTTAAAATACCAGAATAGTATACAATGTTACGTTTTCTCATATAATAATCGAGTTTTATACAGTAAATGACTTACATATGTTTACATTTTCTTGATTTTGCTGGCGGGCAAATTCCGATTTCACAATAGATTTTTTAGAAAATATGTTCTTCATTTGGACCCCACAAATATATGTGTATAACAAAAAATTATCTGTGGAACATGAAATCGTAACAATGCAAGTCATCTACTGAAATTTAGGCACAACTTCCTCCTTGTCGTCGAGTTGAACTTCGCATACAAACGCTTTCACTCTGTGAATCTTGCCACACAAACATCAGTTACAAAATTTAATTTAACCCTGGAAAAACCCCTTTTAAAAAATATATATATATCCCGTTCGAGTATATTAAGCACAGCTCCTGCTGTCACTTGGCATTTCATCTCAAAAATTTGCGAAAAATGGCAACGGTAAAAACAGTTACATGTAATTTACCTACTTGTGAAAATATAGTTTTTCGCGACAATTTTTCTTTCCGTACTGCTTCCTTGTGCACCCAGAACGATGCAATATATCAGCATATTTGAAAGCAATTTCCCTATAAAATTATAGCCATTGTTTTCTCCGGATGGAGAAGTTTTCCTCGAGTTTTTCTTTGTCACAGCGAACTCAATGCACTAAATTTTAGGAGCAAAATAGTTTGTTCCTAAAATGTAATCCATTGAGTTTGCGATGTTTTTCGTGTTGCATTCAAATTTATACTGGCCGTGTAACGGTTCGCGGTGGGGGACTAAAACTGACTTACGGACCGCGTGAAATTGACTTTTGAGGGACTGAAACTGACGTACGGACCGCATGAAGGACTGGGATTTAGGCTTCACTTTTTTTCGCCTGAATGATTGCATGTTATCGTTCCAGATATTAAAAATTTATGGAGTTCACTGGGATATTTACGCCCGGGTATGCGAAAACATTGTGGAATGCAAAGTCGTCCGCCTTTTTTTTTTGTCGTGGACGGGACGGGACCAGTGAACTATAAGTATACTGGAACACTAACTCAGGGGGGGAAATTGAAGCCGTGCTTTGTAGGTAGCCTTCAAACATTGAAGTCTTCTGATGTAAAAAGTATTTTTCTTGCAAATTTTCGCTCAAAAACAAACTTTTGACCGAATTTTTCTCACTAGTCACTCCTTGGAACTCTCCTCAGTCCTTTTGAAAGTTTAAATTCCCGCGCATTGGCTTCAACGAATCATAGGACTTGATCATAGGAGTTAGCGTTCCAGTTTACTTATAGTTCACTGGACGGGACTCGACCTTTTTGTAAGTTATGCGCATGCGCAAGTTCAAGCCGAGAGAAAACTGGTAACTAGCAACATCATGATTGGCTAAGACAACGATTTTGTTTTTATATGTATACGTCAGAAAAATAACTGCCATCCTGGCATTTTATCTTTTTCATATCAATGAAAACCTTTTTCAAGTCGGGACATATTAATTCAGACAAATCTCCAAAACAAGATAAATGAAAATTATTTTGAGGCTTTGACTTACTAAAGTCAATAGGAAAATAAATCAGTCGAAAGGCCGAGAAAGGAGAGGATTTTCGAGTTTTAAAGCGTTTTAAACGGGTAAGTGTTTATTTTGCATACTTGTTTTTGCAGTTTTGCCGTCAATTGGCATGCACTACAATTTGTGGTTTTGAAAATGCGTGGTTCATCCTGTGGTCAATAACAACATTGACTAATCTTAAAAATTGTTTTAGTATTAATTCAAATGCGTTATATAGAATAAGAAATAACATATCTAATCTCAAAAACTTAATAGTATGAAAATACTGTTCAAAAAACAGTTGAAGTTTTATGACAATTTCGAAACGTTTTGTGAGACGTTTAAGATTGAATTTTAGAGTAAATCAAAGCTAAAAGAGTACGTAATATTAAACATAGCTACTTTATATAGTTGGGCAATTGATAATTTTACAGTTAAAAGTAGAAACCTTATCACTATTTTGCCATTTTGTGTTACCATGGTTACAGTGATCAACTCAGTACTTCATGTTACAAAAACCTTTGAGGAATATAATTGCTTGGGTTCTAGATAGATAGATAGATAGATAGATGTTTTTAATTTGTAAAACTTGCAGCCATAAGCTGAATTATGCTTACATTACATAAGGTCCAATCACTATAGCTATATTACACCAATTTTACAAATTACTTGAAACTACCCAAAGTTTGGTGAACAACAGATAAGAGGCTACTCTAGAAGACCATATTAAGATGATCAGTTCTAATATTTAGTGTTATTTATACTAATATATTTACATTGGTTAAAATTTTAGTGAACTGGCAATAAAAAAACTATTTTTAAAACGGTCTGTTCGGAAGTTAACGTTAAACTTATGTTTGGTCCTAAGGTCTGTGACACACGTGTTTCGGGGTGGGAGAAATTTATGAAGTTTATGATTTTCGTCCATCATAATGTCCAGGAAAAGTTTATTGGTTATCTTCTCTCTTCTGGTACCAAGATGTTGAAGACCAGTGAGTGTCAGCGCGTCAGTATATGGGGACCAGGGGTGGATTATTCTCAACGCCCTCTTCTGAATCATTTCCAGATCGTTGGATAGGTAGTTAGACAGGCTGTTATGAAAAACAGGACATGCGTATTCCAACATTGGCCTAATACATGTGCTGTAAAATAGAACTAATTCATCAATCCCAACCTTGGCTCGTTTAAGTTGTGTCAGAAAGTACAATCGCTTTCTTGCTTTCGCAATAATTTGGTAAATGTGATCATTCCATTTCAAATTGCTGGAAACGGTTAGTCTAATGGGCGAGGAGGTTCTGCATGCATGTATTTCTAGTTTATATAATAATTGTAGGGAGCCACCTTAAGCGTTTTGGCGCTTTGTTCACATTCGCAACGTTTCTGATAAGGGCATTAGTTACCAGTCCTCGATAGCCAAATTCAAACACGGCCTAGATCTTCGGCCATTTTGTTGACTTCTCGTTATAAAAGCATGGTGGTTAAAGTGTATTGTTTTTATCATTATACTAATACAGCGACAAAATAGTAAATTTTAAAAATAATGGGCACTATAAAAGCGAATATAAAACACCAAAAGAGCAAAATAATGGGCACTAAATCGACAAAAAATTGTTTTTAAGCGTCCAAACTTAGTATAAACACGAAAGCAACAATATATTAATATAGACTATATAGGATAGTAGACCTATTTATAGCAGCGACAGAATAGTCCATACTAAAGCGATGAAATAGCCTATATTACAACTACCAAAGCAAAAATATCGACACTGGCACTTCGACTAAAGCAAAAAGTACAACGTGTGTATGATTCCGCACAAATAAACTTTAAACAAACTATCAAATTATCAAAATAACTCGCAGCAAGCTCTCAATCATAATACAATTTATATTAAGAGTTGCCAATGTTTGTCTGAGTCTTGGCGGGGGGTCGGAATTCGTGACGTCACGTCGAGACAACGCTATTATATATATTATATTATTCTATTCTATAACAAGTTTGAATTGTTCTTAGTATCAAGGAAGATGTTTGTTATATGCTTTGTATTAACACTGGATACAGTAACTGAACTGAACGGTAAATTATTAGGATAAGAAATGTCTTCGTAGTCGCAGATAAATAACCCTATGGCTATGCCAAGTTGTTCATATTGTCCAGGTTGTTCGTATCTTTCTTGTTGAGAGGACTATTAAGTTGACAGTTAAAGTTGCCAACTGAACAACAAAGTTAATCAAATTCAACCAAATTAACATAATACGAACTTTTTCTGAGCCTCATTTTATAATTGATTTCTGTGTTTCTTAATATAGACCTGAATAAAAATGTTTTTGTTAAATAAAAATTTAAAGCCTTATTCTGGTCTATATTAAGAAACACAGAAATTAACATAATACCTTTAAAGTCCGCCATTTTTCCCGTTTACACGACAACAAAGCGCCAAAACGACCAATTTCAAAACGTTTCAGACAAAGAAAACGAATCTTTGGCATCGTTTCCACTATTTGAAACGTTTTTGCTTCCTGACGTCGTTTTCATACGTTTTCGTGTAAACAGAACGTGAAAACGATACTTTCAGAAACGCGTTACAACCAAAAACGCTCGAAAACGTTACCGTGTGCACATAGTCTAAAATCTGTTTTTCAAGGAGCCGTTTGGAACTCATATTTACATATAGCTAGCTAACTAATAATGATTAAACCTAAACTATATTCACACCAGATTATAAAATTATCACACTATTAAAAATATTAAAAAGTATCACATGCAGGTGGTATTAACTAAATCTAATTAGTGTTGTCGTTTTCTCTGAGAAACGTTCTGAATTGTCTTAACGACACCTCCCTTACCTTAACTTCATTTGGCGAATCATTCCAGCATTTTTCTCCTGAGTAACTAATGCTTTTTTCAGGAAATTTGTTTTAGGTTTATCAAGTTGAAAATTAATGCCGTTGCTTCTGAGTTCATGCTTTTCGTAATTAGATAAACTAAACATATTAGCCATATTTTCCGGCGCTTCCTTATTTTTAACATTAAACATGAGTGTGGCTTTCTGATTCTCCCTCCTGTCCTTGAGTGTTTGCCAATCTAGTTCTTTTGGCAAGTCACTTGATCGGATCTCATATGACTTCAATGTTGTTTTAGTAATTAATACCGAAAGAGCAGGGATAAAAGTATGATCAGAATATATTATATTTTTCAGAAAATGTCGTAAGCAAACACAAAATATATTTGCAGTTAACGAGCACTTATGTTACCTAAAATACATAACACATATAAAAAATGTCAAGCCTTTAGTAATGTTGTTCTAAAACCACTTCACTTTACGTTTTATACAAACAAAAACACATTAGTTATTACAAAAAAAACATTTTACGTTAATTTTCGGCTAGTTTCGTTGATTGTAGCTGAACACATCATACAGAAGAGCCTGTGAATGCAATGGATGTCCATATATTATATAACAATTACACCATGCATTCGCTCTCGTCGTATATGGCTGATATAGTCAAATATAACATACGTATTATGTATTAAATATATCTACAATATAACATACATTATTTACAATACATAATTACATGTATAATCAATGTATATAATACAACAATTAATCTATACGACTCTAGTAAATAAGATAAGATGGGAGATGGGAAGTATAGAGCGAAATTACGAAAAAGAGTGTGAAAGGTGGAGAAAATAAAGAGTTAAAATCGGAGGATAAAGTATTAAAGAAAGTTCTAAGGATGCTTATCGTGTCTTTGCAGTAATGTTTTATAAAGAGCTAGAGTTTTTAAGTTCTTGTCCCAGGTTATTGAAGTTAATAAAACCTTGGTATGTTGGTCTTTGTATCTCTTTGTTTCTCTTTGTTTGACGTTGTCCTTGGAAAATGTAGGTCGCTGCGTCTTCTTGAGTAGTCGTCGTGGATGTTTAACATGTTCTCGTTCTTTGACAAGTCAACCGTTTATACATTTATAAATAAAAGTGCATCAAACAAAAGGCACATGTTTGCAAATCTCCCCTCATTCGTAGGCTTTAAAATGTGATGTCCCTATTACGAAATACTATAGTACCAAAAATCGATGAATCATGTGAAGGTGTGTTGACTTAACCATCCGCATTTCCTTGGAAACAACCTATGGAAAGATAAATACTATCTTTTTAAATAAAGCCAGTTTGCATATATATAGTAAAATAGGTATATATAGGTGTAGTATATGGTATGGTATGGTGTGGAGTGGTGTGGTGTGGTGTGGTGTGGTGTGGTATGGTATGGTTTGGTATGATATAATAGACGTACCGTTTCTACAGCTCGTACTAAGTTTGTTAAACCATTTCTTAGCAGAGTTCCAGAATGTTGGGCAACCAAACGTATACAATAAAGGATTGATTGCAGAGTTGATAGGGATAACACAGATTGAGAACCATGCATACAATTTTTCATTTTCTGATTTCGATGTCAGAGATAGAAACAGGAGTAATGCAATAGGAACCCAGCAACATACGTCTGAAAGAAAAAAATAATTTCTAAAAAACAGTAATAAAAATAATAACTTGGACAACTTTGTAGCTATGCCAAACCCAAGATATGGACTATAAATTTACATCTTGTAATAGGGTTTTCAAGTTTTGATTTTTCGATTTTGTTTTATTTCATTTTATTTTATAAAAGTCAGAAAAATAAAACGTTTCTTGTGTATTCTATATTGAAGTAAAACAACAAAGTTTCTTGTATCTGGATCGGTCAAAACCCCAATTTGGTACAATCACGTTTGAGGGAACACCAAGGCAATTAATTAGGACATGAGAGAATTGGTTTTGGCAGACAAAGTGTGTCAATACACAATTGGTGGTGTAACTCATGAGTCATTACCACTAACAATTTTCATGTTCTGTTTACTAAGTGTGATCAGGGCGTCTATAAGAATGGGCGGTTGAAACGCCAGCTGACGAGCTGAAACATGTGTGATGCACTTTAGGCATGGGGCTAGCGCGGCCAGCAATGATTTTTCGAACTAAACAAGAACTTAAAACTTCGTAACTATTTACTAGTACTCGATGGCTGTCGAACTTCTTCTGTGAGTTATTGTGGATGTTTGCTATTGAAATGATGTCACAAAATAGATCTGTAACCATTAAACGACAACTTTTTTCGAAGTTTGAAAAGACCTACATTGCCAACTCGAAGTAAACATTTTGAATTTTCTCGGCTAGAAATGGACCATTTGGTATTATATTTCAGACTATGGTAAATGATACTCTAAGATTTGCTTTTGCCAAAATTTATAACGTAGTTTTTTGTGTTTTTTTTGCAATGACCTGTTGAATTTGATGCAAACAGTTTTTTGTAGGAGACATACCTTCCTGCCTCGAAGGCTTGTAAAAAAACACCAACATTATAGTGAACACGAAGTTGTTTTCTTAGTTTAATGTCGCTAATTTCAAGAAAAAGTCTATTTATGCCATTTACTTTTCAAAGCTCAGAGAGCAATATATAAGAAAAAACGTAGATTTATAATTTATTTCGGAGAAAAATTTTGTTGCCTTCCATATCGCGGTGTGCAATATATCGCCGTGCACATGCAGAGGCCAGGACGTTATGTCTATGTATGTGCTTTCTTCAATATTCTCGATCAAACACGTTTCGAAACCAAAAGACGTTCGCCGGTAATTACTGTGAAGTTACCACAAGATTGGGCAAATTCATCCACTATTCGGTATCATTTTGATATCGTCGACGAATTCAATATAGGGTATCGAATCTGACGCTTCACTGGGTGGTGAATTTTCTGCTACCTTCAGAATATTGAAAAAAGCTCAAATTTTTGAAAATTTTGTTTAAGTGTGCACCGCGATATATTGCACGTCGCGATCTACGTTTTTTTCGTATATATTGCTCTCTGAGCTTTGAAAATTAAATGGAATGAATAGACTTTTTCTGCAAATTAACTACATTAAACTAAGAAAACAATGTCTTGTTCAAGCCTTCGAGGCAGGAAGGTATGCCGTCTACAAAAAAGGGTTTGCATCAAATTCAACAGGTCATTGCAAAAAAAGCTCAAAAAACTACGTTATGAATTTTGGCAAAAGCAAAGCTTAGAGTATCATTTACCATAGTCTGAAATATAATAACAAATGGTTCATTTCTATCCGAGAACAGTCGCAATGTTTACTTTCTTGCAAGAACGAGAGAATTCGAGTTGGACATGTAGGTCTTTTCAAACTTCGAAAAAAGTCGTCGTTTAATGGTTACAGTTTATTTTGTGACATCATTTCAATAGCAAACATCCACGATAACTCACAGAAGAAGTCTGACAGCCATCGAGTAAATAGTTACGAAGTTTTAAGTAGTTTTATCCATGTCTTCGAAAGTAAAAAGATTTCTTGTTTAGTTCGAAAACTCATTGCTGACCGCGCTAGCCCCATGCCTAAAGTGTATCACACATGTTTCAGCTCGTCAGCTGGCATTTCACCGCCCATTCTTATAGACGTCCTGGTGTGATCTACATTTTCACAAGCGTACAGAGAGTATAGTCTCTTCGACCCCCTAACGTCCTCTCCCCTCCCCTTCCCTCATCTCGCAGAGCGTACGCTAAAAATGTTGAGCCTCAGTTAAATGACGATGGATCTATCATCAACATTATATAAAAAGCTTACATTGGACATGAACCCCCTCTCCCCTTGTGTACGGTTTGTTCGCTTGTGTGAAAATGTTGATGATTATGAATGACCCTTTAGAAGTTATTTGGTTTATACCTGTAAGAACAATAGCTGCAAATCTCTTGGCCATACTTTGATGATCGTCAGTGACATTTGCTGATTCTTGTGACGTTTTATAGATTGAATGAAATATACGGACATAGAGAACGATCAGACATAACGCTGCAGTGAGATTTATCACACCAAATATCGCAATACAATACTCCCAAGCCACTGAATGTTTCCCTAGCTGCAACGGCATACAGATACCATCTATTCCATAAAAACTGACAGTATCCTCGTCGTAGAAATACGCCACATCTTGCAATGTTGGTATAATTGCAAGAACACTTGATACTAGCCATGTTGTGATGAGTAATCTTACAGCTGTGCGATAACTCAGCTTTTTGTATCTCATGCCGTGAACTACATAGAGGAATCTGTCGTACGCAATGAAGACCAAGGTAAAAACAGAAACTTCGCTGGATATCACTGAGATTGCACCTAGAGTCTTACATGCAGTTCCTTTTCGCCACTCCCATTCATGTTTATAATATTCATCTTGTGTGGTTATGTCCTTATAAATTATCCCAGCTAGGTATACTCCCATGAGCATGTCACTGATGCACAGACTACAGATAAGTAAATTCTGAACTCTTTTAGAATCTGTTGAAATCAATCTCATCAACAATGAGAATATATTTCCACCAAATATTAGAACAATTAGAATCCACATGAGATAGCGTAAGGCATCATATTTGAGTAACGATTCACAGCTGGAGAATTGATCAGTCGGACTATCGCACGTGCAACTTGGATGAAATTGTCGAAGAAAACAACAGTCGAAATAATTGGAAGTATTACTGAAATTAAACGAAAAAGATAAACCCATGTATAAAGTAAAAACCGACTATGTTTTATCATAATATAACAGAGTGTGTGACTACTAGTCTATATAATTACGATTGTCTACCATTACGAAATTTAAGGACAGAGGCCGGTTGACGGTTGTATAAAAAAGTAGTTAAGGTTAACTCTAGTTTGTGCGAAGGTTAACCGATCAAGATTACTTATTTTAGAGTTAACTATACTATTCACCTGCAAAACGGGTAGTTAAAAGGTACATAGTTAAACATCTATACAACTGACCCCAGATAGCTAGACGAATGAATGATAATCATTAAACATGTAGGCTAATTATCCAGAATTGGATTAAATTCCTTTCAATAGAATTCAAATACTTACAAAACAGTGATAGTCTTCGGTAGATTTTTGAAAACAAAGCGGGAGTTAATTTTCTTGTTTCCCTTATAATTCCTGTATATAGTTTAACAAAACAAAGAAAATAACTGAAAGTGACATAAACTTCTTTATTCTTATGCTGGTAGAAAAGTTAGCAATAATTCAAATAAACTTACAGCCTTGTCAAATTTCCCAGTCCTTTAAACACGTTGTCATCAAGTTTTTTAATGTTGTTGTACGACAAATCTCTAGAGCATTAATTAAACATATCTATTGTATAAGTAATCTTACAGTTGTACAGATTTTTGTATCTCATGCCGTGAACTACATAGAAGAATTTGTCGTAAGCAATGAAGACCAAGGCAAAAACAGCGACTTCGCTGAATATCACTGAGATTGCACCTAGGGTCTTACATGCAGTTCCTTCTTGCCACTCCCATTCATGTTTATAATATTCAGCGTGTGTGGTTATCTTTGTCCCATGATTTATAAAATTATAAAGATTAAACTTCTCTATTCTTACACCGGTGGAGAAATTAGCAATAATTCAAATAAACGTACAGCCATTTCAAACTGACCAACTCTTTAAACACGTTATCAAGTTTTTCAATGTTGTTGTTCGACAAATCTCTAGAAATGCATTAATTAAAGATATTTATTGTTTAATAATTAGACCAAGTGATTATAACTGACCAAGTGGTCAGATGACAAGAAAAAGCAGGAAACGGAGAATGTTGAAATTGTTGTAATTGTCACAAACAGCAGTAACTAAAGTGAAAACATTGAATATTTCAGCAAAAGGTAAAGCCTACAGTATTGTCAGATTCTGCAATCCAGAAAAAGCTTCTTCGTGAATACGTTTAATGCCTGCGTCTGATAAAATTCTAAAGAATTGTAATAATTGAAAAATGATGTTATAAACGAAAATGTTCACAAACACAAGCAGTAAGTTCAAATGAATCATGCTTGGCAAAATCGTTTGAACTGCTTGTAGCTATCAGTGCATTAAGCTGGTAACTTCCTTTTTTCTATAGTAACTTCTAGGCATACGAATATTCACGAATAATTAACCGAATGAATGTTATACACCATTTTGCTGTTAATTCTTCTTAGTTCCAGTACACCCTTGGGCAAAATGTCATTACTTGACCAACCGGGCCCACGATCCGCTATATAGAATTAATTGTACTGTTAGGTAGTTAATCTGTAGTTAACCCTAACTAAAATAAATTATCGTGTATGATTGGCAACTCTCTCACTTCTTGTAGTGAAGCTTAACTACTCGAAAAAGTTCGTTGTAACTTCGCATGGCGAAAAATATAATTTATTTGTTTTTTGTGGGAAAGACCACATTTATTTATTTCCCAAAGGTTTCAATCCGTAAGCCCGATCTTTATCAGTGGAATAATTTGCAAAAAATATGCACTGAAGTCTGAGAGGAAGATCGGGATTGATAGATTGTATTTATTTTGTACAAAACAAATCTATTTAACTGCCTTTAATACAACCAGACTCATATAATAGAGATGATGACAGAATTACTCGTGCAAATTTATTTGGGCCGGAAACACGTTGTTGGCTTATCTTATGTTTGTTAATATCACTTTATATAATGAACGTTGAGTGACTTCATTTTTTATAATTTTTATATAGCTTAGTATATTGAATGCATGTTATTAATATTGATTTGTAATTATACCAGCACGGCCCTTTGAAAAACAGGATACTGAAAGGCTACCGTGGGTAAATATGCTTAAAGGACATTGGCAACGAAAATTTTTATTAGCTTATTTAATCTTAGTGGACCACCTAACTAGAAAAATGTTACCAGTTTCTTCTGAAACATTTTTGTTTGCGAGTAAAATGCAAGTAAAATTTGCTCATCGGCCGCCATCTTGAAAAAAATTATCTTTGGGGTCAATGACCTTTTTGACGTCATTGGCAGGGTTGCGTTCAAAACAACATAGAGATTTATATTGCGCGAAGGTTATGTGTTAACTAAAGTATGTTATTTTGAGCGTTATAATGAACATAAATTCTCATAACCAGGCAAGGGAACTAGGGAAGTGCTATACTATCAGATGAGACCATATTAAGCGAGTGGGAAGGAAAGGAGTGGCGGATTTTGCAACGATTCTGCACTACAGCGTGGATTTGTCTGACGCGTTTGAGGATGATTGGGTATTATTGAAGCTATACTATTTTGTGTAAATTGAAATTTAACGAGAAAGATAAATGATCATATACTCTGCAAAAAGTTTAAAGAACCACGTGTTGTAGTTAGAATACACTATTTAAACGAAGACACAAGAAAAGATGGATGAAATGTTATATTAACTCGAGACACCGTCGAGGAATGGCCCATGTTAGTGAAAAGGAAATCTAGTGCAGAATTGTTGGATAAGAGTACTATTATATTGAAATAGATTTATATTTAAGTTCTAGAGTTCATTGAAGAATATTTTTTCAAACAATTCATATATGAAATTGTGAGCATATGCCTATAGGCAGACTGTGCTTGTATTGTTTTGACGGGAATTGGTCGTATATAGATACATTATTTAGTACATATAATTAGTTTACAGAAACAAGCCAGATATAACTGTTCCTGGCAGCAAGTAAAATAGGAAAATATTTTCTGAAAATGTAGCGAGTTTCTTTATAACAGTATAGAATATAATTAATCACGGTGTGCCATTTATAAACAGTTACATATCAGTTATGATTATATATAAGACAATATATTATGTCTTACGAATTAAGCATGCATGTTATTTGTAGTTTGTTGTGTAATAGCGCTTCTTTATACTTGACTGTCCAACTGTATTGAAAGTATAAAAGGAGTGCTGTAGCTCAAACTATTTAGATTTTTAGGGTTTTATGCATGCTTGTGTATTTTGAATCTATATTGCGCCAGCCAGATATGATATATTTGACCATGCATATTGTGATTATTTTCGTTACTGTTGTATTTTCAATAACAATTGGAACTGCTATGTGAACGCACTGCCACTGATAGAGAAATTTAAGCACATGGAAGCCGATTTGATTGTTTTGGAATTTGAGCAATTTTTACGCATTTATCTAGCGAGTCATTCAGGAGATAAAGACAATTATTGATGTAATATTTGTATAAGAATTTTCTTTGTGGTTTTCCATTTTATAATATTAATGGCAGTGGTAGAAACATGTTATACGCTTATTTTAAAAACGTTTCTGCCATGTATTTTGCTGCAAAGTTTACCACGCGTGGTAATACACAATTCGTTGCCAATGTCATTTAATGGACAGCGCTAGTGTAAACTGTAGTCTATATAGTATAGAAACTTTTCAATGCAAAGTCTAATGTTAGGTATCGCCGGTCGTATTTTGTTCGATATTTGTTGTATAAAAATGCGTTTAAATAATAATATTTCATAGTGGAGCCTTTTCGCTAATAAGCACAGATTATTTCTGCTACACACTAGTATATATTCATTTGGAGTATATGATATGCACACGTTGAAACATGCGGCAGAATATAATACTCGAATTAATGGAATCAAATCTATTCGCGTATATTTCAAATACTGTCGTAAAAATATCCGCAGACAAGTGGTACTAAATTGTTACACAATTATTTAATATAAGTCGCCGTACACCTGTAATTTGTTTGACAAAATGTTCTTAGAACGCGTTAAATGCGATATATAAGTATGGAATATGCTTCCCGCAAACGTAAAAAATAGCTGCAGCAAATTCATATTTAAACGTAACCTAAAAATGCATCTTCTTTCCTCTGATATAAATTGTTAATTGTACCTTCATAATTGTATATATACTTTAGAATTTTTGTAAACGTGTAACTAATTAATTTATCCAGACTCTGACACCACTATTACACTTTTATTAATAATAATAATAATAATATAACTTTATTTAAACACGGTAGGCTCATCAGAACATTAAAATTTAAACTATTATCACACGTACTACACTATATTACAAGGTTACACTATTATTACTATATTTACAAGATACAAACAATTAAAACAAATCTGCTTTTCATGAGTGCCGTATGAATCCAAATTAATTAGGAATGAACAATTGAGAGCAATTCTTGCAGCCAGACCGAAAAGTTCTAAGGGAACTGGCCTGCCGCAGTTCAACAGGTAAGGTATTCCAGAGTACTGCTCCCGAATAACTAAAACTGTTTTTCATAAAATTTGTGTGCGGAAGAGGAATAGCTAGTTTACCTTCGGAGTCTCTTAACGAGTAATTTGTAACAATATTTCGCTCGACAAATTTTTCTCGTAGATAATGGGGAGCAAGACCATTGAGCGATTTATAGACCATGGAGGCCCTATGGATTTGACGCTGGGAATCAAGTTTTTTCCACCCTAGTCTATCGATAAGTAAATCAGCATTTACATCGAAGTTTGAGTAAGTTATTATGCGAGCAGCACGATTTTGGAGTTTCTGAAGTTTGGTGGACAAAGTTTTGCTGCAATTTCCCCAAACTACACTGCAATAATCGAAGTGTGGCTGCACTAAAGAGTTAAAAATAGATAGCAAAGTATGGTAAGGAACAAAGGGTCTAGTTCGCTTCAATGCTCCGATACCACTTGCAATTTTCTTACACAATCTCTCTATATGAATATTCCACGAGAGGTTATGATCGATAAAGACACCTAGAGATTTTGTGTAATTTACCTGCTTTATAGGTTCCTCGCCAATCATTAGCGACGGAGAACCCTGAAGCGTCCTCAACCTTTGCCTAGACCCAATCAGCATGAATTCAGTTTTAGATGTATTTAGAGTTAGTTTGTTAGCAGTAAGCCACTGATTAACTCTAGCGAGGTCCTCATTCAGTTTGAGGTCAATATTTTCAATGCTGTTGTTGGCAAAGGACAAGTGCGTATCATGAGCGAACATTCGTGGTTGTGAATGTTCGAGACAGTTAGGCAGATCGTTTATATAAATGATAAAAAGAAGCGGACCCAATATTGTCCCCTGAGGAATTCCACAGGTTAAAGGCCGATTATGCGAGAGAGAACCATTTACGAAACAGCGTTGTTCGCGAGAGTGTAAGTATGATTGAAACCAATCGTATGCTATGCCAGACACGCCATATTTTTTTAGTTTAGAGAGTAGAATATTGTGATCGACAGTGTCAAATGCTTTTTTGAGATCTAAGAACACAACTGCGTTTACATCCCCTTGGTCAATGTTGTAAGCCCAGTTATCCGTGGCTTCGAGCAATGCAGTAACAGTAGAATGCAGGGTTCTAAAGCCAGATTGATGACTAGATATCAGGTTATTATCAGTAAGATACTCGTATAGCTGATCGTAAACGATTCTCTCGAATACTTTCGCGACTACTGGTATTATAGAAATCGGACGATAGTTATTTAGGTCTGAGCGCTCACCACGTTTAAATAATGGAATTACTTTGGATAATTTCCATTCATCGGGGAAAACACCTGAGACAATAGACTGATTGAAAATTGAACATAGATGATTAGCTATCAAATCGGAACATTCACGGAGAAGTCTTGCCGATATTTTATCCAAGCCATTTTATCCAACTTTGATAACAGTGTACGGACATTTGATGAACTAGTTATATTTAGCTCAAAATGACCGTCACTGTCACTTAAATAATCTAAATGGGATGGACAATCTTCATTATCAGGTATCTCGTTTGCAAGTCTTGGCCCAACACTAGAGAAATGATCGTTAAATGTATCTGATAAGTCATTTGAATTATAGATAGATGTACCATTGTGTACAATTTCCTTCACAGAACAATTCTTTGATTTCTTAGACAAAAGTTCATTTATAATTCGCCAAGTGTTTTGTGAGTTTCCTTTATTCGTATTCAGTGCATCTTTGTAATAGGATTCCTTAGCTTTCCTAACTTCATTATTTACCATGTTTCGTGTATTCTTAAAATTTTGCCAATCGTTGGTTTTTTTTGATCGAGTCGCTTTTAGCTTAAGTACATCCCGCTCATGCAATCGCTTTTTTAGCCGTGGAGTTATCCATGGCGACTTGCGTGAGCGAACACGCTTAGTTCGTAAAGGGGCATGCTTATCGACACATTCAAGAAATTTATTATTTGTTAAACTTTTTAGGGTGGACTACTCGAAAAGTCCGGATGGGCTTGTTAGTCTTCCTTCCATTTAATTGTATTATATATACTTGTAAAATTATATATGTAAAAAAATGGAAAAATAAATTCTATTCTATCTTATATTGTTATATTTGCGGAACCCTGCCAATGACGTCACAAAATGTATTCATGCATAAATTAGCATATCAGGATTTTTTCAAAATGGCGGACAACTGGCGAACATTTTCATAATTTTCTCAAGAACTAAATGCAGGCAATAAAAACGCCATCCCCCCCCCCCCTCCCCCGTTATCTAGAGGCCCACCGTCTCCTCTAGAATAATCTACAGTTTTTGCATGCTCTGTCAGGTCTTGAGTGCCCTTACTGTCTCAGTATAACTAATGGTGGTCTCTAGACCATCAGGTCTCAACTCGCTGAACAACATGCCAGAGCTGGCTCAACCCTCTGCCATTTAGAGGACCTCCGTCTCCTCTAGGTAAAAACGTAGGTTAAGTTCGCTAGAGCCTCTAGACTGTTCGAGCACTTCCTTGCCCAAAATATATGCCACAAAATGCGTCTGTTGTGTGTGTTGTCTTGCTGAATTGGCCAGTTGTCCAAAGTATTTAAGATATATTTCAACATATTAAACTTCATTAAATATTCAATTTATGCAAAGCTAAAACTTGCGGTTAATTAAGTAATATGTTCAAGAAGATTACATTTGCCCTAAGGCCTTGTCAGTCTGTCAGCACAATTAGTGCCTGCGCCAACAATTATAGCTCAGGGAAAACTCAAGTACCTTGTTAGAACAAGGCGTTTATTCTCGTGTCCTGTTAATAAATATAAAATATGATAAGAACTTGAACTTTGGAAACTTAGCATGTGAACAACTGATGCAAACTTGGGTCTAACCAATCAAAAAGTTCTCCCAATGATAGCTGTCACCATCATGCATACAATGGCCCTCTTTGTACTAAAGGCATTTGGGTGCAGTCTATACATGAGCTGCTCATTCGCAAGATTTCCTTCAGTGTGTAAACAGTGCTAGTGAATTTTTTGTATCTCATGCCGTGAACTACACAGATCAAAGGTATCTACAGACAATAAATTATTAGATTACTTGTATATATAGACAATAAATTATTAGATTACTCTTATGCCGGTGGAAATGTTTGCAATAATTCAAATAAACTTACAGCCATTTCAAACTGTCCAACTCTTTAAACACGTTGTCATCAAGTTCTTCAATGCCAATGGAGTTGTTCGACAAATTTCTAGAAATGCATTAATTTATTGTTAGTTAATTAGACCAACTGACCAAGCGTTCTGATGACAAGAAAAGGTACAAACCGAAGAATATTCAAAATATTATAATTGTCACAAACAGCAGTACCGAGAGCAGTTCCGAGAGACGGTTGATAAAACAGGTATGGAACCAGTTATAAAGTTAACATATCTGCAGGAATTACTTGACACCAATGTCCGCAACACCATTGAAGAATTAGATATTTTAGCCTTAATTCGTTGTTAAACAATAACTATACACCAATCTTTCGCTTCTCATATGAAATCAACATTCTACTAATCTACTATGTCAAATTTTGAACATAAATTTAATTGCCGGTAGTTAGTTGAATATTCGCCCACTTACAATTCTTCCAATTTTGTCATATTTTCAAAATCATCTTTTGAAATTCTTTGTATTAGATTGCAACACATATCTCTAAAATTTTGAATATTAATCATGGTTGTTACAGTATATAAAGTTAGACATTCTGTCACACTATACAGGGACCGCGGAGCCTGTTTAAAAGTGGGGGGAGGCAAGCCTCCGTATTTCGTATTACAATTCCTTATTTCAATTTCATTGAGTGATTTTATCATTATGCAGCGAAAAGTGGAGGGCCATGGCACCCCTGCCCCCCCCCGGCTCCGCAGTCCATGCTATATCTATGTCATTTTTAATAAGTGCGTAACAAATTTTGTATACATTTTGGAAAATATTCAGTTCAAATAGAATACGTACAATGCTTCCAAGTTATTCAGATTATTAAAAACATCGTTCGGAATTTCTCCAATTTCGTTGTTCCTCAAGTATCTAAATTTTTTAACATGAATTAAATTACCAGTAGTTGCAGTATTAAGTTGAATATTCTGAATATATAAGTCATACTTTTTAAAAATAATACAAATTAAAGTGTACTTGTAGGCCTAAAATAGAGGAATCTGTCGTAAGCAATGAAGACCAAGGTAAAAACAGAAACGTCGCTGGATATCACTAAGATTGCACCTGGAGTCTTACATCCAGTTCCTTTTCGCCGCTCCCATTCATGTTTATAAATAATATTCAGTTTGTGTGGTTATTTTGTCCCAGGATTTGTACAGTTATAGAGACTAAACTGCTTTATTCTCATGCCGATTGAAAAGTTAGCAATAATTCAAATAAACTTACAGCCTTGTCAAACTGTCCAATTCTTTAAACACGTTGTCATCAAGTTTTTTAATGTCGTTGTTCGACAAATCTCTAGAGCATTAATTGAAGATATTTATTGTATAAATAATCCTACAGCTGTACGGTATTTAGCTTTTTGTATCTCATGATTATAATCTCATTATTTAGCTTTTTGTATCTTAGATTATTCAATTCTTATTCCGGTGGAAATGTTTGCAATAATTCAAATAGACCTACAGCCATTTCAAACTGTCCAACTCTTTAAACACGTTGTCATCAAGTTCTTTAATGGCGTTGTACGACAAATCTCTAGAAATGAATTAATTTATTGTTTGTTAATTAGACCATAGTTAATGGAGAACAGGGTTTGGAAGGCCGGCAAACTTCAAAGGCTTTCGAGCCAATTAATTTCAGATGTTGAGAAACCGCATCACGTGACAATACGAGTGCATCGAATTCAGAAATTACTAGAGTGTAGTATTACAGAAATACGATATTGTGATTATAAATACTGAAATAAGGCATTGTTCTACTTGCTATGGCGGCGACAAGTTCGGCATACGTTCCAGAAGGTGAAATCCCTCCAATTCTGAGCTCAGAAGTCGAAAATACAACCGAGCAGGGCAATTTCGAGCAAACTATTGAACTTCTACAAATCGACGCGGAAGAATTGACAGAAGAAATAGCGCGTTCAGCTGAAGAAGTAACTCATTTAATATTGTGTGTTCCTTCACAAAACATGAAGTCAAGTGAGATGCCCTGAACATCATCTTTGTTTTCTGTTTGTGTTTTAGCTTGAGGGCTTGAAGCAATTTCCTTGCGAACATTGTTCGAAAGTGTGTAAGTCGAAAGGAGGGCTCACAAAGCATTTTCGTAGCAAACATTTTGCTGTGAACACGGGTACCTATACCGAAGCTACTAAATCTGATCATAAAGCTACTAAGAAAGCGAAGACACAAATTCCATGTTATGTTACAGAGGAGAAAATTTTATCAATCTTTCGAGAAATAGGGAAATGTCTGACAGATGAGAAGATATATCCGGAGAAACTCGTAGTTGAAGTGTTCAACTCACAACCCAGCAAGTCATTCTTAGATGACGTTAATGCTCTTTTAGACAAGTTTTATCGCAGAAATGATCGGGACAGGTTCGTGAAAGAGTATTATGGGAAAATGTATGGCTCGTGGAGAGAATATTTTCATCCCTTCAGTAATCACAAAGTGGTATTTATGATGCTGGTGAATTTGCCTGAACGATTGATTACCCTTGTGTTACAAGACTCTCAGGTTACCAATGAAGATAAGGTAAGCAAAATACTATAAGATAGTGCCAGATAGTTTTGTTAACCCATTAACTGGCAGTACGGCCAGTTCCCTACCACGTCTGCCAAGGGAAATTGTCTGGCATTTGTAGAAATATGGTAGAAACAACTATGGTGGAAAGGAAAGGTGCATTTGAGTGCATTGCCAACTAAAAACAACATTTCACTCCAACTAATGCCATGTGATTTTACTTGTCAAGGGAATGTTGGACGTTAGTGGGTTAAAGCAGAAAATCATTTCAATATCTTCATTTCTTCTACTTTAGACTACATTGTCCATCACCCCAGAAGAGCATAGACCCCTTGCTTATGTTGCTGGGTATGTGATCCAAGCACTGTACAGGAAAAGCAAAAACTTGAAAACTGCAGACTCAGTAAGAAACCAAGAGATTCAAGCGTTATTGTTTTCGATGAAAGTTCCAACCGAAGAAAATGAATACATTTCTTCGCTTTCCAGGGGAGCACTGTGGGCACCCAATGACTGGCTTGTAAGTATTGCTGAAATTGCTGAACTGTGCTTCAAAAAGCACACAAGAATTGGCAAACCTTGCTCATTACCTGTGGACAAAGTTGTTGATGACGTCCAAGCATCTCCACTAGCAAAAAGTTTGTGGAACAATATAGTTGAACAATGCGATGTTCAAGTATCAAAAGAATGCCAATCTCTATGTTTTGAAAACATTGTGAAACTATATGCTACTGTGAGAGGTTTCTCGTTTGCAAGAGATGTTGTAAACAAGTACAAATTGTCTGAAAAAAACACAGAAAAAGAAGGCTTTGCGGAAACAGTTGAAGGTTGACAGTGAAAAATTGTAAATATTCCATTGGCCACATACAAGGAGAAGTAGGTTCAGATTACAGCCAATGGGTTTCTGCCAGGCATTGAGATCTGCATACAAGGAACTTATTCAGGTATCAGCAGCTTTCCCGGGGGGTCGACCCTCAGGCAAACCCAGGGAATAGCATGGGATTTGTTTTATTTATCAAATTACCCGGGGGCATACACCCGGGATTTATTTGCGAAGTTCAAAAGTTCATAATGACAATTCTGTGAGTTCATTATGAACTTTTGAACTTCGGAAGTCAAAAGTTTGATGAAATCGACTGTAATTTCTTTATTATGGTACAATACTTGCATTAATGCCTGTAATTTGAGCCTACCTTCAATGTAAATAATAATTTGTTTTGGGGAATCAACCACATTTATTGTACTTTTTAGTATCAATTTTTTTATAAATATTAATGTTCTACTTACAAATTATGAAAGAATTCACAATAAAACCCAAAAATATTTTTTATCACTGTTGAGAACTGCCTCCCCGATTCCCAACAATAGAATAAAGTTTAGTATTAATATATCAAAGAAAGAAAACCGTATTTATTTCAGTATATTTTAATGTTCTAGAGAATAATATGGGACCGCGTGCCCCGCGCGATAACAAAACAATATAATAGCTAAATATAAATAATAATAGTGTTTTCTGACATCACTATATCAATAAGTATACTTATTGTTCTAGTCTTTACCCAATGTTTCACTTTGTACAAATCACTTTAAATCCTATATTAATTAGCCATGGGGTGGGGGGATATTTCACACACCTTTGTTAAGGCTGGCTAGAAGGGGACAGTCATTTTTGCCATAGGTACTACATGTAAGATACTGTCAGATGAACTTCTGAGTTCTGATGGAGTTCCCTAACTTAACGTACCAGTAGCCAAGCTGTACAAAAATGACTGTAGGGCCCCTTATTCATTTAGCTAAAATGAAATAAGTAATGATTCTTGGTTGAGCCTCCTCCAGTAGCTAGGGCTATTAAACCATGTCTATCGTTCAACTTTTTATTGTCTAAACAAAAGGGGGATCTTAAACTGCAAAGTAACTTTTTTTGAAGATTTTTGTTTCTATTGTTGAAATATTTCATTTTATATAATCAAGCATTGCATTTGTATGCAATGCTTTATTGAACAAAATGAAATATTTCTACCATCAGCCAGGCATGTAAACAAAAATCTTCAAATGAAGTTACTTTACAGTTTTTTAAGAGCTCTTTCCTTTTAAGACAATAAAAATTTTAATGATAGTGCCACCGGGAAAAGGGTTGATTGGTACAGTAATTAATAGAGGATTTACAATGTGTACCTTATAAAATTGGTATACTTAAGTACATGTTACTTCTTTTTTGATCGTTTTGGCAAGGGCTCTTCAGATACATTGTACCATTTGCCTCTTTGACCAGTGTGCCGACCAGCAACATTACCTTCAGCAACTGGTGCAATATCTCTAAGAACAGAAATCCTTAGGTCGTTGTAGCCAAAGTCAACAGCAGTTGGATTGTCAGAACGCCTACCTTGAGCACGCTGGTACCCAAAATACTCTTCCACATCATCCTGGCAAAATCTCTCTGTCAGGACACTCTCAAATCCTTCACCCAGCAAGAATTTTGTCAATTGAATAACTGACTTGACGGTTATTTGCAGTCCTTTATATGTCTGAATGGACAGGAACATCTTGGCCCTTTGATCAGGAGTAAACGTGCCAGCACGAGCTTGAGTGGAGGAAAGCCAATCAGCCAGATACCGCAGAAAAACCTGTTCAAGCCATTCAAAACGAGAATCTGTGGTGCTTCGGTACGGTGCCAACAAAGCATTTCGTTTTCTCTCGTGTTCATGAAAGGAACGAACATTGAGACAATCGAAAAAGTCATTGATCATCTCACATAACTTGGCTGTTTCATCTGCTTCCCCTTTAGTGTAGTAGCGTTTTAAAGCCAATGACACTGTTTTGCTCATCACTTGAGTCGCTAAACTGACCTTCATCTTTGAAAAAGACTTCAAATCTATATGATCTACAGTAAGTTTTGCCAACTGTTGAAGACCACAGTCTAAATCTGAAAAGTATAGTTTAGCTATATGCTCCCACAGCAAGTATTTGCCATTAGTCCATAACTTCCGAGTGTGCTTTCCACTTCCTGAATTAAAAAGACAGTTTCGTGCTGTCTTTACCAAATGTGGTGCATCAGAGAAAAAGTAGATTTTTCTACTTGGACAGAAGAAGTTAACTGTTGCATGAACAATTCCTTCGCTTGAGTTGTCGGCAATACCAGCATGCAGCTCGTAACATCGGCGGTTAGGTGATGCCCCATCACTAACAGCAGCACAAATCCACAGATTACATGCCAACTCTAACACACACACAGCCTTCCAAAAGAGTGACATCAGCTGGTAAGATGTCACATCCTTTGTAAGGAAGTATGCTAGAGTGTACTTCAAATCAGTGGCTACACCTCGTACCAAAAATGCCAAAGCATGGGTGGCGAGTTCATTTGGAGACGTCAATGCCTCATTCAACTTCTCTTCGCCGAGGTCAACAAAGCCAATCAACTCGTTTGTCCATTTGTCAAAAACTAATTTGGACTGGATCTTCATCTCATCAAAGCTCAGCACAACATATCTTTGAATGTCAAAGTAATCCCTTGAATGCTCTTTCAACCGTTCAATGTTCTCTGTGTTGAATCCTGGTTTGGGCTTGAAAAAATTACGATAATCCCGTAATGTTCTTTGGCTTGGCAAAACCAAAACTCCAGAATCTTGTAGCTCCTTATACGCTGCTGGTGATTTTGCATGCAACGAAAGACAAAATCGTATGACATGGGGATGGTATCTTCTGCCAAACTTAGGAGTAGCAAGTAACTTTCTCTGTTGCTCCCAAACAACTTTCATATGAGGTGTTATTTCTGTGCTGCTGTTAGCAAATATCTCCAAAAGATCTTTCTCAAGTGCTTCGTTTACTGCGATACTGTTCTTTTCAATTTCCGATTCCAGCATATTTACTCTTTCTTCAAGTTGTTTACAAACAATCCGTTGCTCATGAATAGTTGCAACCAACCTTTCTTTACCAGTAGCTGTCAGTGGTGCTTTGCTTGGAACTGGCCGAGCTTCTTTGGCTGCTTTTGCCTTGAATGACTGTTGCAATGATCTTTCCTTGTTCTCGCAATTGGTGCACTGATCGTTATCTAAGAGAACATCACAATCATGTAGAAACACGTTTGCCTGGAATGAAGGACCATTTTCATCATACTTTTCTACCTTGATGGGAACAGTGTGACGAACAACATTCCCAAAACAATCATGTGATGGGTCAACAGCAACCAAGTTGAAAGATTCCTCAACAGGAAGTCCACCACACAACTGAAACTGTTGTAATGATGACAAAATACTTGACAGTGTGGAATACCTTATTGATCGCTTGTGTTCTCTATAAAAGATGTGCTCGTCTGGAAGTAGCCAGTTAAATGCAGAAATTGAAAAGTTTAACGATGCCTCAATTGTCACAGAGAGTTTAGGAAGGGAAAATGTTCCATCCCAAAGCACAAATGTCACATTGTTCTCATTGACACTTCTTGTCCATCCAGTTAACTTTAATCTTTCAACTTTTCTTTTTAAATCGTTGAGGCTTGAATACAATTGTTTTGGCTTGGGCTCTTGCCGAACAAGTTCACGTCTGGGTGCAGTTGTGGAGGTAGAGGGCATGCCTTTCTCCGGTAAATTTAGGGTCGGAACAGCTCCAGGCACAAGTCTTTTGCAGGTGGGAACTAAACCAAAACAAAAACCTCATTTAATATTGAAGTCTATTTTACACTCGATTCTACACTAGTATTCTGTATTGCAACTTATTTTATACTTGTAGAAAACATAAAAAATATGTTACAGTTTCACTAAAACTTTAATATAATATAATAGATAGATAGATACATATTGTGTTTTTCAGAAGGTCCCTGAGAAAATATTAAAATACGAAAGTCTATAAAGTAGTAATAAGCATGTAAATAAACACAGTATCAATGTATCATTTACTTCGTTTTGTAATTTGGAAGTCAAGTGATTGTAATAATTCCTGAATTTATCTATCGTTGTTATTTCGGCAATTAAACATACGGATACGGTTTAAAACTTTGAATCTGTGCCAGCATTGTGCCATAAATAATAAACTAAATCCATATGCTAAAGCGCATTATGTAAATCAGTATTAAATTCCCATATGCCCTAAAGGCTCAAGCGGTAACTATATTTCCATAGTCAGAATCTATCCGTAACTAACAAGAAAGGAACTTACATGTTTCGATAAGGTTCTTTTCGAAGTGCGTTTCACAGATACGAATTGTTCGTCGATCGATTTGATTTCGTAAACTCGAGTCTATCTCTCGGTCCCTTGTCACAAGGCTCACCCACGCTTCGCGAGTTTTCGTCGATAAATCGTCGTCTTTAGTAGGAATACCAAAGATACTAATCCCTACGTGTTTTCTACTGGTTGCGCAACCGTAAATCGAGCAATTAGCTCCTGGCATACAAAAGAATTATCGAAAAAATATGCTTTTAAACGAGCAGTAGCGCTTCTCTGCTATAGTCTCGAATTACTAAATCAGCTTTTGATGCACTCGTATTGTCACGTGATATAGAACAATAACATAATTTGGCCCCGCCCCCAGCTTCCAAACCCTGTTCTCCATTAACTATGATTAGACCAACTGACCAAGTGTTCTGATGACAAGAAAAGGTACAAACCGAAGAATGTTCAAAATATTATAATTGTCACAAACAGCAGTAAGTGAGACAATGAATATTTCAGCAAACGTTTAAATCTACAATGTTGTCAGATTGCGTAATCCAGAGAAAGCTTCGTAAATATATTTAATATCTGCGTTTGATAAATTTCTAGAAAATGACATTAAAAGATAATGTTATAAACAAAAATGTTCACAAACACAAGCTGTCGAAGACTGGCTGTCTAATTAGGTTGAAAATACATTAATTTGTGTTTACATAAAGTATTAGGAAAGGACAGCCACGTCACTGAAAACATGTGTTGAGATGAAAAACTACTGTGAGAGCGATTTATATTCAAATATATTATAAACTATACATTTAATTTGGGATTATTGCGGATTACAGCTGGGGAGGCAAGCGTTCGCAATACCTGGCACTTCCGACGGGATTTAGCGTATGTATTTAGTGCGAGTATTTAGTGCGGAATTTTGAACGGAATTTTTCACGCATTTGTACGGGGATTTTCTACGGGACATTTTCTGATTTTCAACAAGATTCGTACGGGTTTTCTCCAGCAGTTTGTAGAGGATTTTCCATTTTCATGTAATTCTATGAGGTTTATTGCGATATTTTAACAAGACTTTCGGCATACGGTATTTCCACGAGTTTCTGCGGGATTTTACTCGTGTTTTCCATGAGTATTACACGAGAGGATAAATACGTATAAATATTATAAGAAATACTACAGAACACAATATTATTTACTGGGGACATATAGATCAGGTTTCTCTACTGTATTTTATACACTTATGTGCGGCGAAGCAAGAGCTGTTCGGGAATCGTCTTAAGTTCAGACTGAGCTACAACTAGCCAAAGCCGACAAAAGATGCTCAACTCAGTGAGCAAGCGACTTTGAGAACAGAGAAGAATGCCCAAGCTAAACTACGCAAACTGATTATCACAAAATTTAAAGGCACTTACCAAGACTGGCCAAAGTTTTGAGAGCAGTTCCGAGAGACGGTTGATAAAACAGGTATGGAACCAGTTATAAAGTTAACATATCTGCAGGAATTACTTGACACCAATGTCCGCAAGACCATTGAAGAATTAGATATTTTGAAAAATAGAGGAATCTGTCGGAAGCAATGAAGACCAAGGTAAAAACAGAAACGTCGCTGGATATCACTAAGATTGCACCTAGAGTCTTACATCCAGTTCTTTTTCGCCGCTCCCATTCATGTTTATAATATTCAGTTTGTGTGGTTATTTTGTCCCAGGATTTATACAGTTATAGAGATTAAACTGCTTTATTCTCATGCCGATTGGAAAGTTAGCAATAATTCAAATAAACTTACAGCCTTGTCAAACTGTCCAATTCTTTAAACACGTTTTCATCAAGGTCTTCAATGCAATTGTGCGAAAAATTTCTAGATGTGCATAAATTGAAGATATTTATTGTATAAATAATCCTACAGCTGTACGGTAATTTAGCTTTTTTATCTCATGCCGTGAACTACACAGAGGTATCTGTCGTAAGCAATGGAGAACAAGGTGAAAACAGAGACTTCGTTGGATATCACTGAAATTGCACCTAGAGAGCAGCCAACCTGAATTAGATATTTTAGCCTCAATTTGTTGTTAAACAATAACTATACACCAATCTTTCGTTTCTCATATGAAATCAACATTCTACTATGTCAAATTTTGAACATAAATTTAATTACCGGTAGTTAGTTGAATATTCGCCCACTTACAATTCTTCCAATTTTGTCATATTTTTAAAAACATCTTTTGAAATTCTTCGTTTTGGATCCCAACACATATGTCTAAAATTTTGAATATTAATCATGGTTGTTACAGTATATTAAGTTGGATATTCTGTCACAATACAGGAACCGCGGAGCCTGTTTAAAAGTGGGGGGAGGCAAGCCTCCGTATTTCGTATTACAATTCCTTATTTCAATTTCAATGAGTGATTTTATCATTATGCAGCGGAAATTGGGGGCCATGGCCCCCCTGCCCCCCCCCCCCCGGCTCCGCGGTCCATGCTATGTCTATGTCATTTTTTAATAAGTGCGTAACAAATTGTGTATACATTTTGGAAAATATTCAATTCAAATCGAATACGTACAATGCTTCCAAGTTATTCAGATTATTAAAAACATCGTTTGGAATTTCTCCTATTTCGTTGTTACTCAAATATCTAAATTTTTTAGCATGAATTAAATTACCAGTAGTTACAGTATTAAGTTGAATATTCTGAATATATAAGTCATACTTTTTAAAAATAATACAAATTAAGTGTACTTTTAGGCCTAAAATAGAGGAATCTGCCGTGAGCAATGAAGACCAAGGGAAAAACAGAAACGTCGCTGGGTATCACTAAGATTGCACCTAGAGTCTTACATCCAGTTCCTTTTCGCCGCTCCCATTCATGTTTATAATATTCAGTTTGTGTGGTTATTTGTCCCAGGATTTATACAGTTATAGAGATGAAACTGCTTTATTCTCATGCCGGTCGAAAAGTTAGCAATAATTCAAATAGACTTACAGCCTTGTCAAACTGTCCAATTCTTTAAAAAGTTGCATCAAGTTCTTCAATGTACAGGTGTATGTACCACAGAATACCGCAAAAATTTACATGTTCCATATCTTTTGTCAAATATATATAATGTGGCTTCTTAATATTTTTTAGTGTAGTTTATCGATATATTTTTTTCTTCCTGGGGGTTTTGGGGCTAGATTTCATAGACTTAAATATTATTTTTTAATTGAACAATCATTCTGTGGAACAAACTCTAATGTACCACAGAATACCAGTGCAGAGATAAATAAGCAACGGTTTATCAGATTGTACCAGGATTTAGTGTGTCATGTTGTGTGATAATACTGTAGGATATTGCTAACTTAATTTAGTGAAAGGTGAATACTAAAATCAGGACAGCATACCAGTGGTGTAACCAAGGAATACCAGGTTTATCAATAAATTTGAAAAATTCAGTTTTTCAATGGTAAAATTGATTCCTCGGTGTGATTCCTGTATAGTAATAATGTTGTGTTGCATAGAAAAAGTAGTGATCAACATAATTTATACTGGTTTGCAAACTTATTTTTAAACTTTCGAATTTTACCGACATTATGCGGGGAAAAAGTATAAAAAACATAGAATGTTATTTTTTGTTAATCCTGATTATTTTTAAGAATTTTTATGAAAATATTCATTTTTTGTTTTTTATATGTCAATTAAAACTAAAACTAATATATATTCACAAAAATAAAGTAGATAGTATGTTTCCTAAGATCAATAAATAAGACTGGTATTCTGTGGTACCGTGGTATTCTGTGGTACACACACCTGTAGTTGTGCGACAAATCCCTAGACCATTAATTGAAGATATTTATTGTATAAATAATCCTACAGCTGTATGATGACTCAGCGTTTTGTATCTCATGCCACGAATTACATAGAGGAATGTGTCGTAAGCAATGAAGACCAAGGTGAAAACAGAGACTTCGCTGGATACCACTGAGATTGCACGTAGAGACTCACATGCAGTTCCTTTTCGCCACTCCCATTCAAGTTATAATATTCAGCGTGTGTGGTGGTTATCTTTGTCCCAAGATTTATCAAATTATAGAGATTAAATTATTAGATTATTCAATTCTTATTCCGGTGGAAATGTTTGCAATAATTCAAATAGACCTACCGCCATTTCAAACTGTCCAACTCTTTAAACACGTTGTCATCAAGTTCTTCAATGGAGCTGTGCGACAAATCTCTAGAAATGAATTAATTTATTGTTTGTTAATTAGACCAACTGACCAAGTGTTCTGATGACAAGAAAAGGTACAAACCGAAGAATGTTCAAAATGTTATAATTGTCACAAACAGCAGTAAGTGAGACAATGAATATTTCAGCAAAAGTTTAAATCTACAGTGTTGTCAGATTGCGTAATCCAGAGAAAGCTTCGTAAATATGTTTAATATCTGCGTTTGATAAATTTCTAGAAAATTATATTAGTTAAAAAATAATGTTATAAACGAAAATGTTCACAAACACAAGCTGTCGAAGACTGGCTGTCTAATTAGGTTGAAGTTACATTAATTTGTGTTTACATAAAGTATTAGGAAAGGACAGCCACGTCACTGAAAACATGTGTTGAGATGAAAAACTACTGTGAGAGCGATTTATATTCAAGCGTGTGTTTGCTGTGAAGATGCAACACACAAGTCAAGTGATTGTCCAAACGTTACATCACCAGCGGAAAGGAGAGGAATCCGGAAGAAACGTCATCCTTGTTATAACTGTACAAGTTTCACACATCGAGCGAGTGAATGTCAGAGTAAGTCCAAATGCCAACCATGTGATTGCCGTCACCATAAATCGATCTGCGAGAAGAAGGAAACTAAGAACAAGGAAAAAGGAAATACTTTGCTAATTTCAACCGAACAGAGTGCTGAAAGAATCTTTCCAATCGTACAAATTAAAGTTGATAGTGTCGAGTGTGGGGCGTTAATCGACTCCGGTTGCGGAGACATTCTGATGGGATCACAAGTGGCACATCTTGAAATCTACCAAACATCAATTGGATCGGTAAGCGGCGATTTTCAGATACAGGTGTATGTACCACAGAACACCACGGTACCACAGTACCTTTTTCTCCTTTTCAACAATAGTCGCACTCGCTTCTATCAAAATCCTTCCCTCACCCTTAAAGTCCCCTTCTGCAAATCCAAAACATTCAAAGCGTCCTACTTCAACCGACTAGTTAAACTATGGAACTACACCTGTAAAGTTCTACCTCCTACCAGCTTCGCCAACCCCTCCTCCTTAAAAAGAAACATTAATAGGGACATAGGAATGCCATGCACCTGGTCATTAGTGCGTGACTGTCCATGTCATAGAACTTAACTAGTTATGTTTGATGTTTGTATCGTATCGTATCGTATACATACATACATACATACATACATACATACATACACACACACACACACACACACACACACACACACGTATGTATGTATGTATGTACATACACACACACACACACACACACACACACATACATACATACGTATGTATGTATGTATGTACATACATTTATCCATAACCTAACATGGCAGTACCATCGTATATATACATGAACTTGTGCATGGTTAGAGCTCGACAGCTGGACAGCTCGACAGCTGTAGCGCGCTGCACCGAAATCGCAGGGCCGCAGATTCGATTCCTGCCAGGGACCTATAGTTGCATTTTTCGCAGCTGTTTCTGGTTAGGTCTAATAAATATATATAATTAACACTCAATAATTTCCATCTACAAAAACCCTTCAACTATTATTCAATCGAGTGAGATGCCAACAAAATTTGATATTCACCCATAAACTAACATACATACATACTTTATTGAAATGCTCCCATACGGGTTTTTCAGCATTCAATTACAACAATAAGATAAAAATTTGGACCCTATGTTAAAAATGTTACAAATTTATGTTATGAATTAGAATAAAATGTATCTAGCATATGTCATGTTTTAATTTTCTTTTTAAAAATTAAAGAAGAAATCTGTTTAAAATCGTCTTCGAGATTGTTCCAGATTTTCGTTGCTCTATGGTGAAACATTCTCTGGCCTGAAGTGGTTCTATAAAAAGGGATATGTAAAGAGTCTTTTGCGCGCACAAGGTGATCATGTAACTCAACGCGTTTCTTGAACTTGTTACATAAATAGCTTGGTGCAAGGTTGTTAATGCACTTATATGTCATCACTGCGTCTCTAACCAATAAAAGTTGTTCGACGGGTAACCAATTTAGGTTGCGCAAGGTTGGCGTAATATGATCAAATTTCTTGATATTCGTTATGATCCTACAAGCAAAGTTCTGTACATCCTGGAGATTTTTCAGATTCGTAGAGGAAATATTGGACCAGACTGATGAACAATATAAAAGCTTGCTGATGATAAGGGTTGTGATAACTAATGAGAGGGTATCACTATCGAAGCTGTCCTTGACGCGGTTGATTTCACATAGTTTAGACAATTTTGTAATGTGACAATCATACGTGAGAATAAAAAATGAGGCCTGGGTCTTTAGCTGACAAGACAGGCTTGATGATTTTCCCAAGCAAATTCAAACACATGTCATTAGGAAGAGTTTACATGTTCCCTCGTGCCTTCCTGGGTTGACCAGCAAGTGATTCGCGGAACACCATTTTACGACCCTGTTGAGATCAGACTCCAAATCGTTAATTGCTTGCTGTAGGTCTTTGATGGAAAACGACAGGAAAACTTTAGAGTCGTCCACATAGGAATCAAGTTCACAACTCACAAGAATGTGTGGTTGATGGTAGATCATTTGTATAAATACAAAATAATAGGGCGATAGAATTGCGCTTGTGGTACCCCATCAGTATTAGGAAGGGAAGAGGTCTTTGTTGATCCAATGCGTATAGATTCACGCGGGCCTTATTCGGACGTACATGCTCTCCCTTTCTTCTTGGCAGTGTCATCGACTAATAAATAAATAAATCAATCAATCAATCAATCAATAATCAATATTTATTATTTAAAGAGGAGACCTCACTCGCCAAACTGTGCTTTTCAGGAGGGTCCTCAAGATAATATTAGGTTACAGTCGATTTCAACTAACTTTTCACGCAAATGTTGCGAACTTCGAACTTCGGAAATTCGTTGCGAAGTTCAAAAGTTCATAATGAAATTCAGAACCGGTTTGTAAACTGAGCATTTGATTGGCTGCTTTTTCTCTAGTAACCAATCAGAGGGTTTGTTTACAACATGCCATGTGAATTTCATTATGAACTTTTGAACTTCGCAACGACTGTAAGACTACATTAAAATACAGTATTAGATATATATACCATAAACAGTGTACAATATACGAATAATGATATACTAAGTCAACCGCACGTCACTCGATTCACTCGATAGACCAGTCTTAAATGCTGCCAAGTTCTTAAGATTCTTAATGCTATCAGGAATCTTATTCCAGTCCTCGATAAATAGTACGATTTTTCCACCAATTTGTCTTAAAATGGCCTTTACTAAATTTACTTGCATATCTCGTGTTGTAATCATGTACATCAACACCACTTAATACATTAAGATCATAATCAATTAAGTTAGAAGTAAGGGCGTCAGAAGCAGATGAAAATAAAGGCCGCTCGAGAACTACTTTTGCCGCTTTGTTCTGCAACACCTGCAATTGGTCCATAAGAACTTTATTACACCTATCTCCCCAAACAACATCACCATATTCTAGAAGTGGTAAAATGATTGAATTGTAAACCAGCTTCCTAGTTTTTATTGGGAGAAGGTGTCGTATTCTTCTTAATATGCCAAGTCGTGATGACACTTTCTTCTGAACATAATCAATATGATCAGACCGGTTGAGTCGCTCGTTAATGGTGAATCAATATTTATTAAGCACCTGGAAATTTTACATATATATCAGCTTCTTTTCAATAATATGAAGGTGCAACCTAACTGTAATAACCTTGTAGGGTTAGACGAGATGGTGATTCCTAAGTGCTTAAATGAATGTACACGATCAATAACATGACCGTCTCCTTGGATTTGCACAGATTGAACCGTACCCAGTTTTCTTTTACTGCCGAACAACATGAACTTAGATTTTGAGGTATTTAACGTAAGCTTGTTGCGACGTAGCCAATCAGTAATATTTGCCATATCACAATTTAAGTTATCCTGAACACAGTATAAAGCTGTATCATCTACATATAATGTCGCTTTAGTATATTGACGGCAATGTTCTATGTCATTAATGTAAATCAGAAACATCAGCGGTCCCAACACAGAACCTGTGGAACACCAACGGTAACATGAGCCAATTCAGAAAATACCGAGTTATATACTGTCCTTTGTTGTCGGTTACGTAAGTAAGATCCAAACCAGTCACAAGATGATTTTGAAATCCCAACCTCGAATATTTTTTCCAATAAAATACTATGGTCAACGGTATCGAAGGCCTTTCGTAGATCCAGAAAGACCAAACCGGACTAAATTTAATTTAGACAAACCGTGGTCCAAATTTTGAAGGATTGTGTCTGTAAAATCCAATAATGCTATAGACGTAGAACGCTTTGATCTAAAGCTAAACTGCTTAACTTGAGGATGACAATAAGACCCTCAAGGATAACGAAGTAGAAAGTCAGACGTTTGCAAAGCAACAATTAGCTCAATGTTCGGAAAAGTGAATCGAAGATGCTTGGTTTGCCATGTAGACCAGGCGGAGAATGAGGGAATGGTCCCCCGACCGGGGAAGTTTACGAAACCAAGTGAACTTGGTCAATTTGGGGGCGCTGATTTCGAAAATCGTTGGTATACAGGCTGTGGACGGGGCCTTCAGCCTCGTTTTCACGATTGAAACCTCGTTTTGGCGCGAAAGCGATAATTTGCTCAGAATGGACAACTATAGCAATATGAGGGCGCATAATTTAAATCTTGATTGTTTTTAATGTTGTTGATCATTTTTGTTGAGATATTTATTTATTTATTTATTTATTTATTCATTTGTCACACACATAAGAGATATACATTTACATAGAATTATAACAATAACAATAACTAGAAACGTTGTGACAGGAGAAGAAAACAGAAACTGAATTCCAATTGATATTCGACCCCTTAACAATTAATGGATATACGTGAACTAAGAAGACAAACATAAGATAAGGAGTCATTTTTACGCTGTAATGCATCCACCTTCTTATCTTCCAATATGTTTCATGTGAAAACACGCTATAATATTATGATATTGTAATTAGGTATTTACATTTATTTTCTCAGCTTTGTTTACGATCATATTTCAAATAACTATAGTTTACAACGTCATGGTTGTTGTCTGAAGAGAGCAACAAGGCACTTCAAGTGTGCATATGAACCAATGAAAGCGCGATATTTTTGGCTAAACATGTACAGTAAGCCGTTTGTTGTTTTCAGCCCTCCTACCGAGATAAAATTTAAGTGCAAATGACAGGCCTTTAAAATCATATTCCGAAATTCGTATTTTTTATAATAAATAGCACGCTTTGAGAATATACGCTGATTTAACAAGATATTTCTTATCCTACTGTAAGGGAAACATTGCTTATGTATTTAAATACAATTCTAATGATAAAAGTCACTTCATAAACGTGAAAAAAAAACACCGGGAAATATTGTACATTTCTGTTGGACGCACGTAGCTGTGAACGGTATTTGTGTATTGATTCATACCATATCAAAATTAGAAAACAACATGTACAGTTACGAGATTCGCATTTTGACAGAGTGTAATGTTACTTCACGCCAATAAGATTTTATGAAAGATGTAGAGAAAAATGTCAGGTTGTATCGTTCACTATGACTCGCTGGACACGTCTGCTGATAAACTGATTCGACCAAATGCCAACACATTTGAAACTCTTCTTCAATGCAAGAAAATACGCGAACGTTTGGGCGGTGAAAACCATCACATCGATAAATGTAATAAAATTCAAGAATGAATGCGCCTACCATCGGATATGTTTTCAAAAGTTTGTATACGCCAGAACGCTGTTGAAACGGAAAGCGGACAAAGCGGATGAAAATCAAGGCTGTAGCACCAAACTTCAAAGAACAACACGTAGTACAACACAGAGTGTCCCAGAAGCTACTAGCTCGAGAGGAATCTTTCCGGATATATGCATGATTTGTAAGAAAGAGGACTTAAAGGTTAAAGGCGTACGTCAGCCACTGTACAAGATTGCCACTGGTAATGGAGACAAAACACTCAAGGAAGCAGCTATAGCTCAGAATGACTTGGAAATTATCAGAGCGGTAACAGAAACAGATTTGATTGCAAAGGAATTTCAAAAACACGACAAGTGCTATCTGGATTACAGATACAGAGTTGTTAGAAAAAAAGCTGAATCAACCGAAACCTTCATCGACGACTTACAACTCGGTGACTACGATGCAGTTATTTCGTTAGTAGAGAATGATATCATACAAGGACAGCAATGCTTGTCGATGGAAACGCTGATGACAAAGTATAGTGGTAACGTTGGAACGAAGCGGAGCAGATACAAACTTAAGGAACGTCCTAATAAGTCATTTGGCGAGCAGCTACTTTTTCTTCAAGCAGAATATCATATTCCACAAGTTGTGATAAGCAGAGAGTGCATAAGCAATCAAATTCTCCCACGAAGTTCCCCGTGTATTCAACAATTCACCGTTAAAAGAGCATCATCGTTCCTGCAAAAATCTGTGTCTGAGTATTTAGAACAAGCTGATCCTCTTCCCTGGCATCCAACAGTTGAGAATCTGGCTTCAAGAGAGAAACAACACCCAGAGTTATTGCAATTGTTTTTCACGGAACTTTTGGCGCCGAAAGGACGTCGTCATGCTACTTTGGAAAGGTTGGATCGTCTGAACGACTCGTTTTGTCAAGATGTAGTTCATGCAGTTTCAAATTGGAAATTCCTTACGCCAAAACATGCATCACTAGGTCTTGGTCTTCAAACTACCAGTAACTATATTGGCAAGATTGGGACACTGTATTACATACGATACAATCAGTGAGATCGAAACTGCTCAGGCGGAGTTGGTGGAACATTTCCAGTCTATAGGCCTAAACTTACCTCTTCAACCTGTAGCACCTGGTTCTAAAGTAAGTAATTTCAATTTTGATTGAAATTATTGAAAGCACTGAATATCAGTAGCTAGCGATCTGATTGATTAATTACAAGTGTTACAAAGAGCGCAGATAACGAGGCGTGGTTAGTTCAAGAGCTGTTCTGTTATTAGTTATCGTCTCCAACTTAATTAAGCATAAAATATATTTTCCCCTTATAATCTTGATTAAATTAGTATTGTGGTGAGCCGAAAAAGTTGTAGGGTCATTGTTAGTACTCTTAATCGTATACTTTTAACATGCATAACTTTCTGTTCTAAAGGTATCAACGATATTTTGGTGGGACAACTTTGACCGCAATATTGAGACCGCATCTGGTGCAGGTTCAATTCACAATACACCAGGCAGGGACGCCGGACAGGCGGTAGGGCAAGGGGGGGGGGGGGCAATGCCAACGTAAGGGAAATTGAAATAGAAATTTTTGCGACTATACGCCGATCAACGGACTTAAAAGCTTTTTGGACATTATTATTATAACAACTAACAAACAATGTAGGTTTGCGTAGTGCTAATTAACAAATTTATCGTATGAGCTAAAAGGTACTTGGAATTGCTAATCATCATGCAGCAGTTACTAATTTGCAAAGGAGTGATTATGATTGACTCCCTCTCATATTTCAATATAAACACAACCAATCTTTATTTTTGCGTCTTTATAAACACCGTCTTTCTTTTAATTGTAAAGTACAAGTCCATATCATCATAACCGTATACTTAAAGTTAGTATATGTTATAAATTAAGATAAAAGCCGATCTTAAAACATTACATACGTAATAAATATACGTATACGTATAGCCATGTTTTAAGTCGGCGCATAGCACTGAATGTGCGTTCACAAGAAGCTGAGGTGAGAGGGATGGTATAATACAACTTAACCATCTTGTGTACTTCAGAGCACCGTATCTTTGCAGAAGGCATTGCGTTGAAGATATCAGCGATGGTTGAAATGCGAGAGAGAGACGTGATTTTCTTCTTTAGTTCCACGTTGTAGAGACCAAGGATTGTTGGCAGATCACCAAGTTGCACTCTCAGCGTGTCTTCGTCGATCAATGCACTTGTTAGGCCATGTAACGGAAACGCTCATTCAAAGATAGATCTTAACAGGATTTGCTCTATATTCTTTACCAGGGAAAGATCTTCTTGATCGAACCTCGTTTTGATACTTTCGACAATGACATCGATGGCTTCATAATAAGATCGGCGCATGTCATCCGTGCCTTCAATATTCCCACTGCCTGTTGAATGAAGCCTTTCTGTCAGGATACTTTCTTCACTTTCCATCCATCGTGGGATTTTCCTTTGTCTACCACGATCAGTCTTTTCCTCAACTCCAGGTATATTCCTTGCTTCTTCGAGGATGCGCTCAAATTCTCCGTCACTTCGCATTACGCTCAACCTTTGAAGAATGTGTGGTAAAGAAAACAAAGCATAATCAGCAGATAGACTGCCTGAAGCTCGTTCGAGAACTTTTCCAACAGAACAACGACCTTTCGGGTGACATTCAAATTGAAGAGGACCCGCAGCGAAGACAACTGTTTCTTAAGAATTCCTTTGATCCTCGTTTTCGTGTCGGCAGATATATTTGGATCACTTTTCAGCTCTTCAAGAGTTGTGCGTAGCTCAACGGTCTTCTCGAAGATGACATGAGCTGCCTTGACTCTTGTTGTCCATCTTGTTGCGGATAGGCTCTGGAGTCGAAGGACCTTGTATTCCTCCGCATCCTTTTCTTGCTTAAATTCTTCTTGAATTTGTTCAAACAAAATAATGCGTTTAGGGTAAGCACCAACGATTGCATACAGACTTTGGCACAGATTCAGCGATGTTGACAACACAGGACATTGCGCGATGGCATCTATAACAATCAACTCATTGCAATGGGCGAAACAGTGAACATAGATGGCATTTTCGGCAACTGCAGCCTTAAGCTTTCTTGCTAAAGATTTCATCGCTGCTCCTCCGTCGAATCCCATCGCTGCCACCTTGGTGCCATCCAAGCTTGACCTGAGAAGGATATCTTCCGTGTACTTCAAGAGAGCATCAGCTGATAGACCTTCAATGCATTAAGTCATCAAACTTTATAGTCATCATCGCACGTTCTCACGGAAAATGACAGTTGTTCTTTCTTGGATACATCAGATGATTCGTCGGCAAGAATCGAGTAGAAGTCTCGCGCACTGTCCAACAATTTCTTAGGGCATTCAAAACTATCATTTGTTTTGTTCTACTAGCAGTTCTAAACCCTTGCCATTATTAATCGCTTTGTCCCGGTTAAACTGATATATGTTTGAATCCGAATCCGTATTACCTCTTATAGCAACGCTTTGACGCAACAATGTCTTCATTGTTTGAAGATGGGAAGGTAGTCCTTGCCTTCGTAGTTGTTGCGTTTCAAGATTAAACGAGCTGACTGTTGCTGCGATGTCGCTAGTGCGTCTCATACTTGCAACCATCATAGCACAGGAATCTTTGTGAACAAGGCTTTCTTCGTGCTCTTTAAATTTTTTGTCTCCTTTTCCAGTTACCAAACCCTTCTCCATATTTGAAATTGAATGCCCCTTTCTGTGTGTCACTGTTTTCGGTGCAGGTTGAACAAAAGGCCCTTCTCGTTTTCCTGTTATAGGCAAGCCAATCGTGCTTTTCAAACCATTCTTGAACGAAAGACCGTCCGTTCCTTTCGCTGGTCGTATTGTCATCGCTTGTAAAGTCATTAGCAGCTTTTACCCAGGTCTCCTGTATGGCTATGTTGTCAACTGGTGCCATTTTTGCTTCGTCCTCAGCCTCAGGTGCATTTTCGTGCTGCTGTCTTTCTATTTCTTTCCCGTCTCGGGATAGTGATTAAGAGATTAAAAAGTTACAAAATATAAAAATGGCTTTATTTCAACTTCTGGTGACAGAAACCAGCGACCACAGCCCACAAACAATACAATATAGCTGATAAGGTTATGTAACCAAGTGTAGATGAGAAGTTTGAAGCTAGAAGTTAAAAGGCCATTTAACAACGACTGGCAAACACAGAAACACCGAAATTAGGGGCTGCTTATATGGACACGGTCACACGGGCTTGTCGGGCAAGCCGTAAGCGAGACAGCGCGATGAATATGAGCAAATTTTATTTGCTGGGATGCTTTTGTTAATTGTTGTTTTGACAGTTTGTAAGTAATAGAACGCGGCGGCATCTATTTGTACTTTTATCTCGGCCACGGGCCCACGGACTATTCGCCTTGTTTTTTTTCTTAGAAACTCGCTATTTAATACATATGTGACATCAGCTGATACTTAATGTAATATTTTTTACATGTACCTATATACTGTACGCTTTATTTCAGATTTCGGGGTGGGACAAGAAGGCAAAGAAGCATGTGCAAATCCAGAGGCCAAAGATTGTTGAAGAGTACAATAAGTTTATGGGAGGCATTGACCTCCTAAACATGTGCACAAACTTGTACAAGTTTCATATCCAATTTCGAAAGGTGGTACATGTAGGCCTACATATTTTTCCATTCCCTTACACTTGCCCTTGTGAATGCCTGATTCCTGTACAGAAGATACCATGAAGATCAAAATACAAAAAGAAGGAAGTGCTCCCTCTTAGGACATTTCAAGCTGCCTGTGCATATGCTCTTACTTCTGCTGGCAAGGGAAAGAAGTGTACGCGGGGCCGTCCATCATTGGAGGAGCGAGAAATCTTGGAATCGCATCAATCGCAGAAGAAAAGATATACGGAAGTAGCTGATGATTTCAAGAAAGATGAGTTCAACCACTTCCCCATGCGTCAACGGTGTAATAGAAGCAGTGCAGCTTTCAAATGCAATGCACACCTTTGTTTGAATAAGGACAGAGACTGCTTTGTGACATTTCATAAATAAACTGTTTATAATGAACCGCTCTATTTTATATATTATAGCTCATATGCTGTAGATTGTAATTTCTAGTAGGCAATGTTTTAGTATGGTTAATATATTATTTTAGGATTAGGTTAATAATATTAATATTTAATATTTAATATTAATATTTAATATTAATATTTAATATTAATATTTAATATTAATATTTAATATTAATATTTAATATTAATATTTAATATTAATATTTAATATTAATATTTAATATTAATATTTAATATTAATATTTAATATTAATATTTAATATTAATATTTAATAATGTATTTAATATTAATATTTAATATTAATATTTAATATTAATATTTAATATTAATATTTAATATTAATATTTAATATTAATATTTATTTAATATATTTAATATTAATATTTAATTAATATTTAATATTTAATATTAATATTTATTTAATATTAATATTTAATATAATTAATATTTAATTAATATTTAATATTAATATTTAATATTAATATTTAATATTAATATTTAATATTAATATTTAATAATATTTAATATTAATATTTAATATTAATATTTAATATTAATATTTAATATTAATATTTAATATTAATATTTAATATTAATATTTAATATTAATATTTAATATTAATATTTAATATTAATATTTAATATTAATATTTAATATTAATAACCTAACTAACCCTAACCTAACCTAATATTTAATATTAATATTTAATATTAATATTAATATTTAATATTAATATTTAATATTAATATTTAATATTAATATTTAATATTAATATTTAATATTAATATTTAATATTAATATTTAATATTAATATTTAATATTAATATTTAATATTAATATTTAATATTAATATTTAATATTAATATTTAATATTAATATTTAATATTAATATTTAATATTAATATTTAATATTATTTAATATTAATATTAATATTTAATATTAATATTTAATATTAATATTTAATATTAATATTTAATATTATTTAATAATAATCTTCAATAGTAATATTTAATAGTAATATTTAATAATAATTTTAATATTAATATTTAATATTAATATTTAATATTAATATTTAATATTTAATATTAATATTTAATATTAATATTTAATATTAATATTTAATATTAATATTTAATATTAATATTTAATATTAATATTAATAATAATTATTATTATTATTTACATTGTGATATACAGTTGATGTAAATAACATAAATCTGGGGAATTTCTGGGGAATTCTGGACAACTTAGACCAAAATTTTTATTTGGAACTTGATGCTGAGACTATTTGCTGTCATTTTACCAAGTTTGGTATTTTTCATGCAAGTTTTTATGTCACATTCCCTAAAGAGTCACCATCAACAAGGAAGAGTGGGATCTTAAGCAAATTGTCAAGGGTCTATGATCCACTCGGACTGGTCTCACCAATAACAGTAGAGGGCAAGATTATTTACAGAGATGCATGTGATACGAAGTGGTAGTGGGATGCACAGATCGAGGCAATCTTGGCTGAACGCTGGAAGGTATAGGAAGAGTCGCTACCAGAGGAAGAATCGGTACCGAGATCCCTGGCACCACATCATGAAAGAATCAAATCCATGATTTTTCGGATTTGGAGACGCAAGTCAGCAAGGTGTTTGCGCTGCAGTTTATGCAGTGGTCGAACAGTCATCAGGGACAACACACTCTAGTCTCTACTAAATCCCGTTTGACGAAGAAGGGGCTGACCATCCCAAGACTGAAGTTGTTGGGGCCCATATGGCAGCAAGGCTGCAAACCTTATTACCAATATTCATCAAGCATTGGATAGCAACCTGGTCATTACTCAACACTGTTGGTTAGATAGCACGGTGGTTCTTTATTGGCTTCAAGATAAAGGGAAGTTTAAGCAGTTCGTAGCAAACCGTGTCAGTAAAATACAGAGCCATATGGCGATTGAACGGCACCATGTACCTACAAAGGAGAACCAGGCGGATCTCGGAGGTCGCGGCAAAAGTCAACTCAACCATTTGTGGATAAATGGTCCAGATTGGTTATCAAATCCAGATTCCTGGCTCACAAGTCCAGTCCGAGCCGACTATCGAAAGCCCAGCTGAAGAGAAGGTTGACCGACAAATCATTGCCTGCACGGTCCAACCCAATGTCCAAAATGATCTATTCGACAACTTGCAAGAAGCTCACATTACCAACGTCTGGAGAGTCGTACGAGTATGTGCCTGGGCGTGTCGATTCTTGTCCAACTTAAAACGGGAACGAGGATGCCGAAACATTGGTCCACTTAAAACAACCGAGTTGGAAGCACAACTAATTTGGTGGATCAAGAGAACAGCAAATCAACAATCGAATACAGCTCAACTTGCAAAATAACGTTCAGGGACTTCTGGAACGTAGGGGAAGAACACCAAGCTCATGCTGACACGCTGCACGGGGGAGTAATTCTTGGAATGTCGAAGATACGCGAAACGTTTTGGATTACAAGACTTTGGAAGTTGCTTAAACAAGTGTGCAAGAGTTGTTTTGGATGCAGGAGAGTTCAAGCGGTAGGATACGCTTCACCACCGCTAGGACAGTTGCCGACCACCAGAATCCAGGAGAAACACCATACGAGGTAGTCGGAGTAGACTTCGCCGGACCGATTAGGTATTTCAACCAGTTCTTTCGATTTCAACCAGTTGTTTCAATCTGTGGGAAAAAGAGCTGCCGAAACAGCTAAAATGTTAGTCCTACAAAATAATCTAAATATATCAACTGAGTTGGAGCTTCAGAATAGGAGATCTGAACTCTTCTCTACGGAATTGTTCAAGTTCACTCCCGTCACATGCACAGAGGTGCAACGCATAATAACAACAATGCCGTCGAACAAATCTCCAGGACCAGACAAAATCAGCATGCGGATTATTAAGGATTGTCTTCCGGTCATACTCGGCCCATTGACAGACATCATTAATATCTCATTTACCACCTCGGCGTTCCCTGAGTCCTGGAAAATTGCAGAAATTATACCACTACTAAAAGAAGGTGATCATAAAGTTGCTGCAATAACCGCCCACTTTCAATGCTCAAAGCACTATCAAAGATCTGCGAAAAAGTTGCACTAAATCAATTTAGCGGTTTTCTTAACCGCACTGACCGCCTATCCTCCCAACAAAGTGGAAACAAAAAGTATCATTCAACCGAAGCACTCAGTATATTAGTCAATTATTTTTTGCTAAAATCGATGGACAACAAAAAGCTTACGGCTCTAGTCCTTTTGGATCTCCCAAAAGCATTTGACAGCGTGGACCATTCAATCCTGTTATATAAAGAAACTAAGCAATATTGGGGTTTCAAGTGAAGCCCTTAACTGGTTTAAAAGCTACATTTCAGATAGAAAGCAGTTCGTTCGCATTGGCCCCTCGGTATCCGAAGTCCTACCAATCACCCACGGAGTGCCTCAGGGAGCAATATTGTCACCGCTATTGTTCTGTATTTATATAAACGACCTTTCAAGAGTACCACAAGCATCTGAGTTAGAATCATTCGTCGACGATTCTAAGATCTTCATGTCATTTCCAATCGAAGATATTGCTATTGCAAAAACAAAGATAGAAGAGGACCTCAAATTGGTCGCAACCTGGTTTTTCGAAAATAAACTGTTGATAAACCCCGAGAAGACAAAGTTACTCCTGATAGGAACTCGTCAACTGCTCGGTAAGCTCTTAGAAGAGATGACAATTACATTTCTTGGTGAAGAAATTACACCAACTACAAATGCCAAAGACCTGGGTTTAACCCTAGACAGTTATCTGACATATGATTACCATATCAAAAATGTTGTATCATCTTGTATGGCCAAGCTGTTTCAGATAAATAGAGTAAAGGATAGCTTTGAAAGGGATACACTTCGTTTAATTATCAATGCTTTAGTAATGAGAAAACTTTATTATTGCTCTACGGTATGGTCAAACACTTCTGCAACAAATATAAAGAAATTGAGAGCAGTACAGAATTTCGCTTGTAGGATATTGACAAATACTGGAAGATATGATCATGTAACACCAGCACTACGGTCAATTCGCTGGCTTCCTGTAGAGGAACACTTAAAATATAGAGAGGCACTAATAATATACAAATGTATGAACGGATTAGCACCACCTTATCTATCCAAATGATTTATAAAAAGAAACGAAATTCACGATCTAAATACAATGAATAACAAAGCGCTACACATCCCTCAACACAAAACAGTTTCAGGACAAATAACTTTTTATTACAGAGCGGTGAAGTTATGGAACGACTTGGATGAAGATTTGAAAAAGTTACCTTGGAAAAGATTTAAAACTGAGTTAAAGCAGAAGATGCTAAACAACAATTAATTAAATTTCTAACATTATAGACTTAATAGATTTTAAATAAATGATAAATAATTACACTTCTGATCTGATAGACAAATAGATTTTAAATAAATGCTATAAATAGGAATTTTTGATTCGAATATAACTATTCGTACTGCAAATAGGTATTGAAAAACCCTCTCCGGGAATACTTTATTAAATAATATTAATAATAATAATAATTAGGTATCTCGTCAAAGGAAAAACCGAAGGGAAAGCTTACTTATGCCTTTTCGTCTGCAGTTTAACTCCAAGAAATACATGCATGCCGCAACCCCTCGCATTTTTAAACCGAACGACTATGTCTATAGTTCCAAAATATTTCAGTTCAACGTTATTCATGTCCTTGAAGAAAATACAAATAGAAAAATCCAAGACCAAGTATCGTATCGTACTTCGTCGTTTTAATAAGATGATTAATAAATAATAATAATGCGCATGTTTACATGAAGTATTGGTACTTATTTAGCGACCGCTGGGCGCGATATATCGCTTTGGCGATTTTCGTTTTTATTTTTTGTATTTTTTTTCTACAAAATGACTTGAAAAATTAGGACCAATGACTTGAAAAGTTAATGCTTTTAGCTACAAAATTTTCAATTCCCGAAACAAATAATGTAGGTATGATATTCTGTATTATATAAGCGTCATTTTTTCAAAAATTGAATCTTAGACGTTTGCTAAAATCTTTTGAAATGTTTATAAAACTTGACAGCTTTTCAACTGATACGCTTTGCCATAAACTTCGTCTTTGATTTTGACATGAAATGAATTTTATGAAATGAGCAGTAATTTTGGTCTCTTTGAGGTATATAATCAGGTAATCTAAGACATAAACAATCAAAGACATAAACAATCATAAAACGTTTTACCTTGTTCACTGGTTGTTTGCCTAGTAATTGCCGTGCCATGACTTGACTTCAGGGCCGTAGCTAAACCCTGATGGCTGGGGAGGTGCAGATGAAAAATTTCTGAATGGATCTCTAAATTTCCGAATAACATTGTTCCGAATGTATTTTATACGGATGTTCAAAATCATTAGTTTACAAGTGATCACTGAACCCTCGGTTAACATAGCGTACGTATAAAAAATGGCAGTTTTACAATAAGGCAATACGCATACAGACCTTTAATTAAGATTATCCTGCTCCTTGCGCCCAAGGCGCAAGAAAATTGTAAAATTTCGGGTCCCTGAAATGGTATTTTCTGGGTGAACATTTTATAGCATTCAGAGTTAAGTTATAACCGTGGTAAAATACACCGAGACCGCATATTTCAGCTCTATAAAGTCTATATAAAATATTGGAACTTGTTATGTGTTTTCGACCTTGACTATGTTTCTTTTTCATTTTGGCGAAAGTAGTAGGAACGTTTATGCCTCATGGCCTCAGTGTATGCATAATTTAATTTTGACGGGAAAATGTGATTTTTATAATTTCGTCTCTGATTCTGCTGCAGCATCTATTAAGTTTTTTATGCTAAACAATATATTTTGTCATCTTTGACAAAAATATCAAACTTTGCAACAAAACTGAATTAGAATGATCGCGTTGGAAAGCTCATCAACATCACTTTTCGTTGGGCAGTTCAATGGCTGCAGAACGGTTGAAAGGGATTTTTCGTTCAGTTCAAACAGCTAAGTTTTCAATTTTCAGTTTATATCGCTATAATTGCTTTGGACCGAAATTTCAGTATTTCCGATTAAATAAATCAATGATTAGTAATTTTAATTCGGAAAATGAAGTTCGTATTTGTGACACATTCCAATGGAAATTATCTCTATAAACAAACAATTCAGTCGCTTTTGTAACTTTGGACTGAAACTTCGCACTTCTGAATAGGATTCAAGTTTCTGAATATGAATCTCATCAGTTTGCGAGTACTATATCACTCTTCCTTGATTCAAATTTTGTTATTTTATGTTTCAGTTATTTTCCGAATGGATAAGTAATTTTCCGAATATATCAATTCTGAAAAAGTTGGGGTGAACCACCCCCTCCCCAATACCCCCTCTCTACGGCCCTGCTTGACTTGCTGCATAATATTTAACTATTTCTTCTAAACGTTTTGAAGTAAACAAGAAAAATGTTTCATTGCCAATTTCTTCAGACTATTTTCTCATATGTTTTGATTAAAACCTTACTCATTCCACTCCGGACAATCGCCATACTTTTGAGATCAGTGGGAGGTCCACCGGTAAGCCATAGTGAAAACCGCAGTCACATTTCAGCCAAGGCCAAAATATGAGTATACCAAGTTGTGGGTGATTTTCGATGTAAAAATTTAGTTAATTATAATTCCGTTATGACTTAATGCTATAGATTTCGACCTGGAGAATTTTTTTGTGATTTTTATTTTATTTTTCCTCGTTTGCCTTCGGAAATATATAGCCTGAAATGTCAATAAACACTGGTCAAAATGAAATCCGTTTCTCCGGAACATAGAATCGATTTCCCCGACTGCTGAATTGGTTTAATGTATTGTGAAAGATATGGTGTTGAACTACACGAATTCAACTTGCCTGGTTGTCTATGTAGTTTATTGCGGTAAATATTTTGTGTTCTATTTGAAATTATTCGGCAACTGCGCGTATTTACATGAATAAGAATAATACTACATTATACATGTTAATGTACGCCGCGCAAGTTGGAACTATAAGGTTTTTGATGTGCTTAATCTATCTAGCCTAAAATTATACTTGCTTAAGTATTGCAACCTTTCCGGGGAAACGGCTGAAATTCATACATGTGAACAAGAAAGCTAAACGCCATTTCTTTCGCCACACCGTATATTATTTACGACCAGCGGGGGTCCGCATTGTTGGTTATATATATTCCGAGTTGCGCAATGATACAAGTGCGATGATTTCTTGTTGTATTTTATGTTTATATAGTTGGTAGTTTCATGACTTATTCATTTAAGATATTGAAGAGGAAGGTCTCCCCGATATTGGGGGTTATTGGAAAGCAACATGAGTAATCTAAAGAAGTCAGAATGCGAAGCCGCAAGTCATTGAACTTAATGAAACCTAATACTGATAATACGCGACGCAGACATACCGTAATTATTCGAATAAACACCTCCCGCGAATAAACGCCGCCCTCGACTAAACGCCGCAGGGACAAGCAGAAATATTATTAAACGCCGCCCTCGAATAAACGCCGCACCTGAAGCGCCAAAAATGTAATAAACGCCACGGCGTTTATTCGAATAATTACGGTACTTATCTTTAAAAAATAAGACAACATTAAATCTAAAGCAGTCTTGGATATTTATTCTTCTCGATTACAATGTTATTTAGTTCAAAGTGGCTATACTTCATAGCTTTGCTACTTAGTTATCTCTCTAAAACTTCTGCTAGGCGCAGTTCCGTGGTGACAGCCGAGAATTTTGTCGGTACAACTAGTCCGATTACTCTCTTTCTTTTTCCAGCGACTTTCGCGAATAGTTTGTTCTCAGTGTTTGCGCCCAAGGTAGTTCTTTAATAAGCGAGATCTAGACCGCTCAATTGGGACGTGGCTTGACGTGGCCAGCAAGCGTCTTCTTCGAATTCGGCTGCTTCGTGCCAGTGGGAGGTTTATAAACACCAATTGCGTTTTCATCGTGTTCCTTTGCCTCTATCGAATAATTATTCCACGAATAATTACGGTATGCATATTTATATGTAAAACTACAGTACAATCTCCAATCTACAATGTTTTGTATTTGGAAGAAACTATTAGCAATGTGGTCAAGCATGAAGGTCAGCGTATACATACATGCAACTTTAAATAAATAATACATGCATTAGATTAATTATGTACTATATATATAGTCAAACGCAGCGTGACATTAGACAACACAAAATCGCAAGGCTCATTATTTCAATTTTCATCCAAGAAGAGATCCTAACATCTGATCACATATGAATTAAGCCTTAGTAGTAATAGCAATAACACAGAATAAGTGTCCTAAAGTCCATTAGGAAAGAAATAAGGCACAAAAAGTCAAAACAGACTCCAAACGCATTCTAATAATTTCTCCTTTGATCGAAGGAGTATTTAATCAACATCTGCCGCATACAAAATAGACAATTTTATCCAGTCCGAGTTGGATATATCAGCAAAATTTTTAATGAGATAATAGTACGTTTGAGACAAAATATAGAAGAATGATGTATTTTTCCTCAATTTGCTTTGTTTACAAATAATCATCGCTCCTGCGTGGCATGTTAGCCACACATTTCAAGACGCCAAATATGTCGCTAAAATTGCGATCTGACCGCGCGGGCTACCCTGGGTCGAGGAAAAATTTGGCCCATGCATTAACTCACCTGAGATTAGTACCCTCGCACACGCGCTTCGCGCATGGCTCGGGGATTACTATTAGCTATTTTTTTTATTATAATATTTAAGCAGGGAGCCCATATCTCCAAGGAGTTTTTCATTGGGGCCCTACGTATATAGATATTACAATATGTTTTTATAAGATAAAATTACACTATATAGAATCTATAAACAAGTGGAAATTACATGCAATAAGTTGAACTACAGTTAAACACACTATATGGAGTAGAAATTACATGCAATAATTTAAACTAGAATAATTATAAAATATTTTTTAGAGTAGCTTTGAAATTAGCTAATGTTTCCAAGTTTCGCAATTCTAATGGTAAAGAATTCCAATCATTTAAGGAATGGTAGCAGAAACGTTGCTTTCCCCAATTCCTCTTAACTTTATCTAGATGTACATCAGATTTACGTCTAGTACTAGAAATACATGCATGCAGAATCCCCTCGCCCATTCGAACCACACAATTTACTCCTCCTCAAGTTATTGTAACATGAAGTACTGAGTCGATCACTGTAACCATGGTAACACGCAACACTGTATATTTCTTTTATTTTGTAAAATATGGTAAAAGATTTATAAGATTTGTTAATTTTAACTGTAAAATTATGTACTCTTTTAGCTTTGATTTACTGTCAAATTCAACCTTAGAAGTATCACAAAACATTTCGAAATTTTCGTAAAACTTCAACTGTTTTTTAACAGTATTTTTATACTTCTTTTCGCACTTGTTTTTGAGATTTAATATGTTGTTTCTGATTCTATAACGTATTTTAATTAATACTAAAATACCTTTTAAGATTAATCAATGTTGTATTGACCACACAGGATGACCTACGCATTTTCAAATCCACAAACTATAATATACAGCATGCCAATACGGCAAAAACAAGTATACAAAATAGACACTTACGCGTTTAAAACGCTTTAAAACTCGAAAATCTTGTCTTCCTTCGGTCTTTTGACTGTTTTTTTCCTCCTGTAATTTTAACATGTGAAAGTCCTCTGAATAATTTTCATTTATGTCGTCTTAGAGACTTTGTTTGTCTGTTTTATATGTCCCGACTCCCGAGTACAAAACAGTTTTCTCTCGGGCTGCACTCGCGCATGCGCATAACGTAGAAAACCGTCCATTGCATAATGGCGGACAACTTTACATTCCGCTATGTTGTCACATACCCGGGTGTAAATATCCGAGCGGAATTAGTACCCTCGCACGGCGCTTCGCGCCGGCTCGGGGATTATATGTATGAACATCTTTGTTCAGTAAAAATTTAGAATCTAAATCAATTAAATTGTTCATAAGTTTATAAACTGCAACACATCTATGGAACTTCCGTCTTTGATTCAGTTTTTTCCACCCCAAGGTTTGTAAGGCTTCCGTTGAAGAAGAATCATAAGGAACATCAAGGATTGCTTTAGCGGCTTTGTTCTGAACAATCTGCAACGTGTTCATAAGTACAGTATTGTTCTTATCATCCCACATTATATCCGCATAATCGAGAACAGGCAAAATCAGGGCATTGTACAATGTTATTCTAGCTTGATGTGGTAACAAATATTTAATGCGCTTGAGTAGTTGAGTAAACCGATACGTTGCATTGACTTAGCTACAGTAGTATCTACGTGATCCGCCCAGGTCATATTCTGATTGATAGTTACTCCTAAATACTTAATACAGTCCACTCTATCAAGTGTTGCATTTTCTACGTTGATAGAAACATCAGTACAAGATTTTAATTTTTGAGAACCACCAATAAGCATAAAATTGGTCTTCTTATTGTTCAAGGTTAGGAGGTTAATATTAAACCAATCAACAACTTTTATTAAGTCATTATTAAGATGCTGTTCGATATCCATTACTGAGGCTGAGGAGTAGTAGAGGACAGTGTCATCAGCGTACATAATTATCTCACATGTTTCAAGGCATTTTGGAAGATCGTTCACATAAATGTTAAACAGTAGTGGACCAAGCACGCTACCCTGGGGCACGCCGATTGAAATATGCTTGAAGGATGAATATTTATTATCCACACGTGTTACTTGAGATCTATCAGAAAGATAAGACCTAATCCAACCAGTAACGTGATCTGAGAAGCCAAATGACTTCAGTTTTCCCAGAAGTAAATTATGATCAACGGTATCGAACGCTTTGGATAGATCTACAAAAACTACACCAGTAGTTTTACTATCGTCCATGTTTTTCAAGATGGTATCTGTGAAGTGTGTCAGTGCAACAGTAGTGGATAGCTTTTCCAGAAATCCAAACTGCTTTGAGGTTAATAATTCATGCTCATTCAGATATTTATAAATTTGACCATGCACTGCTTTCTCGAGAATCTTACTAATTATGGGCAGTACAGTAATTGTGTCATTACGGTTCCCACTCTTAAACAACGCAGTGACTTTTTCCATTTTCCAAACATTTGGAAATGATCCTGATTGAAGAGATTGATTAAATAACTGCGTTAAAGAATTGGATATAATTGCATCTTTAAGTAGCCTTCCACTAATATGATCCAATCCAATAGCCTTGTTAGTTTTTAATGTTTCAGTTGTTTTAACACATAATCCTGGTCAATTGTTTGAAAGGCAAAACAGGCAATGTGGATTTTCACCGGCTGGCTGAGTATGGAAAGTAAAATAGTGTGCTATTTTAGTTTTCAACAAATTTCTCAATTTGAAACCAATGGTAGTAAAGTGTAGGTTGAAAGCTTCGGCGATTGATTTTGAGTCAGTTTTAACTACACCGTCCTCGGAAATAACACAAGTGGGTCTTGAAACGTTCTTACGAGCAGTAATTTCATCTATAGTTTTCCATAAACGTTCAGAACGACTTTTGTTTTCTTGGATGATATTAAGATAATAGTCCGACTTACACTTTTTGACTTGTTTGTTGACATAGGCTTTCAGCTTTCTATACATTTCCCAGTGGTAAGATGACTGTGATTTAATTGCTTTCCGGTGATGGTAATCTCTATCGCGCATAGCTTGGTTTAAGTTTGAAGTCATCCACGGAATTTGTATGCCTTTGACGCGAGTTTGTTTTGATGGAGCATGTCGGTTTGCAATATTAAGAAACATTTCGTTCCAGCCGTTTACCGCAAAATTAATATTATCTCTATTAGCCACCAAATCCCAGTCCACTTCTTTCAAGTCATTAATAAAAGCGCTTTTGTCATATGTCCTATAAGAGCGGTACTCTATAATTCTCGGCGGACCTTTACTAAAGGCCGGCCTCCACTTGCACGTACGTACGCACAATTGCACGCACGTATGTGTTTATACTTTCGTGAAATTTGATTGGTTAAAAACTTGACGGCCGCAAAGAAAGTAGAATACAGTTCTACTGCCATACGTACAAAAAGTTAGCCGCGACGGTCAAGATTAGCGATCATTTTCGAGTCACAGAGCACTTGCACGTACGGCCAGATTTTGCGCATGCTCTGTGACTCGAAAATGATCGCTAATCTTGATTTAGTTCGTTTATTAATAAGTCACAGCAATAGGTTGGAGGTTTATAGACAGAGCAAACAAACTGCTTCTTGCAATTAGGTCGACATACCTCAATCCAACAAATTTCAGAATCGTCATTAGATAAGTCCTTGCGATGCAAATATGGAATGCCTTCTCTAACAAATATCGCTGTACCACCACCAGATCGGTCGCTGCGATCTTGCCTAACCAACGTATATCCTGAAATGTTTACCTCCGAATCCAAAATCGACTGACTAAGCCATGTTTCCGAGATGGTAAAAATATCAAAAGACTTCTCCTCAAAAAGCATTCTAAGAGCATCCATTTTGTTTATCATGCTTCTCACGTTGAGATGGGCCACCTTAAAGCCACGAAGTCGTGGACGCTCATTTGGAACGTTGGTGCTGTATCCAGCGACAGGTCCGGGGCATAACTCGATATCGCCAGCGAGGATAAGTAATAACTTCAGGGCATTTTCTGATCGTACATTCAATCCACACTCCTGTTTAATTTAGCTTAATTTGCCATAACGACGAAGCAATGAACGATTCGTTCGTATCAAAAACTTCTTCGTAATGAAACGAATAACATACTGAGTTACTCCCAACTAAGGAAGGCTTTTTTATAGTAAATATAATAAAAACTGAAAGAGCAAACCGGAGCATGACCGCCGCCATGCGTGAATTACATTGTATACTAGAGATACATGCATGCAGCAACCCCTGGCATTTTTAAACCAAACGACAATAGTTCCAAAATATTTTCAACCTTATTATATTAAAAAATCCAGGTATCGTATCGTACCTCGTCTTTTAATAACATACCGCTGGGCGCGATATATCGCTGGTGCGAAATTATTATCGTCATTTGTGGTCGTCGTCATGGTTACACGGAATTGACGGAAATTTTTCGTATGCTTTTTTATATATATTTTTTTTATTTTAGACGTTTGCTAAATATTCATTGCTCTATAGAAACGTTATCTGGCCTGAACTGGTTCTATAAAAGGGATATGTAAAGAGTCTTAATGGCGCGCACAGGGTGATCATGTAACTCAACGCCTTTCTTGAACTTGTTACATAAATAGCTTGGTGCAAGGTTGTTCATGCACTTGTATGTCATCGCTGTGTCTCTAACCAATAAAAGTTGTTCGACGGGTAACCAATTTAGGTTACGCGAGGCTGGCGTGATATGATCAAATTTCTTGGTATTCGTTGTGATCCTGCAAGCAAAGTTCTGTACAGAGTGGAGCTTTTTCAGATTCGTAGAGGAAATATTGAACCAGACTGATGAACAATATAAAAGCATGCTGATGACAAGGGTTGTAATAACTAATGAGAGGGTATCACTATCGAAGCTGTCCTTGACGCGGTTGATTTCACATAGTTTAGACATGCATGACGAAACCAATTTTGCAATGTGACAATCATACGTGAGAATAAAAAATGAGGCCTGGGTCTTTAGCTGACAAGACAGGCTTGATGATTTTTCGAAGCAAATTCAAACACATGTCATTAGGAAGAGTTTGTATAAGTTTCCCCGTGCCAATAAGAAGGAATTTTGTTTTATCGTCATCTGTGGTCGTCGTCATGGTTACACGGAAGAATAATAAGGGCGCGCGGGGAATAACGGGAAGGCGAAAAAAGGGTAAGCGACTGGCAAATCCTGCATTCAATATGGCGTCGTTAGCTATAGCAGATGAGTCAATTGAAGACACACATTTCTCTAGGCCTTTTCATTATGCTATCCTAGAAAAAAAGGTCGTTTGTCAGGAGAGCGAGTGTTTTAAAAAGTTGGGACAACATTATCATGTAATTCACCAGAAAACAGCGACAGGTGTTGTCACGAAGAAAGCTTCTGAAACTATGCGGCATTCGTATGGGCAAGAAACGCTTGAATATATTTGTTTTCTATCCGACAGGAAATCAAAGGTAAGTTCATGAATATTCTATTAATGCATATGCTTGAATGGCAATATCGATGAGGATTGAGGAATATATTTGCATGTTAATATCATTATTAACAATTTTCCTCGTTTCTGATTGGCTAATTAAGAACATCAAAATTTTCTCTTAATTCTTTTTACTATGGGATACCACATGTGGTATTTTCTCCCAAATACCTAGTAAAAATTTTATTAGTATAATTTTATTTTTAATAGTATTTTCCTTGTTAATAATAATATTAATACGAAATATCATTTGTTCTCGAAGTATTAATGAAAAATTGCACTTGTGTTTGGCGAAATATTCGTAATACCGCTCGTGCTTCGCACTCGCGGTATTACGAATATTTAGCCAAACACGCGTGCAATTTTTCATTAATACTTCTCGAACCGTGCTATTTCCTATACTAATGACTGTATTAATAACGAGTGTACTTGAGAGTATTTTCTAAAGCAAAATATATTCGTTCCATAGGCTGGCTCAATCGGCATGTGATTTGATGTGGCTAGCGAGACGTCTGGGAAAACAGTACGGCTGTTTGGCGAAGATGCAACCGAAGTTGGAAACAAGACCTGCTAGCGGGTTAGAAACGTGCTGTCCCGGTTATGCTTGGAACCTGATGATAACATAACAGTTTTTAACAGAAAACGAAATGGAACTTGGTCTGGGTAGCAACTGGCATTCACCCAGACCTTGGAATTATTCCACACATGATTGCACCCGGGTTTTGCCCACACAAACAACATACAAATTCAGTTTATCACAGTCAATGTCTATATTTTCATTATGTTACTGTTCTATATTTATATATCAAACAATATACCATTTATCAAACAATAAACCATTCCTCATACATCAAACCACTATAATTATCTAACACCTCACTTCAAACCATAAATAAATTTATTAATATAAATCTAATTGATCCAATAGCTGTTCCAACTGGACAGGATCCCCAAAACATGTTCCAGGATCCGAATACCTGCAACCACCAATTCGATCTGACCTAAATGAAAAATAAATAACAAACGTTAGAGATGGGGGCAGGGGGTGAGGTCATAAAAATGTTCGTACTAGTATGTTCCATTTTTTACGGAAATTTTTGTCGTTTGTACCATTTGACCGCAGTGTTCATGGTCATAGGGCCACTGGGTATTTCCGATTTTCTGTTGGACCTGACATTGCTTTGGCCATTGTGTTTACCATTTTATTCAAGATTGTGTTGCCTAAACTTGAAATGGCATATTAACACTCATGCAATGTGATACTATAATATATATATATGCATTCAGTAATACCTAGTTAAAATCTGAAGGCCCCACCCTTTTCACACAATATAATTCTCAGGACCCCCCATACTAATGCAAAAACATTTCAGGACCCTCTACTTTCTCCTCCATCCCCCCTTTCCATATTTAATGACCATAATCAAATCCTACAGTAAAAGTACTGCAAATTAAACATTTATAAACAGATAAAATGTAAATTACCATTTCCTTCCTGATCACTTCGAGACTTGGCTTGTTTTGTGCTTCAATGCCAAGTTTACATAGTAAGTTATGTACATAATTAAGGAAATATATTATATGCGTAGTGTTTCTATGTAAGTTATGTACATAATTAAGGAAATATATTATATGTCTACAGTTCTCTTACCGATCACTTTATTTACTTCATAACGTGCGACCGAGTAGTTTTCGAAGCCAGCTTTTTGCCAAATTTGCTTCACTCCTGTGTCAACTCGAAAGCAATTTTCTCGCGAATTATCGAATGGATCTCGCCGAAACTTACGTTTAAGAGTCCTGATCACCTCTGCTAAAAATACAACTTTTAAACCAGTGTTTGGAGCGAAAGATAAAGCATAAAAATTTAAAAATATAGCTTCGTGTAAAATACACATTTTCCGTCCGCCATTTGGCGCGAAATGGAAGAATAACTACTGTTACCGGCATGCATTGCAATTTGTTATGAATACTTGTTACTAATGACATACAAAACATGTTACTTTATTCAGGGGCGGATCGAGGATTTTTCGTACGTTAGTCAAAATTTTCGTTGGTACACAACCGGGGGGGGGATAATTTTTTCAGGGGGGGGTTGGGGAAATTGCTCAATTTTCGCACCAGTCCCAGTCAACCCTTTACCCCCCCCCCCCCCCACCTAACATACACAGAGCTGTACAAGCAATTCCCAGTAGCAGCAGATCTAATAAACAAACCAGACATGGAGTTAAATATTAATCTCCATTTCAAATATTTATAGTTTACACAATAACACAAACTACTGTACATGATATCAGTATTAAAACGTGTTTTAAGAGTAAAGGATAAAATGTTTTGGTCCTGGGAAGCCAATTAGCCAAAGGCTATTTCAGAATAGGACCAATTTGCTACCTATAGCTATATTCCATTTTTAACAAACACAATATCACATCGGAGATCGTATTACACCATCACCATGCCATGCGGTCCAACACACATATTATATAAGAATATTTTGGTTCGGTTGAAGTCGATAATATATATCCAAACCTTAGGCGATTAATATCAAGCAACAAAAGCATAAACAAAATGCCTTAATGCCTATATTTTATACAGTTCGCCTAATCGGCTGGGTTTCGACCGCAGTAATATGCAAAAATTGAAAATTTCATAAACATAGCCAGCGGGTCATCGCCTCACGCGCACAGATTGCTCTGCAAATACAAGTCGAAAATCATCACAATAAATGTAGTTAAAATAGAATATATTTGCATTAGGGTCGTAGCCGTACAAGACTTGTTCCTTTCCCGAACATACTTCGGAATGTACGATTCGGCACCAAAATTTCTGCCCAAGCAGAAGCTTGTGTTGTTGATAGCGCTCAACAGCTCTTGGACAGAAGTCTTCGGCGAGGCGTCGATTCGCTTCCTCGGATCAGCTTGAATTTCCACCAGACATTGCTCATCGTTGTTCTCAAACATGGCCTGAACGGTCTCGTAAATACTACGAGACATTGCAGTATATTCGTATTATATTTTCCGAGCTACTTCGATTGAACCTTTGCGGTCAAAGCTGCGATCAGAAGGTCATAGAATCATGCCGTATAAACTGAAGCCTGATGCATCTGATCGGTCAGAAAAATCTGGCCAATGGGAATTCAGATTTTTTTTCAATTTAGCCAATCGGATACCTTGTATACTAGCCCCTGATCGCTGAACTCCCCGCAGAACGCGCAAAAAGCAAATTGGCCAATCAGATAGCTGGAATCTGCCTTTAGAGCGAGCAAAACTCACGCGCTAGACCGCTGTTCTGCGCGTTATGTATCGAAGGCCTGGCCGCTGTATGAAACTTGATAACTTGACTACGAACTTTGAATATAAGCCACTGCATGAAATATGATAACTGGACTGTTGGTTGAATTAATTAATTAATTGCGCAATTACAAATTTTACGTTAGTCGCGTGATCGCTCTGATCACCCCTAGATCCGCCCCTGACTTTATTGGTTGTACGTTAAAATTTTAGAATTTGGTCACGTGATTGTGCAAATCTCTATAGGCATTGAGATTGCTCCGGTGGACATTTATCCTACGGAGCTGTGATGGTAACCCAGCCATGTCTCAGTGTATGTAGTGTCAGTAATGTAAAGTTGTATGTTAGTAATTAAATGGCAAAGCATTTTAAATAAAAATATATATATATATATATATTCACTCTAAAACAAAACGAATGTAATACTCCATTTTTCTAATGTGAATTTTTCTTAGATCCAGTACCTTCTGGGGAAAGTCATTGCTCGGCTAGACCAGAACTTTAACTTAAAACGCAATCTCGTACCCCGAACACGCGATTTTCTGTATAGAATTAGCTATACTTTCGGGTAGTTAACCTGTAGTCAACGCTAACTAATTTAATTGTTAGCCAATAAATATGCACTGATGTCTGCGTTGAAAATCCGGGCTTACAGATCGATATCGGTATTGGAATCGCAATCTGAATCGGTCGGAACCGGGTCGTATATTTGGCCAATTTTGTCGCAATGATACAAAACTGCATGGTTAGCAATAATTCAGATAACCTCAGTGTTCGATATAAGCGAAGTTGATGAAAGAGCTACAGTGACATCTACACTATCAGATTCTTGCCTTGGAGACCTACGTTTTAGCGTAGAGGATATTTTGGCTGACTTGTAAGTACTGGATGTTAATAAAGCCACAGGAGCAGATGGACTTCCCACCCGCCTTCTAAAGGAAACTGCTGAGCAAGTAGCTCCATCTCTTACTCAGCTTTTCAACCTATCAGTCCTATCTTTCCGAGACCCATTTCAATTGTGCAACAGTGATGGGAAAGTGAAATGGTTGAGCAATTTGGATAACCTAAAAGGCTTTATGTTCGCTTTATTTGGCGATGTCGGCAAATGAAGTTCGCCTGGTGGAAGTACCAGATCGTACCAGAATTATCCAATAACTATAACCTGGTATGCGCACAAGACCGCACTAACTTTTCAAGGCCGATTAGGAAACGTACTGAAGAACAAACTAATCGAATTAAGTATAAATAAAGAATTAGAACCTAGAAAACGCAACCATATCAATGAATCCGATAGAGTCGAAGGTAAACTGGTTCGTTAACCGTCAACGAAGCGAAAAGCTGTCCAGGTTGCAGAAGTCTCAGTAGTAGTAGAGGTGGTTTTCGACCCCCTTTTTTGAGGGTGTGCGGGGGTGTGCGAGAGTGTGCGAGAGTTTTGAGGGTGTGCAACATCATTAACATAATTATGTATTGACGTCATAATGATATGCAAGGCAAGTTTGGGCAAAACAGTCATTAAGCTGAACTCAGTATTTTCGTCACAAAAAGAGTTAATCCTTACGCTTTTTATCACAATAGCTATAGCGTCCTTATATATTTTACTAAGCGTCGTGTTCCAAACACAGTCCGTTTCGACAACGATTACAGCAGCAGCTTACTGGTTTTAGTACTTTGGATTTTACTCGTGAGAAGAATATACAATGACTATCGACATACTGTTCATGGCCAAGAATCAACTTGTGCTTCGTGTCAATATGTGTGCTTCTAGTTTTGAGAATACAATCTTAAATGAATTGACAGATGAAGAGTTTGAGAAAGGGGTTCCCGTTTATGATGACGACGAAGATAGATATGTATATACTAATGAAGAGTTTATTGAAAAGGTTTGGTACGCGTGTGTCAAGCATGGATATATCTCTGAAGATTACGATATCATGGGGAAGTTTCTTGACGAAATGAAAGTCACTCCATAAGCAAATTTTGACAATGGGGAAATGTATTCGAAGAGCCAAGACCTATATGTCAACATGCAATGGTATACTATGAACGAAAAGTCAAGAAAGATGGACCAAACCAAAACCGTCTATTTTACTGCTGCCCCAAAGAAGACGTTTGTGGTTTCTTCGAATGGGAGAAGCAAGACCCTCGTGTGATCAATACTGGCATCGGACTTTTCAGTAATCCACTACAATACCGATACAAGATTGAAGAAATAGAAGAGATATTTAATAGTACTAAATCTAACACTAAAGAGGCATACGCGGAATATACATTTCTTAAATCTGTTAATGCTTTAACAAGTGAACTTGATGAAATCAGGGCCTTTTTTAACTAATGCACTGGGGGGGCAAATGCCCCCCCAGCCCCCATGTTTGCCCCCCCAGTCAACTTTTGCCCTCCCAGTGCCCCCCCAGTCAACTGTTTGCCCCCCCAGTGAAGGTCCCTTGTGTGCAAAAAGCAAACTTTATAATTTTGAGGAAAATTACGGTATTATCACAACCAAAACAGGGATCGGTTTACATATTTTAGATAAAAAATAGGAATATGTTGTATAGTCCGGGAAAATTTTTTTAGTGTTTTCCCCCGTCGACGACAAAACCAATAATATTTATTGACAAACGTTGACGGCCATGCACTTGTTAGGTCCCCTTTTCGATTATTGCCCCCCCACTAACGATTTCTTAAAAAAGGCCCTGGATGAAATAGACATCTTTTAGCTGTATTTATATATGTGACAATATATCTAATATCACCTTATACGAAACGGCTTAGACAACTAATATAGCGACGCTTAACCTAGTATTGCCTTATGCGAAATAATAACAAGTAGAAATATAGCTTTCTAAAACGAGAAATATCTTATAGTCTAAGAGAGGTCTAAGGTCTTATAGAGCAATACAAATATATGTTTACCAAGCGATTGTATAAACATAATTCTTACAGGGATTTAAACCTTACAAAGTTTCAAGCGTTTTAGATGTAGCAGAGTGGCAAAAGCAGTAATTTTTAAGCGAGATTTACAAGCATATAGGCCTACAAACATTGTATATAAGCGTTTGTTAGGTAATTATAGCTTAAAGATTTGAATAAATTTAGAATATATTATTTATAGGACGGGGAAATATTGTACAATGTACATACAATACACACAGAATTAATTTTAAAAACACATTTATTGATAATAATTTCTTTTACAGCGTTAGTAAGGTCTGCTCCTAAGAGCATATCGTTTAGGTGTCTTTTGTATCTTTTTTTTTTTTTTTTTTTGTCTGTCTTCGGGGGATAATCTTGCAATTGCTAAATCTTAAGGTCTCCAATCTGAAATCTACCCATTATTAAATATATTTTTAACAAAGTAAATAAGGTCTGCTCTGGGTCTAAGAACGTATTATTCTTAAACTCCAAATCCTAAGAGTGAATCATTGAATCCTAAAATTGAATAATTGAATATCGAGCGATGTTAGCTTCATATCGAGCGAGCCAACCTCCATATAGAGCGAGCTTAGCTTCGAACCGACCTCTAAGACTTAAGGATAGGCCCGAGCCGAGCTCTAACATATAAGGATAGGCCCGAGCCAAGCTTAGTGTATATCTCCGATGATATCTTAAGATATTGTATAATATCCTAAGATACTGTATGATATCCTAAGATACTGTATGATATCTTAAGATACTGTATGATATCCTAAGATACTGTATGATATCGTAAGATACTGTATGATATCCTAAGATACGGTATGATATCCTAAAATGATATCCTAAGATACTGTATGATATCCTAAGATACTGTATGATATCCTAAAATGATATCCTAAGATACTGTATGATATCATTGAATCCTAAGATTGAATCATTGAATCCTAAGAGTGAATCATTGAATCCTAACATATCGAGCGAGCTTAGCTCCATGTCGAGCGAGCTTAGCTCCATATCGAGCGAGCTTAGATCCAAATCGAGCGAGCTTAGCTCCATATCGAGCGAGCTTAGCTCCATATCGAGCGAGCTTAGCTCCAAATCGAGCGAGCTTAGCTCCATATCGAGCGAGCTTAGCTCCAAATCGAGCGAGCTTAGCTCCATATCGAGCGAGCTTAGCTCCAAATCGAGCGAGCTTAGCTCCATATCGAGCGAGCTTAGCTCCATATCGAGCGAGCTTAGCTCCATATCGAGCGAGCTTAGCTCCATATCGAGCGAGCTTAGCTCCATATCGAGCGAGCTTAGCTCCATATCGAGCGAGGTTAGCTCCATATCGGGCGAGCTTAGCTCCATATCGAGCGAGCTTAGCTCCATATCGAGCGAGCTTAGCTCCATATCGGGCGAGCTTAGCTCCATATCGAGCGAGCTTAGATATGGAGCTATTGGAGCTAAGCTCGCTCGATATGGAGCTAAGCTCGCTCGATATGGAGCTAAGCTCGCTCGATATGGAGCTAAGCTCGCTCGATTTGGAGCTAAGCTCGCTCGATATGGAGCTAAGCTCGCTCGATTTGGAGCTAAGCTCGCTCGATATGGAGCTAAGCTCGCTCGATTTGGAGCTAAGCTCGCTCGATATGGAGCTAAGCTCGCTCGATTTGGAGCTAAGCTCGCTCGATATGGAGCTAAGCTCGCTCGATATGGAGCTAAGCTCGCTCGATATGTTAGGATTCAATGATTCACTCTTAGGATTCAATGATTCAATCTTAGGATTCAATGATATCATACAGTATCTTAGGATATCATTTTAGGATATCATACAGTATCTTAGGATATCATACAGTATCTTAGGATATCATTTTAGGATATCATACAGTATCTTAGGATATCATACAGTATCTTACGATATCATACAGTATCTTAGGATATCATACAGTATCTTAAGATATCATACAGTATCTTAGGATATCATACAGTATCTTAGGATATCATACAGTATCTTAAGATATCATACAGTATCTTAGGATATCATACAGTATCTTAGGATATTATACAATATCTTAAGATATCATCGGAGATATACACTAAGCTTGGCTCGGGCCTATCCTTATATGTTAGAGCTCGGCTCGGGCCTATCCTTACGTCTTAGAGGTCGGTTCGAAGCTAAGCTCGCTCTATATGGAGGTTGGCTCGCTCGATATGAAGCTAACATCGCTCGATATTCAATGATTCAATTTTAGGATTCAATGATTCACTCTTAGGATTTGGAGTTTAAGAATAATACGTTCTTAGACCCAGAGCAGACCTTATTTTCTTTGTTAAAAATATATTTAATAATGGGTAGATTTCAGATTGGAGACCTTAAGATTTAGCAATTGCAAGATTATCCCCCGAAGACAGACAAAAAAAAAAAAAAGATGCAAAAGACACCTAAACGATATGCTCTTAGGAGCAGACCTTACTAACGCTGTAAAAGAAATTATTATCAATAAATGTGTTTTTAAAATTAATTCTGTGTGTATTGTATGTACATTGTACAATATTTCCCCGTCCTATAAATAATATATTCTAAATTTATTCAAATCTTTAAGCTAGAAAATCTTAATTGCCTGTAATTACCTAACAAACGCTTATATACAATGTTTGTAGGCCTATATGCTTGTAAATCTCGCTTTAAAATTACTGCTTTTGCCACTCTGCTACATCTAAAACGCTTGAAACTTTGTAAGGTTTAAATCCCTGTAAGAATTATGTTTATACAATCGCTTGGTAAACATATATTTGTATTGCCCTATAAGACCTTAGACCTCTCTTAGACTATAAGATATTTCTCGTTTTAGAAAGCTATATTTCTACTTGTTATTATTTCGCATAAGGCAATACTAGGTTAAGCGTCGCTATATTAGTTGTCTAAGCCGTTTCGTATAAGGTGATATTAGATATATTGTCACATATATAAATACAGCTAAAAGATGTCTATTTCATCAAGTTCACTTGTTAAAGCATTAACAGATTTAAGAAATGTATATTCCGCGTATGCCTCTTTAGTGTTAGATTTAGTACTATTAAATATCTCTTCTATTTCTTCAATCTTGTATCGGTATTGTAGTGGATTACTGAAAAGTCCGATGCCAGTATTGATCACACGAGGGTCTTGCTTCTCCCATTCGAAGAAACCACAAACGTCTTCTTTGGGGCAGCAGTAAAATAGACGGTTTTGGTTTGGTCCATCTTTCTTGACTTTTCGTTCATAGTATACCATTGCATGTTGACATATAGGTCTTGGCTCTTCGAATACATTTCCCCATTGTCAAAATTTGCTTATGGAGTGACTTTCATTTCGTCAAGAAACTTCCCCATGATATCGTAATCTTCAGAGATATATCCATGCTTGACACACGCGTACCAAACCTTTTCAATAAACTCTTCATTAGTATATACATATCTATCTTCGTCGTCATCATAAACGGGAACCCCTTTCTCAAACTCTTCATCTGTCAATTCATTTAAGATTTTATTCTCAAAACTAGAAGCACACATATTGACACGAAGCACAAGTTGATTCTTGGCCATGAACAGTATGTCGATAGTCATTGTATATTCTTCTCACGAGTAAAATCCAAAGTACTAAAACCAGTAAGCTGCTGCTGTAATCGTTGTCGAAACGGACTGTGTTTGGAACACGACGCTTAGTAAAATATATAAGGACGCTATAGCTATTGTGATAAATAGCGTAAGGATTAACTCTTTTTGTGACGAAAATACTGAGTTCAGCTTAATGACTGTTTTGCCCAAACTTGCCTTGCATATCATTATGACGTCAATACATAATTATGTTAATGATGTTGCACACCCTCAAAACTCTCGCACACTCTCGCACACCCCGCACACTCTCGCACACCCCCGCACACCCTCAAAAAAGGGGGTCGAAAACCACCTCTACTACTACTAGTCTCTCACTAGATATGATGGAAGTGAAGTCAGATATCAAGCGAATGAGCACAATAATAAATAATCTTTACAAATATTAATCTTCTCCGCGAAGTACTGTTCTACCAAAAGTGCTAGCAGTGAAAATACGTGCGAAATAGGCATACAAACGGACATTGAACCGGTACATTGTCTTAATCAGAACGGAGAGCATTCTACGACTGTGTACAGCGAGTTATCAACAGAACTTGAGGGCTTAAAACTTCATTTGGTGATTTCCGAGTCGAAAATCAACAACAAAATTCGAACCAACTGCGATGCAATAGACCATGCTGCCGAAATCGGCATTTTCCAAAATCAACTCGGGGAGTTTGTTCAATATGTAAATTGCTTACACAATGCAGAGGAGAATATTAACAACAACAATAACAACACTGCGGAAACCATTGTCCGAGTGGTTAATGAAAACAAATAACTTATCAATACCGTCGAACGTTACGTAAGGAGTTGGACATATGTACGACGGTGCTGTGTAATGCAAATTTAAATAATCACACAGACCAACCAAACGTCTCGTCAATAACAATGGTTGATTGTAACGACATATTAGTGGATAATTGCGTTAACCCAACCAATAACATTGGTTGGGTCGAAGAGACCTCCTTCGAAAAGACAATCGAGGAGACCACGACAATCAAAGGATCGAAGCGACGACTGGCTGAGTTACCTAAATTTGGTTTGGAAAATAGCCGAATCATAAACGTCTCTAATCCAAAACACACCTCCCTATTTTCGACGCCCTTAATATCCGACGCCTTGTAATTATAAATCCATTGCAACTCTATCTCAAGAACGAACTACAAAAAGAAATCACAATCCCCACAACTGTATCCAAATAAGAACTGGTAAGCCATACACTTTCTTACCTTCTCTGTTCTCAAACAACATCTCAATAGCTCAGGAAAGAATGCATCAGGTTGATAAATTATCGAATACAATATGCCACTCGCCCCGAGATTGCTTACACGTTAAAAAATAGGTACGCTAAGCGTACATGAACCTGCTCATGCGTATTTGCATAATTGTATAGTTTAATAGCGTAATTGAAGAGTTGCAACTTTCCCCCTCTCTCCTCCGTAGAGACTTTTAAAGGAATGTATTCAATGAATATATTTCGAAGAGGTCTATACGTATATGATCTTTTATATTGCTTCTAAAACAACTGTGTATAAAGGAACGAAGGCCTATAGGCCATGGGAACAACCAAAGCAATTATTAAAACCATGGTGAAACCTTCCGATTTTAGACTTGTAAAGTTGGGAATAAAATTTGTAACTTTTAACTCTATGTTGTGACATGTTATAACATAAAGCATGTTATAACATAATAACAAAATATCATGTTATATCAACGTTATAACAGCAAGACAGGCAAGAGGGCGAAATTTGCCCCAGGCCCCCAGATGCAGGGCGCCAAATAGAAATGAAATGAAGTATGCAATAAGAAGTATGCTACTGAAATCTACGGATCACCAACAGTATGGGTTTATTCCCCAATCGTGCACAACCTTCGCACTAATATCCATTATTCACAATTGGATGACGTCCACGGATGGCAATGGTTCGGCAGTAAGAGTGTCACTATTGGACTATAGAAAGGCATTCGATCTAGTTGACCCGACCATAACCTACTTATTGCTAAGTTGTTAAGTCTGGGAGTAAGACCTACGGTGGTCAGATGGATTACCGACTTCCTGCGGCATAGACAGCAGAGGGTAAAGGTTGGTGCTGAAACCTTTTCCAGTTATAAACTCGTTCCCGCTGGTATCCCCCAGTGTACGAAAGTTGGTGTGTGGCTTTTTCTAGCCATGATTATGTTGCTGGTTGAGATATATTTAAATCATTACCTTTTTGAGAATGTATTTAATACCTACGTTTGATAAACGTCTAGTAAATTGTGTTTACTATTGAAAAATAATGTTATAAACGAAAATTTTCACCAACATAAGCAGCAAGTTCAAATGAATAATGCTTGGCAAAATCGTTTGAACTGACTGTAGCTTGATGTTTAGACCAAGCCTTTAACTTAAAAAGCAATCTCGTAACCCAAGCCCGCAAATCTCTGGTGGAGGCTAGGCGAGGCTCTGGGAAACAAATGGTGATCATCAGATTTGATTGGTTGTTTGTTAATTTCTCTTTATACCCATTCTCTCGTACCTCAATTCCGTGCTAATATTGTCCTAAATGCTAATGTTGCGTGACTGTCTGTGTATTAAGGTCTGTTCGGTTATCCAAATATGGTTGTATGTAAATTGTTACATGATAGCATAATCATGTAATGTTTATATATTATATCTACAGTTATTTTCATATATATTAAATAATCAGCAGAGACCTTAGTTAAGCTTACATGCATGAGTAAGCAAATACTTTACAAACAACGCCTAACCGCGAGCTATACGTCAAAGGATATGATTGTGGTTTAGTGGTTAGAGAAACATCTCTATTTACGTAATAGATATGAGTCATCATTTCAAATTGTTCCTCACACAAACACTATATAAGTAGCTTTACGCATGAATGCGCAACATGCAGTAGAGAAAGCGTTGGAGTTGAGAGTAAGACGTGTGAGAAGTACTGAGAAGGATCCATAGCTGACAAGACGATGCTGCTATAACGCGCTGATATATAAAGAAGACAACATGGAACTTCAAAGGAACGGACAGCAAATGAACGAATTTGATATGTTATATAAATGAACTTGAACTATTGAACTATTCCATCACTCAGACAGCGGATAAGTATATTAATTCATATATAGCTTAATCTAACTAATACTTTTCTTAATAAAATATATATAAAATTAAAATGCTTGGATTTACTTTCTTTTGTTGCGAGTATAAAGCGAACCAAAAGCGGCGAAATCATTTTCATTCGGGACGCTCGTAACAAAATGTAGTTCCTCTTTGTGTATAGTGTGCCTAAAAATATAAGCTTCACTGGAAGTGCTTATTGAATTTCAAGACGACCTTATTTTTCGGAATCCGTTTCCTACTATATTTTTTGAAATATATTTTTTCGGTTGGCCGTTGTTTTTTAAGTTAAATCTTGTGTTGGTCATTTTAAAATAGAGATATGTAAAAATTCAAGTTTACGTAAAATACTTACAAGCGTTTCAGGTTTGGAAATGATTTGATGAATTGCTTAACTTTATCTACAGGAATGACACTGATGTTCAACAACTTTCTGAAACAAAATAAGCCATAGAATGTCCGTTTACAAAACGATGTGTTCAATACATGCATAGAGCAATTTATTCAAGGTATACACACTCCTGGGAGGCAAATCACGAGGTTAACCATATTTAACAATTTCGTCATACACAATTACATACATTACATTTTTTTCTAACTTTTATGTACATGTAACCTATATAAGTGCATGTGCTGATTTTTAAGAGGGAGAAAAATCGGAGTACACGGCGAAAATCGCCCGAAGTATACGTCTGGAGAGATGAACTACGAATCCTCAACTACATGACATGAAACTCAAGCCCAAGGTATAAGTTTTCCCAGTTGGGAACCTATCCAGGTACTTAACCCCATCTGACTGGGCATTACTTTTCAGAGGCAATGCCAATGCGCTCACCGCGCTTTTGCATGTGACATCCGCGCTTCCCCTAACAAGTAAAGCAACACTGTGGGACAATTTTGGATTCATTATATAATAATTATACTTACAAATCTGTAACTTCAAAAGTGGCATTGTCTATATGAAGTGTAAATGAAATATTGTTTATATGATTGCAACTGCGTCTGTGCATTTAGCGTCAATCGACTGAAAATTTCTCCCCTCGATTTCAGTGAGACCGAATAAGATCACTGTGTAGTTGGGATAACTTACCATGACAGTAATAATCTCTTTTCTTTGAATTTTCGCATTCGAAGAGTGAAGGGGAAGCACAGGACAAGTAACTTGGATTATGCATACATGCCCGTCCACGACCACAGACATTTAAACAACCTGCATCACGAGAAATTAAGAGTAAATACAAAAAAGATGCTCGTCAGTATGCAATATAAAAAGTAAAGAGATGAATTTTGAAAATTGTACGTCAGTATTGTACATCATATATATGAGCATATTTTGGTTCACGAAATGCCAGAGTGCTCGATATAATATAGATACTACATGGGTAAATATCAAGATTTTTCTCGGCATCTCGTTCGATAGCATTAATAGTAGAAGGTGTTAGTAGATGGAATAATCAGACGGAAATTTATATACAAAAAATGTATATAAATTTATGTTCGAGTATTCCATCTACTAACACCTTCTACTATAGATACTACAGCCTGTTTCATGCAATAAGCAATCGTCAGGTGGAACTGAGCAATTTCGAAAAGCACAATCAAGTTTATATAGTTCTGGTCGAAACTTGGGCGTGTGGACGTTCAAACATTCCATGCATTCCTTTCTATTTCTATAGGTTGTTTATTTGAAATCTGCTTTTGTGTTTGAATGTTGAAATTATTTCCGATCTTTTGTTTAGTAAAAATTGTTTGTCTTCTTTCATGATGCAGAGTTTTTCTTCTAAACATAAATGGCATCTTTTTGATCCTCCGGTATACGAAATTATGATATTCGGACGGCTGAAGTGTTCTAAACCATCGCTTGGGAAACCTTAGACGTGAGGCGAGATTACTTGAAATCGATTTTTATATATAAAATCTTAAAATAATCTCACTGCACCTAATTTGAATGAATCGTTTCAAAAAATTAGTAATTGCCCTATTTCATACAATTTTCGAAATAGGGACACAGATTTAGTGCTACCAATGCCTAAGACTGAATTTATGAAAAGAAGTTTTAAATATAATGGTGCTTGCATCTCCTATTTTTATTTTTTCTATTTTGTATTTATTTTCATTTATATCTTTGATTTTGTATTCTTTATATATTCTAGCACGCCCCCCATGAAATCAACATATTTTTGTTGGGGCTAGCGTGTTGAAATAAAATTTTATGTATGTATGTATGTATGTATGTATGTATGTATGTATGTATGTATGTATGTATGTATGTATGTATGTATGTATGTATGTATGTACGCTGCCCACGCCGCGCTACGCTTCCCCCAAAAAGGGGGTTGAACGGATCCTATATATAAGAAAGATGTGAGAATATAAGAAAGGTGTGAGGATTCGGCAGTCGTGCCATTTTAACAATGCTAACGATAATGTAATCGACAACCGAGGGCTGCGAAGTCAGAAGAATTTTCCGGGGCGCAGTCAAAAACACCGACCTCCAGGCTGGCTACAGCACTTGGCCCTTGTGAAACAAATAACATCCGGGGACAGACTGCTCCTGCAAACTGTGTACGAAGGAGAGGTGTAAATACTACTAGGATAATAAATTTGCAATATATTAGACAATGTCAAACCCAACAGCCAAAGACATCCCATTTTAAATTAGTCCATTTGAACAGTAGATCGTTACGCAACACTGCTCACTTGATACAGATCAAGGAATTCCTTTTAAAGACAAAAACGGAAGCTCTTACACTATCAGAAACGTGGTTGAACACTACGATAACGAATGTCGAGATCTTCATCGAAGGTGTTATACATTATATAGACAAGATCGCTTAAATAAACGTGGTGTTTGCGCATACATCCGAAATGACATTAAGGTCTCCAAACTTAAGGAAATTTCATCTGTTTCTGAAACCTATTTCCATCAGCTTTGGCTGAAACTTCAAAGTAAAAAGTTAAAATCTTTCGTGATATGCATATCCTATAGACCACCAGAGTGTCCGTTGTCGTGCCTGGAAACCAGCTTGAAACCGAGCTTTGTCCAAGCACTTCTCCTAAATAAGCCTATTTTTATGTTGGGAGATCTGAATTGCAACGTTATGAAGGATTGCCCAGAGAACACAGCACTAGGAAACTTCATGCTTGAGATGAACTTGAACCAATTAATCACATCACCAACTAGAATAACAGACACTAGTGAGTCGTTAATTGACGTGATAATAACTTCAACTTCCCATCTTGTTAACGAAAGTGGTGTCATTGATACTATTATAAGTGATCATTTACCGGTGTATGCAGTTCGTAATATGAAGCTACCCAAACCACCACCACAATATGTCCTAAAGCGAAGCTACAAGGACTATGACGGCGAAAGGTTCACTGCCCACCTTGCATCAAGATCGGAAGAGCTTATTTCCATATTTTCGGAATCCAATGTCAATTCCAAACTCGACAAGTTCAACAACGTTCTTCTTACAACTTTGGCTGTCCATGCTCCAGTCAGAATAACTAAGATCCAAAATCGCTCTTGTCCCTTCATCACCACAGATATAAAAAAACAAATCTCCCACAGAGATCAACTCCACCGTCGTTACAAACGAACACGTGATATCGATGATTGGAGAGCATTTAAAAACGTCCGAAGATCAGTCAAATCCACTCTAAAAGCTGCTGAAAAACAACACGTTCGAACTGAAGTTAACCGCTCCATAAAGATAATTCTAGATCGTTGTGGAAAGTGACTAACAGGTGCATTCCATCTAAAGATAAAATAATTTTGACTTATCTTAAAAATACATTAGAGGTGGCCAACGATTTCAACCAGTTCTTTCAATCTGTGGTAAAAAGAGCTACCGAAACAGCTAAAATGTTGGTCCTACAAAATAATCTAAATATATCAACTGAGTTGGAGCTTCAGAATAGGAGATCTGAACTCTTCTCTACGGAATTGTTCAAGTTCACTCCCGTCACATGCACAGAGGTGCAACGCATAATAACAACAATGCCGTCGATCAAATCTCCAGGACCAGACAAAATCAGCATGCGGATTATTAAGGATTGTCTTCCGGTCATACTCGGCCCACTGACAGACATCATTAATATCTCATTTACCACCTCGGCGTTCCCTGAGTCCTGGAAAATAGCAGAAATTATACCACTATTAAAAGAAGGTGATCATGAAGTTGCTGCAAATAACCGCCCACTTTCAATGCTCAAAGCACTATCAAAGATCTGCGAAAAGGTTGCACTAAATCAATTTAGCGGTTTTCTTAACCGCACTGACCGCCTATCCTCCCAACAAAGTGGAAACAAAAAGTATCATTCAACCGAAACACTCAGTATATTAGTCAATAATTTTTTGCTAAAATCGATGGACAACAAAAAGCTTACTGTTCTAGTCCTTTTGGATCAGGGGTCATCCTAAGAAAAATTTAGAACTGTTCATTTTGGCGGCGGAACAGACAATGGGACGCGAATTCTCTCGCGTGGGAGGGGGAAGCTGGCTAGCCTGGCTTCAAGCAATGTCACACTGTCAGAAATTTTTAGGAATTTGTTAAAATAAAATTTTGTAAAAAGTATTTGAAATTATATATGATCATAATGACCAATTCAAACAATATATTAAATATTGAATGTTTAGACATTTTTCGGGTTTGCAAATTCAACATGTTCTCTCCAAAACTCAATTTTTAGAACTGCCCATTTTAGGTTTTAGAACTACCCATTTTACAATTAGAACTTCCCATTTTGGAAAATGGAAGGCTTTAGGATGACCCCTGTTTTGGATCTCTCAAAAGCGTTTGACAGCGTTGACCATTCAATCCTGTTAAATAAACTAAGCAATATTGGGGTTTCAAGGGAAGCCCTTAACTGGTTTAAAAGCTACATTTCAGATAGAAAGCAGTTCGTTCGCAATGGCTCCTCGGTATCCGAAGTCCTACCAATCACCCACGGAGTGCCTCAGGCAGCAATATTGTCACCGTATTGTTCTGTATTTATATAAACGACCTTTCAAGAGTACCACAAGCATCTGAGTTAGATTCATTCGTCGACGATTCTAAGATCTTCATGTCATTTCCAATCGAAGATATTGCTATTGCAAAAACAAAGATAGAAGAGGACCTCAAATTGGTCGCAACCTGGTTTTTCGAAAATAAACTGTTGATAAACCCCGAGAAGACAAAGTTACTCCTGATAAGAACTCGTCAACTGCTTGGTAAGCTCTTAGAAGAGATGACAATTACATTTCTTTGTGAAGAAATTACACCAACTACAAATGCCAAAGACCTGGGTTTAAACCCTAGACAGTTATCTGACATATGATTACCATATCAAAAATGATGTATCATCTTGTATGGCCAAGCTGTGTCAGATAAATAGAGTAAAGGATAGCTTTGACAGGGATACACTTCGCTTAATTGTCAATGCTTTAGTGATGAGCAAACTTTATCATTGCTCTGCAGTATGGTCAAACACTTCTGCAACAAATATAAAGAAATTGAGAGCAGTACAGAATTTCGCTTGTAGGATATTGACAAATACTGGAAGATATGATCATGTAACACCAGCACTACGGTCAATTCGCTGGCTTCCTGTAGAGGAACACTTAAAATATAGAGAGGCACTAATAACATACAAATGTATGAACGGAATAGCACCACCTTATCTATCCAAATGATTTATAAAAAGAAACGAAATTCACGATCTAAATACAAGGAATAACAAAGCGCTACATATCCCTCAACACAAAACAGTTTCAGGACAAATAACTTTTTATTACAGAGCGGTGAAGTTATGGAATGACTTTGATGAAGATTTAAAAAAGTTACCTTGGAAAAGATTTAAAATTGAGTTAAAGCAGAAGATGCTAAACAACAATTAATTACATTTCTAACATTATAGACTTAATAGATTTTAAATAAATGATAGAAGGGAGAAAAGCCTGGGTACGAGGATGCTGATCTCATAGACAAATAGATTTTAAATAAATGCTATAAATAGGAATTTTAATTTGAACATAATTATTCGTACTGTAAATAGGTATTGAAAAACACTCTCCGGGAATACTTTATTAAATAATAATAATAATAATAATAATTACTACTGTGGCTACAACAAATCATGCGTATTAGAGTAGATATGTAGCCGTTTGCTTTAAATATGTTTATTATAACCCAATTTCCATAATTTGAACAGGTCGGCGAAGTCACAATATTGGTGTCGCCACCTTAAGTGATTCTAGAAGGCAATTGGTTAGATATTTTTATCAGTCAAATACCAATTGATTAACATGATATGTTTGTTATTCAACCCAGTGCAAAAATTTGAATCTTTGATTAAAGGTAACGAAGTAATACCAAATATTTTAATTGTGTATGACAAAATATTTTAATTACACCAGCGCTGCGAAGCGGCTAGGCTCGATTTCCAGCCGGCTCCGGGGAATGACAGAGCTCCCCGAAGGGCCGGCTGGACGCACCAGTCGCAGATCTTGTCTGTGACGTTTTATGAAAAATTAATTATGCATCTCAAACGTAACCGGAAGTGACTTGGGACAATATGGCGCATGTGAAGAGTGTTCATTTCAAACCATTGAACTATAAGTTTCAAACAAGTTGATTCTCGTAAAAGTCGTAAACTTAAAATCAAGCTTTCGTTTCGAACTGTTTTCGAGTGGTATAGTACTGGTATTCATGGAAGCTATTACTAGTATTATGAGTACTTCACTGCCTTTTTATCGTTGTATAAAGTAAGGAACTAAAACATTTGTTGCCATTGCGTTCGTAAGAGGCCATTTTAACATAATATTTATATGAATAACACGTATTTTCGCTGCCCTATTTGTTGAAATGTTTTTGGACTAGTACAGATATTTGCTACAAGTATGATATTTACTACAAGTATGATCTTTGCTACAACAAGTATGAGTTATATTAATTACTGTTTTAAGCTTTATGCAATTATTTATGGGAACGAAAACAAGACACGTTATTATCTTGAATTATTGATTATTATATATGTAATATGGCAGCAATAATACATGTCATTGAATGTAAATAATTATGTAGAAATGGCATGACTTTGTTTAGCAACAAAAGATTTTAGTTGTTTACTACTATATGACTATTAAGGTAATCAAGCAAGGTATTAAAAAGAAGCCATTATTTTCTCGACAACTAGTGTGAATAGTGGTATACAAATCCAATCCGAGATCAAAATCAGGAGGCTAATATTAACGAGAATAGTGTTCGTAGAATTTGTAGAGCGTTCTTCATCATCAAGTCATTTTTGGCAAATCTAGACCAAGAAATGCAAGTCAAAAAGATCTCGGGAGAGCATTGTAAGAAATCGGTAAAGCAGGACTTAATGAAAGTTGTAAAGACACTTCAAGAACAGAATGTGTTTGAGAAACAATCAGCCAGGGAAAAAATGTATGCCTTTCCTGACTGTCCAAGAGACTACCTACAATTGCTAGACCCAAAAGCCCTATTCTCATGGATCAACGATCATAAGAAAAATGTAAAACTTGGCAAAAGGCCTCGATAAATGTAACTATGACAACTTGCTATATTCATATAATTTTCCACCGACATTTCTTGAGTGTTAAAACTTGTAGTGCCAAGTACAATAATTTGGTTTTCTCTTCGTTTTGACATGTATAGGGATGTACTGGATCTAGGACTAGCAAAATAGACATCGGGCACTATTCAGTAAATTTGCTGTGTATTTAAAGGATATTGCTAATACTGAACATGAAAATGTGTTGGCCTTGTCTTTCCATGTTAAACTGTGGAAACTGTAAAAGTGCATATGACACACAAAGTTTTATTTTCCTATTCAAAAGAACTCTTACAATTGTAATGTAAATCTTTTAAAAGACTTTTTTTTACATTATTTGTTGAGATATCTTGACTTGTGTGATAATGAAATGAGATAAATTTTTGCTTGCTTTTTCCTTATTAACATATATTCAAAAATCATGTTGATTTCCAGGATTGAAGAACAAAATTAATGGTAATTCAGAATGTTACTGTTGAATATTATAAACTGCAACGATGTGCTAAGTTTCGAGTGATACCGTTCAATAATCGTAAAAATAAATACGATTTTTGAATACGTTAATTAGGACAGAGCTAGCCAAAATTCACATCATTTGAATATCACACAGGTCAAAATATCTCAGCACCAACATGGCAAATATATGAATGGGCAATAACTGCAAATATATGTGTCATTACCATAAGAAAATTTCCAGATGTAAATTTATGTGGTCACTTGACGCTTTTGCTATTTAAGCACTGATGCTACTAACCTTCTGATGAGGGCCTTTGCTTGAAACATCCTTGTTTGCTATATTTCTCAGCCAGTTTAACTTTATTGCAAGATATGTACCAATTTGTTGTTGTTGAAATAAAGTGGTATCCTAAAAAGTACCGTATTTATCATACCGGTACTATTCTGAGTCATACACCTCTTCAGCAGTTTCTATAAGGCTGTCCTCTGGAATAGAAAATAGTTCTCCTTCAATGCTATCCTGTTCATCAAATTCAAATATAACAAAAGGAAACTCCTCTATCTCATCAAGTTCTGTTTCTTCATCAGATTCTGCTATATCAATATCTTTAAAGACTTTCGAAAATGCAAACAAAACATCATTTGCCACACTTAAATGCCAGATATTAACAAATTTAAAAACATCAGCAACATTAAAAAATTTTTCACAGTTTTGCAATATATCTTTTATTTCAGAATCTCCAAATCCACCAGCCAACTTTGCAGGTGTGAACATGGGTACATTTGCAACCTTAGCTCTTTTTAAAAATTGCTCATTCAAAACTGCTCATTTAAATACATCAATTTTTGGGCAAGTGCTGTTCTTTGAGCATCTGTAACTTCTCTCGAGTGGAAAGATTCCACTGCAACATCTTGACTGCAAGTAGATTTTGAAGTAAAGAATAGAAAATCACAATATGTCCCACAGCATTTGCATTTTCTTTGACAAAAATCACAACATTGGTGAGGATGTTTAGTCACAGGCAGGTTGTTGAAGTCAACATCAAAGTTTTCTAACAACATCTCTCTTCTGCACTTCGATGATTCACGTACATAACTCTTAATTTCATCTGAACAATACTTCATCATTAAGCTTGAATACAGGATGACAGATTTACACATTTGCCTATTTGATCTTCCAGCCCTTCCACTCTCTTGCATATATGTCTCCAAGTTGTAAGAAGGCCCATAGTGAATGATGGTTGTAACACTCTTACAATCGATTCCCATACCATAAGCAATGGTAGCAATTAAAACTCGAACTGAACCATTCGGGGTGCTCATGGACTTCAATATATGATCTCTATTCAGTTCATCTATTCTGCTATGAAACATTTCAACAGTCCTCTTTTTGGGATCCAGGGAGTCATTAGCATACATGTCATCACCAAGTTCTGATGCAAAATAGGAATATAAATAAGTGGTGACTTTAATAGTCTGGCAGTATATAATTGTCCTTTCAGTACATCCTTTCTTTTCTTTTAATTCTTGGACCATTGTTTGAAACGTTTTCACAAGATCAGAGGTAATAACTTGGACAGCATAACTTATGTTAGGCCTGTTTGCGCTATCCAGTATTAATGCTGGGTTCTTCATTTCAAGGGCTCTCATAATTTTCAGTCTGGTTGAAGTTGTTGCTGTCAGAGCAATCAGTGGCACTCGTCTAATAATAGAGCGGATCTAATTTATTCGACTAAACCACTTTCGGAAAGCCATCTCTCCTTTCTTTGATGCATAACCCCTGAAACATTATAAAAATCACTATAAATTAATAGACAAAAAATTAAAAATCGAAGAAAAGATAGCTTATTTCCTATACAAACAATGAAGTGCATGTATGGTACAGTATATACCTGTATGCACAATACCACAAACAAACATGATAATTTGTTTTTAAAGTCTATAAGACTATATATACAAAAGAATCAAGAATATATCATAAAGAGTTAACATGCCAATATTTTTGCCAATATTACATTAAATCTGCTTACCAGTGAGATATACAATGAGCTTCGTCAACTGCTACCAGACGCAATCTTTCTTTATAAACATTGCTACTTATCAAGTTATCATAGCACGCCATCTTTTGGTTGATAAAAATGCCTCAGGTGAGCCATACACGATTTGACATTCGCCACGTTCAACAAGTTGATTTGCCTCTTCGCTTGTCTGATCCTTACCAATAAACTCGCCACTTATCCCAACAGACTTCAGGTAACGTACTTGGTCTTGCATAAGCGAGGTCAGAGGAGAAATTACAAGTGCTATTGACCTGCCACACGACATAGGATATATTGTGTCGAAGATGATGGGAGCTGACTGATATATAAGTGATTTTCCCGAACCTGTAGGCTGTATAACAAATACATCTTGCCCCCTTAATATTTTTTCCATAGCTTCTACCTGACATTCCTTCAAAGATTCTATTTTAAATGTTTCTAAAACCCTCTTAAACGCTGTCGTTTTTCTTTCTTCGTGGCCCGCCATTTTGAATTAGCTATTTTGATATGATAATTTATGCAAATTCATTGCCAGACGAAATTCTGCAGGCGATTATCTGATTGGCTGAAAATGAGATCTGCGACTGGTGCGTCCAGCCGGCCCTTCGGGGAGCTCTGCCATTCCCCGGAGCCGGCTGGAAATCGAGCCTACGAAGCGGCGCGCCCGTATAATTATGATTATTATACATTCAAACTCTATTCTCGTTTCTGATTGGTCAAAAAGCCCCGGATAATTCGCAATATCCAGTAGTTCTCACGTTACTTCCGCTGGTGACGTCATCAGCGTTGAATAATAGTTTTTTTGATCGAACTTCGATCCAAAAAAACTATTATTGGACGCTGTTGAGCCCAGGCCCCCAGCGCGGTCGGCAGCTTGTATAAAAGCCCGCGAAATTTTGAAAGCCAAAACAAAATGGCTTCTAGTAAATTTGCCTTTTCATAAAGGAAGAGAAAATGTACAAATTAATGTCAATAAGACAGTGAGTGCACCAAAAAGTTCACGAAACAATACAAAACCATCTTCAACAAGTATTTATTGTTTTATTAAATTATACGTTTTTGCATCTTTCCTTTTTGGCTTACTTGTCTGGTTTTTGTCATTTTAATCTATAATAAAACAATTATTGGATGAGGCTGAGCATGATATCAATAATTATTCAGACCGAGGTCAATGTTATCTGCAGAAGCGAAGCGTTTATTGTACGAGCGCGCATCTTCGCGGCGCTGATTACAGCGCACACTTTATTTATTTAATTTTTGATAATTTTAACAATAACATTCTTGTGATACAACAGTTGTCCCATAAGAGACCGGAAGAGTAAGTTTATAATAAAAACGATTAAAAGTTGATGGACTAGTCCCCGAGCCGGCGCAAAGCGCCGTGCGGGTACTAATTCCGCTCGGATATTTACACCCGGGTTTGTGAAAACATAGCGGAATCCAAAGTCGTCCGCCACGATGCCATGGACGGTTCAGGGTTATCTATGTTATACGCATGCGCGAGTTCAGTTCGAGAGAAACATACGGATAAACATTTTTAAAAAGATTTACGGATAAAGATTTTATTATGCATCAAAAATTATTTTTAATGCTCGGGCTACTGGAAAAACATACCGATAAATACAGTCTTCAAAACAAGATAAACGAGAAGGAGTCGAATGGCTGAAAAAAAATACACTTTTGAAGTGTTTTGAACGGGTATTAAGTGTCTATTTTGCATATTTTAGTTTGTGGATTTGCAAAAGGGTATGTCACTCTGTGAGGTTATTATAATATCGATTAAACCTAAAAGGTATTTTAGCAAGTTTAAATTTGAATTTTGAAGAAACAACGTAATGTCAAAACTTCATTTTAAAGATAAATGTAAAAAAATATACTGTCAAAAAACAGTTGAAGTTTTCTGAAAAATTTTGACGTTTTTGTGAAATTTTACAGCAACCAAAGCTAAAAGAGTACGTAATAACATATCTACAAAGTACAAATATTTATATTACTATTTTATCATTTTGTACGAAAAGTAAAAACTTGTGTGTTGCTATGGTTACAATGATTGACAGAATACTTCATGTTACAATACATTTTGGGAAGTATAATTCCTGAGTTCGAATAGGCGAGGGGATTCTGCATGAGTGTATTTCTAGTCCAGTCTGCCATATCTAAAATCATATCGATGCTTAAACCAGCCTGTTGATGTAGATGCACTTCGAACGGAATGCCCGCCAAATATATATTTAATACCCGATTGACGGATAACTCATTTAACCAACGAAAGAGTGTAGACGCTGTCACCGGTTTATGTGGATTCTTAAAAGAGGGGAATAAGCGCTGTTGCATGTTGTCGGTCGTGTCTTTTCGCCATTCTTTTGTTTTATCTAAGTATATAGAAAAGTTCGCAATTGGGCAAAGTAACTTTTCAGCAAATTTAGGGTAAACAGGTTCCCCATGTTTGCCATTATGCGTACGCTTGGTAATATAGTTACTTCCCTTACTAGATATATATTGTTTATAGATAATTTGCGGTAGACATAGATTAGGCTATGATCACTAATATTTATGTTGGTCAAAAGCTGGTATGACTTGGCTTTTGAAAAAGGCTCTTTGTCAAGTAAAACTTATCAATTATACTTCACACTCTCCTGTCAAAATTTATGGAATACTTACGGTAGACGTTGTCCAACCAGCGAAGGAGACACATATTTAAAAGCACTGGGGTGAGAAAAAATAAAGCGTGGGAAGCCCTAACCCCATATAAGCTAGCAAGTACAATATAAGGCATCACCCCAGGATCCCCTCATAAACAAAGGGGATCATATGATAAATACAGATCTGACAGATGCATATCTAACCGTTCCTATACACCCAAACAACTCGCAAAAATTTCTTCGCTTACTATGGCAAGGAACGTCTTACAAATTTGTAACCATGCCGTTTGGCCTGAATGTTGCCCCGAGAGTGTTTACGAAACTCACGAAGCCGGTAATAGCTTGGCTATCTTTCTAGACGACATACTCGTGCTTGCCCCATCAATCGAAACATTAAATCAACACGCAAGTATGACTATAAATCTACTAGAATCACTAGGGTTTCTGATCAATCACAACTCTAATTCCCACGCAGATAATTCTCTTTTTGGGGATACTCATAGACTCAACAACGATGGAATTTATTTTGCCAAAGGAAAAATCAGAAAATATTCTAAGAGAGTGTCGGCATCTTTTGAAGACACCGCAGCATTCCATCAGGCAAATATCACGGGTTCCAGGGCTCGTAGAATTCACTCGTCCGGCGATTTGGTCAGCCCCCCAGCATTATTAACATGCGTACGATAAGAGACTCGTTGCCCTATATCTTGACTCCACTCACGAATATTATAAACAGTTCTTTACTGACAAGTGTATTTATAAAATAACATGTATATAACGCGTGCTCTGATTGGTCGAAACCCGTGTTTGGATCAGGCCATCCAAACACGGAAGACTATCATGTTGTTGTTATTTTATAAAACAATTACTTTATGGTTTCCGTGTTTGGATGTCCTGATCCAAACACTTAAGAGCCTTTTTCAAAAGCCAAGTCATACCAGCTTTTGACCAACATAAATATTAGTGATCATAGCCTAATCTATGTCTACCGCAAATTATCTATAAACAATATATATCTAGTAAGGGAAGTAACTATATTACCAAGAGAAGCTTTAAGAAGTTTAATCGAGAAAATTTCCGAAATGATATTTCCTCTCAACTCTCAAGACTGGGATTATAATCTGTCCAACATTCAAGACCCTAATATAATGTGGGCTGAATGGAAAAGTACATTTTTAACTATAGCTGATAAACATACGAACTAAGCGGGTTCGATCTCAGAACTCTCCGTGGATAACATCTGAATTAAAGAAACGCATGCATGATCGTAACATAGCACGCCCCTCCCCCAGCTGGCAATTCTTGGGAAGCGCAAAAATGAAAAGGGGGCGCCGAATTTTGAAAGTGGGTGGGAAAAACGCATTTGAAAAAATACAGTTACTTCCAAGAAAAGATGTGTTTATAGGCTTATAAAGAGATCAAGCGCATAGGCGACAAAGTGATATATAAACTAATAAAAAATAAAGATTTATGGTAAAACCGATTCCGTACTAATTTAATACTACTACTAAATTCTAACCAAATTGCAAATTTCGACACGTTATAATGCCGTTTCCTGACCATCAGATTTCTATCAAATGTTCCCCCAAAGTCCAGGAAATGGCATTTCAGAGACTATAAATTTATAATTTTTCCGGGGGAGCATGCCTCCGGACCCCCTAGAAAAACCTCGCGCCTGCGGCGCTCGGTTCGGGCCTTCGACCCTCGTTCACCAAGCGTTACATTATAGGGGTGCATAATTGATTGATAGCCCACTGATCCCCTCCCCCCCCAAGAAAAATAGTACCCAGCACGCCACTGTTAACATTGGGTATATTTTCCGAAGATTGGAATGTGCCAAAGTTACTCCAATCTTTTAAACAAGGTACACGGAATGAAATGAATAACTTCCGCCCAATTTCAGTGGTTTCAGTAATGGCCAAGGCCTTCGAAAGAATAATCTATAATCAGATCAACTTTATGTATACATGTTTGAACATAGTTTACTAACAAAACACCAGTCAGGCTTTCGTTCTTTGCATTCAACGGTTACGGCCTTACTTGAGGCTACTGATAGTTGGGCCTACCATATTGACCGTGGCAACGTCAATGCCGTAGTATTCCTAGATTTGAAAAAGGCTTTCGATACGGTCAACCATGATATTTTGTTGTCTAAGCTCGGAAATTATGGAATTCATGGAGTTGCCTTCAAATGGTTCAAGTCATATTTGGAAGAACGCACGCAGAAATGTTTTGTTAATGGTTCACTTTCTATGAAATGTACTCTTAAGTGCGGAATTCCTAAAGGAACGATTTTAGGTCCGTTCCTGTTTCTGGTATATATTAACGACTTACCAAATTGTTTGTCTAATTCGCATCCCAGAATATATGCAGATGATACTCATCTTACATACGCTGGTAATGATATGAGTACCATTCAGTTCATCTTAATGAAGATTTGGAAAACGTTAATAAATGGTTAATATCTAATAAACTTACTCTAAATATGACTAAAACTGAATACATGTTAATTGGGTCGAGGCAATGTTTAAGTACTTTTCCTGAAAATCCTACTTTTGAAATAAATGGAACACCTTTTACAAAGTCACTTGGTGTCTTAATTGACGAAAAACTTACTTGGAGTAGTCATATCAATAAATTGACAAAACGAATTGCTTCAGGTATCGGTGCCATCAAGCGATTAAGGTCATTTGTTTCATTGAAAACATTGCACATTATTTATCAAGCTCTTATACAGCCACATTTTGACTACCGGTAATATTGTGTTGGGAAATTGTGGTAAAAATGTATCAAATAAACTTCAGAAACTTCAAAACAGGTGCAACACGAGTGTTGACCTTTTCTAATTTTGACGCCGATGCCAAATAGCTCATTGGAAAAGCTAGGGTAGGATAATCTAAACATACAATGTCAAATTCAAAAAGCGTTGATGGTTTTTAAATCTTTAAATAACCTCGTTCCCGAATATCTATGTTCTAAATTTACATATCGTAACGATGTTACCGCTTCTTACATGCTTCGAGACTCTGTGAACAAACTTGCTGTTCCTTTCCCCGCACCAATTATCTTAAAAATAGCTTTAGCTATAGTGGTGCGGCTTTATGGAACAGCTTACCCAGCAATATAACTATATAAGACAAGCGGAATCTCTGAATGAATTTCGACAAATGTTAAAAGATCGTATTCGATAGGCACGTCATTCATGGAAACAGGTACAATGTAAATAGATTTCCAACATAATTAGATATATTTTATTATCGCATGTTATATTAATCAGGTAGATTAAAATTTATTGTAAGGCCTGATGAAACCACCGTGTTTAAATAAAGATTTGATTGATTGATTTGACATTACCTGCAGATCTGCGTGATTCGAAACATTATCAATATTTATAAATGGAATCGACGCTCACAACTTGTGATTTCTAATATTGCGTAATTAAATCTTTTGTAAATATCTATTTGTAGTTTAGTTTGAAGTATTTAAATGTGATGTGACCACACGCCCCTCGTGAGAATCAGCTTTATTTGACGGGGCCAGCGTGTGATTTTTTAAATAAAGTTTTACCTAGTAGGGAACCTGTGTCGTTACGTCAGCGTATCGCGTGACCGGGGGTGTAGCAAGTAACATGTTTGCGTAATCGCGGCATTAACGATCTAACCACAGCACAGCTGGAATCGACGTTACGATAGTCTGGTAATGGTATTCAATATTTCGTTGTGTTATCCTGTTTGACCGTTGTGCTACCATTTCAGCTGGTAACAACGTTCGGTGCCACATGTTTGAACTATAGTTGCCTTACCATACAGTCTGGTAAGGGTGTTAATATTTCGTTGTGTTATTCTGTTTGACCGTTGTGCTACCATTTCAGCTGGTAACAACGTTCGGTGGCTCATGTTTGAACTATAGTTGCCTTACCATGCAGTCTGGTAATGGTATTCAATATTTCGTTGGGTTATTCTGTTTGACCGTTGTGCTACCATTGGGTTATTCTGTTTGACCGTTCGCGACCCTTGTCCGTATCCGTGCCCGTAGACTGTTACTTGGGGGGGGTGATGCTTCACATCACCCTTGGGTGTTCAGCTCAAGATGCCGTATGGATCTCAACCTGAGTCCAAGTAACGGAGCTTGCACCTAACCATCCAAACGGGTAAGTATGGGTGGACTAAGGTGTTAAATGAGGTTATGCAATAACCAAGATTAACAGCTAGGGAACCTGTGTCGTTACGTCAGCGTATCACGTGACCGGGGGGTGTAGCAAGTAACATGTTTGCGTAATCGCGGCATTAACGATCTAACCACAGCACAGCTGGCATCGACGTTACGGTTTAAAATTTTACCTTTTTTTTTGTTCTCCATCGTTCCAGAATTTTGGTCTATTTCCACCAATTATACTAATTGGTGTGAAGGTGTTAGCTCTTCCGGGGGTGGTGTTCAGCTCAAGATGCCGTACGGACCTCAACCTGAGTCCAATTAACAGTACTCGTTCCAGTCCACCCCTCGATCAACGGAGCTTGCACCTAACCATCCAAACGGGTAAGTATGGGTGGACTAAGGTGTTAAGGGATTGGTAGGGAAAACATTACAGGACTCCTTGGAGAGAATTCATATGCGTGCTTCCAGAATAATCTATGCTGGGATAAAACATCTGATGAGGTGAAGAAAAAGATCAAATTGGAAGCCTCTAAAATATTTTATGACTTAGAATTAATTCGTTTAGTATTTAATTATAGTATCATAGACAATTACCTAAAAGAGAAGAGATTTGGACTGTTTTTGCCTTCCTAAACCTGAACTTGAACTAATGAAAAACTCTGTGTCGTTCAATTAGGAGAATTGTTTTGGATTTCACTTGACAACGAATGTAAAACTATATAAACAATTACAGTGACAAAGTCAAAGTCACATGTAAATATAATCTATACATATATAGTTATTCATTTGTTTAGTTACACGAACACATCAGCCTTGCTGTAAGAATTATCGTGTTTAAATAAATGCTTGTGCAGTTATCAGTTTGCTGCGTTGCGTTGCGTTGCATTGTGTTGTGTTGAGTTGTGTTGCGTTGCGTTGCGTTGCATTGTGTTGTGTTGTGTTGTGTTGCGTTGCGTTGCATTGTGTTGTGTTGTGTTGTGTTGCGTTGCGTTGCATTGTGTTGTGTTGTGTTGTGTTGTGTTGTGTTGTGTTGTGTCGTGTCGTGTTGAAAAGTTCAATCCGTTATTTCTTATTGCTTTGATCTGTTAATTCTAACAATACCGGTTAACGATGTACTTACCTGGTATAAGTGCATCTGTAACCAGTAAAGTATAGATAAGGAATAAAAGTACAGGCATAATCTTGAAACTTTTCATCATGAGATTAATCTAAATCGTATAAATATAAGTAGGTACAACATCAAATTAGCACCTATACTTATCTTAACTATATATACATGCATGATGAAGCTAGCTCTTCCTGTGTACATGTGTATTACACGAACCTGTCGTTTTGTTCTTATAGTTGCGTTTTCCTTTTTTTACTGAGAAAGTGGTTATTTGCCCGTGACAGGATAGCAATATGCAAACGCTATTTGTCCGGCCCAACTATTTTTCGCGTTCTTTCATGATGAATTACCACATAATAACTAAAATGATACCACGTAAATTTCAATTATAGTTTCGAGCAAATCCTCGGTAGTCAAGTGGTTTAATCCTCCCGCACACGAGAGCTCTTGGCTTTATAGGCGTCCACTCTCGGGGTACAAAATTGGCGTTCGCTTTGCAAGCGCTCACAACTAGCCAGGTCCTAATCCCACTCAGAATTCACGGATATTTGTGAGTTCCTGCGAAGGGAAGGGCTTCGTGGGAGCGGGCAAGGGTCACTGGTCAGGTTATATTGTCTGAAACAACCTGACATCATAATTGAACTGCTTATGATTATTGAACTGCTGAAAACGATCCGCCATGTTGGATTAGTGATGTATTTAAGATGAGTAGGTTTATTGGCCGATAATTTAGAGGTATAGTGTTTTCTTGCCCCTATCAGTGTCAACGTTTCTGAAGTTGACCACCATCTGCTGTCCCGTAACATTTTTACTGAAACCCACCCATCAAATACAAAACATTAGACATCACAATTATTAAGCATAGGTGACAGTGTCGGCAGCTTACCAATATCAATTCCTAAATCGTGCACGGACTGATTCTACACTATAATGTTATCATAATTACCTTGTTCATATTAGAAATCGTTCAACGGTGACCTATCCAGAATTCTTATTTTGCATAGTCCATATTTAACTGATCATGTTTTATTATTATCTTAAATGATAACCACTAAATATCACGCATCTTCTCGTTAAAATGAGCAAAGATCAAACTTTTCAACAGATGGCCACATTCAAATTGCGCAAATGATCATCTGTTTTCAAGTGTTGTGTGTTTATTTAGGACACAAATGTCGAATGAAAGTAATGAAGTTTACACTGAAAAAATTATACTAAACAAGTAATATATAATTAAGCATGAATGGGAGAAATATAATTCGAAAGTTATTTAAAATTTAATTCCATAAAATGTATCTGTTTCACTTAGGTAAATTCAGTATGTATTTATACCATAAACAAATGTTACCATCCAACTTCAATATCTTTTTTCGTCGTGTTATTGAAGTTCATGCGTATAAATATAATACACGAAATTCGAATTTGTATTTCGTTCCATTTTGTAGAATATTAAACAGTTCTCTGTTCATTACCAAGGCGTAAATTTTTTTAACTCACTCAGTCGTGATATTTGTGATGCTTCGTCCGTTTCCTGCTTTCGAAAAGGATTCTTTCTCTATTTCCTTCCATTGTTACGCTGTCATATTTAATTGTGGGTTATATTTATTCCTTGAACATTGTATTTAATTCTAATGTTGTATACTTAATGATAGTTTATATAATAGCTGTAATATATTTTAAATATTGAATATAATTTATATACGCCACTCCTTGGTTTCTCTTGGGCTTCCTTGCTAGATTATATAATATATATTGTTAATTATTATAATGTGTGTATGTTCTTCTGTAGCAAAATAAATTGACTTTACTTTACTTAATGACTATATGTGGTCGATTGTTAAGCTTAGATCAACGTTCCTTATTTTAGACATTATAAGGTACAGAAAGGTACTCACGCAATATTTATGAGGTGCGAGGAAAAGTTCACTTAATTTACATCACAAAAACTGCATATATTTTATTAGACGTATATTTCAAGTGTAAAAATTACTATTTACTATTATTAAAGTTTGCACAGACTTGTATCGTTAATTAACATTCACCTTGTCCTTCTTTCCGTGGTTCAGATAATTTTTCATCTAACTGAACTAACGCAATTTTGGATGGAAAAATTCCGCTTAGTACTAAAAAAGCTCCTTATAAAGTAAAGGAAAAATGCCGAAATTCAAATCGTTTTTTTGGGAGAATTAATGGGCAGTACCGAGCCCATTGGGAAAGTAGACTTGGATTTAGACTTGGTCCAGTACTAATAAATATTATCTATTTAATATAGTTAAAATCTGTTTCCAAAGGTAGTTTAGTTATAAGTAAGTCTGACTCGGCCTCAATGGTGTTTTTCAAAACATTGTTACCATGGTTACCAAGATATGACACTCCCCATGGTGAAAAGAGCGTACCTTTTTAAACATGATAACTAGAAGCGGGTCCTAGAGTAGCCAACACAGTAGCCAACACAGTAGCCAACAGAGTAGCCAACACAGTAGCCAACACAGTAGCCAACACAGTAGCCAACACAGTAGCCAACACAGTTGCCAACACAGTAGCCAACACAGTAGCCAACACAGTAGCCAACACAGTAGCCAACACAGTAGCCAACACAGTAGCCAACACAGTAGCCAACACAGTAGCCAACACAGTAGCCAACACAGTAGCCAACACAGTAGCCAACACAGTAGCCAACACAGTAGCCAACACAGTAGCCAACACAGTAGCCAACACAGTAGCCAACACAGTAGCCAACACAGTAGCCAACACAGTAGCCAACACAGTAGCCAACACGGTAGCCAACACAGTAGCCAACACAGTAGCCAACACAGTAGCCAACACAGTAGCCAACACAGTAGCCAACACAGTAGCCAACACAGTAGCCAACACAGTAGCCAACACAGTAGCCAACACAGTAGCCAACACAGTAGCCAACACAGTAGCCAACACAGTAGCCAACACAGTAGCCAACACAGTAGCCAACACAGTAGCCAACACAGTAGCCAACAGTAGCCAACACAGTAGCCAACACAGTAGCCAACACAGTAGCCAACACCGTAGCCAACACAGTAGCCAAAACAGTAGCCAACACAGTAGCCAACACAGTAGCCAACACGGTAGCCTACACGGTAGCCAACCTCGTAGCCAACACGGTAGCCTACACGGTAGCCAACACGGTAGCCAACACAGTAACCTGCACAGTAGCCTACATAGTAGCCTACACAGTAGCCTACACAGTAGCCAACACAGTAGCCAACACAGTAGCCAACACCGTAGCCAACACAGTAACCTACACAGTAGCCAACACAGTAGCCAACACAGTAGCCAACACGATAGCCAACACAGTAGCCAACACAGTAGCCTACACAGTAGCCAACAAAGTAGCCAACACAGCAGCCAACACAGTAGCCAACACAGTAGCCAACACAGTAGCCAACACAGTAGCCAACACAGTAGCCAACACAGTAGCCAACACTGTAGCCAACACGGTAGCCAACACAGTAGCCAGCACAGTAGCCAACACAGTAGCCAACACAGTAGCCAACACAGTAGCCAACACAGTAGCCAACACAGTAACCAACACAGTAGCCAACACAGTAGCCAACACAGTAGCCTACACAGTAGCCAACACGGTAGCCAACACGGTAGCCAACACAGTAATCAACACAGTAGCCAACACAGTAGCCTACACAGTAGCCAACACAGTAGCCAACGCAGCAGCCAACACAGTAGCCAACACAGTAGCCAACACAGTAGCCTACTCCAATGTGTATGGCAATATTTCCAAGAGGCTTTCAAAGTCACAGATTTCCACTTTTAGGAAAAAATATTACGCCTGCAAGGATGCCTTAAAAGTTAGAATGTGTTTGTCTGATATTCAATTGGCGTTGCCTGCGGCGGGGGGTAAAATTAGAACAAAGATTATAGAAATCAATGACTAAGATCCTCACAATAACATAGATATCCCAACAATATAACAAAGAGATTCCCCCAATAACATAGAGATCCAGGGCCGTCGCGAAGAGGTATAAGCATGGGGGATGAGTATCTCATTGGCCGACAAAAACGGGGTGTGGTCCCTGACCGTGGCAAAAGGTCCTCGCATAACTATGGGGTCCGGGGGCATACTCCCCAGAGAAAATTTTCAGATTTGAAGCCCAGAAATGCCATTTCCTACATTCTGAGCTGGCGACGGCCCTGTTGAGATCCCAATATTTACACTTCACGTGTCCTGGTCCATTTTGCAAGTTTTTGATTTCTGTATTTATATTGCTAAATATTTAATTTTTTCGTTTTACTTTACTCATTATTGATAAAGATGACTTCAGTTCAATGGGATCGGGCAGTTAACAACGAGATGTCTGATATCAGTTTCATTTGCAAATCTTCGAACAAGAATTTCTACCGGCCCAAATATGTTTTAGCAACAAGCAGTTCTGTTTTCTACGCGATGTTTTATGGAGTATTAGCTGAGCGGGGCTCAGTTATCACACTTGATGATACAGACGACGACAGTTTTGAGGAATTTTTGAGCTTCCTTAACACAGACAAATTTAGCTTGACTTGTAGAGAATGTTCCCTCTGTATTGTACCTTGCTAAAAAATATATGGTCCCAAACAGCATGTGTGTTGAGGAGCTGTATAGAGAAATGAATGCTGAAAACGTGCTCAAAATGTTGGAATATGCTATATGTTTTGACGAGCAAGAATTTGTGGCGACATGTTGGCATTTCATAGAAAGGTATACAAGTGATGGTGTGAGCGCAGAAAATTTCAATAACATCAATCTAAAGACACTCATGACTTTACTGAATCGAGATAAGTTAGATGTTCCTGAAGTCAAATTGTTTCAAGCGATGTTAACATGGAGTGAGATCCGGTGTGCACTAACTAATTTAAAGCCAACAGCTGCGAACAAAAGATCTGCCATGGGTCATGCAATAAAATACCTTAGCATGAACCAACAAGAGTTTGCAGAGCATGTGTCAAAATCTGGCTTGTTCACTGCCGAGGAACTAGTATTAATGTTTCAGAAAATAAATGGTTTAGAATCAGGTGTGGAGTGGACTCTTTCTAAGAGAGAACCACCATTAAAGACAATAAAGGTTACCCATCGAAATGTTCGCTTTGGAAAAGTGCAAGTTAAGGTACATGGCAATATAATTGCTAGCCAGATCGTCTCTGCTTTTCTGTCTCCAAAGATGCACTGATCCATGGTGGCCGTTTATTTGGGGACAGGCATAAAAGTGTATGATGCAAGAAGTCAAAGGTGAAAAAGAAGTGAAAAAGAAGTCAAAGGTGCCAAAGTAAGCAAAACATGCAAGGCTGACCCTAGATCATATGGCTTAGATACCATGTTGGAATCACCTGTTGTTATAGAAGCAAACGAAGTTGTGACACTGACTGCTAGAACTAAAGGACCAACTACAATTCTGGGAACTTGTGGAATAATTAGAGTTGAAAACTGGGGAGTCACTGTGACATTTAGTGATGCACATTTCTCTGATAGGACCAAAGCATCAAAAGGACAGTTTTATAATGTAATACTATCAAGTGTGTTTATATGTTTACATGTACATTTCTGTAATGATAGAAACAAAGCATCAAAAGGACAGTTTTATAATGTAATACTTTCAGTTTTTGGTGTGTTTACATGTTTACATGCACATTTCTCTACTTGATAGGACCAAAAATATCATACTCTCAATTTAGGATGTATTTAAATGCACATTTCTCTACTGATATGACCAATTTTGACCAAAAGGACAAATTTATGCCATAATACTCTCAATTTATTATCTGTTTACCTGTTCCTACTTTGCTGGGATGGGAGGTGATTTTACGGCACTGAGCGTAACATCAATCAAAATTAGCTACTGTAAAATTCAAGGTGAACTTTTGACATTTCTGGGAAATGAATCATATTATGTAAAGCAATAGCCAATAGGTACAATTGTGGTACAATAAAACCTTCATATACCTGGAAAAGACTGTGCATAAATAATCTTTTTGGAAGTGTTTTTGCTTGAGATAACCCAAAAGATTAGAAATTCAGTCATCAAGCTTTAAAAATGTTATTTCTGGGTGAGGGCCTCCAGACCCATTATTTTCCTACGACTGAGAAACGTGATTATTGGAATGACATAGTTGCAGAGAAAGGTCTATTATTCAAAACTATTATATTTTACTATAAATTCACCGTTAATATTTTCTAACTGAGAATACAGAGCCCGGGTCAGATAAGTCTTGATACACAGGTTGGACGAGTACAACAGAATGGTCAGCAAAATTTATGACATTGTCAATAAATATAACAAAGTATGAATATATTATATATAGTATGAATATACAAAGTATGAATATATATAGTATGGAAATAGAAAGTATGAATATATATAGTATGAATACTGAGGTTTGGGGGGACTATTCCTAGCTATTCACACCGTATTTTGTCTAGGTAACAACTTTGAGACTCTGTTTCCAGTGATTGTGTTCATTTCTTCCTTTTGTTACTTTTTAATACTCGGTCCCAGTCTGTTCATTAACTTGGGAATGACTAATTAAGCGGCAATGCACCCGACCCACTTCCAGACGAAGGGCCTTCGCTCGAAACGTCGAAGTTCTTGACGTTGTATTTTTCAGGTAGTTAAGATTGATCCTAATGACCCGAACCACATTTCCCCCTGTCGTGAACTTAATATATTAACATTAATATTATAATTTATTTTGACATTAACTAAGTAATTAAAAAACTGTTTAGGTAAGCACTTTCGTTTTAGGGCTGTAAAACAGAGAGGCGAGGCGTGTAAAAATACGTTTTTAATCTGGTTTATTTGTGTGGTCTTTCATACTACATTCCCCACACAAAGGTGGCGACCCCTGCAGAACGTATCTAAACTTTACTTAACATGGAAACTCGTAAGTGATCGAGATTTACTGAACTTTAGCGGAAAATATATTATGCCAACAACGCGAAGTCAACAATCAGAAGCCGAATACGAAAGTACTGTATCGTCGCCTGAAATGGATAATTCTACGGTTAAATCGGCTATGGAAACTGCGGAAATACGACTTAGAAACAATTTGAAAATGTTGAAACGCCTGGGAGAACAAACGAAAGATATAATCGAGTCAAAAAACGAGCGTAAATGGCAGCGACATCAGAGTAATTTGGAAACGAAAATAAACGATACACACGCATTAATTACAAGTATAGTGGAGCTAAAAATCGCCGAAAACATCGAGGAAGAAATGATCAACGAGTGGAGTAAAGAACAAGAAAGTGCGCTGGAACATTTTGAGCATATGCTGGATGAACTAGATAACATTTTAACCTTGACTGAGCAAGAAAAGGCGGCGAGAAAACAACAGGAAATTGACGAGCGAGAGGCGGAGAAGCAACTTCGAATTTTGGATGAAAAAGACAAGCGAAAGGCTTATCAAAGAAAATTGGACGAGGAACTAGAATTACAACGTTTAGAAAGGTTTAAAAAGGAGCAACAAACTGCTAAATTACCCAAGCTAACAATAACACCATTCAAAGGTACGTGTTTAGACTGGTTTCGCTTTTGGGAACAATTTGAGGCGGAAGTAAATACTAGGACAAATATGTCGGCAATTTCAAAGTTTTCTTATTTGAGGGAATTGCTTGATGATCAACCAAAGAAAGAAATTACCGGATTGCCATTTAGTGAAGAGGGCTATAACAAGGCCATAGAAATTTTGAAGAAAAAATATGGAAACATTTCTGAAATAATACAAGCCCATGGTAGAGAAATTTTGAAATTACCCACTATTACTACAGTTAATTTGAAACAGATCCACGGGTTTTATCGTTCCTTAAATCAGTGTTAACTCGTTGAAAACTTTAGAGAAACTAGACACTGCAGAGATTTTAGTCCTAGAAACACTGGAAAAGTTAGCGCCAATCAAGGCTGACCTTATTCGTACTGATCGAAATTGGCAAAGTTGGGGTTTTGAGAAATTACTAGAAGCCCTAAGAGATTACACATTAAGAAACCCAGAGAAAGATGACACCCCTAATCGGACATTTGGGGGTCCTAGGCGAACCGAGCAATTTAATCGAAAAGAAAGGCATTACCGGTCGATTGAGAAAAAGCCAAACAAGTGTGTATATTGTGAATCAAGTGAGCATCGAAGCAACGAGTGTAGTAAACTGAAAGAAGTTAGCGAGAGACGAGAGTTTCTAAAAAAGAATAGATTATGCTATAATTGTACTGGAGGTGGTCATGGCGCGGCAACATGCAGGAGTAAGAACTGTGCTAAATGTGGGTGTCGACATCACACTTCACTCTGTTCAACGGAGCAACCCAATTTACCCTATATGATTGGTTCAGCTAAAGAGACTATACACCCTACATTGGTAGTGATTTCAAAGAGCAGAAATTCAGGGCTATGCTAGATACGGGAGCTGGGAGCTCGTTTGCTTCTTCGACATTTATCAGACATCTTGGAATGAAACCATCACGCTGTGAATGGAAAAGCATTGAAACCATGACAACAACAGTACGTCAGAAGTTACCTATTTATGATGTCAAGTTATTATCTACTGATGGTAAAGAAGAGCTAGCTGTCTCGTTGACTATGTTGGACAAACCTGTTATCACAACTTTAAGCAATCCTAAAATTGGAGAGTTGAAGAAGCAGTTTCCACATTTAAGGGGACTATGTTTCGACAACGAAGATGACCGTGAGCAACATCCAATTCATCTGATCCTTGGAGTCGGTGACTTATCGCGGATCAAGACGTCTACATGCCGAGTCGGAGATGTCAATCAACCTGTTGCAGAGAAGACAACTTTTGGTTGGACTGTGATGGGTCCCGGAAAGAATGAGTCACACATTAGTTATTTCGCCAAAACATTACAAGAAGATTATGAGAAGCTCTGCAACTTGGATGTGCTGGGGTTACAAGATCATCCTATGGGATATCAGAACATGGTGCATGAAGAATTTAAAGAGTCGTTGCAAAGGAACCCGGATGGAAGTTATATCACCTGTCTGCCATGGAAACCAGTGCACCCACCACTGAAAGATAATGCAACAAGTGCCAAAGCTCGTTTGGGAAGATTACTTAAGAAGATGGAGAGAGACCCGGACTCTTTGCGGCAATACCATAACATTATTCAAGATCAAATCAATCAAGGAATCGTTGAGCCAGCACCTGATGTGCCAACGGGGGATAACGTCTTTTATCTACCACATCGACCAGTGATAAAAGAGTCCGCTGAAACTACTAAAATGCGCATAGTCTACGATGCCTCCTCTAGTGAAACTGCTCAAGCTGCTTCTCTTAATGATTGTCTTGAGACAGGCACACCGTTGCAGGCTCTCTTACACAACGTCGTCGTGAGAAATCGTTTGTGTCCTATTGGGTTGACTGCTGATGTGAAACAAGCCTTCCACCAAATATGGATCCAACCTAAAGATCGTGACGTCTTCAGGTTTTTCTGGATTTCTAACCTGGATCACAAGGACATTGTGACACTCCGCTTTACCAGAGTTCCTTTTGATTGTGTTTCTAGTCCGTTTTTGCTTGGGGCAACATTGCAAGAACATTTGAACACTTTGGAACAAAACTACCCAGAAACTGTAGCTGAATTAAGAAATGATCTTTATGTTGATGATGTAATTAGTGGCGGCACATGCGAGCCAGAGGTGACGAAGGTCAAAGAGGAAGCCAAAGAGATCTTTCACCAGGGAGGCTTCACACTTCACAAGTGGCATTGCTCTGTAGCCAGTTTAGAAGAACCAGAGAACAATGATTCGGAACAAACATACGCGAAAGAAAGTCTCGGAACAAAGACTGGCGAAGCGAAAATTTTGGGATTGAAATGGAACAAACTAAAGGACACTTTAGCTGTTGATTTTACAAATTGCAAGGCAACGCAGGAATACACAAAGAGAGGAATCTTGAGGGCTATGGCAAAGGTTTACGATCCTTTGGGGCTGGTATCTCCTGTCATGTTGGAAGCGAAACATCTCTATCGAATTGTCTGCGAGAAAAACTTACCATGGGATGCACACCTGGAAAAGGAAATGGAATTTATTTGGCATCAGTGGCTAAAGAAATTGCCTGATGAAATAACTGTCCCTCGAAGCATAGTAAGTCTTCAACTTCCATTAACAGAAGTGAAACTGCACGGATTTGGTGACGCTAGCAGAAAAGGATGCTGTGCAGCAATCTACGGTGTCGTTAAGCAAGGGGAATATACAAGTCAAGGTCTTCTAGCGTCTAAGTCAAGGATTGCAAAGAAAGAATTGACAATCCCGAGACTGGAATTAGTGGGTGCGCACATGGTGGCCAATCTTCTGCAGAACGTTCGAACAGCATTGGAAGGATATAAAATCACTGGCACGTTTGCTTGGTCAGACAGTACGGTTGTTCTATGTTGGATAATGAGCACTAACAGAGAATGGAAGCAGTTCGTCACGAACAGAATTGTTAAGATTCGGCAAAAGGAAAACCTACAGTGGAAGTATTGTCCTAGAGCAGAGAACCCAGCAGATATTGGGAGTAGAGGTTGTAAAGCAGATAATCTTGGAGACTTGTGGTGGAAAGGACCAGACTGGTTAGCAAACGAAGCTGATTGGCCCAAAGGGAGCTGTGAGCCCAAACAAACAAAAGAGGTGACTGATGAAGAAAAGGTTGTTAAACAGTTGAGTTTCGTTGCGATAGACGGTGAAGTAAACGTGATACAAGACTTGTTGAATAAGTTTAAGCTGTGGAAAGTAATTCGAGTAGTTGCATGGATACGAAGGGTTTATTAATAACTGTCGTTCGAAGTTAAGGAGAAGTAACTCTCTAGTAACACAAGAAACTCAAGAAGCTGAAAAATGTATTGTCAAGATATCACAGAATGCGAAAATGTTAGAAAACGACTATGAGGATATTTCAAAACGACTTGGACTTACGCCAGACAAGGAAGGGATACTTCGTTGCCGAGGAAGGGTCACGGGGGAGTATCCAGTCTATATACCGACGAACAGTAAGCTAGCACGTTTAATAATTGAAGATGCACATGAACGGACATTGCACGGGGGAGTGACGTCTACAATGGCGAAGATACGAGAGCGATGGTGGATAGAGAGGTTAAGAAGATCGGTGAAGAGTATTATCAACAAATGTTACAAGTGTTTACGTTACAGAGCGAAACCCTTTGCTGCACCACCAACAGCGCCACTCCCAGAATTTAGAACACAAGGAGATCGAGCTTTTCAAACTGTCGGCGTAGACTTTGCTGGTCCACTTCGGTACAAGGTATCCAAGAATAAACAAGGGAAAGCTTACGTGGCTTTGTACACATGCGCGACTTCAAGAGCCGTACATCTACATCTATTACCTGATATGACTGCAGACGAATTTAAGAGAAGTTTAGGAGAGTTCATTGCCAGAAGAGGGCTACCCACGAGAATAGTAAGCGACAATGGAAAAACATTTGTAGCAACAGCGAAATGGCTGAACAAACTTAAACGGAATCATAAAGTGAACGATTTCCTTGCTAGGAGAAATATTCTTTGGGTGTTCAACTTGGCCAGAAGTCCGTGGTGGGGCGGCTTCTTCGAACGTATGGTGGGATTAATGAAAGTTGCGTTGAGAAAAGCTGTCGGTAGAGCAAGTCTTACCTTTGATCAACTGAAGGAAGTACTGATGGACGTTGAAGTTCAATTGAATAATCGCCCTTTGGGATATATGGAGGACGATATCGAGTCTTTACCACTTACACCGAACACTTTAATACATGGAGCGAACATAAGTTTACCTGAAGAAGATCTTGATGACATGGAAGAAGACGAAGTAAAGAGAATGAGTAAAAGAGCTAAGTATATTCAAAGGTGCAAAGATACAATCTGGAAAAGATGGACAACAGAATATATCAGATCGTTAAGAGAGAGACGTTTAAATCAAACTGGTAAAACGTCTGAAATTAAGATTGGCGAAATTGTGTTGATTAAAGGGGAAGAGAAAGATCGAGGACAATGGAAGATATGTGTTATCCAAGAGTTTGTAAAGGGGAGAGACGGTGTCATCAGAGGAGCGAAATTGAAAACTGTTAATGGAGTTCGTGAACGTCCATTGCAATTACTTTACCCGATGGAATTGTGTGTTTCAAAGAATGCTGACAAGAAAGTGATGAAACAGTTAAACCCGAAAGCTGAAGAGTTCCAACCAAGAAAAGAAAGAGCAGCAAAAACAAACGCTAAAAAGAGACTTGAACAATTAGTCAAAACTGTCCAAGACGATGAGTTATAGTTGTTTCTTAGACTTTTTGATTGTCTAAGAAAGGGGGAGGGTGTCGTGAACTTAATATATTAACATTAATATTATAATTTATATTGACATTAACTAAGTAATTAAAAAAAACTGTTTAGGTAAGCACTTTCGTTTTAGGGCTGTAAAACAGAGAGGCGAGGCGTGTAAAAATACGTTTTAAGTCTGCTTTATTTGTGTGGTCTTTCATACTACATTCCCCACACCCCCATTTTTTCCATTTTGTTATTTTACATGTCTGTTACCAGACATTACTAATTTATCATAATTTAACAAATAGTTCCCGATAAAATATTCAACATCCATGCTAAAATATTTTTCTAATCGCTAACTTTCACTCTCTGACTTTCGGCAGTGACAGTGACACTTGTAATGTAGTCATTACTAATTAGTGTACAACCGGAAGTAAAAGAAGATGGGACGTTCTAGGAAGAAGGAAACATGTGTTAGGGTTTTTAAGATATATAGAACTGGAAAAGTATCTGGTATTTAGTGTTAGTATTCAAAGAATAAAAGTCATAAAACATATTAAAACAGAGTACTTTATATTGGCGACGAGGATATTGTGTATTTTATGTCTAGTCCACCCGAAGAAGAAGAAAATATACAACCGATTTCGATGGCTACAACATTAGATTTAAAACCACCACCCCCGTTTGATGCAGAAGGCGATAGTTCCTCGCTAGCCCAACGCTGGAAAGAATGGCGAGAACGTTTTCTCATGTATACAGTAGCTGCCAACATCAAGGACGATGCACAGAAACGCGCAGTGTTGCTGTATGTAGCAGGGCCATCGGTTCACAAAATATTCAAAACACTTCAAGACACAGGAACGGATTTCAAAACGGCGCTCGAAAAGCTCGACGAATATTTTCAGCCACAAAAGAACATAATTTACGAACGTTATGTATTCAAGCAGACACATCCAAATCCAGGGGAATCGATAGACAGTTATATCACACGTTTACGTACGCTAGCTGAAACATGCGAATTTGAAAATGCTGAAAATGATATTCGCGACCAATTTGTTATGACATGCTCGTCTCATTCATTTCGTACGAAGCTTCTACGCGAGAAAGATTTGACACTAGCAAAGCTTATTACCATGGCGAGAGCGAAAGAACTGGCAGAGAAACAAGCATCAAATATTTCGGGGCAAAGTAGTTCTCGAAACAATGTCAATCGTTTACAATATGATCGAGGTGATGAAGCTAAAACTGCGAAAGATACACCGCGTAAGTACGAACCAAAACAAAAAAGTCAATGTCGAAATTGTGGCAATGAATTTAAACAAGGTCACAAAGAAGTTTGTCCTGCTAAAGGTAAGACGTGTAGAGCATGTAGTAAACTCAATCATTTTGCTAAAGTTTGTCGGAGTCGAAAATACATTTCGAAAGACAGTAGCAAGAATCCAAAACTTCATCCAAAAGAATCGGTTAAAGTTGCCCAAAAACAACAACAAAGTCCGAGTTCTTCGGACGATGAGTATTTGTTTGCTGTAAACTCGTCAGCAAAAACAACCAGCATGTTAATTCAAATCAATGGGACTCCTGTAGACGTTACTATAGATTCAGGAGCCACAACAAATATTCTCGATAGTGCGGCAATCTCGATTATTCAGAAACGAAATAAACATGTAAAATTACAGCCGACCCAAACAAATATCTATGCATATAATGCCGTTCAGCCTTTGCCACTGTTAGGGAAATGTTGTTTACCGGTTGAGGCAAATGGTAAGCGTGTAATGTCCACATTTTACGTTGTTGAAGGCAAAGCGGGGTCGCTTCTCGGTAATGAAATAGCCGCAGAGTTGGGTATTCTAAAAATACAGGTTCACAAAGTAAATAAACCTAGTCAAAACGAAACCGGAAATCGTGTTCAGAGTAAAATCAGAAACGGAAGTCAGGCTAACGGAAGTCGCCCGGACAGTCAAAATAAAACAGAAAATTGTGAGATGCACGAAGCGGTAAAGACGGAAAATATTGATATAAACACGCGCAAAATTTTAAATAAATATCCAGAGCTCTTTAATAATATCGGATGTTTAGAAGATTATGAACAATCATTGCATGTCGATCCTACAGTAACCCCTATTGCGCAACGACCTAGAAGAATCCCCTTCCATTTACGAAAGAAAGTTTCAGATAAATTAGAGGAGTTAGAAAAACTCGATATCATTGAACCAGCCGAGGGACCTACATCATGGGTCTCACCTATAGTAGCAGCTCCCAAACCACACAACTCAGACGAAATCAGATTATGCGGAGACTACCGTCGTCCAAATCAAGCATTATTGAGGGAGAGACATCCAATCCCAACGGTAGACGAATTAATGGAAGACATGGCAGGTGCAGTTGTGTTCTCGAAGTTAGATCTTAAAGCGGGTTACCACCAGATCATTCTAGAAGAGAGTTCGCGAAACATAACCACTTTTTGTACTCACAAGGGGCTATTTCGCTACAAACGCCTTCCTTTTGGTCTGTCATGTGCATCCGAAGTATTCCAGAATGCAATACAGCAAGCTCTCCAAGGTTTAAACGGAGTAAGAAATATCGCGGACGATATTATTGTTTGGGGAACAACCCAAGATGAACACGACAAGAATCTCGAAGCACTTCTTCAACGCTTGGTCGTCAAGAAGCTTACATTAAACCTCGAGAAATGTAAGTTTAACCAACCTGGTCTTTGGTTCTATGGCTACATCCTCTCGAAAGACGGACTGTCGGCAGATCCAAAGAAAGTGGAAGCAATCAAAGTTTTCAAGACACCAGCAGATGTAAGTCAACTTCGAAGTTTTTTGGGTTTAGCCAATTACTGTTCAAGATTTATTAAGGACTTCTCCACTCTCACTGCTCCTCTACGCGAGTTAACAACAAAGTCATCCAAGTGGTCTTGGTCAGCGGTTCATGCTAAAGCATTCACCAAAGTGAAAGATGCTATTGCCTCCGACTGTACCATGGCATTTTATGATCCAAATCGACCTACGACACTAACGGTTGATGCGAGTCCTTTCGGTCTCGGTGCAGTGTTAGCACAGACGCAAGAAGATGGTCAAGATCGTTGTGTAGCCTATGCAAGTCGCTCCTTAAGTGACGTAGAAACTCGTTACTCGCAAACGGAAAAAGAAGCATTGGCTGCTGTGTGGGGATGTGAACGTTTCCACTTATACCTGCTGGGAACTCAGTTCGATCTCAGTGGCGTAACTACTATGGGCTCAGGGTGTGCGAACCCGCGGGCCCCCTGGCCTAAGGGGGCCCCTGTGAGATTGGAAGATTATTATAATTCTATGGATAAAACAAGAAAATTGCACAGGCCACATCATAAACTTACATATAAAAAGTTTCAATTCAAAGGCTAGAGAGCGAAATCGTACCAGAGAACAAGAATATTTGAGGCGAAAAGTACATTATCATTGATGATTCGTTTCAAATCAATTTCTCATGTGCGCGCGTGTAATTTTGAAGTATGTCATTTTAACCTAATCCGTGGAAGCACTGGAATTTTAAACTTAAATAGTGGATGCGTTCTTTTTTACAACTGATAATATAATTACAGTAATTAATATTTAAATCATTATTTTAGTTTTTAGAATAATGTTTTAGATTTTAGTACGGTTATGGAAGGGGGCCCCTTTTAAATTTTTACCACGGGCCCCTACTTGTGCTGCTACGCCACTGTTCGATCTCATTACCGACCACAAACCACTCGAGATAATCTATAGTCCAAAGTCGAAACCGCCTCTTCGAATAGAACGATGGTTACTACGACTTCAGCAATACAAGTTTAACATCAAGTATCGACCCGGTAGCAGTAATCCAGCAGACGTTTTGTCTCGACAGCCGCTGTTTACCAATTACAAGTCTACTCCGACAGCTGATAAATACGTCAACTTTGTCCAAGATAACTCTGTCCCCAAGTCTCTCACACTCGAGGAAATTTATTCTGCCACTGCAAATGATCCGGAGTTGCAGAATGTAGTCAGCGCAGTCAAAGACGGCAGATGGAACAAAGCAGACGGTAATATGAATTTATATTATAACCAGCGTGAGCAGTTAACAGTTTCGGCAAGCGGGGTAGTTCTACGAAGTTCACAGATTGTCATTCCAAACAGTCTTCGTACTCGTGTCCTTGCTATCGCTCATGAAGGTCATCAGGGGATCGTCAAAACAAAAATGCTCTTACGTAGTAAAGTATGGTGGCCTGGTATCGACAAGCAGGTGGAACGACTGGTGAAAGAATGTCTACCATGCCAAGCAGCAGTTCACCAATCTCCAAAATGGCAAACACCCCTCAACATGACAAAGTTACCTCCATGTCCATGGCACACAGTTCATGCAGATTTCTGTGGTCCATTCCCGAATGGTGAGAAATTATTGGTAGTGATCGATGCATATTCCAGATATCCGGAAGTTGAAATTATGCAAAGCACTACAACCACTGCAGTTATATCCAAATTACAGAGAATCTTTGCCCGACATGGGTATCCTGAAGAATTGACAACCGATAACGGTCCTCCATTCAACGCGGTAGAATTTGCTGATTATTTGTCCGAACATGGAGTTCATCATCGCAAGATCACACCTTATTGGCCGCAAGCCAACGGCGAGGCAGAACGATTTATGAAAACTGTAACGAAAGCGATACGTACTGGCCACTCGGAAGGAAAGAGATGGCAACTTGAACTGGATCTGTTCCTTCACAACTACAGGGCAACACCACACTCAACGACTCATAGAAGTCCGGCGGAACTTTTGTTCAATCGGTCCATTCGGAATAAACTTCCTAGTTATTCATCGCTCCAACCCAATGACATCAACGCGAAGCAACCAGTAGTGGTTCGAGATGAAAAGGAAAAGGAGAAAATGAAAGAGTATGCCGATAAAAGAAACAAAGCGAAAGAAAGTAAAATGAAAGTTGGTGATCATGTGTTAATTCAAGTTCCAAAGAGCAACAAATTAACAATGCCTTTCAATCCCAAACCATATAAGGTCATTGAGGTCAAAGGCAGTATGATAACGGCTCGGAACGCGGAACACACGGTAACTCGGAATGTTTCTCTTTTCAAACGTCTAACTAATTATAAACCGACTGAGGAAGATCTGGTCGAAGAAGAAGATTATGACGACGAGCCATTGGAACATGAAGAACCGATGTTAGAAGAAGAACCGCAACCTGATCAACCAAATGTACCACAGAGGTATCCAATGAGACAAAATCGAAGACCACCAGAATATTATTAAAAGTACTCATTCAGATTCGTGATTATAGTTATAGTAATTACCATTAAAGCGGACACGTAAAGACTTGAAAAGAGTAATTACTCCATCATATACCTTCGTTAAAATTATTATAGTTTACTTCTAAAAGAAAGGGAGGGATGTAATGTAGTCATTACTAATTACTGTACAACCGGAAGTAAAAGAAGATGGGACGTTCTAGGAAGAAGGAAACATGTGTTAGGGTTTTTAAGATATATAGAACTGGAAAAGTATCTGGTATTTAGTGTTAGTATTCAAAGAATAAAAGTCATAAAACATATTAAAACAGAGTACTTTATAACACTATGACTATTTTTCCGTAATCTTTTATCTCAGCAAAACTGATTATGCACAGTAATGAACGTCCAATAATATCCTAGAAAACATGTATGTCACATTACAATGGCGTCTTTTTCAGTATCGTTCAACTGTACAATAAGGGCACCAGTAGGCTTGTAACTAACTTTAATTCCCTCTCTCTGGAGATCTTTTCCGTGATATCCTTAAAGTATGGTAAAACGACAAAACTAGAGTCGGGGTAATCAGTGAGGTTTGCCCTGTTGTTGTTATTAATTGTGTATAAATTAGCATTAGAACTACCATCTGATTTAGCATTATCGTGCTGTTCATTTCAGGGAGTCAAATTGACTCCAAATTAAAAGCGGAGTAAAATAATGAGGTACAGAACGACTCCCTTTTAGGAGTAAATTTTACTCCAGTATTTTACTGCTTTTTCTGAGTAAAATTTACTCCATTATTAGAGTTGGTTTTACTCCTACAAGAGTCATTTTAACTCCAATTGTGGAGTAAATTTTACTCCAAAAAAGGAGTAAAATACTGGAGTAAAGTTTACTCCAAAAATGATTCATTCCGTAACTTTTCCCTTTACTCTAATTTGGGAGTCAAAATGACTCCCATAGATTAGAGTAAGGAAGGGCTCTTAATTAAGTTTAGAAATCAATAAAAACATTTTAAGGTCAAAATAATATATTTTCTCAGCAAAATATGATATACACAACTGGCATGCAATTTACTCTCGTTAGAGCTCGACATCATTCTTTGAATGATATCATGGTTATAACATGCTTGTAGTGTTAACAACATTATCATAATGTTCTGTGGGTCAATTGGTAGAATTTTAGTACTAAACAAGTTGTATACCACAAGTTGGCAACTCCTCTCCTTGCTTTGTTTGGTATCCATATATTACGTTCTCCAACAAATGAATAACATTTCCAATATTGACAATGAAGTAGGATGCCTAGCCTCCTCCGCAGGCAACTCTTCGTAAACGCCAGAATTGTGCAATACTTGGCGAAAATTGCGCAATAGCTTGGGAGTCAAAACTTCCGTGAGTTGCCTGCCAAAAATCGACATGTTCGCTCGTGGCCTTGGGCGGCTTTGGGCGGTGACAAAACGCGATTTTCGTGTGGGTGGGTAGGTGGAGAAGAAAATATGGCGGATTTTATAGAGTGGGAATTAGATTGGACAAAAGAATTCAGATTTTTACGTGTTTTGAAGACGAGTTTACTGTCGTTCCAATTGAAGAGTTCCTCAAATATTGATTCGATACATTACCTCGCGCTGACCAATTCATTTGTTCAAGTTCCTCGAGATATTCATACACTTCCTGTGAAAGTTGACCAATCACAATCCGTATGTGATTTGAATACGAATCAACTGACCAATGAGGAACTGATCCTGCATTGCAGGAAGTAAACAATATTCAAAAATCAAGAATCCGTTGTTTTCATGTAACTGAAATTCTTCAAATGTGTTTACATTTGTGCTCAGAAAAACGTTTAATTGAAATACATGTATGGCTTCTCAAGAAAAATGTCAAAGTGTTGAAGATTTTCTATGGTTTAGAAAACGGTTTAGAACCAGAATTGAATAAATATGCAAAACCGTTGCGAGATCAAGATTTACTTCAACAAATATAACAAATATTCCTTTTATTCTTAGAAACTATGCGATCAAACGTGGTGGTTTTCTAATCTATATTTCAAAGGAAAATGTCACTTTCATCTGTTTACAATATATAATTTTTTCCCGTTAACTCTTTTAGTACAGTAAAAATAATGGAAGTGTATGACAAAAATGACAGGTGTCATTTTATAGTGCAATAAATGTCAGTGTAAAGGGCGTAAAGGTATGAAGAAATTTGTTCAAATTTGTTCTCTGTATGAAATTGTAACAAACGTTACTGTAATATAGCAATATTATTAGAAACAATATAGATTATAGTACAATTTTATAGTTTTCAAACACAAATAAGTATTTATGTACTTGCTTGACATTTATGATTTAGACAAACAGTGACAGTGTTTATTTTTGTGGCGCTATTTTGAGGATCGATTCTGATATATAATACGATAAAAAATGTCAAGCAAGTACATAAATACATATTTGTGTTCTAAAACTATAAAATTGTACTATAATCTATATTGTTTATAATATTACTATATTACAGTAAAAAGTTTGTTACAATTTCATACAGAGAACAAATTTGAAATTTAGAAAAAACTTTTCTTCGTACCTTTACAATAAATTATTTGGTCTATAAACCAAAATTTGCCACTGACATTCATTGCACTATAAAATGACGCCTGTCATTTTTGTCATACACTTCCATTATTTTTACTGTACTAAAAGAGTTAACGGGAAAAAATATATATTGTAAACAGATGAAAGTGACATTTTCCTTTGAAATATAGATTAGAAAACCCCCACGTTTGATCGCTTAGTTTCTAAAAATAAAATGAATATTTGTTATATTTGTTGAAGTAAAACCTTGATCTCGCAACGCGGCATTGCTTATTTATTCAATTCTGGTTCTAAACCGTTTTCTAAGCCATAGAAAATCTTCAACAGTTTGACATTTTTCTTGAGAAGCCATACATGTATTTCAATTAAACGTTTTTCTGAGCACAAATGTAAACACATTTGAAGAATTTCAGTTAAATGAAAACAACCGAATTCTTGATTTTTGAATATTGTTTACTTCCTGCAATGCAGGATCAGTTCCTCATTGGTCAGTTGATTCGTATTCAAATCACAGACGGATTGTGATTGGTCAACTTTCACAGGAAGTGTATGAATATCTCGAGGAACTTGAACAAATGAATTGGTCAGCGCGAGGTAATGTATCGAATCAATATTTGAGGAACACTTCAATTGGAACGACAGTAAACGTAGATATTCAAAGAAATAGATGTGGAAGTTTCCCTAAAACTATCAAAGATGGACAACGATATAATGAATATGTTTCATGGTTGTCTGATGACTGATGGACAAGTTCTGAATTTAGGAACAAAAATCATTGTATTTGACTTTGAATTGTTTCAATTACCTAACAAATTTATTCTCCATGAACATATTATAATACTACATAAGATCTAATATATAAATATGAGATTGTAGATGTAAATTAATTGGCAAAATATTGTTGGACTTTAATCTTTATATGAGATCAAATGCTGATCAATGTACAATTATTCATGTTGTGATCATTGTACAATTATTCAAGCTGCCAGACTTGCTATATCAGAGAAATTACTTCTACAGACTTGTAAATAAATGTTTAAGTTTGTGATACTATTTAAATTATCTTCTTGATATAATGATATTTATTGCTAAAATCTAATCATCTATCTTTTGTTCCAATGCAACTTTAGTAAACTTTACATGTTTTAATTTTGTACAGTATGCTATAGATTTAAGAGCTTAAATTTCTTATGGCTTCTCATTTGTATACGTAAACGTTGCAATGCACTTCTCAATAAATAATATAACCTGTCCATTCTGTTGTCAAGAGAAACAATATTTTGTCCAAGGTGTTAATTATGACTTATTTATACTAACAACTGGTTACACTGTATTATGTATTACTGGCTACACCTGGATATGTTTTTGTTTCCAATAACAGATGATTTTACTTATCAAATGGAAGTGGTTGGGCAAATGGATTTACCACATTGGCTTCCCATGTCTATTGTTAACCATATAGACTTGCTACAAGTTGACTCGCATTAAAAACTGTCCAAAAGTATAAAGACTGGGTTAATAAAATGTTAAATGGGAAAATGAAATGAAAATGGTAATATCTGTAGATATGTTTTGCATGGCAGAGAATCCTTGTAAAATGTGTTGGATTGATTGGCATGAAATACTCACAGTCTAGCTTACCAGCTGCCTTGTTTGACTCAAGTGAGACATTGGCTGGAAGAGCTGAAAAGTGAAATTGTTTCAAAATTAAGGACATTTTTATGAAGTCGGTCCAGCCTGTCTAACTGGTTTCATATAAACAGCACCAGCCCCTCAGTGCTACTCATTTCATAATCTCAGCTCAATTGGAAAGTACTTAGGTCCATTACTTTGACAGATGCCATTTCTTCCAGAATGATTACCAAAAGGCATACCCAAACATATTGAGTTTAGTCAGGGCTGCAACACTATAATCCAACCAAAAGTTATTTGCATTCGATTGATACATAATGAAATACAGTAATCTATAATTATGTGCAATATTTGGGCAACTGTATGAAGGTGTAAATTAACAAATGTCAAAATTGTAGTATTAGCAGTAGCTCTTTATTAAAACTGCAGAACTTCTTTAGCAACAATCTTAATGATTCCAGTTTATAATTTGTATTTTGGCTATAATCAGGGGCGGACAGGCAGCTTTTTGGGCCTCGGTCAGGAATAAAATCTGGGCCCATGTATTAGTGAATAATCATAGCTATCTTAAGGTGAATTTTCAGCAAGTTGGACGTAGGAAGCTTGTTAAACTTAGGGAACCCGAATCCCACGAGGCGCCACCATGACCCGAGTGGGAAAATTGTTAAAATTTGGAATCGTCTTTAGTTAGGTCCTTTCAATAATTCTTTCATTATGATTTGTGAGTCAATGCTATTTGCTGCAATTCGTTTTATAAAATATTGGGACCCCCTGCTTCCTACGCCCTGTTAAGCAAAAGGAAATATTGAAGTAGTTCCGGGCCCCTAAAAGTTCTCCGGGCCTCGGTGCGCGTCCGATTGCTCAGTCCGCCCCTGGCTCTAAATTATGATAACTAGTGTTTACTGCTTAATCTATTGAAGGCCATAGTGACCCAATGCAAATGGACCCTCACTCAAAACATATTAATACTGATAGTAAGATAGTTTGCTCTATATTATCTGTCCACTCTTTTCAGTACAGAACTTTACCAAAACCTGTCAGAGTCCCTGGTCTTTGTTACATTGTTTCTTAAAATAACTGCCGGTCAAACTTCCAGAGATATCATCACATAGTGACATTTAAAATTGAATCAAAATACAGTTCAAACACAGGAATATGATTTGACATCCTTCCTCTCCTTTACACAAGATTTTAAACCATATTCATGTCTCTCTATCGCGCTGCTTTTAAAAAGATAATATAGCATATTGTACAGATTAAATATCTCTTAACTCTGTTCGTTGATTTCCACCAGAGACCTCAAGGATTTCTGTTAATACTAGTTACATCATTACAATTTGTCAATCTAATTGTAAACATTCCAAAACTTGATTGTGTTCGATTCCGCAAGTAGGTATAAACACGCTATAACGCCTATAAGCGCTCCCTCTTTCTTCGTAATACTGAGAATAATTTTGTCCGTAGTTAATCCTTAGAAGATGAAGTTAAAAGCAGATTTTGATCGCGTAAATTGTAGATCAATCCTCGCATAAAATTCGCATTCGTATATTTTTATATTTCTCCACTCGTATCATGGTGACAAAAGCTCCCTAGGGTACTCGGGGTGAAGTGACAGGTCCACAAGGTAAAGTGATCGGTCCTCAATCTTCGATTTTTGGCAGGCAACTCTCCGCGATTTTATTTCAGACCAGCTCCAATTATCTCTCACTATCCACTGTTACTCCCTCATGCCTGCGTAATTCTGCCGTTTTCCACCAAGTTGCCTGCGGAGGAGGCTACTTGATTATAGTGGTAGTATTAAACTTCAATATATATTTCCATTTAACATCAGGATATTACTGTATGAATCCATTAAAACAATAGCTAAGAAACAAATATAAGGTTAATAAAACAGCAGCAGAAGATTATTGGTTCGCCACAAATAATTTGAAAAATCTCAAGCACTTATATTGATTTGTGAGCTAATGAATCAGCAAACATTTATTAAACAAACTATACTGGCACATGGCCTTTGACAATAGGGATGCACCGGATAGTTGAAACAGATCTCACCTGATTATCCGACTGGAAACTGCATATAGTTCATATGGCATCTAGTGGCCGAGCCAGCTGTAGCCTGCATAGCAGACCATCTTGGAGCAGAAAGAGGAACGAGGAAGAAGGGCCTCTTGTAATACCCGGCTTTCATGTTTACTCTTTCAGCTTCAATGAGGGCTTGCTTTACAGGCTAAGGCAGCTGCAAGATGAAGCCTCACATAAGTTTCCGACATCAATGATTTCACCTCATCGTGAGTGGGAATACACTGAGAAACCTCTATTATAATACCCCAGAGGAAGTAGTAAAAGTAGAAAATGACTCAACAGGTCATATACACATTTCAATCTGTGAGCCTGCCATTATAGCTCAGAGTTCTGCCACTGATATACAGAATACACTTGCCAAGAGAAAAGCACAAGGCAAGTTTTGCCTGTTACGACCTTTATACATGGAGATAGGTTAACCCCATCAGCAGCAGGGTATATAATAATAATACCGTAGTAAATGCATAAGACCAGTCTAGATTGTTTGGCGACCCTTGGGATATGGTTAATTTATCATATACAGCGAGCAGAATGGATAATCCTGGCAGAAGGGCTATGTTATTGTTTACATAAAGTTAGCCATGTAAATTTCTACTGTAGGTAGGGTTACGCTGCTAGGCTATATAATTATTATATTTGGTGTGAATGTCAATACAATGTCAAACAGGAATGACATTGCATGAGTATGCATATCAACCTGGTGAATATTTTAAGCAATCTGATCACCTAAGCCGTGACTGTCATCAGTAGCGAAGCCAGCCTGACAATTTGGTCATGCTATGCAAATTTGAAATCATTATCATTATTCATTTCTTTAGAAATTGATTGTTTTCACAGTCCATGAACACGGAAATATTTGCATAGCATGACCAAATTGTCAGACTGGCTTCGCCACTGACTGTCATGTACTATTTACAACATGAGCCGAAGGCGAGCGTTGTATATCCGATACAACACTGCCTCTCATTAAAGTTTCAGACGTTCTCTGGTTTAAAATATTTATTATTTACGAGCTTTCGGCTGCCAGTCTACAGTCTTCAACGGGTTGATTAAAATGAATAATAACAAATAACAGTGGTTTACAATTACACAGAACAAATAGACCAAATACACTGACAAAAGACACAATGACAGTTCCGCCTACGTGAAAAGATGAATAATTATTTACATTGATGTAGTATATATAGATATAGTTTTAAATGTTTTTAAGTAAGAACCTATATTGTTCTGGTAAGTGTTTTGCATTATTGTCTGCGTTTTTCGTACATGCAGTATGCCAAGATTCCAAAGTTGATCTGTGTCGATAACTGGCTGTGTCTATAATTTTCCCGTTAGGAAAATCAATTCGGTGATCATTTGCCCACGCATGATTGGAAATGTTAGATCCGTTTTTGCAGTTTTTCACATTCCGTTCGTGTTCTTTTCTTCGTGTTTTAAACGCTCTTCCTGTCTCGCCAATATAGCTCCACGTGCAATCAGTGCAATTTATCTGGTAAATCACATTTGTCTGATCTTCTGACGATGGTCTATCTTTAATGGAGGGGAACATTTGTTCAAGTGTGCGGAGAGGTTTTGTGGTAGTTCGGATGTCATAGGGTTTCAGGAGTCGTTTCAGTGGTTCAGTTAGGCCTTTAATATAAGGAAGGACGGCATAGTTGTAGTTGCTCTTCGGTTCCACAACATCAAAAAACATGTGTACAAGCTCTTCAGGTGGTGGCACTCTGTTCTGCCGCATAACACGGTTACTTTCCACTTGTTGAAGGAATTTCTTGGGGTATCCATTTGAAATTAAGGTGTTAGTTACATGTTTGTGTTCTTGTTGTTTCCCTTCGTTTGTACTCGGTAATGTTGCTGCTCTATGTAAAAGAGTTTGTGCCGTGCTAACTTTGTGTTGCTTGTCATGATGTGAGTTGTAGTCTAAGTATCTGTCAGTGTGTGTAGGTTTACGGTATACATTAATAGAAAGAGATCCGTTATCACGTGTAATTAACGCGTCTAAAAATGGATAGAATTAAGTAAATTAAAAAAGTTAGTCAGCGCATGTTTTTTGATGATGGCAAAGACATCATCTACATAACGAAACCATCTCTTAGGTGGTACAGTTGATTGGCTATGCGCAGAGTCCTCAATTTCCTCCATACAGAGGTTAGCCACAATAGGGCTGACGGGACTACCCATAGCACAACCATGGATTTGTTTGTAAGTCTTCTTATTAAAATTAAAATAACTATTAGTCAGCGTATAACGTAAACGTCTGATAATGTCGTCAATTGATAATTTAGTTCTGTGTTGTAGCGTTTCGTCTTTATTGAGTTTGTTGCGTATGTGTTCACATGCTCTGTCAACAGGAGTAGCCGTAAAAAGTGATACAACGTCAAATGACACCATAATTTCGTCATCGTCAATGTGAGTTTCAGTTGGTTTTTTGGCAAATTCAGTAGAGTTGTTAACAGAATAACCATTATCGTTTTGAAGAGGGGAAAGAAGGTTTGCAAGAAATTTAGAAGTGTTATAAAGAGCTGTGTTCCTACAAGTAACGATAGGACGGAGCGGATTGTTGGGTTTGTGGTGTTTGACAGATCCTCGTATGGCAGGTGGTATTGCGTCAGTAGAGTGCATTAGGAACACAGCTCTTTATAACACTTCTAAATTTCTTGCAAACCTTCTTTCCCCTCTTCAAAACGATAATGGTTATTCTGTTAACAACTCTACTGAATTTGCCAAAAAACCAACTGAAACTCACATTGACGATGACGAAATTATGGTGTCATTTGACGTTGTATCACTTTTTACGGCTATTCCTGTTGACAGAGCATGTGAACACATACGCAACAAACTCAATAAAGACGAAACGCTACAACACAGAACTAAATTATCAATTGACGACATTATCAGACGTTTACGTTATACGCTGACTAATAGTTATTTTAATTTTAATAAGAAGACTTACAAACAAATCCATGGTTGTGCTATGGGTAGTCCCGTCAGCCCTATTGTGGCTAACCTCTGTATGGAGGAAATTGAGGACTCTGCGCATAGCCAATCAACTGTACCACCTAAGAGTTATTACACACTTTATTTAAAGACGCTAGCCCCGACAACTATGTAAAAGTTGATTTCCACGGGAGGCGTCAATATAAAAATATTACATAGTAAAAAAAGGAAGGATATAAAGAGGACATGCAACTATATACATAAATTATATACATTATATACATGAGATGGTTTCGTTATGTAGATGATGTCTTTGCCATCATCAAAAAACATGCGCTGACTAACTTTTTTAATTTACTTAATTCTATCGACCCACATATTAATTTTACAATTGAACATGAACTTGACGGAAAACTTTCATTTTTAGACGCGTTAATTACACGTGATAACGGATCTCTTTCTATTAATGTATACCGTAAACCTACACACACTGACAGATACTTAGACTACAACTCACATCATGACAAGCAACACAAAGTTAGCACGGCACAAACTCTTTTACATAGAGCAGCAACATTACCGAGTACAAACGAAGGGAAACAACAAGAACACAAACATGTAACTAACACCTTAATTTCAAATGGATACCCCAAGAAATTCCTTCAACAAGTGGAAAGTAACCGTGTTATGCGGCAGAACAGAGTGCCACCACCTGAAGAGCTTGTACACATGTTTTTTGATGTTGTGGAACCGAAGAGCAACTACAACTATGCCGTCCTTCCTTATATTAAAGGCCTAACTGAACCACTGAAACGACTCCTGAAACCCTATGACATCCGAACTACCACAAAACCTCTCCGCACACTTGAACAAATGTTCCCCTCCATTAAAGACAGACCATCGTCAGAAGATCAGACAAATGTGATTTACCAGATAAATTGCACTGATTGCACGTGGAGCTATATTGGCGAGACAGGAAGAGCGTTTAAAACACGAAGAAAAGAACACGAACGGAATGTGAAAAACTGCAAAAACGGATCTAACATTTCCAATCATGCGTGGGCAAATGATCACCGAATTGATTTTCCTAACGGGAAAATTATAGACACAGCCAGTTATCGACACAGATCAACTTTGGAATCTTGGCATACTGCATGTACGAAAAACGCAGACAATAATGCAAAACACTTACCAGAACAATATAGGTTCTTACTTAAAAACATTTAAAACTATATCTATATATACTACATCAATGTAAATAATTATTCATCTTTTCACGTAGGCGGAACTGTCATTGTGTCTTTTGTCAGTGTATTTGGTCTATTTGTTCTGTGTAATTGTAAACCACTGTTATTTGTTATTATTCATTTTAATCAACCCGTTGAAGACTGTAGACTGGCAGCCGAAAGCTCGTAAATAATAAATATTTTAAACCAGAGAACGTCTGAAACTTTAATCATGAATCCTGGTTTCGCCTCTTCCATATTTAACTGCCTCTCATGTTGTAAATAGCTTGTGAAACGTCTTGATGAGAACATTCGTATTCTTCAACAATTTAAAATAAATGAATGATATTTGGTGAGAAAATTGAACTTAAAGTTTATGTAAATCAGCATGATTCTGTATCAGATATACAAACTCCTTCACGCTAATGATTTCGTTTGTGTTTTTTTCATGAATTATTAATGAGTTTTCTTGGGTAGTGTTTTCTTAACTGAGGTAACACAACTGTGTCAGTAGCATCACCCTAAATCATGTAAACCCTTGCTTTCTATGACTCTCTTGGTCACTAACCCTGCTAATAGGAGCATCCTATCTCCATGTAGAAAGCAATGTCATGTTGTTACAAAATTATTCTCAAATATATAATGAATTAACTTGAATTTTATGCAAAAATCATCTACTATAAAAAATTATTACATATACAGATTAGTCCCAGTAGATCACTGGGTATAAAACAATTTGAATACCTAACTATTCGCCGTACGAATACTGAATCTTATATACAAATTAGAATGGCAACAAAACAACATAGAAATATTCGTCTTACCTTCAGGCACTTTAAACGCGTTTGTCTTTACACAGCAGCGGCAGCACTGATAAAGAGATTGAAAACCAAAAGGGGGGCCATAGGGCTTGCTAATGGTTGCCTGTTGTCCGCCCTTTGCATCTGACCAAAAAAAAATTTAACTTCTGGAAAACATGTTTTTATCATTTGACAATCACTTTTGTTGCAAGAAAAAGGTTTCAAAAGGGGGTGGAAAGCCATCAGTTGCTTGTGGTCGCCCATTAATCTTGCATTTAATTAAAATTTTGAAATCTTTTAAAAGATGTGGAATTTTTTTTATATGAGCAAAAATTTCAAACTTATTAAAACAGATTTATAGCTTTTCAATCTGATTGTTTGGGTCAAAGAAAAGGCTTTTGGCCAGTTTGTATAATGGCGGATTTCTAACATATAAGAATGTATATTCTAATATATCATTTTTTAACCTGTGAAATTTGAATAGCCCCATTTACTTCCAATTTTTAATCCAGTTGTGCGGTTTAAGTAGGCTGACAAATTAACTGAATCTAAAACAAGTATTTGATTCACTCGTCTCGAACACGGACATTGTTTTGAGTCACAATTGTACATTATGAAAACTTATTTAAAATATATTTTAAAAATGCACAAGGACGCGCAATTATGTTATACCGAGACGCTTATTTATATTACAAAATTGCACCCTATGTTATATATATAGGTAAGTCTCAAAAATTATTTGGTGCCCCCATTTATAAAAATCATAAAATAAGAAACCTATACAAAATCCCATTCAATTTTTTTTGGACTTAGCATGTAGTTTTAATAAAGCATGTTTCCATAGATGTTTATGCCATCATTTTTGCACTATTTGCGCATATCTGCTTTTTTTGTCGCTGATTCTCCATCGCAAGCGCAATTTATGAGCAAACCCCAATACCGCCATATTGTTACAATATAATCGACCATTCTGTTACAATATAATACGCCATTCTGTTACAATAGAAGCCGCTATATTGTCAAAGCATAATCCGGCATTTTGCCACCACTCAAGCAGCATAGTACGCTCTTAACCGCTGGGCACCCTCCCCCTCCCCATTTTACCGCTACTATAATTTCCACCAACCTTGTGACGTCGTTATAGGAATATAATAGACCACTCACAGCCTGAATATAACCCTGTGTTATTTTCCAAATATATCCACCAATATTGCACGTTTGCCCAAGATATCCACTAATATAGCACATATGTCCAACATATCCTTAATATAGCACATTTGTCCAAGATATCCACCAATATTGCAAATTTGGCCAAGATATCTACAAATATTGCACATTTGCCCAAGATATCCACAAGTATTGCACATTTTCCCACGATATCCAATCAGATAGCACATTTGACCAAGATATACGCAAATATTACACATTTGACCAAATTATCCACCAATATTGCACATTTGTCCAAGATATCCTCCATATTGCACATATGCCCAAGATATCAAACAATATTGCAGATTTGCCAAGACATTCACCAATATAGTACATTTGCCCAATATATCTACCAATATTATCATTCTTCCACGATGTGTTAAGATGGGAAATTTTCTCATTAGTGATGAAAAGAGGGTTTGGGGTCCCATCCTGAAGGGCCTAGAGCAGGGCGCTTATATACCGGGCGGCGAAACGCGCTCACTGAGCGCTGTTCGATGTGTGATGCGGAAGTAGCCTGGGGCGAGCGTGTTTTTTGAACGAATTCGGGAAGAGTGTGATTTCTCAGTGTTGTCTTTTTGTCGCTGTTACTCTGGCCATATGAGAAGTTTCACGATTTTTTTAACAGATACTTTCGAAGTGATGTCTCTTTTAGCTTTTAAAAGCTCACTGTGCTTAAATTACTTTAATTTCTGAATTGTTCTTATTGTGGATCAACGTCGTGAAACGTACACGTGGAAAGAGGGAAGAAATTCAACAAGGATTTTCAACATGTCGATTTGATGCCCCACGTTTCATCTTTCAAGGTATGTTGAGACTATTATTGTCTTTTTTATTCAGAAAATAACGAAGAAATCGCAGATGATGCTTTTTAGTACATTTCTGTAAATCCGTGCACTATTTCCCCTCTATTTTTTCATTTTTGGTAGCCTCGTGTGGCCAAATTAACCGATTAAAATTTATTGGTAAATACATCGAATCTTTTTTAACAATTTTTAGGCACTGAATAATGTCATGGGCAAACTCTGCGTAAAACAGTTCCTTGATTTAAAGCGAAGCGCTTCTTATGTCAAAATGTTTTCCCAACTTCGCAAATTTGTACTCTTTTAGATAGGATGAATGTCTTTCAATATCAAGTAAAAAATATTGAATTCTAGTTGATGGTTTCCTTCAAACTATTTTTAAAAATCGATGTCCGAAAAATCGAAGAAAAACATATTTGACAAAGTTATTATTATTATTATTATTATTATTATTATTATTATACATATTTGACGTTCCCAAATGGGTTTTTCAATGACAATTTACAGGTATAAATGTAAGAAATTTCTACATAATATTTAAGAAATTCTAATTTAAAATCTATCTAATTTATAATATAATATTATTATATTTATAAAAAATTCTAAAAACAAACTACATGTATCTTTATGTAGTTCAATTAAAACATGAAAAAGTTCACTATCAATGCTTCTTCATTAGATCAGTCTCAAGTCCGTTCCATAATTTTGTACCTCTCTACTTAAAAGTTCTTTATCCAGTACAAGTCCGAAACTTTGGGATATCTAAATCTTCATTACTTCTTGTACTACGATCGTGAACTTGATCTCTTTGTTTGAATTTATCACAGAGCTATGAAGGAGCTTGGCCATTTATACATTTAAACATTAATTGTGTATCTCTATATAACAAGTGTTCTTTAATTGGTAGCCATCCAAGTGCACTTATTGGTGGAGATATGTGATCAAATTTCTGTACACCCGATATTATTCTTGCGGCAAAATTTTGAATTCAATTGAATTTGTCAATATTGCCTTCTGATGTATTAGACCATACGGATGAACAGTAATTGATTTTACTCATTACCAATGTATCTATAATCATAGCGAGGGTCTTCTTGTCAAATAAATGTTTCACCCTATTGATTTGGCCTAATTTAGAAATACAAGAAGAGGATAAGGCCTGAATATGTTTATTGTAGAATAAGAGAGAATCGAGGAACATACCAAGATCTTTCACTTCCGTAACGGTTCCGTTATCGGTATAAGATTTTTGCTTATGAAGTTTATGTTAGGTGGAGTCTGTATCTGTTGCATCATTTGTCGTGATTCAACTCTCAGCATTTTATTTTTTTCCGGATTTATCAGAAGACTATGGTTACAACACCATTGAAATATTCTTTGTAGGTCTTCTTCTATGGCTTCAAGGGAACAGTTTATGCTTGATACGGGATAAGTTAGACAAGTTTTCTAGTCGTCCACAAATGATTCTAGATTACAGAGTTTAGTGGTTGATGGCAGGCTGTGGTATAAATATTAAAAAGAAATGGCGAAAGCACTGAGCATCGAGGGATTCCATGTTCTAAGGCAGCATACGTCGATGTTGCAGTACCAATACGAACATATTGTGATCTATTGGACAAGCAGCTTTTGAACCAATTGAGGACTTTTGATGTTACTCCTGAGTCCATTATTTTTTTTAGCAAGATATCATGTTGAACACTATCAAAAGCTTTTGATAGGTCCAAGAATATAATAATAGAAAGTTGCTTCTTATCTATTGCCTCCAATAAAATATCCGTTAATGCGATGTTGAGTGTTTCGGTAGAGTGCAACTTACGATTAGCACTTTGATGTTTCGTTAGTAATTGATGTTCCGTCAAATAATTTGTAAATTGATTTAATGCTACTTTATCGCAAATTTTTGACAAACTCGAAAGTAATGATACAGGTCGATTGTTCGAAGCATTATCTGGATCACCGTCTTTGTGCAAAGGTATAACCTCCGCCAACTTCCAACTCTGCGGATACGTAGACGTCATCAGAGAACAGTTTATAATATCAGTTAGAGGATCTATAATTATTTCTATGGTATCTTTGAAACATTGCACACTCATTTTGTCGGGACCAGGAGCTTTGTTAGACGGAGATCTTAAAATTATTTTGCGTACTTCTTCTCGCGTAACTAAGCTAAATTTAAATCTCTCAGCATCCGATACATGTGTCAATCTTGGTGATGGGGATGTTATTAAAATATTGTTTTGATCTGCTAGTTCTTTAACTTTATCAGCTGTAGTTTTCCCCACTGAGATGAAGAAATTATTAAATTCCTCAGCTGCTAATTCAGTGTCCTTACGGTAGTTGGGTTCTGTAATTTCTTTAATAGGAAGGCATCCTCTAATAACTTCCACATTGATTTCGAATTATCCTTATTCTTCTCGATTTGACTGCAGATGTACTTAGATTCAGGTTTTCTTATAGATATTTTGACAGCATTTCTAAGTTGCTTATAACTGGTAACGGCGTGCGGAAAATATGACGACTACACTACACGTCACTTTTTAGCAAAACGAAGGAGCAAAACAACTTTGTTTTATAATATGTCAATTACAAGTTGTTTTGGTAAAAACTATTTTTAAAAATGTGCGATAATTCTGGTAAACGTCAGGGAAGTGCTACTTGTGGTCCTCCAAATAAGCGACTTTGGGATTTTAACTCTACTTCCACTGCAACTGGTAAAAATTGTTCCCGCACCGAGGTTTTGTTGGACGGCAATGAAAGAAATCAACCTGTGGCTGATTTTGAGAGTGCTTTTGAAAACGCAGAGCCAGAGTACAGTTAAGTACTGTACCAAAATGCCATTACCGCCTGAAGAACTCCTTCTTTATTCTTTGCTAACTGTTTCATTGTCATCAAAAGGTATCAGCCCTGTCAAGGGGTATCATGCAGATAGATTTGTTAATGTGGCAAGAGCAGTGTATGTCGTGTGTGGTGCCCAATTTGACTTCAACAGTTTACAAAACTATTTTTAGCGGGCTAAAACAACTTATCAAAAGGTCTGGGGAAACATAATGGACAATTAAGACGGAACTTTTATTCGAATTATATAAGACAAATTGTGACAAAACAACAACCCCTTCTGTGTAGTCTTCTTGATTCAAGAATTTGTAACCTGTAAAACCATAATGAACTGCAAAAGGATCTTGAGAATGAATGTTTGACATGTTTGCATGAGAGTGAATTATCTTGCACCCTGGCCTACAAGGTCACCAAAGTCTTGAAAGTATTAGATGTAAATTCCCCAAGTGGAATGTTCTTGCTAACATCCAAGAAGGAAAGGTAAATGTATACTACATGGAAACTAGTCCAGTTAATATTCAATATGAAGTCCTTGTAGCTGCAGATGGTAGCTGGCGATTCATTTTAGTGGGTAATCCAACAATTGTCAATGTCAATACCAACCTTTTACCAGCACAGATTTATGAAATAAATCAACTCTTTCTACCGATGAAATCGCTTGAAAAACTCAAAGTTTGTATGATGATATACGGGACTCTGGTTGCTTAAAACTACCCAGTGAAAGAACTTTACTTGATTATAAGAACTTTTGTACCTCCAAATGTGGATGGCAAACGTCAGTTCTTGACTCGATGAACAACACATTCAAAGAGCAGGGATTTTCTAGTGTTGGAAAGTTGGTGATTTGTTCTTTGATGAGGTTAAGATCAAAGAGGGCTTACTTTTTGATCCATCATGATGTGAGTTAATCGGTTTTGTTGACTTTAAGAATGAAGATACTCCCAGCTCTGATAATATTCAAAACACCTTGGCCACTCATATTCTTCAATTTTATCTCAAGAGTATATTTGCAAATTTCCAGTATCCATGTGGTTATTTTTTAACTAAAGGAATTTTAGTGCAAAACTTGAATAGAACTTTGTGGCAAGGAGTTGGTTTGCTCCAAGGTTATGGGTTTAATAACATGCTGTGATGGGGCTGCTGAAAATAGGACATTCATGATGATGAATGGTGTTGATGAAACAGTGAGTCAAGTGAACAATCCATTTTCTCTTCTCCCTTTACTCTTCTGTAAAGATATATCCACAAGATACACTAGGTGCATGTTTGTTGTTGAACCCAAAACTATTTTGTGGGAACATATATACTAAAGAGAAAAACGTAGACACATATTCGCAACCGATATGAGAAGCTCGCATGTTCACCTTGATAGTGTCATTAAAATGAGCTTGCTGGGCAAGTGTTGAATTCAAAAGTACGGAAAGACATGGGAGTATTAATTGATCCAGTTGCAACAGAGTCAACCCGGTTATTTATTTATCATTGTGAACTGTTGTGGGGTGTTTATTGTCTTCATTGTCTATTGTAACAACAGACGTGCGGCTGTACAAAGAGTAAACAATTATATAAAAATATATACAAGGTTACGAAATTTGGTGTCTAAATTGATTGTATTACTCTAAAATTATCTAAAATTGTTAAAAAGACACCTATTTACAAACAACATATGTAAATTTTAACTTCTAAATTGTAGGCATACTGTCTGAATTGACTCTATCTACTCTGAGCGTAATTAAAATTGTTAAAAAGACACCAATTTAAAGACACCGACCGTTTAAATATTTCTGTTTTAATCTTTGGTAAAGTTAAATCGTGTTCCAGTTCTCTTAATTGTCTTTGCCTTTTAGGAGGAAGGAATTCATATAAAGGGTGAGCTAGGCTACTGGTTATCTTGTTAAATAAACTCATATCTCTTTCTTTAAACACATCAATTATCCGGACGCTCTTTGTTGTGTATCCATATCGGTGCGCTCGCCTAAGGAATTTATCAATTCGATCCAGATATTTATTTTCAAGTGAGGAACCCAATACTTCAATTCCATAAAGAAATAGAGACATAATAAGTGTGTCAAACAGAATTGTCAGTTGTTTCTTAGAATAACCATAGGATCTACACACTCTCAAGATGTACATACGGCTACTGGCTCTAGATAACAAATTATCAACATGAAGATCCCAGCAAGACGGATCATCCTGAAGTGAAATTCCCAATAGTTTCAACCATGTCTTGCGCTTAATACCAGCAATTGATTCTGGTATAGGTTTTGTTGATTTGCCACTTACAATCATTTCCCATGTTTTAGACAAGTTTAATGTCATTCTGTTTGCTTCCGACCATTTTTCGATATTGTTCACTTCAGCTGGTGCAGAATCATGGTTATCTTTGACCGGAGCACTAATAGTCATATCATCTGCAAACTTGACTAGCAGATTGTTATCAGGATCTTTGACTGTTAAATCGTTTATCATCAAAGAGAATAAGAATGGTCCAAGGACTGTGCCTTGTGGTAGACCTTTGTTAATGTCCATATAACCCGTTTGTATTCCGTTAGCTATAATTCTTTGTCTCCTGTCCGGTTATGATGACACATAATGAGCGCATCGGTCGCACCGGTACCTTCTCTGTATGCAAATTGGTCGCGTCCACTTAATGATTGAAGTTCTGATGAAATCTCTTTTTAAACACAATTCTTTCAAACATTGGAGGGATGAACTTTCTTCCTTGTTCAAAACAAAAACTGAGATCTCATCACACTTTATTTCCAATCCTTTCATCCAGGAAATCATTATATACTTCCGAAGAGGATAAGTCAAGATTTGGTGGAATCATTTTTCTCTGTCCAAAGACAGGCCTGTGGGGCACTAACAACATGACCGCCTATACCTATGGCTACAATGTAAAGAGCGCCCTTGTATCTAGGAAAATTGCTATCTAGGAAGCAAACAAATGTTCATGATACTGATGGCATTGAGTTGGGTCATTCTGAATATCACTCTGGCCTTCCAAAGAGAAATAGTGTTCAAGGTATACTAAATCGAAACCTGTGGTCCATACAACTGTAGTTACATCAAATTACTTGCATTCCTTGAAACTTCTCACTTGTTCAGAGTAAAAGCGATATATTATAACAATACTGCAAAATCACACTCTTTGACTTTGTTCAAATGCATGCTGATGAGAGAACATAATGAAAACTATTAAGTGCAGACTGAGAAGATGAAAATATGTTTAACAAGGGTCTCCACATGATAAGCTAAATTGTCTGTCATTAGACAGAGTGAAGGTAAGGTCAGTGGTCTGAGTATGCTATACTGTAGACTGCGAGCAGTCCCTTTATTTTCCTTCATTTACTTTCCATAGCACCAAAGAATGGGGATAAGGCTTAATGAGATACGGGTGGAGACCTTGTCCCTACTCTTTGTGCTGTGGAAAATAAAAAAAGGTGCTGTGGGAAATGAAATAAAAAGTGATTGCTTGCAGTCTAGCTACTGTTATCAATGGAGTCATGAAACATTGAACTCTACTTGATCTCATAGCTGACTTTGTTCCATAGGAAAGCTAAATAAATCATGTGTGAATGTCACTGACAAGAAAACGTCTTAACTGGCAATGCGCCCGAATGCGCCCTGGAATTGGCAAGGGGGTAACTGGCAATGCGCCCGAATACGCCTGAGATTGGCATGTCAACTTCCGGGCACGATTGCCAAGCGCGTGTTTGATGGGTTGCCTAGCAATCAATACGAATATAGAACGCGAACCACGAGCTTTCCAACGACACTTTAGGCGAGGAAATTGATCGAAAACTTGCAAAGATTTTCAAGTTTAAAAAAAGGGCAAGTTTCAAGGGCAATGTTTTTCAAGAGTACAACATAGAAAATTTGGTCCAAAACGAAAGGGAATGTCTCGGCGTTTTTGGTTAAGTTCTTGTCGAAATCCATTCGCGAGATTTTAAGCCAAAAACATGGGTATTACTGTTGGTCGTCTTGTCCAAGTTGTGAATTTAGCACAAGTGTATTCCGTTTTACCTACTATGTGCGTATGTCGTCTTTTTGGCATGAATACTTCTAGTAAAATCACATTAAAACTAAGTAGAATGATCCACAATGACCGTCCTATTTATTTTTTTAAATTTCGTCTTACAACGACCACTAATTTCAGAGATATTGTGGTTTAAAACCAGTATATTGAATTAATGCGAGTGCGAATTCTCAACAACTTGACATCTAAACAAATTTCACTGTTAACTAAAGCTTAACTAAGCTCAGATGATGATTCCAAACCACTCATATCAGCCGACATTTTTGATTCATTGTTTCCCGCCTTGCTCCTAGACTGCGCATCACACGTCGATCGGCGCGCCTTAGACTTGCTCCAAGTCTGTCTCTTAAAGGAGTTTTTATTGGGGAATTATAAAGGATTGGGGAGTTATAAAGGGCGCATGAGAATGCGGGCGGGAGGAAATGAAAGCGGGCAGCGGGCGGGCGGGAGGCGAGAAAATTCATTTCTCGCCTCCCGCCAGCCCGCCTCCCCCCTTAATTTCCTCCCGCCCACATTTTCGTGCGCCCTTTATAACTTCGTGCGCCTTTTATAACTCCCCAATCCTTTATAACTCCCCAATAAAAACCCCTTTAAGTCTAGGCGCGCCTATGCCCGTTTCGCCGCCCGGTATATAAGCGCCCTGGCCTAGAGCGTGGATTTCATGCTTGATGCCTTACCTAAGCTGGTCGAGTTTATCTCACTCGCTCATGTTGGTCTTAAACCAACCTAAGAGACCTAATGTGCAAGTATTAAAATGCACACTAAAAGGTGCAAATCCTAGTACGATACCCCATTTACAAAGCACCATGCATTCTTCCAGAGCAGCAAATTTTCATTACGTTTGAAAACACCCGTAAAACTGCTTGACATTATTTCATACTCAATTTTATACTCACGACCTGCCAGAAAGCTCAAGTCGAAGTGACATTCAGACATTGAGTTCGTACAAATGGATGCAATGCGCTGCAGGGTTTTATATACGGCCCTGCTGTGAAATTAGCCCTATATTGGCTTAGTCATATACCAAAAGCAATTGCTGCCATTTATAGAAACAGCACTGAAAAATACATTGCAGTATATAGTAAGTGTATGTCACCCTTATAAAAAGGACATCTAAGGGACCGGGGTTGGGGCCGAAGAGAAACTATTTTAACCCACAAATTTTTTTAACCAACCAGGTAATATTAATTACCCAACCATGTATACACAAATATTTTTTTATCCAACCATAGGACGGCGGTGACACTCACGAGGGAGGGAATGTGGGGGCAAACATCTCTCCTGCCCTTTCCGAATACGGGAAAGTGTGCCTCTTGGGGGGTGTACCTCTTTGAACAAAATAATCATATACCTTAACAACCTTAAAATACAAATACAATTACTGTATTTCTAATTGAAATCAGAAAAGCATATCTCTGTATATATCATAGAAATTATGTCTTGACACTATTTCAAGTCAATCAAATGACATGCTGCAATTTCTGCAAATGAGATTACTCTCAACTACCCTTATTTTCCCCGAAGGGAAATTTGTATTAAATAACATACAATGAATCCATGATTTTAATGCTGAGACAGAGCCCAGTTCCCGACATAATTCATTAACGTGTTTGAGCAGCTAAAGGGACGTTCTATAGCCGTTTCTGCCTGTTCACTCTCAAATTTTATATCTTTAATTAACCGCATTATAAAATACTGTCTTGCTCACCCAAGGCCAAGATACAAGGTCAAGATTCTGTTCATTGTTACTGCAACTGTTGTTTTTTTTAATTTGCCCTCTGGTAGCGAGCATGCTTTTTGCTTTAGTCTTGTTCTATTTCTTCTATCAAGCAGACATTACCCGCGATCATCTGTATTTATCTTCTTGAAATATGAATGCATAAACACAATCATAGAGATAGAATAATGAACTATTAGCATGTTGTTCAGTTGTTTAATTTCATAATTTGGCGTGTAGCGGAATTTCGGCATTTCGGGCGTGAAATTTACATTTGTTGTGGACTTTGGATTCCGGGATGATTTCCGTTGCCAACCGATGATACGTGCAGCATGCAATTTTTTAAGCGTAATACCTCTGCGTGTTAAAACGTAAGTTTCAATATTTAGGTGCTGTATACAAGATTCCGCTTTGTCGTGAATATGGAAAGTAATCATAACACATAATAAATCAGAATAATTTTTACAAGTCTTAGGTCTGTTGAAGACTATAGATGCAGCTAGATGCGAAGGCGGAACTAGTCAAAGTTCGTGAATAAAACAGTGATTTTCTATTAAAAATTAAAACAGTGAAAATGTTCCAAGTAGCGACCAAAAATTTATCTTTCTTTTTCTACACCTTTTGCATCTAATATGTGTTATATCGCAACAACTACTTTATGGACCACATCCTTGCAAATCTGTTATGTTTTTATAGCAGCAACGTCTGGTGTGTATATGGCCGGTACTTAATACTATAGGTTTTCTAAATTTATTTTTTGTATTATATTATACAATTTTTAATTTGTGGGCGAAACGTCTTTGGTTTGTGGGCGAAACGACTGTGGGCGAAACGACTTAATAATAATATTTAATATTTATATTGCGCAAATTAACATGCTATAGTATATGATCAAATGCGCATCACAAACATAATTACACTAAAATTGTTCTATGCTGAATGGTTATATAGGTATATAAACTAACTAAAAGTAAACGAGATTATATAGATTATATGTTACATGAAGTATTTACATTAAATACTTCGTTAAAATAATAAGTCTTAACTAATTGCTTAAAAATACTAAAGTTAGCCAGATTTCTTATATACATAGGTAATTCGTTCCAGATTTTTGGAGCAGAGGTTGCGAATGCTCTGTCGCCGAGTGTTTTCTTTGTTTTTGTGCTATGGTCTTCAAGCAATGTGCCTTCGTTAGATCTTAGACTATAGCACGACGTCTTTCTTACTTTTAAAAGATTGACAAGATAGAGAGGTGCATACTGATGGATACATTTAAAAGCAAGTGTATGTGTATTAGTAGTGTATTTAAAAGCAATGTACATTTGTGACACCAAATAGAAGACTGTTACAATAGTCTATCCTTGACATTATTAGTGCTTGTACCACAGACTTTGTATCTTCATAGCTTAAAAACTTTCGAATGCGTCTAATGTTATGAAGATGATATACTACGGATTGACAAGTTTTATTTATATGATGTGACATATTAAGGTTGTCATCAAACCATACTCCAAGATTTCTGGCACAGGATACTACTGGAACATTATATTATCTTGACCAATGACAATACTAGAGATGTTAACCTTTTTGAGCTGAGCAGCGGTTCCAATTATTAAAAACTCTGTCTTCCCATCGTTTAGCTTAAGCCTATCAACTGTCATCCAAGTCCTGATATCCTTGATACAATTCTGTAGCGCAGATATTGCATCAAGCTCACTAGTAGCACCGCCTGGCTTAAAAGAAAGGTATAATTGAGTATCATCTGCATACGCGTGTACGTCTGGCAGGTGACACTTAACTATTTCGAATAACTTGCTTGCGTAGATCGTGAAAAGCAACGGACCGAGACAAGAGCCTTGAGGAACACCATGAGGGAGAGAGAAACTTTCAGAGTAGTTACCATTTATTAGCACGCGTTGAGATATGTTAGTTAAGTAGGACTTAAACCATTTAAGGGCAGTACCTGTTATTCCAAAGCTGACCTCGAGACGACGTAATAACACTTGATGATCTACAGTGTCAAATGCAGTACTCAAGTCTAAAAGTACTAGTAGTGAGACTCTCTGTTGGTCCATAGAGCACATGATGTCATTATGTACTTTTAGTAAGGCTGTTTCCGTACTGTGACCAGCTCGATATGCTGATTGTAGGATTGGGTATATATCTGAATGTTTAATGTGTTCAAGTGTCTGATCATTTACAGCTCTTTCCGTCAGTTTAGATACAAACTGGAGATTACTTATAGGTCTTAAATTTGAGAGCGATGCAGGTTGACCAGTTTTCTTGAGCCTTGGGTCAACGAGGGTAGATTTCCAAGCAGAGGGAAAATAACCTAGTAAGAGGGAGGAGTTGATCATGCAGGTGATGACAGGTAGCAGTTCATTAAGACTCTTAACAACGAGTGATGTATGCGTAGGGTCTAGGGCACAACTCTTCTTCGCTGATTTCTGAATAAGCTGGGAAACCATGTCAGTTGAAAGAACCTCGAATTTCTCCAGACTTTGATTAAAACCAAACTCAGGGTCATTTATTAGTTGAGAACTATCACATTGATTAATAACCACAGCGTCAAGCTCTTTACGAATATTGATGACCTTTTTATAGAAAAAATGGCCAATGTCATTCGCAAGTGATGTATTGTCAGAGTAATCAGGGAAGCAAACTTCGTCCTTTGGGTGGAGGAGGGCATTTGTTGCTCTAAACAGTCTACCTTGATCATTTCCGTTCTCGTTGATAAACTGTGCGTAGAACTCTCTACGCGCCTTATTGCTGATGTACGTAACGTGGTTTTTCAGCTTTTTGAACAATAATAAGTCATCTTCTGTTTTGCTTTTTCTCCAAATCCGTTCTGCTTTGCGCCGTTTTCTCTTCGCTGCTGCAATGTCATGATTATACCAAGGGACCTGAGATCTAGCTTTCACAGTTTTGGTTTTCAGTGGTGCATGCTTATCTATCATGCTTGTGAGGGTGGTGTTGTAGACGTTCACAAGCCTATCAAGATCTTCAGGCACAGAGTGTTCTCTTAGTTCATTATAACATAGGACACTGCTTGCCAATTCATGCTTAAAGCAGTCAATGTCAACAGCCTTGATCTTTCTATAGCTGATTGATTTAGTCTGTAATGGTGGTTTTTGATGGCAATTAATGTCAAAGTGAACTGATGTATGATCTGAGAAATAACTACAGCTGCGTGGTGGAGATGGAATGATGTTTTCTGTCTTACGAGTAATAACAAGATCAAGGATATGACCATGTATATGAGTCGACTTGGTGACATGTTGCTCAAGCCCAAGGGATTCCAACAGATCAAGAAATTTGATGGCATCAGCATCATCAGAAACGTCTAGGTGTATGTTGAAGTCCCCTAAAAGGAGCAGGTGTTCCTTTGATAAAATAACGGATTCCATATAGTTAGAGAACTGTCTAATGAAGGTGCCAATGGAGATCTTATGATGTTCTGAGTACGGCGGTCTATAGACAATGATGACTCTTAACTTACGAGAACTCGATACTTCTACTAGTAACTCTGAGTATTCGAAAGACTCTTCTTCACCAGACCTTATTGTGGTAACTCTAAGATTGTTCTTATAAAGAAGTCCAATGCCTCCGCCGCCACACCTAACACGAGGGAAGTCTACGAACTTGTAACCGTCAGGGCAGAGCTCAACTCTAATCGCATCATCAATGTCACGCAACCAGGTTTCAGTAATAGCTACGAGATCAAATTTGTTTTCATAAACATAGTCAACCAAATCAACTGTTTTGTTTCTTATTGATTGAGCATTTACCAAACATAAAGAGATAGAGGAATTGCGCAATATGGAGGGAGTTAATTTTTTTAAATTAATATTATACTTGTGGGCGAAACGACCAGATACATGTACCGATTTGTTGTGACGAGTGTGCAAGTAAACATGGCTGCCGAAAAAGAATTTGAAATTTGTTAAAGAATATTTCAAATGCTTTAAAAACAGTGGTTTAAACGATATTGATCTTGTGAAGTAACTACAGTAGAGTCGAATGATCAGCGCTTGTAGTTGATTATGTGGATTCTTTGGGTGAAAACACGAAGGTTAATACAAGCGAGCAGTGACAGTGAAGACTGAAGTGAAGAGGAGAAGTGGCCATGGAAAACGTTTTGTATACACTGTATATATATCATATGTCAAGTCTGAAAATATTATTTGTACACCATAATGGCTAAATGTCAAAGGAAATCTGTCTTCAGTAAACAACCAATAGACAATTTGCATTATAGACTAAATTTTGTTCTAGGCAAGGAAAAGGGAAACAATCACAACAGCTACAAAGAACATAATAAGATCAGTAAAATTGCAAAGTTTGGTTGCGAAATGTTGTAAAATGCGGAAAATATAGCCTTGCAAAGTTTGCAAATTTGGTAACTTTTGTATTACGTGCGGAAATTCCTACCATATTTCGGCCAAATGTGGTAGGAATTTCCGCACGTAATACAAAAGTTACCAAATTTGCAAACTTTGCAAGGCTATATTTTCCGCATTTTACTAATTTTAGTATGTTCTTTCCGGCAATATACTTTTTTTTGCCTATATCAAAAATTAGCCTATAATGCAAATTGTCTATTGGAATATGAATAATGAGAAGTCAAATGTAACATAAACAGTAAACACTGAGGTCTGTGGATACTGTGTTGGTCGTACAAGGCTAGCCAGATTCCTACAGAAAATATAGACCGCGCACAGTGTGTGATATTTCCCGAATTGAATTATAGAATTGAATATATGAATTACAAAAAAGTAAACATGCATTCCACAAAACAATTAAATAACTATGAGGAGAAATGTAGGCAGTTGTAGGCAGTAGGCTGGCAAATAGAAAGAAAAAAAAACATGTTGATGACAATCTCAAGCCGCAGTCGACAAGCAATTATGACATTTCATTAGCCAATTATAGCCATAGATTCTCATATTGAAAAATGGTTATTTACTTTCTCATTAATACAGAATATTACGTTTATAAGAACTGTAAAAATGGTTTTATGCAGCTTCTAAAAGCAGTAAGAGTGAAAGAACAAAAACAGCAAAGACGAATAGGAGCATCGTTGTTCAATTAAAAATTAGACCCTTCAGATATTGAGAGTGAGATATACCCATTGATATATAGGATGTGAAATACTTGTATGAAAGCATGCTGAAATTGTTCGGTGATGAACACACTGAACTGTAGTAGAAATTGATATATAAATATCTTTACCCAACCCTGAACACCAGTAAATTTCAATTTACCCAACCCTTTTCTCTTCCAATATTTCAGCTACCCTGGCATAAATAATGACCGGTCTCTAATGAGCAATAAACTGCATAGTCTATTTTAAAGCTAGAACATATAGTGATAGCATGCAATAGCTGCCTTTTATACTTGAATTATTTTTGCTAAGGCATATAGCAACAGCAAGCTGCCCTTAATAGAAACAGCACTGAAAACAACATTTAGCAAGGACAAACAGTACACCCAAAAAGTAGCGCCTTTCTTTTTACGTGTACTGATTCTTCATGCTGAATGATTGGAAGAGGCCTTGGGAAAATGATAAAGTTGCAATGCCACTGCCAATGTATGCCTGATATCTACAATAATTTTTCGTAAAAAGATCAATGATATTTGTATAAAACCAGCTAAATTCCGAGATTACAACAGGAACTATAGAGTCCATGCAACTATATTTTAACGCAGTGCATCAATACTGGCAAGACTGATCAAAAATTAATATAATACTTATTGCTGCCGAAGGCACCTCCTATTCTTGACGATGTGTTTTTCTCGTACCAGTCTGTTTCCGGTTGGCCGAACTATGTAGAACAAACGACAACTCGATTTTATGTTTGTTCGAACGTACGTACGGATGATCAGATTTATGACGTTTTTTGACGTCACAGAAATTTTAAAAAATAACATACTCCAGATCGCGATTTGACTTTCCGAATACCGACCCTGGTTGAGACTCGCGAACACCACCATGAACCCAGAGCCATGAACCATTACAATTTGTAAACACGTTACGTGCGCCTCGTTACTGTTCTTGCCTCAGTCACAGATTAAATATGTGCCTCAGTGGTTCTTGCCTGTTGTAAATTTTGATTCCAGCTTGCTGCAAATTTTATGTCTGGCTGTTTATCGAAATATTTTTCTTACGTCTGGCTGTTTATCGACAATATTTTTAAAGGTAAGATGAAAGTTTGATCACAAATAACAATGTGTTTTGGTCGAATTATTTTACCCATTGGAACGAATGAACAACTGTATTTTTATTAAATTTTTAGGTTCTGCCATACAACTCTTCGTATAAACAAGTGGAGTAAAAAATCTGTTTCAGCTTGATAGAACATCGTACTTCAAGGTATAAATAATCACAGTGATAGTTTATTATTAATATCGTTATTATGGGAATATCAATTGATCAGTGCCCGCATTGAAACACATAATTGTATACGAATGAAAAATTATCCGACTTGTTTGCAAGATAGCTTTCGTCGTATATTGTTGATGTTATTTCAGTTGGTTATAATAATGGTCATTTAATATGTTAATATTTGTTCGTATATGTTACTTGAGCATATTTTGTGTGTCACCACTACATCCAAATTTAGCAAGCCATTGTGCCTCTCTGCTACACAAATTATGCATGCCATTGTGCCACTGTGTGAATTGGATTTATCTCGAGATCGTAAGTTCTTGTTTATAAACTGTTATCGGCCGCCTAATGACACGGGTATATTTTTTGAAAATTTTTCATCACTAATAAACTCCATAAATTTGAGCTCTTATTACGGAGTATTTATTGTTGGCGATTTTAACTACCCGAAACTAGAATGGCTTGAGGGCACAGGATTTTCTGGCAGTCAGGAAAATGAAGAACATAAGTTTGCTAGTTTTTTACTAGACAAATGTTTTTTTCAGATGGTAAACATTTCAACCCGTGGTCAAAATATCTTGGACTTAGTTTGTGCAAATTCACCTGAATTACTGACTTATATTGAGGCCGGGGTTGAGGTTGCAGATATGGGTCTTAACTCTGATCATTATCCGGTGTTTTTTGGGGTTAATGCCTGCCCCAAATTTGAAAAGACTGCATGTAGAAGTATTTACAATTTTAGTAAGGCTGATTTTGGATTACTTAATAAAACCTTCTCTTTGATGCCGTTATTAAGCACTGGAGTAGAAAATATTACAAACCAAGATAATTTTGATAAACTTTGGGAAAACTGGACTGATATGGTTCTTGGAGTAATTCAAGCGGAAATCCCTAAAATCAAAATCCGAGATTCAAACAAACCACCATGGATAAAAAAGGACTTACTTAATGCTATTAAACGTAAGAAGACATTATGGCGTAAATTTAGGAGAAGTAATGATCCCAAACTATTTGAAAAGTTTCGAAAGGAAAGGCAGCGAATTAAAAACTGGATTCGCGCAGAAAGAAAATCATTCCTCTCTCAAGTTGCTAATGAGATAAGTAAAAACCCAAGAGATTTTGGTCATTCTTTTCTTTTGAAAATAAAAGAAAATCTATTCCAGCTGCTGTCATTTATGAAAATGTTACTATAACAGACAATATAGCTAAAGCTGAAGCATTTAATCGATTTTTCCAGACTGCCTTTAAAGATCATTCTGATTGTAGAACTTCCGATTTTAACTTCGATGAAGTGACAATTGATTGCCTTGAGAGCATTCAAATTTCCGTTGAAGAGATTGCCAATCATTTGCGTTCACTAAATTGCAGTAAAGCATCTGGGCCTGACAACATTCCTACTAGAGTTCTTAAGGAATGTGCAATTTCGTTAGCACCATCAATTACAGCTTTTATAAACTGCTCGTTACGAAATGGCTTATACCTATCGGCCTGGAAAGAAGCCAACATCTCTCCCATTTATAAAAAAGACAAACGAGAAGATGTTACAAATTATCGTCAGATTTCCCTTTTACCGGTCGTTTCAAAGATACAAGAAAAGTGTGTTGCTATTCGCTTTATCCAACACATTCATGACTTTATTCATAAATCTCAACATGGCTTTCAAAAGGGGTTATCTTGCGTGACTCAACTGTTACAGGTCTTGCACGAAATTGGTGCCACACTTGATAAGGGAGGAGAAACGGATCTGATTTATCTGGATTTTGCGAATGCCTTTGACTCGAATGAGCGATAGTGTTGGCTTACAGGACGATCTAAGTGCGAGATGGTCAACTGCAAATGAAATTTATTTTCAGCCATCCAAATGTCACAATCTCCGTGTAAGTCGCAAAAAGTTCAAGTTGGACTGCTCCTATAACGTTGGTGGAGTGAACATAAAATCAGTTAATTCAGAGAATTAAAGATCTTGGAGTTATGGTTACAAACGATCTCACATGGAATGAACATATAAAGATGATATTGGCTAAAGCAAATAGAATGTTAGGCTTCTTGAAACGTAAATGTGCGAAGGATTTAAAAACAGATACTTTCAAACTATTATATATGACACTAATTAGATCTAATTTATCGTATTGTTCTCAAATCTGGGCTCCTCAGTCAACTATTTGTCATCTAATACAGGTGGAAGGTACACAAAGACGAGCAACGAAATATATGTGTAAAACATTAAATCTTTCCTACAAAGAACGTTTAATATATTTAAAGCTATTACCGATGAATTATTGGTTAGAATATTTAGATTTGGTTTTTTACTTTAAATCTAAACTAGGTCTAATTTTAATTAATCTAGATCACTATCTTCAACATTGTAACACTCGTACTCGTTTAGTGAAAACTGGTCTAGCTTTATATTCTCAGCATTGTAAAACATCACTTTATCGAGATTCGTATTTCAATAGAATAGTTCACCTCTGGAATGCGTTGCCTAGCACTATTCAGACTAATGACAAACTATCAAGCTTTAAAAAACAACTTGTCAGGCTACATTGTGTATGTTCCACTCTTCTTGAGAATGGAAAATGATGTAGAGGAAAATCCTGGACCCACAATATATGATGTGGTTGATCCAACTCAAACAATATGTGCAGATTTTAGTCAGGGAAATACAAAAAAGTTTCGACAAATGCTGATAAACAATGTTTAGCAATGACTTTCACTGCGATAATATATAATTATTTCTCAAATGCAAATGCATGGGATTCAACTGTATTGAATTCCATACTGTGTGCTGGAAATAACCTTTATTATTTTTTTTATTATCGAGAGCGGGCGGAATCCTAGGCTTTCCTGCAATCTGATTGGTTACAGCAGCGGGCGGAATTTTACGATATTTTTACCGCGGTCCGGAATCCTAGACAAAATTGAAAGTTTGTTTACTTTCCCTACTTTTTCAAAGTTTTATTCACGAAATATTATAATTTTAAAAATTTATGAATAAATTTGTGATTCTTAAAACTTTTTAATCTGATTGTTTCGTGCGACAAAACAATTTAATGACGAAATCGAATATTTCTTCTTTTCGCATGCACCTTTGGCTTTGTCAACTTGACAAAAAAATAAATACGTTATTTACCGTTTTAGTCGGTCCGGATAGAAAAATATTTTCCCTCGGTCTCAAAAACGTTTTTGAGACCTCTGGAAAATATTTTTCTATCCGGACCTCCTAGCCGGTAAATAACATATATTTCTTTTATAAGCAATTCTGTTAAGAAAAGCTATTTGCTTTTGGCTGACGTGCCTGAAACAGGGCCTTTTTTAACTAATGTACTGGAGGGGCCAAAGTTCCCCAGCCCCCATGTTGCCCCCAGTAAGCTATTTTGACCCCCCCCAGTGAAGGTCCCTTTTGTTCAAACTATAAGTAAAAAAGGGGAAAAAACTGAGTTTAGAGGAAAGTTATGGTATTCTCACAACAAAACCTGGCTACATTTAGATGGGAGAGTCAAGAATACAAAAATTTTCTGGGAGAGGATCCCAGACCCCTCTTCACCTTCCCACACATGTAATACACCACCTACTTTTTACGTCCCCTTTCGATGATGGCCCCCCCACCAACTATTTCTTAAAAAAGGCCCTGGCCTGAAATGGTTTCGGTTTTTGATGGCATTTATTGTATGCAATATGGTGACCCGTTTGCTTGCGACTTATTCATGGCAAATACCGCTCTACCTTATTATTCTATAGAGAATGCTCTTAATAATATATTCACGGAAACTCATTTAATTTATCAACATTGTATGTTGACAATTGGTGGTAATACTGTTGCAATTTTTAAGACTTCTGAAGGAACCTTTAAAGAATTTGATACTCATTTAAGAGACTGATTTATATGGTATCCCACTCCCTTTTGGAAAATGCATATTAGCATCTGTTGATAGTATAGAAAGCCCAGTGATATATTTCCAGGGTACTGTATCTCCTGAAAGTCAGAAACTGAGAGTCAGAAACAAAGCAGACTGGAAAATGCTAGAAAGTATAAAAAAGTAAAGCAAGCAGCAGAAACTGAAACTGAGAAACAAACTAGACTTGAAAAAGCTAGGGAGTATCGAAAAGCAAAACGAACTTCAGAAACTGAACATGAGAAACAACATATTTTCTGAATGATAAGAAATTTCCAGTTCTGCAATAGAACTGCCGTAGCGCAATACTAAGCAAAATAAGAAAATATGTTGCAATTGTGTACCCGGCCCCGGGTTATTTACTTATGGGTTAAAAGCCCGCATGCATTTCACTGGCTGGCTCCTTGTCAGTGAGTGACAATAGTTTATAGATTCTTAAGTTCTTGCCTCGTACTCAGACATTTCTTGTTTTTGCGTCTGATTCATTTCTTAGCTTGTGCGTCTTTCTTGTAACCAATTGTGGGCTATCTTTTCAATTATTTCACATCGTCACTTGCCTCTCGCGATAATAGTCGTACTGCCATATTGAACGCACTTTTTATCCGTGATTATTACTACTAATAAAAAATATTTCTATTGATGTTTTCAAAGATAACCATGTGTATACAGTTGCAGTATACATGTGTATACAGTTGCAGTATAAATGCGAAATCATGGACATGTGTACCTACCGTTATACGTCCAACCTTCAAAATATTGCATTCTGGGCAAAGGTTTCAATATCCATATATGTTACAATACAAACAACATATTTATTCAATTAGCGGCTTGTTGTTTAGTCCTGGCTTTTTGTTTACATATGACATATCTATATCAGATAACTGAATTTTCAGTGACACAGTGACAGTGATTTTAATTTGTTTAATACCAACAATTGTGCGGAACTACATATAAATCATAGTCATACTGTCTGTAAGACCTTGCCAATTTATATATTTTATTGATTTTCTAATTGCTGTCGTAATCCATGGTTTGTCTTTAAATTTGATTTCCTTTTTTATAAACGTTTCTTAGATATATTGGAATAAAATTAGTGGAACATGTCATTCACATCAGAGGAATTGTCCAGAATACCTTCCCAGGATAGAGCTTTGAAATCCGAGAGAAAATTGGATTCATTAATATGTATTGCGTTTAAATAGGTTATATTTCTTTGGAAACTTAGAGAATTTATAATAAATAATAGGAAATTTGGTAGCTGATCTGTGATGTCATAAGTAATATTTCCACTAATTATGCGATGTTTAGCAAAGTTAAAAAAGATATTGTCAATTGTTGTAATATGTGTAGTTGAAAGAATAAGTAACTTAATCCATTTACAAATTCATTAGCAATATTTATTTTCCTTCGATGCACAAACAACAACTGAAAGAAATCGATCAATAAAGGAGTCCTAATTAGCCCTTGGATGCCTATAAACTACTGCACACGGTATATCTTTACTATTTTGATTCTCAACCTCAATCCAGAAAGAGTCAGTTTCAACTTAACCTAAATTGAGGTCAACTTCATTCTTATGTAAAACCCAACACGTGTACCTAACTTGGTCTAAGTGTGCCTAAGGGGGTCAAAGCCGATGTACAAGCGAGTCTAACGCCTGTATTCTAAAAGCTCACTCACACTCACACTCAATGAGTGGAGGTTCAATCTAAGCTTCCCTTGAGTGTCAGTGCTATTTTTGAATAACAGGAGGGTGAGTACTCACATAGTATGGTACGGCACTAACCCTCCAGCTTTTCAAAAACAGTACTGACACTCAAGTTAAATCTCAACATGGCTTTCAAAAGGGGTTATCTTGCGTGACTCAACTGTTACAGGTCTTGCACGAAATTGGTGCCACACTTGATAAGGGAGGAGAAACGGATCTGATTTATCTGGATTTTGCGAATGCCTTTGACTCGAATGAGCGATAGTGTTGGCTTACAGGACGATCTAAGTGCGAGATGGTCAACTGCAAATGAAATTTATTTTCAGCCATCCAAATGTCACAATCTCCGTGTAAGTCGCAAAAAGTTCAAGTTGGACTGCTCCTATAACGTTGGTGGAGTGAACATAAAATCAGTTAATTCAGAGAATTAAAGATCTTGGAGTTATGGTTACAAACGATCTCACATGGAATGAACATATAAAGATGATATTGGCTAAAGCAAATAGAATGTTAGGCTTCTTGAAACGTAAATGTGCGAAGGATTTAAAAACAGATACTTTCAAACTATTATATATGACACTAATTAGATCTAATTTATCGTATTGTTCTCAAATCTGGGCTCCTCAGTCAACTATTTGTCATCTAATACAGGTGGAAGGTACACAAAGACGAGCAACGAAATATATGTGTAAAACATTAAATCTTTCCTACAAAGAACGTTTAATATATTTAAAGCTATTACCGATGAATTATTGGTTAGAATATTTAGATTTGGTTTTTTACTTTAAATCTAAACTAGGTCTAATTTTAATTAATCTAGATCACTATCTTCAACATTGTAACACTCGTACTCGTTTAGTGAAAACTGGTCTAGCTTTATATTCTCAGCATTGTAAAACATCACTTTATCGAGATTCGTATTTCAATAGAATAGTTCACCTCTGGAATGCGTTGCCTAGCACTATTCAGACTAATGACAAACTATCAAGCTTTAAAAAACAACTTGTCAGGCTACATTGTGTATGTTCCACTCTTCTTGAGAATGGAAAATGATGTAGAGGAAAATCCTGGACCCACAATATATGATGTGGTTGATCCAACTCAAACAATATGTGCAGATTTTAGTCAGGGAAATACAAAAAAGTTTCGACAAATGCTGATAAACAATGTTTAGCAATGACTTTCACTGCGATAATATATAATTATTTCTCAAATGCAAATGCATGGGATTCAACTGTATTGAATTCCATACTGTGTGCTGGAAATAACCTTTATTATTTTTTTTATTATCGAGAGCGGGCGGAATCCTAGGCTTTCCTGCAATCTGATTGGTTACAGCAGCGGGCGGAATTTTACGATATTTTTACCGCGGTCCGGAATCCTAGACAAAATTGAAAGTTTGTTTACTTTCCCTACTTTTTCAAAGTTTTATTCACGAAATATTATAATTTTAAAAATTTATGAATAAATTTGTGATTCTTAAAACTTTTTAATCTGATTGTTTCGTGCGACAAAACAATTTAATGACGAAATCGAATATTTCTTCTTTTCGCATGCACCTTTGGCTTTGTCAACTTGACAAAAAAATAAATACGTTATTTACCGTTTTAGTCGGTCCGGATAGAAAAATATTTTCCCTCGGTCTCAAAAACGTTTTTGAGACCTCTGGAAAATATTTTTCTATCCGGACCTCCTAGCCGGTAAATAACATATATTTCTTTTATAAGCAATTCTGTTAAGAAAAGCTATTTGCTTTTGGCTGACGTGCCTGAAACAGGGCCTTTTTTAACTAATGTACTGGAGGGGCCAAAGTTCCCCCAGCCCCATGTTGCCCCCAGTAAGCTATTTTGACCCCAGTGAAGGTCCTTTTGTTCAAACTATAAGTAAAAAGGAAAACTGAGTTTAGAGGAAAGTTATGGTATTCTCACAACAAAACCTGGCTACATTTAGATGGGAGAGTCAAGAATACAAAATTTTCTGGGAGAGGATCCCAGACCCTCTTCACCTTCCCACACATGTAATACACCACCTACTTTTTACGTCCCCTTTCGATGATGGCCCCCCCACCAACTATTTCTTAAAAAAGGCCCTGGCCTGAAATGGTTTCGGTTTTTGATGGCATTTATTGTATGCAATATGGTGACCCGTTTGCTTGCGACTTATTCATGGCAAATACCGCTCTACCTTATTATTCTATAGAGAATGCTCTTAATAATATATTCACGGAAACTCATTTAATTTATCAACATTGTATGTTGACAATTGGTGGTAATACTGTTGCAATTTTTAAGACTTCTGAAGGAACCTTTAAAGAATTTGATACTCATTTAAGAGACTGATTTATATGGTATCCCACTCCCTTTTGGAAAATGCATATTAGCATCTGTTGATAGTATAGAAAGCCCAGTGATATATTTCCAGGGTACTGTATCTCCTGAAAGTCAGAAACTGAGAGTCAGAAACAAAGCAGACTGGAAAATGCTAGAAAGTATAAAAAAGTAAAGCAAGCAGCAGAAACTGAAACTGAGAAACAAACTAGACTTGAAAAAGCTAGGGAGTATCGAAAAGCAAAACGAACTTCAGAAACTGAACATGAGAAACAACATATTTTCTGAATGATAAGAAATTTCCAGTTCTGCAATAGAACTGCCGTAGCGCAATACTAAGCAAAATAAGAAAATATGTTGCAATTGTGTACCCGGCCCCGGGTTATTTACTTATGGGTTAAAAGCCCGCATGCATTTCACTGGCTGGCTCCTTGTCAGTGAGTGACAATAGTTTATAGATTCTTAAGTTCTTGCCTCGTACTCAGACATTTCTTGTTTTTGCGTCTGATTCATTTCTTAGCTTGTGCGTCTTTCTTGTAACCAATTGTGGGCTATCTTTTCAATTATTTCACATCGTCACTTGCCTCTCGCGATAATAGTCGTACTGCCATATTGAACGCACTTTTTATCCGTGATTATTACTACTAATAAAAAATATTTCTATTGATGTTTTCAAAGATAACCATGTGTATACAGTTGCAGTATAAATGCGAAATCATGGACATGTGTACCTACCGTTATACGTCCAACCTTCAAAATATTGCATTCTGGGCAAAGGTTTCAATATCCATATATGTTACAATACAAACAACATATTTATTCAATTAGCGGCTTGTTGTTTAGTCCTGGCTTTTTGTTTACATATGACATATCTATATCAGATAACTGAATTTTCAGTGACACAGTGACAGTGATTTTAATTTGTTTAATACCAACAATTGTGCGGAACTACATATAAATCATAGTCATACTGTCTGTAAGACCTTGCCAATTTATATATTCACATATTAAACATGTTAAGTGGTAAATGTTTTTAATGATAACTGTAATTAAAAGAATTTTAATTTTACATAAATTCATTTGGGTTTGTTTTCTTTATTTGGGGAAAGAACCCCCCACCCAACTATATGCATGCAAGGCAGCACTTCACTTGCGATAGTAACTTCTAGTAATGATAAATGGTGCCATGTAAGCGGAGTCTAATTATGATCAGAAGGCATGCAGTTGACTGGGGTTCTCTCGACTCCTTCCAGGCTGAAAGTCGTGCGTCGTGATATATATGAATATTATATATTAAAATAAAAATTGTGTAGGTATATATAATAAGTATACTTGACTGCCTACCGCAGTGCATGTGGGGTATACTGGGTTTACCAGCGACACACATTTTCATTTTGACCCATTCAAACTAAAAATAAGAAAAACGTTAATAACAAATCAAGCGTGTATATCGGTAAGGAATACTTATGGCAATCTATATGTGATTCAATTTCGCGCAACTTGAAACGGAACAAAACTAGAAAACTGCACTTAGACAATATTTTTTTCTTGCTAAATTAATGGATTCTTAAAACATGCAAAGAAGTGCGCTCGAAAAATCCCCGAGCTCGAAAAATCCCAAGAGAAAGGTTAGCTGGACATTTTCTGTGTAGCTATCAGTCATTTTGTGTCGCGATGGCAAATTTACACACGGATTTTTCGCACATGTTACGGCAGCAAACCTTTAATTTTACGCACTGCCCGCACGCACCTGTGGTCGTCGCGAATTCTAATACCGCACTAACTTAAGAACAGTACAAGAAAAGTGAGGACTTATAAATTTACTTACATAATCTTTAGCATATTTATATGCATAACATTGGGCGTATTAGCATATATTTACATTTTGATCTGTTCAACCTAAAAATATATTTAAAAGAGAGGTATTAATAACAAATCAAACTATTTTAATTATTTAAGGGTGGTTGCCCAATAGCACCTTGGTGGGACACTTTAATTTGCAGGCATATTTGCTCGATTGTCTTTTCATTGTTTTGAAAATCCCACTGTTCTCCATGCATCCAAGTTATTCATCGTTTTGATATATTTTATAATAAGGCCTATTCACCCGAGCTTGAGGCTCATGATACATATCGATGGTTTTCATGTGAAGTCAAAGCGGCCTTGCTGGTGGACAACTTCAAAGTTCCGATGTTTTTCTGAGCAAATAATTTATTGATATATCTTTTTCCACCAGCAAGGGCAGACGTGAAAACCACAAATACTTTACAGCTAACATTTAGGGTTAGTTTTTGACAGGAGTGGAAAACTGGAGGATCCGGAAGTCTTGAAGCACAGGAGAGAACCAACCAAAGTATTTTTAGTGTGCACGTTACGTCATTGACGCTATGTTGGATGCATTTGGCAAAGAATTTTGGTTGTTCGCAATTCAAATTTCATCCAACATCTACGTACTTGATTTGGCTTACGGCCACGGGGTACTAAAATAGCAAATATTAACACAACCTTAGCTCTGAAACATCTTGACCACTTTATTACAACATTTACCTACGAATTTAAGCTAAACATAACAAAACACGAGGCTAAAGTAAGTGCTTAACAAGAGTACAAGACGTACAAAAGTCACAAATATACGATATCACAGCGAAGCGACTTGCGGTAGTCAACTTCGACAAGTAGTCTCAAGCACTTGTTTCGCTGAAAGACAAGCTTTTTACATCAAATAGAAAGTACATACCTTAGTTCTGCCTTTGAAGTTGAAAATTCATCATTTCTTGTTGAATTTTGCTTTAAAAATTGTGCATACAAATGTTAAATTTCGTAGCATGGTCAGAATAGGTTAGCTACATGATAAAGAATAGCCATTCCTATTGGACAAAACGAGTTCCTATGAAATTTAGCTGAATTCCGATTAATTATGATGGCCCCGTACAGTTTGTCAATACAAAATGGGCCTGTTTTGCATGTCGAATTTCCGTTGAATTTAACTCGTCAAGTTTAATATGAAATATCTTTGTGGACGGCAATTCGTCATCTAAAACAGGCCTCAAACAAAGACAAAAAGCTTCTGAATCCTTTCTTGAACACAGGTTGTTTGACAGCAATGCTAATTTCAATTTCAAAGGGTTTACTTTTTTGGGGACACCCTGTAGATATAAGTTCCATTCTAGTTAAGTAATATATGATAAAATGCATATAATTACCCACTTTCATTGTACATTGGTATTACTTATCTGTTTATCTGCAAGGACATATAGATCATCATAGCTATGGATTCATGGAATATTTGAGTTTCGTATTCGAATTGAAGAATTGTGGACACTAGTTTTTTTAGTCAAAGCTACTTTGTGTTGGGCGGATAGTTTTGCATCTATGAACTAAATATTGTAGTAACACGCCTCTCGAATTCTATTGAAGGATTTCATGTACCGTCACAAATTTGTGATATATTAAAAACGAAAGCTGAAAACCTGATTAGATCATTACACCGAGTTCTATTCAAAAATTCTGATTGATACAAATATTATCAGTTACTATAATTTTGATTGCTTTATTTTGGGTAAAGGTGTTTCTTAACACCATTCCAGATTTCTTTTGATCTATTATTAGTAAAGGAGAAATAGTTCTGATAATAGTCCCTTTTCCTTATATTAATGAGATGTTTAAGCTTATTTCTGTAGTTATGTACTTGAATTTTATATGGTAATATTATTTCCTAGTTATCACAAATATCCTCAAACATCTGATTTTAATTTTTATTGATTTTCTAATTGCTCTGGTAATCCATGGTTTGTCTTTAAATTTGATTTCATTTTTTGATAAACGTTTCTTAGATATATTGGAATAAAATGAGTGGAACATGTCATTCCATTCAGAGCAATTGTCCAGAATACCTTCCCAGGATAGAGCACGGAAATCAGAGAGAAAATGGGATTCATTAATATGTATTGCGTTTAAATAGGTTATATTTCTTTGGAAACTTGGAGAATTTATAGTAACTAATAGGAAATTCGGTAGGTGATCTGTGATGTCATAAGTAATATTTCCACTAATTGTGCGATGTTCAGCAAAGTTAAAAAAGATATTGTCAATTGTTGTAATATGTGTAGTTGAAAGAATAAGTAACTTAATCCATTTACAAATTCATTAGCAATATTTATTTTCCTTCGATGCACAAACAACAACTGAAAGAAATCGATCAATAAAGGAGTCCTAATTAGCCCTTGGATGCCTATAAACTACTGCACACGGTATATCTTTACTATTTTGATTCTCAACCTCAATCCAGAAAGAGTCAGTTTCAACTTAACCTAAATTGAGGTCAACTTCATTCTTATGTAAAACCCAACACGTGTACCTAACTTGGTCTAAGTGTGCCTAAGGGGGTCAAAGCCGATGTACAAGCGAGTCTAACGCCTGTATTCTAAAAGCTCACTCACACTCACACTCAATGAGTGGAGGTTCAATCTAAGCTTCCCTTGAGTGTCAGTGCTATTTTTGAATAACAGGAGGGTGAGTACTCACATAGTATGGTACGGCACTAACCCTCCAGCTTTTCAAAAACAGTACTGACACTCAAGTTAAGCTCAGATTGAACCTCCACTCTTTGAGTGCGAGTGTGAGTGAGCTTGTAGAATACAGGCGTAAGTGTGCCTAAGTTGGTGTAAGCGAGTCTAACTGGGTGAAAGAGGGTCTTAGTGTGCCTAAGTGGGTGTATATAAGTGTCCAATATAGATATACTTGGTTTAGTTAAGGTTTCTTCCAGTAGCAACACTCGAGGATGACCTTACTGGACATCTAGGTAGAACAGTTTAGAAATGATAGTATAAGGGTTTGTTTTAATAGTATTTGTTACCTGTTCAAAGAATGTTTATAAGAAGACGAACATTTATTTCGGGTTGTAATCACAGAAGTAGAAAGACCGCAATGTTTCTGGGTACAACACGCAGTAGTGGGAGTGATATTGAACAAATGATGGGAAGACTGAGAATTCGTCTAGCTACTGTACTAATCCTCCCGAACCAAGCTCTTACATGCCTCGTAGAGAATTATGTGCTGCTTTGTTCACTGATAAGTCAGGGAACTTAGTAAGTAAGTCAGGGAACTTTATACATGGCCGGATTTTGAGGGGAGATGTTAGGAGGTCTGCACCTCTCCTGGGACCGTTTTGCACCTCCCCTGAGAATTTTTGCACCTCTCCTAACAATTCATGCACCTCCCCTTGTACAGTGAAATGATGGATCAAAGTCAAAATTTAATGTTGAACAATAACAGAACCATTACAACCATCTTGCCAAGTTTGATGAAACACAATTTCAATTGGATAAGTCATACAATCATAATACATAAATACATACATAAAGTCACATTTTTTTATTTAATAGGGGTACGCCTGAAACCCTGGGGCTTGGACGCTGCACCTCCCTTAAAATTGTTTCCACCTCCCCCAGCATGTACGCCAAAATCCGGGCTTGACTTTATATATATTTAGCTCTGGTAAAACGTGGATGAGAGTTAGCAAGCGAGAGTTTACATGAAGAGTTTAATCAACTCTCATGCCCAGGTCAAACGAGAACAACTTACATAAGAGTTGACTGGATATTACCGCGCGTACCGGTCAATCGAGCAAACTTTCGTCAACTCTCGTTAACTTTGACTTCGTTGGTTGATGAAAGTTGGCGGTCAAACGCGAATGAGAGTTGCAACTTTCATTGACTCCCAGCAACTCGGCTCATTTTCGTTTCAGAGAAAACCGAAACGTCAGACAAGAAAAGTTTTGTAATTATATTTAATCTGCAAGAAAACAAACAAACAAAAGTTTAAACTTGGATTCAAACCAGTTAATACTTCCATCTTTTTTTCTAAAAGCGCATCTTATAATTACGTAGGTTCCATCTATAAGCATATCATCCTTTGGAACAAATGTAAAGTTAATACTATAATGTTAAACAAGGAAGCTTTTAGTTCTATATTTTGTCCTTCTTAATAATTACTAGTACCTCCCATGGTTAGTTGCTTGAAATTCTCTACCTCTAACGTTACTACGAAGGGCTAAAATTTCTATAAAGTTGCTATAACTAAAAAAATGTTGACTGAAACGCCAAAAGTTAGTGCTCAAGCGTTGCCGGGCGGTACATTTACCGGCCTGTTAAGCCAAGACGAAATCTTCGCGCAGACATATGGTGTTGAGAAGGTATACAGTAAGGGATTTATTGCTGAGTTTATAGGTAATACAAACACAGCTATCCAGGCGTAAACCTGCTTTGACGGATCATGTAGATTCCCCGTTAATGCCAGGATACTGACAATGATGACAGGAAACCAGCAGGCGAAATCTGTCAAAATGATAAACATCATTCGTTTGGCAAGTGCCGTGTTTTGATTCACTCTTGTAGATCTCACCTATTTGGATAAAAATTAAAATAATTTAATTTCCAATATATGGGATTTAATTAGATTTTTTAAGCAGAGCGTACACGCTACGACTTTAGTCGGCTGATTTATGGTTTAGGCGCATGATATTTGTATAGGCAATAGTATGGTTTCGAGTGTAATTTGGATAAAACATGCACGAGTGAGCTATTCAAATAATCAAAATAGCACGAGTCCGAAAGACGAGTGCTATTTGAGGTCTTTGAAAACTCACGAGTGCATGTTTTATCCAAATTTTACGAGAAACCATGCTGTTACTTATTAATGATATACATAAAATGTTCGAGACAACTATACTTAACAAGTTTGGTCGAGCCGTCCACTGATAAAATTTTCGCCGCTTCGTATTTCATTTTTATGAATCAGCAGCAACTTGAAAGTCTCACTGAACTTACACTTTAAGTTAAAGTTGTTTAAGTTAAAGTCTTTTTAATTTCGAATAAAAATAGAAACAATATTTGTGGCCAGAACTCGATTTTCACTTTATGTAGCTCGACCGCCATATTTGTTTTGTTTTGGAGCAATTTGTGGCCGTTATTTGCGGACAGAAACTGCCGCCTAAGCTGATTGGTTGATTTTAAGCATGCTTGTTTTTTAAATTTGGTTGAGTTAAACGAGGAAAAGTGGAGAGAGCTAAGGTCCTTAACCCTCTTGCATAGGCAATAAAGAGATAGAGGTTGCATTGCAAGAAATATTGGTGTTATATTCAGTAGTGATTAGCGATTGTAAATGGAAGATGCATGCTTATTTATAGCATTGTATCGAAGGCTAGCACCTCTATTTGATTACGCAATTAAAAAGAGCGCAAGTTCCTGTAAAAGACATTGTGTATTCGCTCGATGCTAGAATATGCCTCGCCTGTTTTCCACGATTCATTGTCCCAGTATTTAAATTCAGAAATTGAACGGATTCAAAGATGGTATTTTCCTTACGTCCCTTATGAACAGGCACTTAAATTGGCCAACTTAGAAACCATACAGGATCGCAGGGCAATGACATGTAAAAATATTCCAAGCATATTCAGACGCTAATCATAAATTACATAATTCATTCTTTAATAGAAATCGTGTCCATACTCCTCAAGAGAGTCATAAATTACTGGTCCTTAATACGCGTACAGGTCGTTTTAAAACTCTTTTATAACAGCAAATGGTGCTAAATTTTAATTGATTTAGTAGCTTAACATTAATAATACTAGAAATACACTCATGCAGAATCCCTCGCCTATTCGAACCCAGGAATTATACTTCCCAAAATTTATTGTAACATGAAGTATTCAGTCAATCATTGTAACCATAGCAACACACAATTTTTTAGGTTTTTTTACAAAATGATAAAATAGTAATATAAATATTTGTACTTTTAACTATAAAATTATGAATTGTTGTAAAATTTAACCTTAGGCGTTAAAAATTTTCAGAAAACTTCAGTATAATTTTTAAATTTATCTTTAAAATGAAGTTTTTGACATTACGTTTTTTCTTAAAAATTCAAATTTAAACTTGCTAAAATTCCTTTTAGGTTTAATCGATATTATAATAACCTCACAGAGTGAAATACGATTTTGCAAATCCACAAACTAAAATATGCAAAATAGACCCTTACCCGTTTAAAACACTTCAAAAGTGTCCTTTTTTCAGCCAATCGACTGCTTCTCGTTTATCTAGCTTGTTTTTAAGACTCTATTTATCGGTATGTTTTTCCAATAGCCCGAGTATTAAAAATCATTTTTGATGCATAACAAAATCTTTATCCGTATAAAATCTTTAAATGTTTATTCGTATATTTCTCTGGACCTGAACTCGCGCATGCGTATAACGTAGAAAACCCTGAACCGTTCATGGCATCGCGGCGGCGACTTTGGATTCCGCTATGTTTTCACATACCCGGGTGTAAATATCCGAGCGGAATTAGTACCCTCGCACGACGTTCGGGGATTATGTAAATATTCGTAAACAATTCAGTTGGCTTTTGTAAACTACAATTTACGAATTTATTAAACTCGTTCTATTCTATCCCACTCGTTCTATCTCATCCCGTCCCTTTCCATTTCAGCCGGCCTTGAAATCTATCAATTAAGCAGAAACACTCAAAATAGAAGTAGAAATCTTACCGCTCTGGCTGACTTTACCACTGTGCGATACATAGACACATACGCCAGGAGTATGAAGAGGAATGAAACACCATTGAGAGCGACGAATACAAAAACGGAATACTCCCAACCAGATGGACGATCGCTTGATAACTGCAGTGGTAAACACACGGCTGAGCGACCGAAGAAATGCACATCACGCCCATAGTCGTAGAAGTATGCATCGTAGAATAGCGGTGCTAGGGTGATACAGAACCCTAAAATCCAAACCACGCACATGATAATTGAGGCTGTCTTCATAGACCATCGTCCAAATCGAAATGGGAAGACGATACAGGCAAAACGATCAAGTGTTACCACCGTCAAGGTTAATACTGAGACCTCACTCGAAACAATTGATATCACTCCAGCAACTATACATAGATCACTGGCACGCCAGGCTGCATCATGTTTAAAATAAACCCCGTCCCATTGAGTGCCTTTATAAGCGATGATTAACATGTACACTCCCATTAAGAGGTCAGCAACGGCAAGATTAGTCAAGAGAAATGAATTTACTTTGTTCATATCCTTAGCAGTAGAACGCCATATTATGACTATAAGGTTTCCGGCCAAAGCCATAATGCCTAGAATCCAAATGGAGTACTTTAGAACGGTATTCTTTAAAAGTTCACCACAACTTGAGAACTCGTCTTGAACTTTGGAAACACATGTGACACTTGGGATGGTTTTCTCTGCAGAACAGCAAAGAATGGAGTAGTCTACTTTCCTATGAAAAAGGAGAAAAGAGTTGCAAGATCGTGTTAGTGTTAAGGGAGTCATAGGAATTTTCATGGATTTGAATTTATACGCTAAGAATTTACCTGGGGCTGGTTGAACGAAGGCAGGATACCTGTATCCAACAGTGATTCTTATTTTGAGCTTTCCAAAAATGACCGTTGATTGGTATATCAATATGTCCCAGATCTCACGGCCTTCCAACAACCGGACCCAGAAGTGAAAGATTTTCAATATCGCCTCTGCCATTGATTACCATTGTAGTAATCAGGTTGTGAGGGTGGGAATTTTTCGGGCAAAACATATTTTGCGAATTTAACGCTACCAATAGCTACTCTGGTTTTCTCCCACAAGGGGAAATTATAATTGGTAATTAGATTATATAAGAGAGTTTTTATGAAAAACACGTTAGGAAGTCATATCAAACTATATGGAAAACAAGGTACTCACAGGTGACGTAAGGACACGAGATCTTGAAATAGATTGTCAGGAACGTTTTGAAGTTTATTTTCTGACAAATCCCTAAAAGAAAAAAGAAAATGTTATTGAGAATATCACTGTTCTAGAGCATGCAAGCTGGTACGCAAATGCATTGACAATGATGTATGTGATCTTTTCAAATCCTATTTTACAGTTCAACAACATGGCAGGGAAACGAGAAACAATAACAATAACAATATAATAAAGCTACCCGCTATCAGAACAGAGTATGCTCGTAAATCATTCTATTTTATGGGTGCTAAGATCTATAATGACTTACCAATAGAATTAAGAAAGATTGCGAACAATCTGGCTTTTGAGAATAAGGTCACTGAACATTTTAATTAATTAGAAACGTTTTTATTAAATCTAGTATATATTGCATGTAAGTGTTAGTGTTAGATTTTAACTAATTTAGATATCTTTAGATTTTTTAGATATTTTTAAAAATCAGGACACACGTTGATAACAGCTAATAGTTGAAGTGTATTATCCTGTATAAATATTCGTATTATTATTATTATTATTATTATTATGACAAATATTTTATATAAATAACAACACCTTGAAAATTCAAGATATAAAATGAGTTGAACATATTTTAAGTTTACAATATCGCTTCTATTCGCCGAGTGTATCTTTTGGCAGTGGCATTCAAATTTGAGAATTCTCCTTATTCAATATCTTGGCACCATCCAGTCTTGTAACGATTTCTTCTATGGTCGCATAAGGAAATGTTCACGCTTGATCGATGTTTTGGATCAAGACAGATACGGATCTTGGGTTTTTCATCTGCTCCAGACACTGGTTTACGCACTGCAATCATGTTAGATAACTAATCAGTAGACTAATTTACGTTTGTAATGAAGTCGTCTTTTACTATTTGATCAAGTTTCTCCTGAATTAAGTTATCAGTGCGACAAGACTCACGACGAGATGGGTGGACCACAGGTCTTACAGAGGAATCAGTCACAATAGTGCATTGTCCTTCTAACTTGCCAAGACCCCCTTCAGATACATCCTTAAAATCCTCCAATAGAGGTTCAACTCTTTCCTTCAGCACATTTACCCGAGCTGTCATGTCGAAGTCGAGGATCTGTGTCAGATTCTTGCAGAGTATTGGCTCATACTCGCATTTCATTACGTTGCCAACAATCTTGCGTGTCTGACATGACGGACAAACAGCTCGAAACTGTATGGGCTGTTCCTATCCATTCGCTAATTTAAGAAGTGAGTGCTTTGTTTATTCAGGTGCTTCAATGGTCATAGATTACACTCTGCCCTAGTCTCCATAAGAAATGGGATGTCCACGTATCACTCATTTCGATTTCTACGGTTAAGGTCACAATTTCCCGGTTCTCATGGACATAGCTTCTATAGTATCGCTGCACCTTCTGTACAGCTGCAACTTTATTCTAACTTAGAAGCAAAGTGATTTCTTACACCACATTTCCTGCACGGCACGTATGTATGCAGACGACACTCATTTGACGTTGGCAAGCAATAACGTTCGTGATATTAATCAGAATCTGAATCAAGACCTTGTCAACGTTAGTGAGTGGCTTATCGCAAACAAGCTTACTTTAAATCAATCCAAGACAGAGTTCATGTTAATCGGTTCAAGGCAGAGATTATGTACGTTGAGCCCATTACCATCTCTGGGAATTGATGGGATCCCTGTTAATCAGGTTTCGCTTACAAAGTCTCTAGGTGTACTGATTGATGAAAATCTGTCTTGGAATATGCATATCAATAAGCTAATTAAAAAGATTGCATCAAGCATTGGAGCTATAAAACGTGTAAGGCCTTTTGTTCCATTTACGACTCTGCAGTATATTTACAATTCGTTAGTGCAACCGAATTTTAATTATTGCTGCGTCGTCTGGGATAATTGTAACAAAACCTATGCTGATAAGCTTCAAAAATTGCAAAATCGTGCAGCAAGAGTGTTAACATCTTCTAGCTATGACATTGCTGCTGATTTTCTACTAGAGAAGCTTGGCTGGAGAAAACTCGATACCCAGCGCAAGCTTGAAAAAGCTGTTATGGTCTATAAATCACTTAATGGGCTCGCTCCCGATTACTTGCGTCCCATGTTCATAGACCGTAGCAGCATCACGAACTACTCATTGAGAGACGCCGAAGGCAAACTAGCTATTCCAAAGCCACGGACCAACTACCTAAAGAATAGAACAAATGAGGGTTGTTTCGCGTGTGCCTATTGAGATATAAACAAAATCTCGACGTTTCGAGCTAAAGCCCTTCGTCAGGAGAAATTAGTAGGAAATTAGTACCTAAAGAATAGCTTTGGTTATAGTGGTGCTGTGCTTTGGAATAGCCTTCCTACTGAGCTACGCAAAACAAATAATCTCAGCGTGTTTAAATCGGGCTGTAGTAGGTTTTTTAAATGATTGAATTTTAACAAATTATATTATTGCACGGCACTTATGGAAAGCAGGTATTTTTATTTTATAATTATTTCTATATTGAGCTATAACTGTAATTTGTTAGTTTGTAAAATTTTGTAATTAGTTAGTGTACCATATATGTAAATCCTGATAAGTTCACCGTGGGTAAATAAAGATTCTATTCTATTCTATACCTGACCATATGCTGGGCAATTGCGTTTCTCATCATCACGACCACTGTATTTACAATCCTTTATTAAGTCGAATGGCGGCCATCTTTGTGTTCTTGCTCGTCTTCCTAATTTGAGTTATTATATTTGTATTGTTTCTCTCGGACAGCATGCACTCTAGCTTCCAAATCCATCTCTTTCATTTGAGTGACTGTGCCCTTAGCATCTCTTGCTATATCTAGTTCTTGCTCAAGGGTAACGTTATTGTCTCGAAGACGCCTTTGCAGGCACATTTGCATCTCGAATACCAGTAATGAGGCGGTCACGAAGCAACTGATCTAGTGTAAGCCATAGTTCGCTGGAATATGTCGAAGCTGTTTGATCACGTGTAAAGAAACGGAGACGTTCATAAGTAACATTCTGCCTTTGAAAACAATAATCTTCAAATTGCTTTATGTCTACATCAATTTTCTTACAGTCGCCTTCATTAGACCAAACAAATGTGCGAAAAACCCTATTTGCCTCCATTCTTATTACTGACAACAGTGTTGCTACCTGTCTTTCTTCATCTTCTTTATCTAGAGTGTAATTTCTCCGAGCTGATTTTCTTTCACGCCAATTTGCGGCCGTAAACCCATCATTTAACTCCAGAACTTCCAGTGGAGAAATATGAAAGCTTGCTATGTCGTTGTATTATAACAAATATGGACACACTTATTTCTACAAATTCTTCTTTTCTGTCTGTTTGATAACGTCAAAACTGTCCACTTTCCCCTGACACCATGTCACGCTTTTAGAAATTATTTTTTTATTGATTAAAATACAAAATAAACAAATAAACTAAAACGCTATCGTCGCCATCTTAGTTAATCACATGAGTCCCTGCTGCAAAAGAGGCCCTAGCAGTTCCTCGTTACAGTATTATTTCCGGCTTTTTTTCTGAAGCGATTTTACAAATTTATTATGTCTAAGAAAACTGAACACAAGAAATTCCAGGAATATAAACAGTAGTTATCGATTCAGTAGTTATACACTGAGAATATATTTTCCAGAATATAAGCCAAATAATCAAAATATATTTTTGATTCTAAAAAAATGTTGAAGTTTTTGGTGTGACAGGTCCCGAAAAGGAAAGATTAAAGGATAAAGATTATCATTGTTGTATTATGGACAAATATTTTGCATTAAAAACACGTACTCCGGGTGGAAACCACTTTTAAACTCCTGATGAGATATAGCGGATTGAATTGAACATATCTTCCGTTTCCATGTCGCATCTATTCGCGTTTGAATATTTATGTTATACATATTATTTCTTCGTACTTACATTTCGGTTAAATTTCGTTACATATGCAAATATATAGACCGTTTATATTTATTTGCAAATCACTGGTCTGATGATGATGATTCTGTAATAGGATCGAAAAATAACCATTTAAAATTTACGTCTTGCTCTTTTTTAATCCATATCTTGGGTTTTCAAGATGTTTTTATTTTTCGGTTTATGTTTTATAGCTTATTTCTTGAAATTGTTGGCTTCATTAAATATTATACATAATATATCCGCAGTTACAACTCGATCAACTTCCCAAATCGTTAAAGGCTCCTGACTCAATTTCTTCAATATTATTACCCATTAAGCCTCTACGAAAACAAGATTAAAAATGAAAGAACAGAAAATATTCTAACTAAAACGTCAAATCAATTTGAATTAGTCCATTTATCGCCAATGCTCAGTTTAATGGACTGCTCAAACTGCTGGCCTACAATAATTCATAGCATCTGAGGGCAAGACATGTAATTGGTAAGGATATTTTACGCACATTATCCAATGACCAATATACAAGAGAAGGGGCTGCTTTTATCATCCGGTAGTAAAAAAATCTCTTGTTGATTAAATTTTCAATTTTAGAATTGGTGAATGAATTCATCACCACGTTCGCGAAGTCTTTAGATGGACTGTATTAGACAGCTTTAGCAAACACAACGCGACGTCAAAGAGGACGTGAAAATGGCGTAAAAATGGCGTGGGCACATCCATAGATGGGCATATCATGGGCCAGCGCGGCCGATTTTGCGCATGCTCTGTGACTCGAAAATGATCGCTAATCTTGACCGTCGCGGCTAGCTTTTTGTACGTACCATAGTAGAACTGTATTCTACTTTCTGTGCGGCCGTCAAGTTTTTAACCAATCACATTTCACGAAAGTATAAACACGTACGTGCGTGCAATTGTGCGTACGTACGTGCAAGTGGAGCCCGGCCTTAATACCTGTCTTCTAGAAAATTGTATTAATTGAAAAGTGATGTTCAGTATAAACGAAAACTTTCACAAACACAAGCAGCAAGTTCGAATAAATAATTATTGGCAAAATGTTTACACTTACAGAATTAAGTACTTTTTGGTGGTAGTTAAACTGTAGTTAACCTTAACTAAAATAAGTTATTGTGATATGACAACAAATATAATTGATTTGTATTGTTGACCACATTTCTATATTTCCCAAAGCTTTTAATCCGTAAGCCCGATCTTTATCAGTGGAAATAGTGTACAGAAAATATGAGTAGGTATCCCTCTCCCCCCATCCAGCGCTCAAAGGATGCCGACAATGACGTAACCATAGGAAGGTCATTAGCATCAATTTAATTTATAACGATGATTACATATTAAATAACAACGATGTTATATCGATACGATTCCGTAAAATAACATGGCCATACCCATATAATTAGCGCTGTAAATACAAGTAGGTTTTTTCGATTTGTTGTGAGTTATCATATAAATATTTGTGAAAAGAGAGATGAGTTTTACAAGCAACGCAATTAAACCAACCTCAAATGTTTGTGGGATGTGGGCGGAGATATGTGACATTGACGAATGACCATGACCGAATGTGGGCGGAGATATGTGACATTGACGGACGTCACTGTGTATATAAGAGCAGTGTGGATGCGAGGGTTGTTCTGTTATTACCTTTTCGATCAAGAGCTATGGAGTGTCTGCATGGAAAACAAGGGTCTAGTTCAACTACAAGCAACGGATCATTTTGGTTTTGTCGACTGAATCCTTCTTGCAATTTCTTTTGCTCAGAAGAGGGTGGATATCGTTTTGAGAAAGCCATAATAGAATGGGAAAAGGCTGGCGGCTATCAACCACAATTCCATGAACATTAGAAGTTTGCAAGAATGCGAATAGTTAAAGATCAGGCAAATGAAAGAAAGCTATGGTAGACCTTTCTTCGTTTGTTCTGATCGGAAGAATCCTTGTTCTTTCTGGCAAATGTCGCCGAAACAGTTAATTAAACCAAATTGTCGTCACGGATTTCCTTGCTGCATATGGAAAGTCACAAAAGAAGGTATTAATAAAGATCGCACGTTTTTTCAGTTTTCCAAATGAGATGGATGCCTCTTGTGGTTATTTTGAATGGACTCCTAGCGAAGAGGAAAATCCAATACATCCATTTTACGAAGTAAACTTTAGCATGCCACCTTCGTATATATATACGATAAAACGGTCAGGGGAACAGTTTACAAGTCGAAGTGGAGACAGATTGAAAGCTTATAAGGAATATATGGATAGCAAATCCAATGACAATTTGACAAAAACACTCGAGAATATGAAAATAAACTAATATATTTAACCATATAGACTAATGGTATGTATGACTTGTTTATGTTTGTTATTTAAGGCGCTCTTTTTCAATAAATATTTTTGTCTATAAATATAATGTTGTTCACTCTGTGTAGTCATTTTGGTATTAAATGTGGAGGTGTTCAGTATGGAGATCAATTTATGACGAGTTGATTTCGGGATCTTTAGATTTTTTAAATAATGATTTAATAATTTTTCAATATGCACTAACTACTTTCAAGGCTAGCTCTTACGCCCAGGATTTATAAAATTATGCAGATTAACGAATGGAAAAGTTAGCAACAATTCAGATAAACTTACAGATTTTTCAAACTGACTAATCCTTTAAACACGTTGTCATGACGTTTTTCAATGTAGTTGTACGACACATTAATTGAAGATATTTATTGTTTGTTAATTAGACCAACTGACCAAGTGTTCACATGACAAGAAAAGGTACTGTTGAGTCTTGTTGAGTCTTATGCAATATAATATTAATCAGCAACGCCTTGTAATATTGTACATGCTTATATACTCTCATGCATTTATTAAGGTTAATTACTTAATCCCACTGTTATGCTAATATCTACAAATCTAACTGAATACATTATAGTTACTACATCTCCCCCCTTTCAGATAATAGTCCTATGTTCTGGAATCGTTCTGGAACGTTCTAAATTCTATGTAAATTATATATATTTTTGTTTCTTTTCAATGTTACTATCCTATACTAATATATTATACTTATTTACAATCTTCTGTCAAATACTGAAATCTTCTTCCGCTTGGATCGGCGAGGTCCCTGGGTTTGGTCTTCATTTCCATTTTGTCTTTGTGGGATGTCGCACTGTTCTTGTTGATTTGTCGGGCTCGACTGTTCTGGCTGATCGGGCTGTTCTGGCTGATCGGGTTGTTCTGGCTGATCTGGCTGTTCTGTTGTATGTGTACCATCTGTTGCTGGTGGAACTTTTGGTAGGTTTCGATCATGTCTCTCGGTAGCTTCCGGTTATTTCAATCGTTTGAATCTCGATATATCTCGACATTTGATTTTCCCGTCTTTCATCCTTTCTGCGATGACCGTTGATCTTTTGATTCTAGTTACTGTGTATACATACGGTTCGAATGGAGTGTCTCCTTTTCTCTTATTCTCTCGTTTCACGACAACTGTGTCGCCGACTTTTAATTGATATTTCTTTGATCGATGTCGTTTGTCGTGATTTCGTTTAGCTTTCTCTTTGTATGCTTCATCATTTCGTCTCACATCCTCGTCTTTAGGCGATGTTTCAACACTGAAGTGTTCTAACTTCGTTCTAACCCGTCTGTTCATTAATAATTCGTACGGCGTAAGTTTTTGTTGCAGGATGTGGCGTGCTTCGATAGGCTTGGAGCATATTATATGTCGCTTCATGAAAATCTGTGTGGTTTTTTCTTTTGCAATTGCTGCGACCTTGTTGATCAGTTTATTGAAGTTCTCCACCTGTCCTTGCGCTTTCGGGTGATATGGGGTTATCAGCTTATGCTTGAATCCGAGCTCTGCGGCCAGTTGACTGAAATTGTGTGAATTGAAAGGTGGTCCATTGTCCGTCTGAACTATCCTTGGTACTCCATGTGTTGCGAATATTTTCTTTAATTATTTTCTGACTGGTTTTATCGCTGTTGAATGGATAAACTCTACTTCTGGATATCGTGAAAACTGGTCGGTTAGCACCATAGCATACTCTCCGTTGGGAAAAGGTCCACAAAAGTCCAATTCAACCGTCTCCCATGGTTGTTGTGGCAATTCGGTCATCTTCGCTGGTTCGGTGTGAAATGTATTTGTTGCTATCTGACAACTGAAACATGATTGTACTATGTTCTCAATCTGGATATTCATTCCTGGGAACCAGTATTTGCTTCGGATCATTTCCTTTGTCTTACTTGTTCCAAGATGACCTTGATTATGTGCAATGTTAATGATTTTCTTTCGTAGCGATTTTTTTTGTAGCGTCCAGTTATTTCGTATTGCTTTTATTCGTATAACATTGTTCTTCATTGTTTTGCTTAAATGGTCCCGTATTGCATCATTTTCATCTGTATAGCTACATTTCTTTGCGATTTCTCTTACTCGAGCATAGTACGTCGCCATCGGTTCGTTGTCGAGTTGTACGAGGTTTCCAAGTTTGAATCGAGCATAATCTTTATTCTTTCTCGGCAGAAAATGTTGACCGAGTTTGTAAATAGGGCGGGTGTAAGCGTTTTGTTCGCCTTGGAGTATCGGGTCTGGTATAGAGTCGTCTAAATCAGCGATTTCTTGCCCTCCATAGATTAAGAGACCGTCTTTCTTTAGTTGAGGCTTTCGATCCCGAAGAATCTGAATTGTCGTTCAATATTTCGCTTCCATTTGTCCCATCGAACGGCTGTTAGGGCTGTATCATTGCTGTCGCTTGATAGCTGAAATGGCGGGATATTTAAGTGTCTGTTTATTACCGTTACGGACGCTTGTGGTGCTGCTACACCGCTTCACTTTGACGGTAGTTCGATCGCTTCGCTATTCACAATGCTCGAAAATTAAATACGAAGTAATTTAGACCAAAACAATGCTTTAGAAAGAGATAATGAATAGTTATGAGGCCACGCTCTTTCGGGATGGTATAAAACACGGGAAAACACTCCTCAACACCGCTCATTTCAAATCAGTGTCGTAGAGGGAAAGTGGAACGGGCTTTTACAGTGCACATAACGAATCTCCAGCACCGTTTACCGTTCGAGCTATATAATATATGGACGATGTATGCAAGATGTTCAGATACCGCAAGATGAACAGCCGCATGTTGCTGCACCGCAAGCACCGCCGCCAGTTCAAGCGCCTCCACAGGCTGCAGATGCAGTCCTTACGACAGAAGAGAAGCTTGAGGTATATCTTTCCTTTAGTCATCTTTCTGCTGTATTAATATCAACTATAGTTGGTTAGTAACTGATCGAGCGCTCCACAAACTTTCATGTTCATATTGCGAAATCAGTATTTTGTCGCTTGGTTGGCTCTCTTTTGATTAAAACGAGCGGTACTTACTAGTGATTATGCATCGTTACGCTTTATTAAACTTAACCATTTTATTTTGGCTACAAATCCCCATGGGTTTTGTTCTTTTTTGCTGAATTGTACAGCTCACTGATCAAAGAACTAACTATACCCGTTTACACAGTTAGTTGGGTTCAAGGACGGTTATGTTAGACATTGTATAGACATTGTATAGCTAAATATCTTGGTTTATTATAAATTGGTTAGCGAGTCTATACTGTAGAGTGTGCATTTCCCTTGGCATTTCTGGTCCGGTGTTAAGTGCATTACGCCGTGACGTGCCACTTAAAATGCCGAATTACTTCCATCGCTATCTACGGTTTAAAAGTTCGAATTTTGACCTTAAACTGCCCTAATAGGGCTGGTTCTGTGCGTCTATACTATAGTAGATGCTTTGGTTCATTTTAAGGCACGCGTATAGCTAGGTGCATAGGTACTTTAGCACGTACGATAAGTATATAGGTATTTTAGTTCACCATGATAAGTGTATAGGTGCTTTGTTCACCTAAGATAACGGTATAGGTGCTTTGGTTCACCTACGATACATGTATAGGTGCTTTGGTTCACCTAAGATAAATGTATAGGTGCTTTGGTTCACCTACGATAAGTGTATATTAGGTGCTTTGGTTCACCTAAGACGAGTGTATAGGTGCTTTAGTTCACCTAAGATAAGTGTATATAGGTGCTTTGGTTCACCTCCGGAAAGTGTATAGGTGCTTTGGTTCACCTAAGATACCTGTATAGGTGCTTTGGTTCACCTACGATATGTGTATAGGTGCTTTGGTTCACCTAAGATAAGTGTTTAGGTGCTTTGGGTTCACCTAAGATTGGTGTATCGGTTCTTTGGTTCACCTATGATAAGTGTATATAGGTGCTTTGGTTCGCCTAAGATACGGGTATAGAAGTTTTTCTTCATCTCAGATAACTGTATATAAGCCCTTTGGTTCACTCATTATTTCGTATATCGTGAATGGGTTCGCCTACGTTTCTGGGGGGAAGTAGGCAGGGTGTAGTCAGTGTTACAAAATACCTCGGAATGGTGTACATGTACAAACTTATCGTGCTCCAAGAGAATTCCCTGTGTGAATGAGTGTGTCACGCGTTTATTATATCTTGACTGTAGGCTCTGTACGATGATCTGAATAATACAGTGAACATGCTGAATGCATCTTCGGTAGATCAACTACTTTCTCGGATCCAACAATTAACGACGCGGCCAGTCCCAGAATTTAATCGTTATGACGCGATGGCCCTCGTTGAGTCGCTCAAGAATACAGCACATGATACACATCACGAGAAGGCTGGCTATTACAGACTAACGTTTGAAACTCTCCGTGGGAAAATGGATGAAACTGATGAACGATTTCGGAACTTTCTCCTTCCGTAAGCCCGTTGTCCGCAACGAAGATTGGATGGAGCTACTCAGCCATTTTCTAATTCCAGACCGACGCGACCGGCGGCCAACCGTCGCTGACAAGATTTATTGACAGGAGTGAGACGTTTAGTGAACTTATTTTCGTAATTTAGTGTTGATGTGTGATATTTGCGTACTTAACTATTCTGTCAATGTGACTGATTTTGATTCTTGAATTTGTGTTAAAGAAAATAAACAAGCTCGAAGGACTCTATATGATTTGTTGTTTTGTCTGCATTTTCTGTGATACTTATATATGCTTGATTTTGGCTTACATTTTGTGACCCGACGTACTTATATAGCCCTTTTAAGGACACTTTAGTTCGGCGGGAGGGAGGCAGCTGTGAAAAAGAGTAACTAAACACACTCCCTGAGCAAATTGCTCGGTCATGGCTGTCGTCTTCTCGCTGGCTAATTGGGTCCCCATTAATGATACCATGTGAATATTCGGCGATTCTGTCTGTTGTTAATTTCATTACGTCAATATATTTTATTCAGATATCCAATGTACCTTCTGCTTGTTCTTCATGGGAATATAACGCCGATTTTGACAAAAATATTATGAACTATCAGAGACAGTCATCGCGTGATTCTCATTTATCCCAGAAATGGGTTGACTGGAGGGGAGACCTAATCAGTGGCGTGCTGGCAAGGGGGGCCGGGGGGCCATGGCCCAACGAGAGAAAACGAGTTTGAGAATGTTAATGATTGATACATTGTCGTTTATCTGATAAAACTTATCCGATGCCAGGTTTTCTTGGCTATCGCAAGATCGCATTACTTACAACCGCACTGCCGCAAGCACTGTTCAAAGTTCTAGTACGTGCGCTTAATTTGAGTTCTGTTATTCGGAATACGACTTATAAGAGGATTAAAAATTAACCACCTACAACTACACCTAACCTACCTACAACTACAAGCATCACTGTCCAGTCTGTAATATCTCAAAGGATGTAAATTGTTAATTGCGAAATGTGAAGTGATTTGGCTTACGATCACTGGTAAGTTCACTGTCTACTTCATGAATGTTGGCCGTTACTTTTCTTTGTTTAAAAAAAAACTAAGTCCTTCTATGAATTACATATTTATTCAAACTCCTGAATGTGTTGCTTTTTGAGCATTTCTATTTTATACGATGTTTTATAATTCTCAGAATTCCGTCAAATCGACTCTGACGGTCGACAATTGACGGACCTGTCAGAGTTACGGTTTCGCGATCCAAATTGTTTTTCTGCGGGGGAGCTTCACAATCACGCTGATCAGTGGCAGGCGATGGCGGGCGATACTCCTTTTCCACGACAGGCTGAGGTCTTGAAGTGGGTTCTGCAGAAGGTTTCCGTTTTCGAATATTTTCGCCCGTTTAATGGTGTTTTCAAAGGAAAATCCTATCATTCTGATCGCCCACCCTCGCCGCGTATTTTCAAAACAATTTTTCGTGTAAACAGTTTGCTGATTTTGTTCGCAAAACCATATTAGACCGTTTAACAACCGGTGCTATTTCTTTACTCGGTAAAGTTGGTCAGGTTGACCCACCTCACTTGATATTACCTTTAACCGTTGAACCATCGAAGCCAAGTCTTTGTCATGATGCCCGCTTCTTAAATCTCTGGATGGTAGACATGCCTTTTTCCCTCGACACCCTTACAAATTTGCCTCGTTATGTTACTCCTAGTTCATTTCAAACTATATTGGATGATAAGTCAGGCTACGATCATCTTCTTTTAAACGAAGCGAGCCGGACATTTTTTGGTATTCAATGGGGAGGTTGGTATTTCGTTTATAACATCTTACCATTCGGATGGAAAATTTCTCCCTACGTTTATCATACCACTGGACTTATGGCGTCTGACTATTTTCGTTCAGTTGGCATTCCATGCTCCCTATACATCGACGACCGTCATAATGGTCAATTGCAGATTGCCTCCAATAAAGGTGTATATCAGTCACTTCTCAAACCCGAAGCACGTAATTTTGAGGCTGCGAAAGCAGCTATATTTGTGATCGCCTACTACCTCGTACTACTTGGCTATTTCCTCAATTTAAAGAAGTCCATCCTTATTCCACGGCAGGTGGTCCCTTACTTGGGTTTCCTTTCCGATTCACTAAGGCAGGCGTTTCTTCTTTAGCCCGAGAAAAAGGAGAAACTGTTAGCATTGGTTCGAAGTCTTTTATCGTTCACCAGAATTCAAACAAAATCATTGCAGCGACTGGCAGGGAAGTGTATTTCTCTCTCAATTAGTGTTCCAGCTGCTCTACTGTTTACACGGGAGATGCATAGGGCTATTACGAAAGCATCACGAACTGGAAAACCGATTAGTATGTACCAGGCACTTGAGATGGAAATTCGTCATTGGCTGTTTTTGGAGGCCTGGGATGACCCTCTCCCTTGGCGCGAAGAGAAGCATCTCTCTCTTAAACTAGCGTCTGATGCTTCCGGTTCTGGTTGGGGTGGTGTGTTGTTGTCGTCTCCTGAGCTTCACACTTCCGATTACTGGACGACAGATGAACAGACATGTGACATCGCTACAAAGGAAGCAGTCGCCCTCCCCAAGGTGTTACTTCCTTCGCTCCTCGTCTCCCCAACGCATGGGTCGATGCGAGCGTCGATAACCAAGCGGTAGTCCATGCTTGGCAAAACCAGGGAGGTCGTAGTAAGTCATTGAACGATGCAATGAAGGATCTGTTCTTCACGACGTTGCAGTTAAATATCGCGCTTCATCTTGTATATGTTCCGACAATTGAGAATCCTGCCGACGCCCCGTCTCGTCGTTTGTCGTCGCGTGACGCTTGCTTGAATCCAACAATATGGGCTACAGTTCAACGAGAATTTGGTGGGGAATTGGGTCATACTTGTGACTTAATGGCGCTCGACTCCAATGCTATGCCAGACCTCCAGGGTCGTCCTCTACCACATTTTACTCCATACCCTTCACCAGGTTCACAGGGAGTCAACCTTTTCGCTCAGGATCTGTCATCGGTTTATCCCTTCCTTGAAGTCCCGTATGTTTTTTCACCGCTCATTTTGGTTGGTCCCGTGTTGCGTTTTTTGGCCCAACGGGTGCGCTCGTGCACTCTGCTTACGTTGGATATTTATCCAAAGAAATACTGGTGGCCAATCGTTCAGAAATATTCCGTCCACGCTGTTAAGTTAGCATCAATGGGAGATACAAATGCATTGCTCGTCCCGTCTAGAGGTGGTTGGACCGAACATTCTGGCATTCCCGGCGACTTATGGGCGTTTGCTTTACGTTTTGGGTGAACTCTATTTTCTTACCCTCTGTTTAGTTCCTTGCTAATGGGACTTTCAGCTACATACATTGTTTTGTTTGTTTTATTTCGGTGTGTATAAGCTCTTCCCCGTGTCGCGAAACTATTTGTTCCTTCGGTGTCTTGCCCACAATGCAGTTATGCCAATGATGCAGATTTCCGATTCTGTCAACGATGTGGCTATCCACGTCAAGTATGTAATCCACGCGTTCACGCTGCTTTGGACATCCCGTTAACCGAGATTGACAAGCGTTTGTGTGATTTATCATTAATGCGACAGTCGACAAGTTATTCCAAGCAAAAAGATGCCTTGCAAATGGACATGCAGTCCTTCCTTGGGGCACTACCCGGTTCTCCTAGTATTGCTACAGCCACTCCGAATGATATTTGCCGATTTCTTGTATACAAAGATCGTCACGGGAAAACCCAGGTCCATGTCAACAGCTGTGCTTTTCTCGGTATTAAAGGAATACGTCAATGCGGTTGTCCGGTTCGACTTTCGTACAACACAGTTGATTCTTATATTGGTAAACTTCGTGCCATTTTCCACGCTACTGGCCGTTCGGGTGAATGGGATCGGAACCTCGGGATAGGTAATCCTGCTACGGATAAGAGTGTCAAGGAATATCTTCGTACTATTACTGCGGAACAACTGCAGGCTCGTATTACACCGAAACAGGCGACACCATTCTTTGTGGATAAACTGGTCCAATTAGCAACCCATTTGGATACAGCACTCCACTCCAAGGAGGCTTCGCCCACTCAACAGTTTATCATCGCCAGAGATCAAGCATACTTTAAAGCAGTATTTAGAAATTAAACGAGTTAAAACGACAAAATCGTTGGGCCTAATGATAGATGAGTCTCTAAGCTGGTCAGCGCAGGTCGAACACATTTCAAAAAAGGTCACTTCAGGCCTCGGTATACTCAGACGACTTCGAGATACAATTGAATACAATACCCTAATAACAATATACCAATCCATAATCCAACCTTACTTCGATTATTGTGCTCAAGTGTGGGGTTGTCTTGGGAAAACATTAGCAGATAAAATACAAAAGTTACAGAGCAGGGCGTTTCGAATAATCACACGTGAGAATTACACGACACGATCAGCTGACATATTAAGTAAGCTAGGAGTTCCCAACCTCGAAAAACGAAGGATCCAACAACTTTCAATTTTCATGTATAAGGTAAAAAACAAAATGGTTCCTGATTATTTGTGTGATATGTTTACAAATATTAGTGACGTACACGACCATAACACAAGACAATCGAGAGCCAATTTGACATTACCTAAACCAAAAACAAACAATATGAAAAATGCATTCTCATATAGAGGGGCGGAAGTCTGGAACTACCTTTCTTCATCACAAAAGTCCTCGGAAACTATTGCTAATTTTAAATCTAACATAAAACGTGCATGTTAATATTAAGTATCATATTCATTTTCCCTTTGTTGTTATCTATAGTTCTAATAACCTTCTTGTAAATATCGTAATTCATATTTTTACTAGTGTAAGCACGGCCGGTTGGAAGATCACCTTTTTCTTTTCTTTGTACATAATTATTTTATAAGGTGAAATTGTACCGTGTTGAAATATAGTTCATAATAATAATAATAATATTTTTTAGTGGTGATCACCCTGGAGATATGGGTCAAGTTAAAGTCCCAGAAATTTTGAGATTCCCAAACGATGACGGTCTCCTGTTCAACCATGTGTGGGGGGAAACGTTGCGAGATGGTCATAGTAATGTTTTTGGTGTTCGACGCAATCCACAGTCAATTATCTGTCCAGTTAAAGGCGTTGAAGATTATATTGCCAAGGCTCGCCAATTGAAGGTTGACTTGACGACAGGATATTTGTTTCGGCCAACAAATTCTAAAGGAAGTGTCGTAAATGCTCCATTTACATCTTCGGCAGCATATGCGCGCCTTAAAGTCTATCTTACGGAAATGGGGGCCGATTCAGGCGCTACCCTTCATGGGTTTCGAGCAGGATGTGCTATAACACTCGCGTTGACAGGCGCTGAGTTATCGGAAATCATGTCGGATGGGCCAGACGACACACGGCACTGTACTATCTCCAATTGGCGAAAGTACTAAATCCATCAGGTGCTTCATCGAAGCTTGCTGCGACTGACTTAACTCAAGTTTCCAAAGAATGGCAGGACTTGAACCAGTTAAAACAATTTGTGTCTGCCTTTCCCGACACTACTACAACCTCTGAGCAACTAGATTCCCCGGACATGTGCGAGTGAACTTGGTTTCTCAAGATAACCAGGTGTTTCTATTATAGAGACAAGGATTGAGAATGGGAGTTTTATGAGAATTGGGGTTTTGTTATGAATTGTAGAATATGGTGTGAGAAAATGAGAAATAAATAAAGCGAGAACGATAGAAGGGGAAGCGCAGATCAATTTTCCCCAATCTTAATATCACTGAGCATAAGTTGAGAGTGTTGTGAAATAGATTACTATTCACAATGCTCGAAAATTAAGTACGAAGTAATTTAGACCAAAACAATGCTTTAGAAATGAGATAATGAATATTTATGAGGCCACGCTCTTTCGGTATGGTATAAAACACGGGAAAACACTCCTCAACGCCGCTCATTTCAAATCAGTGTCGTAGAGGGAAAGATGGAACGGGCTTCCCACCCACCCTCCCCGTGCTGGAGATTCGTGCACCAAAGAGTGCCTATTGTTCCACTCCCTCTGGGACGCTTGATCAATTTTCCCCAATCTTAATATCACTGAGCATAAGTTGAGAGTGTTGTGAAATAGATTACTGTCTGTCATTGTGCTTGCTTTCTAGGTTTATCCTCGTCGCCAAATGTTGAGTCTTGTTGAGTCTTATGCAATATAATATTAATCAGCAACGCCTTGTTATAGTACATGCTTATACAGGGTGTCCCAAAAAAAAGTGACACTATAGAAATTATCCTATTGTTATAATTTGAATGCCTGAGCACTACAGGGTGTATCAAAAAAACTGCAAATACCATAATTTGTATGCACGAGATCATACATTAGAATTTCAATGGCTGTGCAAATAATTACGCTTCTGGGATTTGAAAATACGTTTCCCAGGGGTATCAAAACAAGCACACAAAGTGAATTAAACTTATGAGTTCGATTACGAATGGCTCAGTTTACGAATGACTGCTGTCGAGTTTTGAGTTTGGGCATACTTTAAAACAAGAAATACTCTTTGCTCTGTTGTTAGCTGAGCCATTCGTAATCGAACTAATTTTAATTCACTTTGTGTGCTTATTTTGATACCCCTGGGAAACGTATTTTCAAATCCCAGAAGCGTAATTATTTGCACAGCCATTGAAATTCTAATGTATGATCTCGTGCATACAAATTATGGTATTTGCAGTTTTTTTGATACACCCTGTACAGGGTGTATCAAAACAAGCACACAAAGTGAATTAAACTTATGAGTTCGATTACGAATGGCTCAGTTTACGAATGACTGCTGTCGAGTTTTGAGTTTGGGCGTACTTTAAAACAAGAAATACTCTTTGCTCTGTTGTTAGCTGAGCCATTCGTAATCGAACTAATTTTAATTCACTTTGTGTGCTTATTTTGATAGTACTGCACGTGGAAACGTATTTTCAAATCCCAGAAGCGTAATTATTTGCACAGCCATTGAAATTCTAATGTATGATCTCGTGCATACAAATTATGGTATTTGCAGTTTTTTTGATACACCCTGTATGCTAAACCCACAAGTGCATAAACTTCTGCTTCTGGAATTTAAAATAACTCCTATTACCATAAAAAATCAAATTACATGTAAATCGTACGACCAGTTGGAGTAATGGTTCAATGGACTACAGAGCAACGAGTATTTGTTGTACAACGACAATTTACCCTAATACCGAATGTAACCGCAGTGCAATAATCGAGGAATTCAACGCTTTACGGCAGTAGATAAGACCCCCCATATAGCGCCGGAAGTGACGTCAGCATTTTGAGGATCTCGCCATATGACGTCATTTGCGTAGATACGCGTATCTACATGTAGATGCATACGGATATGCGTAGATACGCGTAGATACAGGTAAATATGCATATATGCGTGTTCAGAGTATAAACTGAGGATGTAAACACTGTTTTTGGCATTGTATTTACAAATTTTATAGAGAGAACATTTGGAGAAGAAACGTATAGAACAATTTAAAGAACAATCATAGTGTTGTATGTTTTTAAGAAATAAATCGAATTTCGTTATAATCTTTCGTGAATGTGATGGCTCTGAAAAGAGCCGGGGTTTTTTTGTCTTTAAGACTGTCGCATCCATAGTGCATAGGCCTCGACCTCTACTTTGGCGCAGTGTTGGTAGGCGTTGTCCTCGATGTGGTTGCCACAGGTTTCCAGCCATATAAGTTGATCAAATAATTCTCCAGCTTTAGGCAACCAAAGTATTCCAGATTTACGGAGGATATTAAGTTTTGCCAACAGATCCTTTTCATAATGGCCTCCTTTGTATGCAATTGTAGAGGCCGGGAATTACGGGTTTCAATGTAGAAATTCTCTACAATTGCTTCCAATTCTGAAATTTGGAATGCTTTGATGCCCCGCGGCACGCCAAGCGGTAATTTATGGATCCTGTTTTGAACATAACTGCATGTCTTTCGATCTTTATGAGTGAGATCGCCCCATCGTAGGTTGATGTCAAAGAAGAAGGACTTCGCTTCGGTGTCACCAACTTTCAACAGGCCCATCTCCTTACAAAGGAACTTGTTTTGAATCTGATATCCGTCCATATCAATTACCGCAACAATCTCCGATATTTTGCAAGCCATGGTGATCATATGTGAATGTGTTGTTGGCCTGCTTTTATATAGAATTTTAGCATTGCTAAACGTATCTATATGTACTTACATGTACCTACATATCCAGGTGTATCTACCGTATCTACGCAAACGACACCATATTGAATACTAATTACTTACGCCGTGGGGAAATTACACGGAGATACATGTATCTACGCGTATTTACGCATATCCAGGTGTATCTACGCACATTATCACGTGCGTTTCACGTGCGACCTTGGCCATTGACCATAATCATAAAAAGCGCGCGAATCTCTTTACATATATAAGGTTGACCTTTTTACATAGTTTGACATCCGTCATGGACCGAAAACAGCGAGAGCCGCACACGCAAGAGAAAAATTACAGGAAGAAGAAGAGCGAAAGGGCGAAGGCCCTCAACATTTTTTTCCTTTCAGGCCCAGTGCCCATCAATCACTTCTCAAATTCGAGCGAGAGGCCGTACGGGCAAAGAAAAAATTATTAGGAAAGAAAGAAGAGGCAGCATATGAAGGGGGCCCTCAACGAATTTCTCCAGCGCGAGGGCCCCACAATTACTTCCTCTCGAGGAGGAGTATAAAGACGGTGCAGGTATCGACTTCCTAGAAGACGATACACAGTGGATGGACGATATCCCGGATCTTGGCCCGTCTCTCCCGGAACAGGTCTCGTCTCTTCCTTGAGACTAAAAAAACCGGCTCTTTTCAGAGCCACCACAATCACGAAAGATTATAACGAAATTCGATTTATTCATGTTAACATACTTTTTTTTTACACATGAACTTATAATAGTGTCTCTTGCACATTGTCTCGATAATCAAAGTTCCACATAAGAAGAAAAAAAAGTTTAAAAATGGGTTTGTACTCAAACAATTTATTTCTTACGTGAATACCGTATAACTATTACTTCGCTAAATAACTTTATAAATGTTTAGCTGAACAACTATCGTATCGTCTTATAAAAATTTTCATTGATCGTCAATCCAGTAAGAAAGATACCCCAAGATTGCTTGGTAATCAGAAAAGTCCGAACTCTGTCTCAAGTTCATCAAGAAACTAAGAGTCACTTCATGATCTTTTCCCAAATCTTTAAAATGCTCTGCAGCGTGTTCGTAGTAGTCCAACTTCAGCACACGGACAGCCTCGATAAACTGTTTCCAAACTATTCCTCTTTCGATTACTCGTTCTATGGCCTCCAACCCGTATGATACACATCTTTGCTCTTCTGATAACATAATACACTCGTGTCTCCTCTGACTAGGATGATTGACTTCACAACCCCGACATTTTTCTTTGCAAACTTTTCCAATTTCAAGAGCGACAGATTCTGCAAATACTGCATTCATCAAATGACATAAATTCTTCACCTCTGACGGTACAATTTCGTCTACATTTAAACTGTTTGCCCATACCACTTTCGATTGAGAGAAATTCATGTTCTTCTGTGTAAACACACTCTCAGACAATTTTATTTTAAACAAATTAGTATTTATAGTTTTTTTCCCAAAATGGATGTAACTACTTGTAGATAAATGTGGATATGTGTAGATACGCGTAGATACATGCGGATATGCGTAGATACATGTGGATACATGTATATACATGCGGATATGCGTAGATACGCGTAGATATGCATGTTCAGAGTATAAACTGAGGATGTAAACATTGTTTTGGCATTGTGTTTACAAATTTTATAGAGGGAACATTTCCAGAGAGTCATTACAGGTTTTTATAGAGCTTTATTGATTTGAAAGGATTTGACCTTTTCTGGTAAGTGTTTATGTTTTAACATGGTGACCCGAACTTTTTTTAGCAAAAGTTGGTAATTTATTTTTCATAAATATCAGAGCGTTTTATTGTTTGTTTAGATATGGATTTAACAACTAAAGTGCTTGAATGTCAAACTGTAGCTGAACTATCAGCTCTTGAAAGCCTGTACGTCTTGAACGAGCAAGAACAAGCTTTAATATTTGAAAGGAAAGTGGAATTAATTGGCCGTTCGCTTGAATGGGGGATCGAAAATGAACAGCTAGGGCTTGTTGTGAACCTTATGGATTCTTGGACCCCTGAACAACGGGAAAATTTTATGATGGACTGGCAAGACGACGAACCCCTGTTACAAATGGGCCGTGGCGAGAAAAGATCGTTCGAGGCCGATGGCGCTGAGACGAGCATGACTGAAAACAACTTTACTGTGACGAACGTCAAACAAGTTAAAGTGAAAAAGTTCAGCACGACAGGTGTGGATTATACGGTACAATTCACGGACACGTTTGCTCATTTGGAGCTTTCTCAGTTCCACGACCGTCTCCATGGTATATTTGAAAGCTTATTGGATACCATCACACGAGACATTCCAGAGCATGATCAAGTACGTTTTGTGTTGCATTCACCTCAGCTTGAAACTCCTATCTCTCTTCCTTTCATGGCTCTTTCTCGTTTGACAACAGAGCGGGTTTTAGCTCAAATTGAGCGCGTCATTCAATCCAACCATGAATTTCGTCTAAACGATAGTGTCAAAGTGAATTTGGTCCATGTTGAAATGCCCAATGGCGGTACCGGAACAAAACGCAGTGAAATTAATTTGGAAAAGCATTTGATCAATAAAAGGGCAATTGTTCGCATCCAAAACAAGGATGAATTATGTTTAGCTCGATCACTCGTTGTTTCGATTGCCAAAATTGAAAAGGATAGACGGTATAAGATGATAGCCAATTATCGGAAACCTTTGCAAACACGTTTAGCTCATGATTTACACGAAAAAGCCGGTGTTCCTATAGGTTCTTGCGGTATAGATGAAGTCAAACAATTTCAAGCGTATTTGACCGATTATCAAATCAACATTATTTCGAAAGAGCATCAAAATTCTGTCATTTTTTCCGGACCTGATAAAGAGGAAAGGATTTATTTGTTTCTGCATGACAATCATTTCGATGTGATTACAAGCATGCCGGCTTTTGTTGCTCGTAAAAAGTATTGCCATACTTGTAAAAAGGGGTATGACCATCAAAGAAATCATTTATGCGGAGATACGTGTAAACTGTGCTATTTTTAAAACTGTCCTATTGTTTCGTGGACTCCATGTAGTGATTGCAACCGTTTTTTTAAAAGTCAAGAATGTTTCGACCGGCACAAACAAAACGTAGGAAATGCAAAATCGATCTGTTCCTCTTCTGCCAAATGTCCACATTGTAATCTTGTTTTCGCTCGGAGTCAACTGAGGCCTGATTTGCATCACTGCGGACTGAAACGTTGCTCGACCTGTGAAAAATACGTGGGCGTCGAAGATCACCAGTGCTACATGCAACCTGTCAAAGAAAAACCTGCACGCGAGACTAGTTTGTGTGATGACGAAGCGGATGAGGACGTCCACGAAAGCGGATACAACGAACTACTGTTCTTCGATTTCGAGTGTATTCAAGAGAATGGTACTCACGAACCGAACTTGTGTGTGATACAAAACGAGGCTGGTGACGAGTGGATGTTTCAAGGAGATAATACCAGGAACGAGTTCTGCGAATGGCTGTTCACGAAAGAGCATGAAGGATGCATCGTGTTGGCCCATAATTTCCAAGGCTACGATGGCTATTTCATCCAGCAATACTTACACGAGAACGGTGTTATTCCTGAAGTCATTATGCGTGGTACCAAGATCCTTACGATGTATGTACCTATGCTCAAGATTAAATTCATCGATTCTTTGAGCTTCATACCAATGAGACTGGCTGATTTTCCCAAAACCTTTGGTTTGAACGAGTTGGCAAAAGGATATTTCCCTCACCTCTTCAACAGGAAGGAAAATCAGAATTATGTTGGACCCCTACCACCGAGTCCTTATTACCATCCCAATGGAATGAGTCCAGCAGAGAAGGAGACGTTTTTGAAATGGCATCAGGAATTGAAGGAGAACAATTATGTCTTCAATTTCCAAGAAGAAATCCTGAGTTACTGTCGATCCGATGTGGACATCCTTCGACGTTGTTGCCTTGAATTTCGCGAGTTGTTCCGTGACGTCACCGACATTGACCCGTTCGAGAAATGCCTAACCATTGCGTCGGCGTGCAATCTCGTGTTTCGAACAAATTTCCTTAAAGAAAACACCATTGCCATCCTACCTCCACACGGTTATCATCCAGGAATCAAACAATCCAACATCGCGTTGAAATGGTTGTCTTACACAGCCGAGAAGAATGACGTGTACATTCAACATAAACGGAATGGTGGAGAGAAGACTGTTGGTCAATATTCCCTGGATGGTTATGATGAGGAAACACATACGGCGTATGAATTCCATGGCTGTTTCTGGCACGGTAAGTTTTTCAAAGGGTCAGTTTTTTTACACAGGCACAGTGCTTTAACTACATTTTTTTTACAGGGTGTTTGAAATGTTATGCAAGGGACACCGTTAACAAAGTCAGCGAAAAGACCATGCATGATCTCCATCAAGCCACCACGGAGAAGACCCAATACCTTAAAGATTGTGGCCTTCATGTTGTCGAAATGTGGGAGTGCGACATGAAGAAAGAATTGGAACACGATGAAGACATGAAACAGTACTTTGAGGATTACGATGTGGTGGATCCTTTGGAACCACGACATGCTTTCTATGGTGGTCGAACCAACGCAACGAAACTCTTCCACGAATGCAAAGAGGATGAGAAAATAAGGTACATTGTTATATTCTTACGACAGAGTAAATCGGTTGATGACGTCAGAGTCTAATTATGACGTCATTTTCTTACAGATACCTAGATTACACCTCGCTCTATCCCTGGTGCAATAAGATGACCAAAACGGTCGTTGGTCGGCCCCATATCATCACCGAAAACTTTGATGACATTTCCACGTACTTTGGTTTGATCAAGTGCACGGTATTACCACCTCGTGGACTTTTCCATCCTGTCCTTCCCTATCGAACCCAAGGCAAACTGATGTTCCCCCTGTGCAAAACCTGCGTTGATACGTGTAATCAAGCCCCCTGTACCCATTCCGAGCGTGAAAGAGCTATCCAGGGGACCTGGTGCAGCGTGGAATTAGAGAAAGCCCTGGAGAAAGGTTATCGTATCCTAGAAATGCACGAAGTGTGGCATTTTCCCGAAACCTCTGACGCGCTGTTCAAAGATTATGTGAACACTTTCCTCAAGATCAAGCAGGAGGCGAGCGGGTAACCGAAGGACTGCGTCACCGAAGAACAAAAACAGCGTTATGTGGACGAGTACCTAGAGGTTGAGGGGATACAGCTGGATCGAAGCAAAATTGAACACAATCCTGGATTGCGTGCACTTGCTAAGTTGATGCTGAACTCGTTTTGGGGTATGTATTCTAAACCCATAGTGCCCCCATAACAATAGTACGATATGATGAGATACTTATGGCTGCTTTTCCTTAGGAAAATTCGCGCAACGGTCCAATATGGCCAAGGTGGAACTGATTAAAGATCCACAGGTATATTTTGACTATCTATCGTCGGATGAAATCAATGTTCTCGACGTGAGATTCGTAAGCGACGAAATGGTCGAGCTTCGTTACGAGTACAACGAGAATTTCGTTGAACCCAATGCCAAAACGAATGTAGTCATCGCCGCCTTTACCACTGCTTATGCCCGTCTCAAACTCTACGGGGTGTTGGATCAACTTCAGGAGCGAGTGTTATATTACGACACGGACTCGGTGATATTTGTTAGCAAACCCGACGAACCAGAACCTCCGTTAGGTCCTTACCTTGGCCAATTGACCAACGAATTGAAAGAAGGACATATTACTACCTTCATTTCGGGCGGACCGAAGAATTACTGTTACAAGACCAGTACCAACAAGGTCGAGACGAAGATACGAGGGATTACCTTGAATTGTACCGCCATGCAAAAAGTGAATTTTGATGTCATTCGTTCGCTCGTGTATCTTCATGCCAAATGTAATGTTACGGGGCAAGTTACCGTGGATATACCGTTAAAGATAACTCGGAACACGAGGACCAAAAACATTGAAACAAAACGTATGAAAAAAGACTATCGTATTGTATATAACAAACGTGTAATTGTGGATGATTACAAAACATTACCTTATGGATTTTAAAATTATATTATGACGTTCACGCCATTTTATGGCTATTTATATAATTAAAAAAAGTTGTTAAAAGTTTGAAATAAATGTTACAGGATCGTCTGATCTCAAAGTTAATTTCCAATGTTTAGTTTATGATAATGATCCAAATTCACCCCCGTTTCTTCTTCTAGCGTTGCGATTTGTTTTTCGTTTTTTCTAGCCAAGTCCCACATCATCGTTTCCTTAGCGTTCATATGATAGGTAAAGTTCGGTCCCTGGGGGGCTCGAGGTACCGATACACCTGTTAATGTTTCCAATATGATTTGCGTCAACATAATTGAGTGCAACGTTGCATTATCGATAAGCGTTGCTGGTATTATATTCTTCTCTATCAAAAGTCGCATCAAATCCAGAGTTGCCAAATTTCCCTCTTGCGTTATAATTTTATCCGAAAGCCAATGCGTTACAATGTTTCTCCAAACCATGTTGCTTCTTTAAAATGTTTGTTTGATCTGATGAAAATCAGGAACGGTGCCGGGTTTTTATAGATTTTTCAAATTGTTACATTTTTTGTTTACGGAGTGACTTTCATTTCGTCAAGAAACTTTCCCATGATTTCGTAATCTTCAGAAATATATCCATGCTTGACACATGCATACCAAACCTTTTCAATAAACTCTTCATTAGTATATACATATCTATCTTCGTCGTCATCATAAACGGCAACCCCTTTTTCATCTGTCAAATCGTTTAAGATTTTATTTTCAAAACTAGAAGCACACATATTGACACGAAGCACAAGTTGATTCTTAGCCATGAACAGTATGTCGATAGTCATGTTGTGTGCTAGGACGCTGTCGAGCGATTATGATCAAAATCAGACTTGACGCAGTGTTTTTATAGGGAATTGGTAAAGATTGCTACATTTGAATGCTTCCACTTGATTTTAGATGTTTATAACCTTACAGAGAAATAAATAACAGCAGAAAGTTTTGTGTTTCTGATTTTAATTACACAGCTTTACAATGTTCATGTTTTAGTATAAGAAGTTCTTTTTCGATTCTTTTACATGTCTTTCCTGCTTTTTTATCACCATTTTGGATCGTTTGAACATCGTAGAATAGTTGTCTGTTCGTTTACGTAAGGAGTCCACCATTCTGTGTGATGTGGTTTTATTCTGACGTGTAACATTTTTTATGCTTTTCCTATGGCCCAAAATGAGTCTTTTTCGATTGTTTCTCTCAACTGGTTCATTGCGTAACGAGCCAAAAACGTTTCTCTTTGACGATCTCTTACGGGAACTGTGTTTACTCTTCCCAGACATATTGCAAACTGAAGACACATTTTAAAACCGTGTTACTTTATACAATCATGAATGTTACACTTCCTGTTCAGTTACAATAACTTAAAGGTCTCTTGTTTGAGCACCCGTCTCTGATCTGCACAAAAGACAGTTCTCCAATCATTACACGTATACTTGAGCATTTCAAGACCATTCACTCTAGGGTTAATATCATTCAAACTTTTGGTAAAAGCCTCCATGACATTTGCTTCTGAAATCTTTTCCAAAGCATGGTCAAAGTATAAACATAACTGTTCATCCCTTTCCATCATGAGACAGTCATGTTGTGTTTGAGACGGATGATCAATGATACAACCATTGCAGTTTTCAACAACAAGGCGAGATATAATTGACGCGATTTCTTCAGCGTAACTTTTCAACAGTTTCTTTTCAATACGTTTCTGACGATGATGAAGAACTAATTCTTTATTGTCAATGTCGAAATGTTTAGACGAACGATACATGATTAGCTCTTTACTTCACGACCATCAGAGAATGTTTGACAGTTTTTCGTAAGTTGAAAAGGTTTTATACCACCCGTACAAGTCTGGTATCTTCAGAGTATAGCAGAAGCCATCGCGTAAACATGGGTCACTCTGCTAGCAAAAATCCAAAGATTAATAAAAATCATAACAAACAGAAAATGTTTAGAGTAGGTATAAGTGTTGGTCGCAATGATCTTAATTTGGAGGGACATTTACAGATGGGCTACAACAGTAAAACTATCAAAAATTACAAACCTGTTGAAAACGATGTTTTGACAAATGACGAACACATTAACAGTATTCAAAATGTCGAACACACCATTCAAAACGTCGAAGAATAAAAGATTTCTCTCATTCTATGCTTAGACATGGACGAGTACTTGTCTAGCGTTTATTATGATCCAAAACGTTCAGGAGGATATGGTGGAGTGGATCGTTTGTACAATGATGTGAAAAGGGAGGGGAAATTTGATATAAGTCGTAAGAAAATTAAAGAATGGCTGATGTCACAAGATGCATACACTTTACATAAACCTATTCGTCTCAATTTTAAAAGGAATCGTGTGATCGTGGGTGGCATCGACCAGCAATGGCAGATGGATTTAGCGGACACACAGTCCATGCAAAAGTTTAACGATGGGTATCGATATCTGCTCGTATGCATTGACGTATTTTCAAAATATGCTTGGGTAGTTCCTTTGAAAAATAAAACAGGTCCTTCTCTAGTTGAAGCTTTCAAAATCATTTTATCTTCTGGACGCAAACCTGAAAAGATCATGACTGATCAAGGAACTGAGTTTTTAAACAAACATTTTCGAGCGTTGATGAAAGAAGAAGACATAGAACTGTATAACACGTACAACGAAACGAAAGCCTCTATCGTGGAACGTTTGATTCGTACTCTGAAGACGAAGATGTGGCGATACTTCACAGCGAAGAAAACAATGAGATACATTGACATGCTGCCTGATTTAGTGTATTCTTACAATCATAGTGTTCATCGCAGTATTAAAACAAAACCAGCAGATGTAACTGTTGAAAACGAAAAGAAAGTGTGGCACACTTTGTATGGTGATCACAGTGCAATAAGCAAGAAAAAGTATAAGTTTAAGATTGGTGATCAAGTTAGAATTAGTAAAATCAAACGTAAATTTGAAAAAGGTTACTTGCCAAACTTTTCAAAAGAAATCTTTACCGTAAGCAAACAAATACCTCGTGATCCTCCCGTGTATAAGTTGAAAGATTATGATGGTGAGGAACTGAAAGGAACGTTTTACGATAAAGAGTTGCAAAAGGTTATCAAGCAGGATGACGTCTACGAAGTTGAAAAAGTTTTGAAGAAACGTGGTAGAGGCAAAAATGTACAATATCTTGTAAAATGGTTAGGGTACCCGAACAAGTTTAATTCGTGGGTACCTGCTTCTCAAATAAATAAGATTTAAACCAGCGTCTGTGTTGTGTGTCTTTTATTCATACTTTAGTAGTGACAATGAGTGGAACACATTTTTATCTTACGCTTCCTAGCAATGCATCCCTGGATGTCTTTCCCGATAACAAAACGACTAGTTATCGTGTAAAATTACCACAAACCATTGATTTGAATGGCGATTGGGAAGTTGGTTTGTATTCCATCTCTTACCCTAACTCGTGGTATACTTTAACAAGGGGAGTCGGCAGTCATATTTATCACAAGGACAGAGGTGGATATTTTTTGACGACAGAAATTGATTACGGTTACTACGAAACAATGCAAGATCTTATCAAAGCCATCAATAAAGCATTGGCAAAAGATGTTAACGACAACATTAGGTTGTCATTTAATGCTCGCACCGGCAAAGTGACAGTTCAATTGAAAACTCCATACGAACTAGCTTTATATAAAAAAATGTCGATTATCTTGGGGTTTGGAGGAGACGTAAAAATACTAAAAAAGACGACCGAAAGTCCTTATGTGGCAGACTTGTTTGGGATGACGACCATCTACGTTTATTGTGATATTGTTCAACCGCAGATCGTTGGAGATACGAGCGCCCAATTACTCAGAAGCATCCCCGTTGAGGGAAAGTCTGGTGACGTCATTACTAAAACTTTCCCAAACATTCAATACGTACCTGTCCAAACCAAATCATTCGAAGACATGGAAATTCTTTTAAGGAACGACACAGGCGATCCTGTGCCATTTGAACACGGGAAGGTGGTGACAACACTGCACTTCAGACAGCATACTTATTTTACCTAAAGATGAATAATCCATACGTACGTTACTATCTTGATCAACAGCAAGGACGTGGAATGCCTGTTTTCAGAGGCAGTCCATGGCAAGTGGGTCATGGACAAATGGGCTATGGACTCGGTGGTCTGTTTCGTAGCGTTGCAAGAGCAGTCATGCCTATGGTAAAAAGTGGAGCAAAAGCTATTGGTAAAATTGCTTTGAATGCTGGAGCTAATGTGCTAGGAGACGTTGCTTCTGGAAGAAATCTAAAAGAAGCAGTAAAAACCAGAGGGAAAGAAGCTGTAAACGTCGCAAAGGGAAAAGCCGTTAATCGACTTCAAACTTATGCTCAAACAGGAAGTGGAAAACGTACAAAGCAAGCTAAAAAGAGAAAGGCATCCACTACCAGAAGCAATCAGACCAAGAAGCGAAAAACAGTTAAAAAGAGAAAGGCATCGGCATCTATTACCATAAGCAGTCAGACCAAGAAGCGGAAAACAGCTCCTGACATATTCGGATAAACATGTATCTCGTACATTCCAATCACAAGAATGCACAAAGACAGAACTCGATCTGTTCTCTATACCTCCAACACAAGTCAGTTTGGAAAAAGGACATTGGATAGATCATCAACCTGTTTCCAGTGTATCAGACGGTGGTCCAATCACGTTCCTGTCTCCAGGCACTGAAGATTATGTCGATTTATCAAAAACGATTCTTGTGGTGAGAGCAAAAGTGACTAAAGCAGACGGTGCAAATCTTGACGCAGACGAAAAGGTCGGAGTTGTGAACAATTTCCTACACAGTCTGTTCAAACAAGTCGACGTGTTTTTGAAAGAAAAGCAAGTAACACAAGCCACTGGAACTTACGCGTACCGTGCATATCTGGAAACCCTCCTCAATTATAATCCGTCAGCGAAAGAGTCACAAATTACCAGCTCTATGTTTTATAAAGACACGGGAGGGAAAATGGACGTTGCCGACCCTACATTAGCAGGTGCCGCAGCCAATCTTGGTCTTAAAGCAAGATATGAATTCAGCAAGACAAGTCGAACTATTGAAATGACAGGACCTATATTCAGCGACATATTTTTCACCGAACGTCTCCTGCTAAGTTTTGTTGACTTGAAAGTTATTCTGAATCGAAGTAGTAAAGAGTTTTGTCTGATGGCGTCTGAGGACGATGTTGATTACAGAGTAAAGCTAATCGATGCCTATCTCAAGATACGTAAGGTGAAAGTTAGTCCAAGCATTTCCGTGGCTCATGAAATTGCATTGAAAAAAGGACCGGCTATCTATCCTATTCGTCGCGTGGAGTGCAAGAGTTTCATTGTTCCCGCAGGAAATCCCTCCCTGAGGAAAGATAACATCTTTAATGGACTTGTACCGAAGTCGTTTGTCTTTGGATTGGTCGATAGCGCGGCGTTTAATGGCGCATACAAGAAGAATCCGTACAACTTTCAACATTTTAACGTGTCCTCTATTGGAATAACCGTGAATGGAGAAGATATGCCGTTTAAACCGATGCAGCTTTCCTTTGGTGCAAACCCCAGATTTGTTGAAGCATTCAGTACATTGTTTTCTGGTACGGGAAAAATGTATTACAACACAGGGAACGATATAACACGAGAAGAATTTCCAAAAGGATATGCAGTTTATGCTTTCGATCTGACTCCAGATATGTGTGGGTCGTCACCCCATTTTAATGCTGTTCAACGAGGAAATCTAGCAGTTGACATCAAGTTCTCTGCCGCACCTGCAGCAGCTGTGAGTCTCGTCTGTTACGGGGAATTTGAAAACCTGATTCAAATTGATGCTGAGAGAAACGTCGTTTACGATTACTCTGGATAGATGAATACATTACAGATAACTCGTGCACTGGAACAAGATCCTATAACAAGCAAAAAGTTTTGCGGCGTGTTTCCTAGTGATAAATTACCTCAGACGATCGATAAATATCCCTGTGGATTTGTCGCAAACACCGATCCGAGCAGTGAACCTGGAACGCATTGGGTGGCCTTTTACTTTCCATCGGAAGAGAAAGGAGAATTCTTCGACAGTTATGGGCAGCAACCAGATTACTACAGGAATTCGTTTGGAGACTTTTTAGAGTCTTATGAATGGGAATTTAACACTCGTAAACTACAAAGTGCTTGGTCAGATGTGTGTGGACAGTATTGCATATTTTACCTTAGCCACAGAGCACGAGGACAAAGCATGAATAAAATCGTACATTTATTCAATAACGATACTATGTTAAATGACGCGAAAGTGTCTCGGTTTGTTAAAACTCGCTTTAGAGTAATGTTAAAACAGCCCTATGTTGGCCTTAATCAGTTTAGTAAAAAACTGTTTGAAAAAATAATGTTATAATAAATGTTAAAAACCCAAATGTATGTGTGTTTTGATTTCTAGTCCCACAATGCCTTTAGCGCTTTAAAAAACAAAAATGACAAGAAGAGTCTTATTACCGTGCCAAAAATGACAGGAAAAGACTTTATTAACTTCAAAACAATTACATGTTGTTTATTTAATATCTAAGCCATCGTTTTTGAGGTTCCGGTTTTTCTTCACGTTTCTTTAGAAAGGTTTGCAAATACTTTAAGGGGGTTGTACGCTGTGAGCTTGTACCCCGCTGGCTTGCACGTTGCGGACTGCTGTAATGAACCTCTTCCTCGCCAGACGGACTGTCCATTTGGGCTTGTCTCCATCTTTCCTCATTCCTTACAAGATCTGTAGGCATATTCATCTTTGATAAAGCACGGAAAAATTCCTTTGAACCTGTAGGATTAAAATTCTTTCTCCCTCTCATGGCATCGCTGATGAGATCTGATATGTTTGACTGTGGAATTTTCCTACCGTCCAGGTTGACTTGTCCAGATTCATCCCAAGAAATAACGTCCGGTCTTGCTTTCAAACGGTTTAAAAGTGCCGTAGCTCTTGGACGCATTGTTTTAGGTATATGATCGACAATGGTCACATCAGATAAACGAGCTCTCTCTCCAGGCAAAATCCCTTCTTTGTTTTCAATGTGAGGTGCTATCCGAACGGTTGGTATTTGACTGTCCTTTTGACGTCTTAGATCTAGATAACGTTCCATGTTCGCATAGTATAGTTTTTGCTTTTCGGCATCAGCCATATCCGTACGTTGGAGAATATTTGACATTTCCGTATCTTTATGCATCATGTTGGCCATAAGCGGTGACGTTTCAAGCCTTTGTTTCTGTTCGTATCTATGCAACACATCCTCAGGGACCAATACCATTCGTTTGGTATGTTTCATTTTATAAGTAAGCTACTGAGCACGCTTAACACAGGCGGCAGTAAGGCAGCTAATAGGTTCCCTCCTTTCTGATTAAGGTGTTTCTTCTTTTGTTTTCTTGACACCTTTTTATTGGCTAAGGCACGGAGATGTGTCTTGTAGCGCACCAAACGTCGCTTTTGAGGAGGTGTTAGAGGGATAACGCCTTTAAGTAAATTCAGTGAACACTCACAAATAGCCGTGATCACATCCGCGGGAACATTATCGATAAGCAATTTTCGCAATTTAGGTTTACATTTCACTATGACTTGAAGATAGGGAAGACTTCCTTTCATGTGCTTCGACATCTCGCAAATGATGGGTTTAGGTGACACACGCAACTTAAGTACGTTTCATGTAAACAACTTGTCTTTCCCCTGGAAGAATGTTTGTTCTAAGACGTACGTTTTCTGGTGTCAACTGATGACAATCAATCATTAAATATCCATATGGTCTTGTTGTAGCGTCGTTAAATGATTCTAATAGGTAATTCGTGTCTCTTGGATACATTTGACGTGCCAAGGTTGCAATACCAAGCGAATCGCGCGGGTTTCGGAATATCATCATATAGTGGGAATTTAAACTGATCGTTCGTGACAATTTACCAGGTGGAAATAGGTTTTGGGTAAGGAATAAACTGAAATTCCACGGTGATGAGAACCACGAGTAAATAGATCCGACATGCGTTGATCATTAGAGCATTGAGACATCAAATCATCCAGTATGACTAGAGAGTTTTCACACCCATCGGTCATATCGTATAAATCGCTCGGAAAACCTTCCATCAATTCAACGTTTGGTAGGGTTCTCGATAACTCATCAAATTCTTTTTGATATTCTCCATAACAATATATCACTTTGGTCGGAACAGGATAAAACAATTCTTCCATATGATGTAGCATAGAACGAACTATATGTGATTTCCCACTCTGGCTTTGTCCACAAATATAAAAATTTGCAGGTGTTTTAAATCTCACATCCATCGTGTCCACAAGCAAACAACATAATAAGTTTTATTTCATAGGCCCTGTACTTTATAGCGAAAATACGCGTTTAGCGAAAGAAATCATTTTGCGGAAAAAACTTTCTTCGATCTTGAACTTTGTGAAATCAATGGTTTTTAAAACTGATGCAACTAGTCGTACAGCTCTACGCGTAACGTGTTCGGAGCAAGAGTCATTCATCACATAAACCATTGTTAGGTAAGCTATGGCACGACCAAAATTGATAACATTCGTTTCGTGAAAAAGCGTAGTTAGATCACAGGAATAAACACGCGTTGCCATTTGTTCATACAGTGTTTTGTGATGTTCAAGACAAATATTTATATGATGCGATAACGTTTTCATGTCAATGTCAACGTTATTTTTCTGAAGCTCATCCAAAATCAAATCCATCTTTCCCAACACAACAACAGTAAATGAGCACACACTGTGAAACATTTCAATTATATATTTTGAAAACAGAAACAATACAAATTTACTATACGTTAAATGTTTACAAAATAATTTTCACACAAAATTTATTGTGACCAAACAATCACTCTTTAATATTTATAAGAAATTGTTACACAATGCAAAAACATATTAATTAGCTCGTTAACAATTTGTCTGGAAGTTCAACTGCTGTTCAAAACGGGTGCAAATGCCCTCTAGGGTCTCCATCACATGTCCCATCTGGATTTCTTGTACAATATCCTGTGGAAAGAGACACCTCTTGATCCCCTTCATTCTGGACTTCAACACTTGCTAGGTACTGTTCCTCTGGCTCCCTTAACGATGATTTCACAAAGTTCACACTCTGATAAGGTACATGGTTCGGTTCGTCAGGTACCCACTCGAAAAACCGACACGAACTCTCCTTGTCGTTTGGACAGCAAAAGAACATACGATCCTTGTTGAGACCTTCCTTCTTCACCTTCCGAAACGAACATCGAGATCCATGATGACAAACTGGTCCCGTTATTGTTTGCATATCACCCCACGTCCAAAAGGAACAAGGACTGTTCTTATCAGAACACACGAAAAATGGTCTCCCATAACTTCCTTTCATCAGATCTTTGACTACACGCATCTTCGTAAGCTTTTGATGTTCGTGACATCGAAAATGAGGCTGACCCGTAGATCTCCAGGCAGTTATGGCTTTCTCAAACAAATAACCATCGTCTTCAGAACAGAAGAAATTACAACTCGGGTTTTGACCACAGAACCAAAACGATCCATTTTTAGTTGTCGAACAAGCAGCTGGCGCACCATGTAAACACTTCATCTCTCTATGCAAACTGAACAAACTACACATTCACTCACCCAAAGATCTCATTTTATACTCTCAGATAATTTTAAAAAGCCAATCAGATCTCACAACCAATCATGTCTTCGCAGACGTCCGCCCCTATTAGTATTCCAATTTTAATCCATGTAGATACATGTAGATACGCGTATCTACGCAAATGACGTCATATGGCGAGATCCTCAAAATGCTGACGTCACTTCCGGTGCTATATGGGGGGTCTTATCTACTTACGGCAGCTGCCTGAAATGATTCGGAATGCACAGGCGAACCATTCTTTGTCTCGAAAGAAATGGGGGACATGTTGAAGGGCACGGCCCATAGCTTAAACATTAATTTAATCAATTGTTGTTAAGGTGGCTCGATACACTTTTCTTTAGGAAGACTAAGTTCGAGAAAGCGATGTACTCGCGCGTGTTAAGCTTGCGTGTAATTTGCGTGGACTTGCAACGCGCGGGTTTTAAATGGCTGGCCGCGGGGAATTTAAAAAACAAACAAAATTCAAAATGAATCGCGTTTTACGACTTTTACGTCCTATTTCTGTAAGTGTTGATGCTCTTTGTAATGTTAAATATCGTACAAACATTGGTTACAAAGGAGAAAAAAACCCATCACTTTTTAAGTCGGCTTTTAAAGTTTCCGTATGTCAAATATCTTCGGTAAACAACATCGGCGAAAATGATCGCGATATACTTGACGATAGTTTTTGGACATTGGGATTACTTGCACCTGTCTTAGCTTTTTCATTTACGAAGTTAATTGCGGGAGAAAATGACGAGGATGAGGATGATTCAAAAGCCGATAAAGAGGATTTCAAACGCGGTAAAACCGGGAAGTTTAGTCGGACAAACTTGGTGTCAAAATTTCAAAAAATGGAGTGCATACGGTCGGCGAAAAGAAAGCTGGAGTTTTTAGACGAAACAGATGAAGAAAGCAATAATACATGTGTGACACGGAAAAGGACTGTGAGTAAAACAATTTTAGTTTGTATACCAAGAAGTAAAGCACAAAACACTGAAGTTTAAGTAAAAAATACACTCTATCAGAGCATCTCTAATATAATATATGATTTATCTTAAAAATTATAGAAAGAAAACTCTGAAATTACATGTAATACTCAGTCACTTCATGGTTGTCGTATTTTTGACCTGGAGATTTTAAGAAATACTCTTTCCAATTGCAGTCACTGCCTAAAAGGTTTGTTGCCAAAAATTAAGTATTTTATGATCAAGTGTGTTAAAATAAAATACATGAAAAGTGAAGGGGCAAGTTAGTCAGGTATATTAGTTACTAATTTAGCTATTAGTAAACAAAAATATTTAATAATATGATTATTTTCTTTCAGGCCCATTATCACTGAGCAACATAGTTAAGGAAGATACTGTTGGTCTTGCAAGTGTGTTCAAAATCAAATGCCATGTTTGTGGTGCCATAAATCATCTGGAAACATCTCCAAACCATAGATCAGGCAAACGTGGAAAACCAACATACAACATTAATTCCCAAGCTGCACTTGGTTGTCTTCACACTGGAATTGGTAACACACACTTGAACAATCTGCTGTCAACGATGAACATTCCAACCATGAACCACTCCACATTTAAAGCACGAGAACGAGAAGCTGGAAACGCTGTCGAACATGTTGCCCAAACAAGCTGCAAAGAGAATATGAGCATGGAAATGAATGATGCTGTGTTAGTTGGGGCAGAACCTGACAATAATGGTTTAATTGGCATACCAGTGTCTTATGACATGGGCTGGCAAAAGAGGGGGAAGGGACATAATTCACTTACAGGGCAAGGGATGGCTATGGGACTGGGAACTGGAAAGGTGTTGGCTTATGCCACAAGATGCAAATACTGCCGAATATGTCTATATGCAAAGAAAAAAGGAAAAAGTCCACGACATCATGACTGCAGAAAAAACCACACTGGTTCATCAAAAGCAATGGAACCTGATGTGGCATGCGAACTTTGGAATGCTGCGCCAAAACAAAACTTGAAGTTTTCAACCTATGTTGGGGATGACGATACTACCACACTTAGCCACCTACATCAGAATGTGCCATATGGGGTTGAGAAATGGTCTGACATTGTGCATGCTAAACGCTCATTAACAACAAGGTTATATAATCTTTCTAGCCGTTGTAAATTCTCAAGTTCATCTACTCTAAGTCAGAAAGTGATCAACTACCTGGGAAAATGCTTTACATACTGCATAGCCCAAAATAGAGATGTGGAAAGTTTACAGAAGGCCTTAAAATGCATAGTTCCACATGCATTTGGTGACCACAAAAATTGCAAAGAAACATGGTGTGGTTTCAAGAAGGAACCCTTGACATATAAACACAAGGATCTCCCACATCATAAAGATTTGCAAGGTGAACAGCTAAAAGTGCACTTACTTCTTTATTTGATGAATATGCAACTGAAACTGTGATGAAAAAACTTGTACCATTTGCAAATTCCCAACGCAATGAAGCACTCAATAGTGTTGTAGGAAGCAAAAACCCCAAAATAAGGTTTTATGGTGGCAGCGAGAGCAGTGACTTTCGGGTTGCTTGTGCTGTAGCACAAAGGAACATGGGATATGGTTATGTCAACAGTACACTAAGCCATCTTGGTATGGAGCCAGGCAATATCTGCATCACACACAACGCTAAACTAGACAAAAAAAGAGAAAACGATAATAAGCGCAAATCATTAAAAACCTGCAAAGTAAGACGTCATCTCCTTCAAAATCAACGGATAACAAAAAATATCAAAAAAGAAGTTAAAGAAGGCAAAACATATGAAACTGGTATTGGTCTTAATTTGTCATCAGAAAGCACGTCTGGTCTTGCAAATATCCAAACAAGCACAAATGACCACAAGATAGAAAACTTATTCAAAACAATTACAAAAAAACAGTGTGAGGAATTTGAGAAGCTTGTTCCACATTGTATCGAAAGGCCGCAGATATTACATAAAACTTACAGCCCAACAATGCCTTACCAGATTATACTTTTTGACTTGGAGACTTCAGACACAGGTACAAAGGCAGAAATATGTCAACTATCAGCGATAACTCAAAGTGGTTCAATGTACTCTTCTTACATTATACCTAGAAGTAACATAAGTCTTAGGGCATCAAGAGTGAATAATCTTACCATTGAGAATATAAATGGAACAAGATCATTATGTAAAAACTCTCTTCCTGTTGTGGCAATGTCCCTTGAGAACGCCTTGTCAAGCTTCAGCGAATTTGTACAACAAAATTGTTGCCTCAATTCCAGTGGTACTAAATCCATACCAATCCTTGTTGGCCATAATGCAGCTGTCTTTGACGTTCCAGTACTTTTACGAAATGCCGGTAAATCATACGACGAACAACTTGATCAGAGCAATGTCCATTTTGGTGACAGTTTACCACTCATCAAGTCTTTAATTCAAAGCCAACATGCCCCACTGAAGTTGTCAAATGGAAATTACTGCCGTGCAAATATAAGTAGTGTTTACCAGTGCTTGTTTAACGATGATTTCAACGCCCACGATGCCTTAGAGGATGTTAAAGCTCTTCGAAAGATTTTGTTCAGTCCTGAACTAGCAATCGACATCAAAACTATAGTCAACGGCAGCCAAATAAAAACAGTTCGTGATGCGAGTGGACTTGGAATACCTAGACAAACGACTCGATATATTTCAAACTTTTGTAGGAAGTCTGCATTGTTCAGAAGCAAGTGAAAGTCCAGTCACACGCGGCATGGCTTTAAAAATTGCTGGTTCTGGCTTGTGTTACGAAGATCTTTGTTCTTTGTACCAAACATTCGGCGATGCTGGCGTCGTTGGAATATTATCAAGAGTGCATTATTGTCAACAACAACCAAAGTGTTTGCAATCTGGTGACAAGAAACCACGAGTAACAAACAATAAAAGGATTCTCAAAAGCATTTTAATGCACTTTCAATCGAAGTACGGATCTAAAACTCACGATCAAAACCCTGATCAAAACATATAAATTTCCAAATCGCCATGCCGTTTCTTCACAGAATGCTGCGTGTTTTGTTCGTGTCGCGTGAACTTGCGCCTGCGAATACATGTACGCGCATGTCAATTCATTGATCTTGCAGAAGGCAAAAAACTTTGGCCGCGCCGAATATAGACATATAAAACCTTGATTATTTAAAAAACGAGTTCGGTAAGCTACCCTGAAAATTTGCACAGAATTAGATAAATACGTGCTAAGTGTAATATTACAATATCTCAAAAATCTGTAATGCGAAATTTTATTAAAAAGCATTTTTCAATTCTGCAAATTTGGCATTACAGATTTTTTTAAAACTTTCACACAAGATTCATTGAAGGAAGTAAAAACGATTGGCCATTTAAAAAATGGGGGTCACCGACTTCATTTCTGAAATAAACGCTCAAACGTCCGTTATTTCCCGATGTTTCCACACGTATTGTTGCCATGGCGACCGTAATAACTCGCATATTAATATTGATTTTTAATAAATTCGATGTTCTTTTGTAATTGGTACACTTAACACGCTAATAATCTGTAGAGAACACAAAATTTCGCATCTTCAAACTTTTGCCTAGAAAGTGTATCGAGCCACCTTAAGTGTAAAATAAAAAGCAAACCGTTTATTAGTGTAATCGTTTTGCTTGACTCGGACGTTAAAATATTTGGACGAAGCGAAAACGTTTTAAAATGCTTAAATGTAAATACAATTTCATTAAATTCCCAGGTGTGTAATCACGCGCGTGTAAGAGCGGTTTAAGAACAATGAGATAATTTCTATAGTGTCACTTTTGTTTATACTCTCATGCATCTATTAAGGTTAATTACTTAATCCTACTGTTATGCTAATATCTACAAATCTAACTGAATACATTATAGTTACTACAGGTACAAACGGAAGAATGTTCAAAATGTTGTGATTGTCACAAACAGCAGTAAGTGAAAGAATTGAAAATTTCAGCGAAAAGTAAAACCTACAGTGTTGTCAGACTGCGCAACCTAGAAAATGCTTATTTGTCAATACGGTTAATACCTGTCTTTGATAAAATTCTAGAAAATTGTATTAATTGAAAAGTGATGTTTAGTATAAATGAAAATTTTCAGCAAGTTCAAATAAATAATGCTTGGCAAAATATTCACGCTTATATAACAAAACAAATATAATACACCATTTTGCTATTTGAAATTTTTCATAGTTCACTATCCCCCTGGGGCATAAAGTCATTACTCGGCCAAACCTTTAACTTTGAATGCAATCTCGTACCCCGAGCCCGCGATCCTCTGTATAGAATTAAGTATTTTTTGGGTAGTTAGCCTGTAGTTAACCCTAACTAAAATAAGTTATTATGATTGGCAACTCTCTCACTCCTTGTGGTGGTAACTTTGCATGACAACAAATATAATTGATTTGTATTGTTGACCACATTTCTATATTTCCCAAAGCATTTAATCCGTATGCCCGATCTTTATCAGTGGAAATAGTTTACAAAAATATGCACTTATGTCTGCTAGGAAAATTTGCAATATAAATAAACGTTGTCTTTAATTTGTACAAAAGAAATTTATATATATATAACAAGGTGTATAAAAACAGGTAATCCAATTTTAATATGTAGGCATGCGCAAGTTTTTAGTTGTCAAATGATACCTTACTTGTATCTTTGCGAACAAAAATGGCCAAATACGATACGATTTTTGAATTGCCGTTCGAAAGCACACTTTTCCTCTTCTGTGCCTAACAATAGCCAATTTATAGATCACAATGTATAAATTTAAGTTAATGAGACAACACATTAACTTGAGGTTTGTTTTACTATACAACAAGTGGGAAAAGCCTGTCAACACCCACTAAATTCACAAGACAATATCTCTGATCAAAGTTCAAAGTATGTCCGGACACGTGCAATACGAATGCAATTTGCTCAGCCAATCGAATGACTCTATTGCCAATCATATTTCAATGACAATAGGTAAAGCGCGCTATATAACGTCAAGCGTGTCACTTTGCCGAATGTTTCAACTGAATAAACACGAAATTTTGCAAGAATAAAAATTTACATAATATGCGAAGTGCTTTGGACGGTGCTATGGAAGGTGCGAGAACTTAGGCGATTCGAATGCTAAATATGTCGATGCGAGACCTCCTTCGACACAAGAACAAGACCCAACAAGATTAATGCGAACGACGGGCAGCATGGCGAATAACGACGTGGTTTTGTATCTACAATCAGAACTCACTGATGCAGAGCAAGCATGTGCTATTATTCCTCCCATGGTCCAAGAAATATGCCAGCTCAATTCCGCTATAAAGTTAGTACGGACAGACGCCAACCAGTCAACAGATCCGACGAACACGACGTGCCACGCGTGCTGAATATAACACAATTGGTTGCCTCGCATGTGGCCCATGCGGGGCCTCGTAAGTATTAGTGTATTACCAGCAACTGACTCAAACGAATGTTATATTTCTTTTCAGCCAATTTTATTATATCTCTCAATTGCCATTCGATATCATAGTATTCTGGTATCATATATGCATAAATTATAATATGATATATCTCTGTAATATATCCTATTGTTATATTGAGTCCAAAGTTTAATCCTTGTCTCGAGGCCTGAAAATATTTGTATTTACCGTAAAATTTTACGGCTATAGAAAAGAATACCATTATCGTCAAATCGGTTACTAAAAGATATCATGGAAATAATTTGGCAGTTCATTATATTTTATTTTCAGATTGCAATTTCTTTATATACTACATAGTATTACCAACATTGTAGACTATGTTCAGATAATATTTCATATTAGCTCGTGCAAATCTCAACATGCATGTGTCTGCTTTCACTGTTGTGTTCAAGCTTGAGTCGATATGCTGCATACACCACCGTTATCACAGTTTAGGGAACTACAGTTGGTGCCATTTTAATGTTAACCTTTAGAAAACAAATCTCTGATAATCGGGGGTCAAATGAACCTTATATGTGATACACAAATATGTTTACTTGTTAATGTATGTAATTCAATTATTCAATCACATTCTCTGTATACTGAACCTGTTGCTATTCAAATGTAGAGACCTTTTATCGTATAGCTCGGAGTTACATATACCAGACTGTTACGTCAGATGAATTGAAAAATAAATAATTAAAGAAAATAGAAAATAACAAAACAAACATGCCTTGTTAGTCAGCTCTGTTTGTCGTGTTACCAACACTCCAATTATGAATTTGTGAGATAAAAAGCTTCGTGGGGGAGCTGCTGTATGTCTTGGGCCCCATCCAGGTTTCCTGTACTGCAGGTTTTTCCTGGCCTCCCTGACATCTCAGCTGTAGTATGAGTGATGGTAATGCTCAAATGGAAGTCAACTATCATCAGACAAAAGCTGTCTTCTCTATGGCTACAGCTTTGTTGGAGATGGGTTTCTTCGTCTATGGGGGAATACACTTGCAGTGTATTTGTGGGGTTGAAGTGTTCCAAATGGTCAACTTCATTGCCCATAGACTCAGATTATTTCATGGAAATATAATCAGTCGAATCGTAAGGACTGTCCAAGGGGATTATCACCCATTGGTTCAGGTAATGTCGGAGAGGGTCGCAACCTTGATGACAGGGCTCTATCGGGGTTTTTACCCCTAGGGCATTTAGTCTCTCCTAGCGGGTCTCATGTATACCCCCGCGGGATGAAAACATAAGGCTAGAATGAGTCTTTGGGTTGACCAGAGTATAAATATTGGTTCACTTCAGTCTTCACCCCGAACCCGTTCTCCCACAAATTTGGCGTGTGTTTAATTTAATTACCGGTCCATTTTAGTATATAATGTGCTTGGATCATTAAATTGACAGCTAAAGCCTAATCTTTATTTTATATGGAAAAAGTACATTTTTATACCTAATACCTAACACACGATAACATGGCAGAGTTGGATTACTTCCTTTTGATGACACCCGATATATCGATGACGACATCGTGAAATTATTTCAGCTCTTTTGTTGAGTAAAAATTTTGAAAGAAAAAACAAGGATTGTTTACTCAACAAAAGAGCTGAAATAATTTCACGATGTCGTCATCGTAACAAATTTCGCGTAAACAACGCAAACAAAGCCATGCATGCACACATTGTCTCCCACACACACTCCCACGCTCCGCCAGGAAGCATATAAGCGGTCATTTCTTTCGATACTTGTAAACTGCCTGATGATTCTTTTACAGATGAAACAGCCTGTTGCAGACAAGTTTTGAGGTAAGCGAAAATCTATAATTTGCTCTAACTATATGTTGTCGAGCACTCTTTGCGTTTCGTAGACCTAAACCTACACGTATATATTTACATATATATAACAACCATGATATTCGTCTTGAATGTACATATATTTGGGCCGGCATATAATTTCATAAACGTTGTTGCGGTCACCCAGCCGTGGTCATGTACTGTATTTCATTATGTACGTTTTGTTTTTGTCCTGTTATGTAACGTAACATTCTGTTTCATCGGCAAAGTTTATAAATAAAAATAAATAAATAAAATATATATTGTTGAATTATAAATTAAAATTGTCTTTAAATATGCACGGCTAGCTCTTTGGTCCAGGATTTATTAAATTATGCAGAATAATGGGAAAATTAGCAATAATTCAGATAAACTTACAGATTATTCAAACTGACTAATCCTTTAAACACGTTGTCATCAAGTTCTCCAATGTTGTTGCCCGACAAATCTCTAGAAATACATTAATTGAAGATATTTATTGTTTATAATTAGACCAACTGACCAAATGTTCAGATGACAAGAAAATGAACAAACGGAAGAATGTTCAAAATGTTGTGATTGTCACAAACAGCAGTAAGTGAAAGAATTGAAAATTTCAGCAAAAAGGAACAACCTACAGTGTTGTCAGACTGCGCAACCCAGAAAATGCTTCTTTGTCAATACGGTTAATACCTGTCTTTGATAAACTTCTAGAAAATTGTATTGATTGAAAAGTGATGTTCAGTATAAATGAAAATTTTCAAACACAAGCAGCAAGTTCGAATAAATAATGCTTGCGCCCAAAGGATGCCGACAATGACGTAACAATAGGAAGGTCATTAGCATCAATTAGCGACAATGACGTAACAATGGGAAGGTCATTCACATCAATTAGCGAGTTAAAATAACAACATATTTTAGCAATATTTATATAACTAGTAATTTCTAATAGAAAGATAATTGCTGCGAGGGGTCAGATCAGTCCTGATTAAATTTAAAACCCTTGAAATATTACCAGTAGATATTTGTAGATTACATAAGATCTTTATTTATTATTAACTACCAAACGCTATTATTAAGAAGCAAACCCAACAGAATTATTAACTACGAAACCGAACTATTCACCACCAAACACAACTATTTAATGGACAGTTTGTTGACCTGAAAAAAATTGTTCGTGAACGTTTAGAAACAGATACCTTTGTAATAACATAAATTAAACCAACCATATTTGTTTATTTGATGTATTGTAATATATCGATTATTGTTCATTGTTGAACAGTAAGTACTTTGAACTGAACAGTATCATAGGCAATAGTTAACTGTTTGCCACCTTTATCGTTAGGTGCTAATGTTTATATAGCCACATGGCTATAAGACTTTGCAGGTTCATATCTTCGGTTCAGTGCATGCTATGTAGATGACAATACCACCGTTCGATTCAGCGTTTTACGATCTCTTTAGCCAAGTAAATTGTGTTTGTTTACAACGCTATGCGGCCGCTTTATCCCCATTCAAACACCTCTGAACTTTGTATTGTTTACAAATTAACAATAATACAAACTAATTAAATATTCATTTCGCTTTCCTACCTTTGGTTTACACACTACATACTCGTAAATACCACCATTCGACGGGGATTTCCAATCCCTTTAGTTTGATACCATTTTTATAATCATAGGACATAATCTCGCCCTTTTACGGCAATATATTGTGTATTTGTTGCGACTTGAAAAGGACGTGCGAACATTGCGAACACGTGCTGGTTAAAAAAACTCTGAAAATCACTGTCGCTGTCCAATACATCGCAGGCTCAGAGGATCATCTCGAATGAAAAATACCAAAATCGACTATATCCACGATTAGTAAGCTGCTCGCTTCGCTCGCAGCAATAACATCAGGATTATAACAATTAATTTACATAACGACATGACAATATCGATATAGCATCAGGATAGTATTGTGATTTAATTTACGACGATGATTACATATTAAATAACAACGATTTTATATCGATACGATTGAGTAAGATAACATGGCCATACCCATATAATTAGCGCTATAAATACAAGTAGGTTTTTGCGATTTGTTGTGAGTTATCATATAAATCTTTGTGAAAAGAGAGATGAGGAAAACCAACCTCAAATGTTTGTGGGAATACTGTTCATGTAGACGAAATTTCATCTTCAGACTATCAAAAGCAGTTTAGTTTGCTTCAAGCGATATTTACCGATGCGGTAAACGAGTGAGATTGAGCAACTTTGTGGGGAGAATTATTGTGGGTGTAAGATAGATCACCCAAGCCAACGGCAACATGATTGCCTTATGATGGATGAAGACGAAAGATGGCAAATGTATGGTTTTGTTGCCATAAAGCGCGTTAATAGCAAGCGCATGATTTGGGATGAATTTGTTGAAGCGGCGAGAGTGTTAAAACTCAAGAGTCAGAAAGATGCCCTTGATCATTTGCGGCATTTGGAAAAGACGCCAGATTCCATGTTTGTTCAATCATTGAGGGATTTGCATGTCAGTACGGCGAATCGTGAACTAAAGTGTGTTCTGAACTATCTATCTTATTGGCGAAGAAAGTGTCTTTATTTTTGGGCGAATGTGGGCGGAGATATGTGACGTTGACGGACGTCACTGTGTATATAAGAGCAGTGTGGATGCGAGGGTTGTTCTGTTATTACCTTTTCGATCAAGAGCTATGGAGTGTCTGCATGGAAAACAAGGGTTTAGTTCAACTACAAGCAACGGATCATTTTGGTTTCGTCGAAGAGGATGGATATCGTTTTGAGAAAGCCATAATAGAATGGAAAAAGGCTGGCGGCTATCAACCACAATTCCATGAACATTAAAAGTTTGCAAGAATGCGAATAGTTAAAGATCAGGCAAATGAAAGAAAGCTATGGTAGACCTTTCTTCGTTTGTTCTGATCGGAAGAATCCTTTCTGGCAATGGGGTGATGTCGCCGAAACAGTTAATTAAACCAAATTGTCGTCATGGATTTTCTTGCTGCATATAGAAAGTCACAAAAGAAGGTATTAATAAAGATCGCACGTTTTTTCAGTTTTCCAAATGAGATGGATGCCTCTTGTCGTTATTTTGAATGGACTCCTAGCGAAAAGGAAAATCCAATACATCCATTTTACGAAGTAAACTTTAGCATACCACCTTCGTATAGATATACGATAAAACGGGCAGGGGAACAGTTTACAAGTCGAAGTGGAGACAGATTGAAAGTTGATAAGGAATATATGGATAGCAAATCCAATGACAATTTGACAAAAACACTCGAGAATATGAAAATAAACTAATATCTTTAACCATATAGACTAATGGTATGTATGACTTGTTTATGTTTGTTATTTAAGAGACAGTCTCCGTTAAAGCGGTCCGCTCGTTTCCGGTCAAAAATTAGATTTTTCTCAAACTTTTCTCATGAAACAAGCCTGGCTTGAGAGTAAATGAAATGGCTTTATTTTTTGAGAATCGGTTAAATTGAAATTTTACACCATTTTTTTCCATGTCACTATAATAGACCTAATTTTCGAGCTGCGGAAAACTGAAATTAGCCTATATTCCCGAGCTCGCAACTCCTAAACGCATAACGATTTTGGACTCATTTTAATATCCTCGTCTAAAGCAGTCTATAGTCGGTAATAATCTAGGTTTTTGAAAACGGGGAGCTAAAGGATAAGATGCACGAATATTTGTTTAAACACTAACTTTACCGTTCACAAAAAGCACTTAAAATGACGTATTTTTGCGAGCTGTTTTCTAAAAAACCCAACATGCTTTTTAATATTTATCGATTCAGGGGGATAACATAATACCCAGACAGCACAAAAATATAAAAATATGTTGTGGTTTTTGCGTGCGTTTTGCACAGCGAGCTTTCTATTTTTGTACTTTTTCGCAAAGTAATTTCTGTGTACTCGCAAAACGTGGGCTAATGACTAATTATATACATTCCCATTTTGTAAAAATTATAAAAAATATTCTTTAAAAAATAAAACGACATTGTTATTTACATTTTAATATAAATTTACACTGTATTTTAAACCATTTTTAGCATCAAAGTCTAAAATGTACAAGCGGTTTAGGCGCTTAGCTTCTGCATATAATTAGCTCAACTCGTGTTTGTTTACGTACTGAAATTAGATGAAATGTACAACGCCGTTACGAGACCGAGAGTATCTTTTTAATTGTCATGCGTGACATAAATTTTTAAAAACATACCGCTAACCATACAGTACCTTTCAGACTCTATTCTTGTTATGTACTGTACTGCAAACTGCCAAGCTTTCTTTATAAAGCTACAGCAATGAACTCAACGTGTATATAGTTTGTGTTCCATATCTATATATATATATACATGTGCTCTCTAAAGTTCGTAAAACTAAGGTGAGCAGAGGGAAGAGCTGAGAGAGCCTAAGCAAAGTCTCTGTATTGTTAAAAATTTCCCCTTGATATTGACAATCGATTCCGTTATCAATTACATTCTAGTCTTTTAAGTTAAGATCATTCACATCCACATTCGGATATCATTTCGTTCACCGTGCGAATGAGGTCTGTTTTGGTGCTTCTTGCTTTAAAAGGGAGTTCAAAATGACTGCAGATTTCTTTTAGCATTTTAACTGTAAACGTTGAGAGCTGCTGATTACACACCATGTCGCAAATATTGTATACATCGTGCATGATTGGGTGAGTCACTCCAATTTCATCAAGCACCGCTTGGCAAGCCTCCTTCTGAAGTTGCTCATCACAATCACAGGCATACTCTTCAATGTCATCATCATCGTTATCATCGTCGTCATCATCATCAACGCCATCCTGGGCAGTGCAACTATCTAGTGGGATCCCTTTTTTTAATTTGGCTGCAATTCTTGAAAAATATCCTCGAACTTGTGTCTGGGTAAGCCATTCATCTCTGGTGAACATTCTTTCTCCTTCTGGTGTGGATGCTTTACACATATCTTTTGCCACTTGAGCAGGGTCCTCTTTTTTCCCTGTTTTTTGTCCAATATCGAATTTCCTTTTTAGATAATCACGGACTTTGGGAGAAAAGTGCCCACCCATATCAAGAACGTTATTAGCTGAGATATCCGAATTCTCTGGACTAGGAAGGCCTGAGGATTGGTCTATGTAGTTTAAAGACACAGTCTTGAATCTGTCTACCCAGTCTCTACGTAGTTTATCCTTTAAACTCTCTTTCTTGTCTCCTGACAATGAGTTGTGTCACATAATGTCCAAGTGAAGTTTCAGTTCTTCGCTAATTTTGAATTCTTCAGAACAATTAGGATCCGGGCATTCCAGATTTGGTTTCTCGGCATCAGTCATACTACTTGCTTCTTTTGTTTGTCGCTTCATCAGTCTTGCTGAAGTTGCGAAGAAAGGCACTTCTACCGGACGTCCTGTACCTTCCTGTGGAGCAATGATTATTTAATACCATGAAATTAGTTTTCCAACTCCGATGTCGTAAGCTTTCCATACTTGAAGGCCAACTGGGGTGAATTCAAAACTATGAAAAGAGCTAAAGTTGGTTATTTTCTTGTTTTCTAATGTCAGATTGGTCTCTTCGACGGTGCAAACTGCTGCAGTGGTTCCCTCTACTGGTCGCTCTTTCAACGCAACGTGCATGTCATGTGCAGTATCAATATCATGCCCTTCATTACAATATCTTCTTATTGCAGCCTTCATTGGACATAGTATTCGATCACATACATCTTTCCCAAACTGAGGTTCTGAGTTTCCTAGATGATAAAGTGACGAAACCAATTCAGAGTTGTGATAACAACCAGCTTCGTCTGACCTCAGGTAAGCTTTCGTGATGTGTGGATGACTGTATGATTTAATCGTCGAAAAAAGGTTTTCTAATATAGAAAGAACAGCAAACCAATCCTGTTTGCAGCTATTAAACAAGTGGGCATATGACGAAACGTGGCTCTCTTCTCCCTCTTTTAAAACCACACTACTAATATGCCAGTTCATTCCTCTCTTTGCGAACCATTCCGATTGTTTTTCACGGAACTTCACCGTTAAATTTCATTGCCAGTCAATAATAACAAACATCTCGTCTGCTTGCAAACGCTTCACAGTGTCCTGCTTGCTTTGTTCTTGATTAAGTGCACGCATGATGTGAGCTTTCCACTCAAATATTTTTGCTGTAGCAGCCTTCGCGTCATATTGGAGATCTCCTTCTTGCAATGCTGGATATTACTTCATCAATAGTGTGCTTAAGTGCTTCACAGTCACTGCATGCACGATTATGGTGATGATTGCATTCTTTTTCAAATTTAGCATCAGTACTGTCGCTCAATGCAAACGATCTACAGTGGTCAGGACATTCACTTCCGTGTTCTTGGCAATGCTCGCGATACTTGGTTTTCAAATAAAGTTTCCTTTAGAAAGCTTATCTTTTGCTTGAGAACACCATTCATGGCTTGCCCCAACTTCTTCTAGTTCATCGACAATCTTACGTAGAGTTTCGAAGCCTTCAGCGCCGTCAGCCGCAGTGTTGTCAAGACCTCTCATGGATTTTCTTTTGCACGCTTCCTGTACTTCAAGAACCCTCCACATGGTTGAACGACTTACTGGTACAAAGTCGTTTTCACGACAAAATTGAAGATACTGGTCGATGATTGTGCACCTAGCTACGGTGCGCACGATGTTGGGCATCATTAATTCTTCACCGCAGTCTAATTTAAGTTTACGGCTCCCAAAAGCCACATCCTGATAAAAGTAAGGTCGAGATGTAAATTCTAAAAAATGATCGAGCTTACACATATCTACTCGCACCCTATGCTGGAAAATCTTGGAAACTAAAACTCCAGGACCTTCAGTATTTGCATGTGATCTTGCCTTCTTTATTTGCCTGTCACTAAGCTTTTCGAATGGTTGGTGGATTACCTTCAGCTCCTTGACAGTGAACTTGTTGGCATATATGCTAAGGATCTGCGTTTTCATTGCTTTTGATGGTGCTTCTTTGTAAGCAGCAACAAGGCTTTGCAGTCCAACATGTCTTTGCAGTCCAACATTTTCGTCCCATGACTGCTTGAAAAATCTTTTCTCCATCTTGAGGTGCTATAACATCGCAGACCAGTTTACAAGCCTCCTCAGCTTTGTTAACAAATAACTGTTTCTCTGATGAAGGGCAACGGTCAAAACTACTCAATTGAGAAGGCAGCGGATCCATAGCAGGTCTTCCCATTACTCTTGAAAGGTTTTGCATCGACGTGTTGAAAACAAGAACTGGATTCTCCCTTGTCATGTACGCTTCTGAATCATCAGTTGTAAAACTCTCTTCAGCGTCCCTTATAGCCAGAGAAGGGTCCATTCTAAACTCATGCGTTCTGATGCACGATTCATTAAAGGCGTATCATTTAGCGACGAAGCAATAGCAGTTGATGCTAGCATTTTACTGGACCTTTGAAATAAAGATTAATTCATAATTAATTAATCAAACAAGCAACGCCATCCCGAAATCACTTGATTTATCATTTTTAAAGTGCAATAAGAGAGGCCACGCGCGAGTACTTATCTAATTAAGGAATTTGGAGAATACCAAGTAAATTTAAGGTGTAAAAAATAACTACGATTTGAAAAATGGTTATAAGAGTTCTACGATTTGAAAAATGGTTATAAGAGTTGTCCTTTTCACAACTCACTGAAAAAATGCACGTAATCCCCCAGGGCGCAGTAAAACTCCGTAAGCACCTGAGGCGTTTATTCGATGGAGGCGTTAATTCAAGTAAATACGGTATACGTTGATTATGCAAACTATCGCAGTTTTGAAGATCATTGACTGTTATTGCAAAAGATACGCGAGAGTCGAAAATTGCCAGGGTCAGATTCCGAAAACCCACCAGATAAATAATAAGCGGTCCTTTTTTAACAACTGATAAAACGTTAAATTTACTTGAAATTAACGAATAAAAATAAACGAAGATACCGCCGGCTACTTTGATTTGGTACACACCTACTACAAGAATCTTCCTGACTGCTGACCCCTTCATTCTCCGTAGATATGGAAGTCATAGGTGACTTGTCGATTACAGATTTGTGTTGTTTACGACAATTGCTACAAATTACTGTATGAGAAAAAGCGGAAACAATCATTAGTGGCTTGTTCATTTTAGGTCTTGGAAAAAAACCAAAACATTTTACACTGACTTATTTTGGTGACTTTTTTATACTAACCTGACCCAACAGGTACAAGTACTTTGTAGAGACGTAAAATATCCTTTGACATGATAAGGTTAACCACATCTCGTGAATAACATTTATTTTCATCAATATCTTTTTATTTTTTAATTTAAAAGAATACTTTTTATAGTTTTTACAAAATGGGAATGTATATAATTAGTCATGACCCGTTTGGCGCGTGCACAGAAATTAATTTGCGAAAAAGTAAAAAAATAGAAAACTCGCTGTGCAAAACGCACGCAAAAACCACAACATATTTTTATATTTTTGTGCTGTCTGAGCATTATATCATCCCCGGCCCCCTAATCGATAAATATTAAAAAGCATGTTGGCCTTTTTAGAAACAGCTCGCAACGGCAAAGGTTGTGAACGGTAAAGTTAGTGTTTAAACAAATATTCTTGCATCTTGTCCTTTAGCTCCCCGTTTTCGAAAACCTAGATTATTACCGACTATAGACTGCTTTAGACGAGAATATTAAAATTAGTCCAAAATCGTTATGTGTTTACGAGTTGCGAGCTCGGAAATATAGGCTAATTTCAGTTTTCCGCAGCTTGAGAATTAGGCTAATTATGGTGAAATGGAAAAAAAATCGCGTAAAATTTCAATTTAACCGATTATCAAAAAATAAAGCCATTTCATTTACTCTCAAACCAGGCTTGTTTCATGAGAAACATTTGAGGAAAATCTAATTTTTGACCGGAAACTGGCGGTCCGCTTTTACGGAGACTGTCTCTTAAATGTTTTGGCATTATCCGACCATATCAGCTTCGGAATGCCTCTTCGACTAACGAATCTCCTAAATGATCTAATGAATGCATCCGCTGTTAGGTTTGGAACCATAGCCAATATAACCAATATAACCAATATGACCAATCATGGGTAGCACGGGTGGCGGAAGCGGTTAGCGCGCTGCCTCTTACCACTGAGTTGAGCCTGGTACTCGCATGAGATCGGCAGTGTGCTCAAATAACTCATGTAAGTTGAGATTCTCTCCTGTGCTTCGAGGGTTTTCCCCGGGTACTCCGGTTTCCTCCCTCTAATACTAACCCTTAGGAACTAACAATGGGGCCACAGTAATTGGCTGACGCTGTTGTGGACTCCCTGCCATTGAGGCGAAGTTGAATAAAAATAAAAAATTCCAAGTGAACTGCTCGAGTACTTGCACATGTATAACGCGCAATGTATCCTTTGGTCATTCCGGTTTTAACCTTTTGCAACTGATTTCACGTAAATCGGTCCTGCAATTCATTATTTTCAGTTTCAAGGAAGAGCTGTATTTCTTTGGATCGATTAACATTTCAAGATTTATAGGCGCGTTCTTTGCTTGGGCGACAGATACATGTGTAGAACTATCTGACTTCGCTGACGATCTTTCGCTAATATTATTTCTTTCTCTGTCGCCTCGTCGGACGCTGCTTTCTTATGTTTAGGCCACTGATCTTCAGAATATCCAAGCCAAGTTGGACCATTCCACCAAAAACTGTTATCCGCTAAATCTTCTAGCCGAGATGGCAGATCTGCCATCACCTCGATATGGCAGATCTGCAGGATTAGATTTTCCTGGCATATGTCGCCAGCACTCCACACCACTCAATTCTCTGATTTCTGATACTCTGTTCTCAACGAATTGCTTGAACTCTTTGCTGGTTCCTTGTATCCAATACAATGTGGTAAGTGAATCAGTCCAACAGTATGTCGCGCTGATGGGGATGACAGGCTCAATAGCCTTCCGAACGACTGAGATAAGTCTTGCAAGACACAACGCTCCAAGTAGTTCCAATCTTGGCAGACTTTGTTGTTTCAACGGAGCTACTCTTGTTTTAGCAGCGATTACTATTGATTAACAGACTCATTCGATTCGACTCTTAAGTAAGTAACGGAAGCAAATGCTCCTTTGCTGGCATCCGAAAACCCATGTAATCTGCTTTACAAATGTTCTCCTGTGTGCAGCATCTATCAATATTGATTTCAGGAATCTTCCTTAATTCAGCTATCCAACCTTTCCACTTTCTTTTACACTCTGGTGACAATGAAGCATCCCAATCGTTGAAATAGCATCTTCATAGGAAGTACAACTGGCGATATAAATCCCATCGGATCGTACACACTTGCAATGATCTTCAGAATACTTCGCTTCGTTGTGGACAGTGACCCCGCAGCTTCGACTAAATCTTGGAATCTAAGTATGAAAACATCTAGGTTAGAGTTCCACAGCAACCCGAACACTTTTTGTTCAGTTCCTTTCATTATAGTCTTGGATGATGAACCGAGAGTTGCCTTGGCGTAAGTGGATTCATCTTCGCTTGTGTTCACATTTATATTGTTATCACAGACGTCTTGACTGATTTGGCTAAGTAACTCTGAACTATTTGAAGCCCACTTGCGCAAGGGAAATCCTCCTTCTTGCAGAATGGACTTGGCTCCTTTGTACAGCTGATAGGCTTTCTGATAGGAATCTGCCCCCGAGGCAAGGTCATCAACATAAAACGATCGAAGCAGGTTCTCTACAATCTGAGGATTAACACAGCGGTACTTTGAAATGTGATGTTGTAGAGTTGCTGCCAACAGAAATGGTGATGCAGTAACACCAAACGTAACTCTTGTCATTCTTTGGACAACAATATTTGGTTGTGCTTTAAGGATGTCATGTATCCATAGAAACCTCAGAAAGTCTCTGTGCTCTGGTGCAATCTCAATTTGAAGAAATGCTTTCTCTATGTCTGCTATCAAGGCAACCAGATAACAACGAAATCTCAACATGACATCAAATAGATTGGGTACAAGACTGGGACCAGAATGTAGACAGTTATTTAACGAGACTCCCTTTGTTTCTGCTGATGCATCATGTACCACACGTGCCTTTGTGGTATCCTTGTCTGGTCTAACAACACAGTGACGTGGGACATAGTAAACTTCGCCCACAGGTACAGTACTTTCTGAGACATCTTCTACTACACCTCCTTCCTTTTATTCCTTCAGAATGTTATCATACTCTTTGAAGAGCTCAGGTTGACCTTGTAACCGTTTAATTAATTAGCCTAACCACGCCACAGAGTTCTGATAATTATCCGGTATGATTGGGTGGGTTCGCTTGAAAGGAAGCTTGACTTGATAGCGTTTCGCATCAAATTTCATGTCATCTGCACAGAATATTCATCGTTCGGTTGTATGCCCATAGACTCTAAGGACCAAAACTTTGACAAATCCTTCCGCAGAGGATCAACTACTGGAGTGGGGGTTTCAACAATTCTTAAGACATGTGTCTGTGAAATATTTGAAGACACAAACCGAGCATTTGTAGACGAAGATGGACCAGATAAAACCATCCCAAGTGTGACTCAATAGCAGTGGGACCAAACTCCCCCTTTTGGACTTTCCCTGTCATAAATTTCTAATAGAAATCTGAACCAACTAACAGATCAACTTCCAAATTTGAATTATCACTGACCAAATCAGCTAGATCTAAACCTTCTAGATGCGGGAAATTTTGAACTGCTACTTCAATTCTTTGGTTTTGCAAAGGGGCACATATAATTGTAATACAATGGGCTGTCAGGTAAAGACTCAAATCTCGATTTCCCTTTACACAGGTTTTTACCATTTCTCCCGCCGTGCCAAATGTTTTAATAACTAGTCTGTCCGATTTTAATGGAGTCAAACCTAGGGCATCTTTCAGTTTCTTTGAAATATAGGTTTTTTGAGACCCACTGTCGAATAGAATTCGGGCACTCACTATTTTATCAGGATTTCTGGGATTGCACACAGGAGCTGTGGCAATTTGCAATAAGATTCCCTCATCTGTATCTGAAAATACAGTTGCTGTAGAGTCTGGTAATTTGGGGGAATCGTGGATACCTGGTTTATTCTGTGGAGAATCATCCTTTTTGATGTCATTTGGTGTTTGTACCATCTTTGGACACAAACTGGTATGATGTTTATATCCACAAAGATAACATTTTGTGGTTGAGTGGCACTGATAACCTCCCCTTAAGCAATTGTAACATTTACCTTTGGTCTTGAGAAATTCTTTTCTGGCAAGCACATCAGTTATCACATGACATTGGTCACTAGGATGACTACTGCGATAGTATGTGCAAGTAACACCACCTCCACCCTTTTTTTGATACTGACCTTGAGCTAGTAATACTTCTACTGTTGTTTGATACCTTCGACCACCACCTCCTTTACCTTTTTCGTCATTCTTGGCTGTCGTCACAAATTCACACATCTCTCTAGCTTCCAGTTCGTCCTTGAAAGCATTTCGTAATGCATCTAGATCCCACTTTTCCTTTCCCAATTTTCTTGTTATTATCAATTGCAAATATTGGGGAATTTTGTTCATTAGAATAGGAACAAGTAGTTTGCCATAATGTTGACTGCCGATACCAACTGCCTTTAACCCACGTACATGTTGCTCACTTCATAATATATCTCTCTTAATTTCTTTGTATCTGAATTTGCATTAGCTCCTGGCAATTTAAGTAGGGCATCCATGTGGGCTGATATTACTACTTTCTCCGAACGGAAACGCACGTTCTTTCAATGCATCAACTGCGATTTTATAATTTACACTTGTCAACGAAAAACCAGCTACCACCGAGTAAGCTTGTCCCTCCAGTAAATTAACCAAATAACTCATTTTACTTACATCAGATACATCCTCATTATTGTGAATTGTAGTTTCAAATGAGTCCCAGAATGCTTGAAATTTGATTGGATCTCATTTAAAATGCTTTAGATTCAGCTTCGGTAGCCGTACATTTTGCTTACCATTCGAATATGAACTGTTAACAACAGAACTAGAATTCAAGGAGACATTTGGATCATGCCCCCCAACATACTTGACTTTAATTTCCTGTGAACATAACTCTATTTGTGATATCGCTTCATGAATAGAACTTCGAAATTCGCTTGAATCGTCTACTTCCGCTTCGATGTCCTTTTCCTCGTCTAAAGTGTCGATTATTGACTTATCCAGCTTATCTAATATCGTAAGTTTCTCTGTTAAATCTCGCTTTAAACCCTCCAATTTGATCTCTGCAGGTTTCTTTCCATCATAGTTGTTACAGAGTTCTGCAGCTTTGCCTATGAGCTTTCTTGTGTATGAACGATGCGCTGTTCTTGATATCTTATCTTTTGTTTGTTGACTCATCTTTCCTTTGATAGAATTATTCGACTCGATGGACCATGTAATGAATTTAGACTTAAACTTCTTGATTTATTTTGAATTTATTATTTTCCTTTCGAAATATATAACTGTTCTTTTACAAACACAAAACAACGCATGCAAGTCACGCGATTACATTATTGTTCTATGCATGCGCAAAGTCATGCATAATTAACTCAATGTAAATAAATCATAGAAAGTTTGTACATATAATGAACATTGAGTGGCTTCAATTTTTTATATAGCTTAGTATATTGAATGCATGTTATTAATATTGATTTGTAATTATACCAGCACGGCCCTTTGAAAAACAGGATACTGAAAGGCTACCGTGGGTAAATATGTTTAAATAATAATAATAATAATAATGATATTCGTCTTGAATATATTTGGATGAATTAGAAATCAAAATTATTTTTAATACAAACCCCTTTCCCGGCTAGTGTGCTGTCCTTTTACAGGTCATTCAGGTCGTAAATGCGACCTAATGACCTGACCTAGACAGGGGCGCACATTAGGGGGGTTTGGGGGGGTGCGAAACCCCCCTTAGCGTCCGAATGTCACCAAAAGTCGGTCCCATTTTTCTTTGATACTGTGCTAAAACTCGGTCCCAAAATTCGGGTACAAGAATTAATATTTACTTCTGTCAGTGAATTTGGACCGACAACACAAGAGCTGGTTGGTAAGATGTTATAAACAAGGCCGACTCGCGTTCAGCGGTTCATGCATTACCAACCGGAAATACAAATACATTTCCTATATGTCATCTGTATTGGATTTCATAAAATGCTGCCTTAGGAACTTTTAATGTGTCGCGTTACATAAAATGCGGTATTCTGCATTAGCAACTTCCTACGGAGACGGGAGACCACGTTGAGCCCTGGTAGCCTGCGTGGCAGGCGTTCTATTGTGGGGGAGGGAGTTTTGTTTAGAGCGCTCTCTTTTTTTTTGAGAGCGCGCGCTAAAAAAGATAGAGCGCGCTCTAAACAAAACTCCCTCCCCAACAATAGAATGCCTGCCACGCAGGCTAGGCCCTGGCGACTGGCGTTAACATTACCATTGAAGCATTGGTCAAATTGATTATGTGATGTGGAATTTGAAGAAACAACGCGCGGTAAACTCACGCGGCTTTTTATGAAGTTGTGAAAGGTATGTGAAGGTTTAAACGTCAAATCGTAGCGCACTGCGCACCCGCTACAAATTTTGTTGCGGATGTTGCCTACTTATGGTTTAGATGTTACGAACACTCGAATAGTTCAACGTACAGATTATTTATTATTTACGCGCCATCAAAATCGTAACGTGTGCGCCTGACTTGATGCTATCATATTATTGACATGCGGGTCGGGAATGTCGACTTCAAATAGTCACTTCATTACATCATTACATGACATTTTTCAGTATGAGAGAGATTCGAGTTTTTATATGTATTTTTAGATGCCGCATAATCGTTACAAAGTAACTTGTGCTTTGTGTGGGAACGTATTCGACAATGATTACAAAGGATTTGTCTATCTAATTGTCAATTCGAAACGCATTAAATATCAATTTTCAATAAACAATTTTAAAAGTATTTTCATTGTAGCCAGGTACACTGTATCATTATTCGTTATGAACAACAGTCGGTCCCGGATCATTTCCGAATCAAAAGTCGGTCCCGGATCGGTCCAAACCCCCCTTAAAATGTATCAAATGTGCGCCCCTGGACCTAGAGACTCAATGGGTCAGTCATACATAGTTGAGTACCCCGCACCAATGGTTGGTCACCAAGTCCAACTAGGACTCAATTTCAACGAGCTGACTGACCTGAACTGGGGGCCGCCGTCCCCCCCGTTATTTAGAGGCCCACCGTCTCCTCTAGAATAACCTACAGTTTTTGCATGCTCTGTCAGGTCTTGAGTGCCCTTACTGTCTCAGTATAACTAATGGTGGCTCAACCATCTGCCATCTAGAGGACCTCCGTCTCCTCTAGGTAAAAGCGTAGGTTCGCTAGAGCCTCTAGACTGTTCGAGCACTTCCTTGCCCAAAATATATGCTACAAAATGCGTCTGTTGTGTGTGTTGTCTTGCTAAATTTGCCAGTTGTCCAAAGTACTTTACGATATATTTCAACATATTAATGAAGTAATATGTTCAAGAAGCTTACATTTGCCCTAAGGTCTTGCCAGTCTGTGAGCACAATTAGTGCATGCGCCAACAATTATAGCTCAGGGAAAACTCAAGTACCTTGTTAGAACAAGGCGTTTATTCTCGTGTCATGTTAATGAATATAAAATATGATAAGAACTTGAACTTTGGAAACTTAGCATGTAAGGGAAAATAATGAATATTTCAGCAAAAGGTAAAACCTAAATTCAAATTAATATTGCTTGGCACAATCGTTTGAACTACCTGTTGCTTGATGCGCATTAATTACGCTGGTATCTTCGTTTTCCGATTGTAACTTCTGTGTATATGAACATATTCACGCTTATAACAAAACGAATGTAATATACCATTTTTCTATGATGTAAATTTTTCATAGTTCCAGCTACTCCCTGGGGCATCAAGCAACGAAGACCAAGGTAAAAACAGAAACGTCGCTGGATATCACTAAGATTGCACCTAGAGTCTTGCATCCAGTTGCTTTTCGCAACTCCCACTCATGTTTATAATATTCAGTTTGTGTGGTTATTTTGTCCCAGGATTTATACAGTTATAGAGATTAAACTGCTTTATACTCATGCCGATTGAAAAGTTAGCAATAATTCAAATAAACTTACAGCCTTGTCAAACTGTCCAATTCTTTAAACACGTTGTCATCAAGTTCTTCAATGAAGTTGTGCGACAAATTTCTAGAAATGCATTAATTTATTGTTTGTTAATTAATTAGACGAACTGACGAAGTGTTCTGATGACAAGAAAAGGTACAAACCGAAGAATGTTCTTCAAACTGTTATAATTGTCACAAACAGCAGTAAGTGAGACAATGAATATTTCAGCAAACGTTTAAATCTACAGTGTTGTCAGATTGCGTAATCCAGAGAAAGCTTCGTAAATATATTTAATATCTGCGTTTGATAAATTTCTAGAAAATTATATTAATTAAGAAATAATGTTATAAACGAAAATGTTCACAAACACAAGCTGTCGAAGACTGGCTGTCTAATTAGGTTGAAGTTACATTAATTTGTGTTTACATAAAGTATTAGAAAAGGACAACCACGTCACTGAAAACATGTGTTGAGCAGAAAAACTACTGTGAGAGCGATTTATATTCAAATATATTACAAACTATATACATTTAATTTGGGATTATTGCGGATTACAGCTGGGGAGGCAAGCGTTCGCAATAATTATCCCCGAGCCGGCGCGAAGAGCCGTGCGAGGGTACTAATTCCGCTGGGATATTTACAACAGGGTATGTGACAACATAGCGGAATGCAAAGTTGTCCGCCATTATGCAATGGACGGTTTTCTACGTTATGAGTAGCTTATCCCCCCTATCCAGGATCGGAAGTGATTAGTATTCAAAATGGCGGGATGTGCGCACGATAGTAATTAGTATTCAAAATGGCGTCGCGTGCGCACGGGTGTGCGCCACTGAGCTTAATATATCTGGAGGACGTGCCGCTAATGTCAGCCTGGCAGAAAAGTGTCCGCAAAAACATGGCGGATTTTGGCATTTGCTGACGCCAATTGGTTCCTTTTGGCCATGGTATTGCCACTGACCAACCGCGATCCTAAGTTTTAAACAAAGTTCTTTGCCCACCTGGTTTTTGCATAAATATTTTGAATTTTTTTAAAGCTAAAAATCTTGTTTTTTTCTGATTTTCTCCTACTTGTATTGATTGTCTTACAACGTCAAGGTCAAAGTTCCTTTCATTCCGCTCGTGGATGCAACAATTCACTATAAAGGAAGAATATTTCTTCTCGCAGTCTCACAGGTAGGATTCGTGAATATTTTTTTATTTTCCGTCAAATATAATTATTTTAGGCAGGCAAATTCTGATTTTACAAGAGATATAGTTCTCCATTGTGATTCAACAATGAATATCACAATAACAAAGCTCTCCTGGGAGCTTTAACAAAGTTTTGTCAGTCAGAAAAACGTAAACAAGGCAAGAGATCTACAATAGTCGATAAATAAAACTGACTGATTGACTAAAAATTGTGCAGATAAGCTTTTATTATCAGTTTCACCACTCGCTTTTATGTTCTGTATGTAAATATGTTTTAGAGTTTAGCAGTTTATATAAATTTATATTTGTGGTTTTATACATATTTATGGTGCCAAATTGATATCCTTACCATAGGTTTTGTGCCTTTGTATATAATATTATTGACATTTATAATATTAAGCCCATGTGGCTTATATTATAGACAAGTCTTGCCCAGGGGCATAACTTGGGAAAACCATTGGGTGGTGTAGATCATGTTGCCCGACGAAAGGGTGTAACGTAAAGGGGCCGGGAAAAACCAAAAAGGTTATGCGTACCTCATGCCGCTAGTGGGAATGCACAGGTATTGAGAGCCGAAAGCAATAGGCCACCAGGCGGTATGGGGGCATGCTCCCCCAGAAAATGTTGAAATGTAGAGGCTCTGAAACACCATTTCATGCACTTTGGGGAATATTTTATAGAATTCTCATGGTCAGAAAATGTTCTATATTAGATTAGCAAATTTTTAAAATTGCCCGAACTGGATCTTCAAGGCTTTTTGTTCTCACTCAACATGATTTGAATGTATTTTTGCCCAACAAACATGGCAAAATTTGCTCTATGAATTGCAATTGTTAAACTGGCCCCTCCCCCACTAGTTATGCCCCTGGTCTTGCCTGACTGTATGCCACCAAGTGCTGCAGACTGAGTTGCTTACTGTGTAGCTAGTTAAGGCAATTCACTACCCTCTGAAAAACTAAGCATCAACCAATGCATACAGGCATACCCAAATTTGTATGATTTATGACACTTTTGACTAGGAGTTCAAGCGCTGGTATGGATCAACCCTTTAAGAATCTGTAGGCTGTCTGTCACATATGTGCCTATAACACAGTAAATGTGATGTTGATATCTTCAAAATAATGAAAGCCAGCACAAGCAGTGATGGGTCATTCCACAAAATATCCACACCTCCCTCATGGAGGAAATTAGTAGCTAATTTATACCCCTCTGCTATAGACATCTGCCTTCGCCACCTGAACTGCAGAAATTTCGTATCATGTGTTGGGAGTCTAGATCTTTTCTATATTGACCCACAGTGTATCTCCACAGTGTCCTCACAATTATAAGCTAGTATAGAAATAATGGATGAATAATCTGTTATAGGTACAACAAGAAATGGCACAAGTGACCAAAGTGTAGAACAGCCAAAGCAAAGTTGTAGCACATGGAGCATGAAAGTTACAATAATATCATAATAATTTGATTATAAAGTTTAGTTTTTAGAATATTTACTGCTAATTAATTAATAGTTATTCTTTGAAGAAATTAAATAAAAAACACCACTGTGGACTGCATCATTGTTGGATAATTCTGCAATAAAAGAATAGATATAGGTTATTCAAAAAATATTGTAAGCCAGGGACACTGGAACTTTTGGCACACTGGGGGCATTTACACCTGGTATGGTCCGTGATACCTTTCACTCATAGAGATGATGCACAAAGGGTGAACAAGTTAGTGACCTTTCAAGATTGTTGCATATTTAAGTGATATTTATTGAAAAACCTATCCTATTTGCAGGCTTGGATGTATGATACAACAAATGTATGATACAAAATAGGAACAAAATTCCATGTTTTGAGCATAGACCCTTTGTTGGGCAGACTAAAAGGCCCGACCTTTGCTTGAAATGTTGAAGTTTGTTCTAATTTTTTAGGTAGTTGCACCATTCATCTAAGTCTGCAAATCCTACAATAACATAACCCAAACTATAAAAGTATTAAATTTTGCAAAAAATTCCCAGGTGATAATTGGCCAGAACACTACACAGTGCATCCCTGGCGTGTATTTAGTGGGGACTGGTTGAACTTTTTCATGGGTGCGAGACTGGGGGGGGGGGCATCTACTGATTTGCCCTGGGTCAGTTACTAGGTCTTGCCAGGCTTGCTTTAATACATTTCAGGAATACAATCCTAGTTCTTCAAAATCCTCAACCTAAAGACATCTTTGGCCAGAAAGCTAGGTACAAATTGTGTGCAATAGCACCCTGAACTTTTTCCAACACCCCTAGCATATACATAAATTGTAGTTACAGAACACAAAACCCTAATTCTATGTTATCCTAATTCCCTACTTTAAAGATAGTAGCACATATATAGCTTTATGTCGTAAAACCAGTCCTCAGGATTCTTGAGAGAATCAAGATATTCTGATATTTGTAAAATACATGGCTTCATACTACTGACAGAAAATTATAATTTTCTAAATGGCAAAATACATACAACCTATTCAGAACATCAAATATTGATAAAACAGTATGAAATTATAGATGTGCATAAAGTAGACCATAGTAAAATAAAGTATTAATAAAATAAAACAAAGTTTATGTATTTTTTACAACCAAACTTCAAATCCTCGTTGGTAAAATATCAAATACATTGTACTGCCATTTATTCCCACCAAGTGTTTAATGAAACATTATATAAACTATTATCATTTATAGTATGTGAACTGCAAAATATTAATTACCTGCTAGTTCTGGTTTCAAAAATCGTCTTTGACCACATTTTCGAGGTTTTACTATCTGTTTGTTGGCTTTTGCGGACGAGAATAACTTGTGCGACTTGCACTTTATTCGCGGAAATGCTCCAAGGTCGAAAAATATGCGGAAAATATTGAAAACAACGAGAATTTACTGCAAAAACTAAAAAAGCTATTAAAATATATTTTGCAAAAACCAGGGGGGTGTGAATGTTGTAGCGGGCTCAGAATTGAGCCTGGTCAGTGGTAATTACCATGGGCAAAAGGAACCAGTCGTCATGGTAATGGCGTAAGCAAAGGCAAAAATCCGCCATGTTTTTGCGGACACTTTTTTCTGCCGAGCACGTCCTCCAGTAATATAGTAGACAGCTTTAGCAAACGCAACGCGACGTCAATCAGGACGTAATTCTTGAGCGCGAGACCTGGGTCTAGGACGCCGTCACAGAATAAGGTACACAGAAGGTCGACTCAGCCAAAAAAGCGTAACCGCTGCCACGCCATCACACGCCATGGTCCTAGCCAGTGCGCTAAGGAGAGGCATTCACGCACTGGCTAGGACCATGGCGTGTGATGGCGTGGCGCGGTTACGCCAAAATCATAGGAAAAATCAAGAAGTCGACCTTCTGTGTACCTTATTCTGTGACGCCGTCACGTTGTAAATTATTTTGATTTAGCGCGAGGTTTTGAGCACGGCAAGAACGTATAATTTTATTCTCGAATATTTCCTTTTTGGTTTATTAAACTGTAACTCTACAGCAGATTTTTGGTTAGATAATCAAGGGATTATAAGATGTTGAAAATCAGCGACGTATGGACAATTTGTTTTGACAGTTCGTATCGAATTTTGAGTTTTTGACCCAGATGGCAGATCATCGTATTCCTGTTAGGCTGTTAGTAGTGTTTCGATCAAGTAAGTTTATTATTTGTTTATATTTAATATATTGGTTGTTAAAATAAGTGGAAGGTTGCTCTTTATCTTCTAACATACAACTTCGATCGAACCAGGCTGAAGTCTCAACAGATTCGAAAAAATAGTCGGTTAAAATTTAAATATGAAATGATGAATTTTCGCAATTGAAATGACGTGTATTGTGTAAACAAATCGTCCTAAAATTGTCTTCAAAAAGTTTTTAAATGGCTCACCACGGTTTGCAAGGAGTTCGCGAAAGACTGGTCTTAGCGTATCTTTCAGACGTTGTAGAAATTGAGGATTTTGCTTTGTTGTATCAAGCCAATCTATCGCGATCGATATTTCCGCATTGGAAGTTTGAGAAATTTGACATTCAAGACTGGGATGACACAGAGTGTCGTACGGAGTTGCGTTTTGGAAAGAGTGACCTTCCTGCTTTGCTTAACTATCTGCAAATTCCCGAAAGAATCGTCTGCCCTCAGAGAACGACATGCAGTGGATTCGAAGCCCTGTGTATACTTTTGAAAAGGCTCGCTTACCCTTGTCGGTACACAGACATGGTTGCTAGGTTTGGACGCAATCCAACTGAACTATGCCTAATTTTTAACACCTTACTTGACTTCTTATATACCACCCATCACCATCGCCTTGAAAGTTGGGAACAACCTTTCTTGTCTGCTGAAAATCTTGCCAGCTATGCTGATGCTATCCACAACCATGGAGCTCCATTGCAAAACTGTTTTGGGTTTATTGACGGGACAGTCCGGAGAATTGCTAGACCCAAAAAACTCCAGAGAACAATGTACAATGGCTACAAACGTGTTCATGCAATGAAGTTCCAAAGTGTTGTTACACCAAATGGCTTGATTGCCAATCTCTCTGGGCCCTTCGAAGGAAAGCGTCATGACAGCACAATGCTGTATCAATCTGGGTTATTACCATCGTTAGCAGAGCATGCATTTCACAATGGCAACCCACTTTGTCTTTACGGTGACCCAGCCTATCCTTTGGGAATTCATCTCCAAGGCCCATTTAAGGATCGCCAGCTTTCGGCTGAAATGCAGGACTTTAATAGAGCGATGAGTGCAGTCCGTGTGTCTGTGGAATGGATGTTTGGAAGCATCAGCAACTATTTCCAATTCATTGATTTCAAAAAACAGCAAAAAATAAACTTAAGTTCAGTTGGAAAAATGTATGTTATATGTGCATTGTTAGAAAATGTACATACTTGCTTGTATGGCAATATTGTATCTAGTTATTTTGAAGTTGCACCCCCAACCTTGGAAGAATATTTTTCATGATGGAAACTTTAGAACAATTTCATACAAATTTATTACATTAATTACATACAAATTTTAAAAAATCTGTAATTTACAAATATTAAATTTTGATTGTTAAAAATGTTAGAAATATTAAAAACACATACAGTGAGTGTATAAATTACAAGAATTTGAAAAATTAATTTGATTTCTTAAAAAGTTCTAAAAACATGTCAGTCTGTTTCTGTTGTTGCTCCATGACCTGCATCATGAAATTTTGCATGACAGCCTTTGTTGTTGTTGTTGTTGTTGTTGTTGCTGTTGTTGTTGCATGTTATGAAGCATATGCTGCTCGGTCAGCTTAAACTGTGCCAGTTGTTGCTGCTGACTGACTTCCAACTGCTGCAAGAACTGTGTCTGCGTCTCCTCCTGTTGCCTTCTTTCGTTTCTTCTTTCTCTTCGCTCTTCTTCCACTATTTCCTCTTTTCTTGCTATCGCCTTATCCAATATATCCAATGACTGACTTGCTGACCTCCTTTTCTTTTCTCCCTTGCTGCTTTCTCCAAGACGCTCTCTGGTCTCTCCCATGCTCTCCATCGCCCTCTTTCTCATCTCCAGTGCCTTTGCCCTATCCTCATTCACTTCATTCTTTCTTGTTGTTTCCTCTTCTTCCATTCTCTGATCAGTCTCTTCCCCAATTTCTGTCAATCCTTCCAATATAGCCTCCAACTCATTCAATTCCTCTCCTCCCCCACCAGTTGACCTCTCTTGTTTTGCCATGTTAACTTTATGTTTTTTTGCTAGAATGTTAAACCTGTCCCGCACCGACCTTGTGCTCACTTCAAATTGTGGCAATGGATTGAGGTTGTCCACAACTTTTTGCCATGACGCCCCTCTGTCTCGCGACTTTGGTTTTTGGTGCATCACTCCTGCAGCTGCCATCTCCTTGAGCATTATTAAATCTCTCTCTGCTGTCCATGTCATAGATGACCTTGAAAATTGACATTAAAATAATTAAAATTAATCTTATGTTATAAAAATAGCATGTATGTAATTTAGGGTGTAAAAACTGAATTGAATACAATTTTTATCATGATAAACAGTGTAAAAAATGCTGCAGTGTATGATAACTTTTTGGTATTTCATGTAATTATATGAAATATATCTTGCAGTTTTTAGTTTTTCACTCTTTCACATACTTCTTTTGTGGTTGTCCCAGAGAAACCACTTGACTACCTTCTTGAGATATTACTTCCTCAGACATAGTTTACTTGGATAACCTAGTCAACACAAGACGATTTAAAGTTTAGCCGTATATCGTCAAATTATATAAACGTGAAAATTTTATTAAATCATTATATTCACTTTGAACAGAGAGAGTAAAACAACGGGGAAATTTAGAAAATAATTCTATTTTAAATAGAAAATATATAGGAGAGCTTTTTTAGTAATAAATGTTTAAAAACATCACGAAGTCTTTATATTCAAAGTAGTTTTTGTTGTTTTCTTTGTTACATTTTGTACAAACTCTGAGGAAACCCCGCGCGCTGCGGTGTATTTTTATTTGTTTTGATTATATTTGTTGGTTTCAAACCATTGGTATTGCTATTTTAGGTGTCAATAAGCAAACTAAAATCAAAATCGTTATTAAAAGGCAAAATATTTAACGTGCTTACCTTTTCACTCGCAAAAATAAACTTCAAAAATTGCCGTCCTCAACACAACGTCAAATTGTATGATTTCACGTCCTGACATGAACAAAAACGCCGTCCTAGACGAAACCGGAAGTCATCGCGACACTTGCCACGCCATTTTCACGTCCTCTTTGACGTCGCGTTGCGTTTGCTAAAGCAGTCTAGTATAGCCAGTGAACTATAAGTATACTGGAACGCTAACTCAGGGGGGGAAATTGAAGCCGTGCTTTGTAGGTAGTGCCAGTCCCTTTTAACATATTTTTTTCATGAAATACACTTTTTATATTGCAAAATTTTACCCTTTTAATTTCCTTTTATACTTTCACTATTTATCTTTGACTACACTAGAACAATTAAACTTTTTACTCAAGTACTTACAATGAACAAAGGTCGTTCAGTTTCTGAAATATTACTGGGAAAAAACAAAATTGTCAAAAAACCGCGCGAAAATGTTTGGTTTTTCTGAGTTATGAGACTTTCCAAAAAGAGTTAAGAGATTTTATGATACAATTTATATAGAAAAATATAAGATACATTAAAAAATTGCTTTTCAAGCATGCAGTAACTTAGTTTTTACAGTTAAAATAAGGATTATATAAGCTAGCTCAGCAGTCATATTCAAAGTGCTCACTGATGACCAACAAGAAGGCGCGAAGACAAAAATAGCACCACTTGAAAATCATCAATTTGTTTATATTTTAGAAGGGTTAAAGCAAGGACTAAAAGCTCAAGATAAAAAGCAATACCTGGAGTATAGTGCAAAATCAATTTGGGGGCTGCCGAAGTGTTTCTAGTATATTAAAGAGCAAAGTTTGCTTCGGCACGTTCAAACATTTGTCATTTTTTTCCATATACGATAACGATCAGCCTCATTTTTGCTGCAGATAGATGTAAAACAGTCAAAACTAATCGGAAAACCACATTTGAATCCCAAACATTGAAGTCTTCTGATGTAAAAAGTATTTTTCTTGCAAATTTTCGCTCAAAAACAAACTTTTGACGGAATTTTTCTCACTCCTCGGAACTCTCCTCAGTCCTTTTGAAAGTTCAAATTCCCGCGCATTGGCTTCAACGAATCATAGTACTTGATCATAGGAGTTAGCGTTCCAGTTTACTTATAGTTCACTGAGTATAGCTCAGTGGTGTGCGCACGATAGTAATTAGTATTCAAAATGGCGTCGCGTGCGTCATATTTGAATTTGAATTTATTTTAAAAATGACATTCCCTAAAAAGGGCTTTTCAATGACAATTTACATATGTTATAAAAATAAATTATAAATTATCAACTATGTTTACAACAATCTTATCATTAATGATTAATTTATACAAATTATTACATAAACTAAAATTATACTTTATATTATATTTTATGAGTTGAAAGCAATTAAAAATTATCGCTTTCAATAAGAATTGTCTTAAGTTTCGTCTTAAAATTGTTTAAATCACTAATTGATTTCAGCTCTGTATCTAGACCATTCCATATCTTAGTTCCTCTGTATTTAAACGTTCTTTGACCGATCGATGTCCTGAATTTTGGAATATCCAGGGGCCGGTTGTATAAAACTCTTAACTACGTTTTAACTACCCATTTTCTAGTTAAATGGTAGTTAACTTTAACCACGTAGTTAAGTCGGTTGTATAAAAACCTAGTTAGCGTTAACTGCAGTTAAAAAGTAGTTAAAGTTAACTATCCTCAAGGGCATAGTTAACTTCCCAAAGCGTAGTTAAATATGGCGTTTTGTAGGAGTGATGAACTTAATCAATCAAAAAATACTAAAAGCAACGCTTACCGAGGGTTTTCAATCATCATCTTCCCTAGAAAGGTTTTTCTGATACTCGTGAGCTTTTAAAACGCTGTAATTTTGGTCTTTTCGACGAAAACGGAATATATTTTTTGCATAGGAAGATTTATCGATGACAAGAGGCAACCCATAACAAAGAAAAACAATGTCGTTTTTACCAAAGAACTGCAGTTTGACTTTCATGGTAAATACGCCTTTTTCGTAGACTTTATTGGTATTTATGTCTTGTTTTCTTGCATATTTTTCAATATTTTGAATCAAAATACCGCCATTTTTGGTAAATATGAGTCCGCAGTCGTTTTCAAAATGCTTGTCAGCGGTTGCTAATCAGCTCTTACTTTGTGTTATTTCATGTTTAATCACCCCACGCGAACCCCACGCGCAGTTAACTGTGTGATTAGTTAACTACCCGACTAACTACGTTTTGTGCAACGCAGTTAAGTCATGTAGTTAACTAATTATAGTTAAGGATTTAACTACGGTAGTTAACGCTAACTATAGTTAACTTTAACTACATTTTTATACAACCGGCCCCAGGACTCCATTTCTTCTAGTATCTCGGTTATGAATTCTGTTACGTTGTTCAAAAATATCACATAAGTACCGTGGAGCTTTGTCATTCATGCATTTAAATGTTAATAACGCATCTCTGTATAATAGATGTTCTTTGATTGGCAACCATCCTAACGCATTTAATGTCGGAGATATATGATCATACTTATGCACCCCTGTGATCAATCGGGCTGCACAATTTTGGATTAATTGGATCTTTTTAATATTGCTGTCTGATGTATTAGACCATACTGTTGAACAATAGTTAATTTTGCTCATGACTAATGTGTCAATGATTGTAGCTAGTGTTAACTGATCAAAGTTGTGTTTCACCCGACCAATCTGACCCAATTTTGAAATACACGATGATGACAATGCTTGTATGTGTTTGTCATACGTTAGATGAGAATCCAGGAGCATACCCAAATCCTTTACCTCTGTCACTGGTATAAGATTTTCCCCCATAAAATTAATATGGACGGGAGATTCCAATTGATTCATAAGTTGCCGTGTACCAACCACCAACATTTTGGTCTTTTCTGGGTTTACAAGAAGACTGTTGTTACAACACCATTCAAAAACTCTGTGCAAATCCTCTTCTATATGCAGTAACGAGCGTTCCATATTCAATAATGTAAACGATAGAAATGTTTTTGAATCGTCAACATACGATTCAAGACTACAACTGTTAGGAACTGAAGACAAGCTATCTGTATATATATTAAATAAAAACGGTGATAGCACAGAGCCTTGGGGAATCCCATATGACAATGCAACAGGCGTCGAAGAGGTGGTTCCAATTCTAACATACTGCCATCTGTCGGATAAATAACTTTTAAACCATTTATACACTGCCGGAGATACACCCAAGTTTAGAATTCTTTGAAGAAGCATGTCGTGTTGAACACTGTCAAACGCTTTAGACATATCCGAAAATATAACTATAGATAATTGCTTATTGTCCATTGCTTCCAATAACATGTCTGTCACTGCAATGTTAAGTGTTTCAGTGGAATGTTTCTTTCGATTACCACTTTGATGCTTCGTCAATAATTTATGTTTTGTTAGGTGTTCTGTATACTGATTCAATGCGACTTTGTCGCATATTTTTGACAAACATGACAGTAGTGAAATTGGCCAATTATTTGAGGCGATTTCAAAATCACCTTCCTTATGTAGCGGAACTACTTCTGCTATCTTCCACGTTGAAGGATATGTTGACGTCATCAAGGAAGAGTTGATAATATCCGTGACAGGGTCTAAAATCACTTCAAGTGAATCTTTAATGAATTGAATATTTATCTTATCAGCACCTGGAGCTTTGTTTGATGGACTATTAAAAATTATTTTTCTAACTTCATCACGTATAACCGCACTAAATTCAAACAGATCAAGGGAAGATAGGTGTCTCGAGGGTGGTAAAGCAGTTGTTATCTGAATATTGTTAACTTCCGCTAGTTTCTTTACCTTGTCGGCTGCAGTCTTCCCCACAGAAGCAAAATAGTTGTTAAATTCATTGGCTAGTATTTTATGGTCTTTTTGGTAAACGGGTTTTTCTGAATCTTTACTCGGCAGGCATATTGGGAAGTGACGTCATTTTGCTTAAGTACGCATTGTACGTACGCATTGTACGTACGCATTGTACGTACGCATTGTACGTACGCATTGTACGTACGCATTGTACGTACGCATTGTACGTACGCATTGTACGTACGCATTGTACGTACGCATTGTACGTACGCATTGTACGTACGCATTGTACGTACGCGTTGTACGTACGCGTTGTACGTATGCATTGTACGTACGCGTTGTACGTACGGTTTGGAGATCTACGAATCAGCCACAGCCACATTGTGATGAACATCATAAGCTTGCAAGAATGCGTGTGGTCAAAGATTTGATGAAAGAGAGTTATGGCAGACCGAGGGAACCCCGAGGGAACCTCCAGGGAACCCCGAGGGAACCCCCAGGGAACCCCGAGGGAACCCCCAGGGAACCCCTAGGGAACCCCAGTGAACTCCATAAATTTCTAATATCTGGAACGGTAACATTCAATCATTCAGGCAGAAAAAAGTGAAGCCTAAATCCCAGTCCTTTTACGCGGTCCGTACGTCAGTTTCAGTCCCCCAAAAGTCAATTTCACGCGGTCCGTACATCAGTTTCAGTCCCCCACAACTTATTTACTGCGCGGTCCGTACGTAAACTCTATTATTGTGTTATTTTTTGGAAAAAAAACCCAGTTTTTTTGCAAATCGAAGTAGTTTCTACTTTGTAACTGGCTAAAAAAGATTACAGAAGGAAAACTAGAAGGAAAACATATCTTTGTCACTGAGTGACTGAAGTAAGTTTTTCTCAGTGTTTTTGTTCAAACAGCGAAAATATTTTGTTTTTTGTCAGTCGTATAAGGCGTATAAGCTAGTTTGTGCAAAAAGTTTATGAAAGCCATAAAAGTATGGGATAAAAGCAGGTTTTAACAGCTTTTTAAGTTTTTTTTCTATTTTCGTGAACTTATTTTGAACTTTGGCCGTTGTGAAATCAATCACGTTTGATGGCGTGGGCACTGTTATTTTGGCTTCACTTTTCACTGCCAGTTATCGTTCCAGGTAACCAAATTGAGTTCACTTTGGAACCCCGAGGGAACCCCCAGGGAACCCCGAGGGAACCCCAAGGGAACTCCGAGGGAACCCACAGGGAACCCCTAGGGAACCCCGAGGTAACCCCCAGGGAACCCCCAGGGAACCCCGAGGGAACCCCAAGGGAACTCCGAGGGAACTCCGAGGAAACACCGAGGGAACCCCTACAGAACCCGGAGAGAACCCCTGCAGAATCCCTACAGAACCCCGAAATGTTTACATCTACCAAACCGGACTTGAATCGGTGCCCCACAACGACCTCACATCGACCTCACAGAGAGTTAGAAGTTTATTTTACTTCCTTTCCTGCCTGTTTGGCCTTTTTGGCCTGTTTGGCTTGTTTGGCCATCGACCTCACATCGACCTCACATCGACCTCACATCGACCCTCGCGTCGACCTCACATCGACCCTCGCATAGAAAACAGTGTAAAAGCTGGACAATATGTTTAATAACTGTATATTTGTGTAAATAATTGTTATACCTAAAGGAATAAACTTGTTGAAAACGTTAATCGTTCGTTGTTGAAATTGCTCAAAAATAGCATGCAGTCGCTCGATTTTGTCTGGAGGGAGCCGAGCTTGCATTTTTATAGTGTCTAACAGAATACCCATAAACTCGATTACCTGTGAGGGGCCTTGTGTTTTCCCTGGGGCTATTGGAATCTTAATAGTTTGAAATATTGACAGCATGTGTGTTAAGGTGGCTCGATAGGCAAATTCATGTATTTTCGATAGCTTATTTCACCATGAAATAACTTATGGTATGAAACCATTTTAATTCAGCAGAAGTGACATACTTAGTACATTTACCCAAAAAGGTTTGGTGTACATTGGGTAAATCTCATGAGAGTAGTGCCCTGAACACTGAAGGCAACTTTTCCCGGTGCGAAAAATAAGGGGTTGCGGGAAAGTTAATATCTTGGAATGTATAATAGGTAAGAGTCTAAAACTTTCAACATATTATAACCAATGGTTGAGCTATGCAAGGAACTAGAATCAACTAGATATGGCCGTCCCTTCATTATTTTCTAGCATCCTCAATAACAGTAAAGAAAAATGCCCTACATTGACTTAGCAAAATATCCATAACTCATTACTGGGGGTACCAAACTCAAATATCCTAGTTCCTTGCACAACTAATAGACTCCTCAATACTCAGTGAAAATTTCAAGTCAATAGCTTGTATAGTTTTTGAGATATCACAAAAACAAATTCGGAAAAGGCCTAAAAACGACAGATTGAGAAAATCAGTTCCAAAGTTTACTGTCACTGACCAGCTTGAGTACAGGGCTCAAAATGCTCCAGCTTCATACTGGGTGCCTTCTTGTTCTGTCAGATTGTCAATATAACCTTTCTTCCTTTGTCTAATCTTTTTGCGAAACAAAACTAAAATGGTGCATACAGAACGTTTTATATGGTCGTTTTTCAAAAACACAGATCACGTTGCCATGGTAACCTGTTCAAAATTTGATGGTGTACATTATAAAATCCCTCAGAATAAACGTAAATCGCTTTTACTCTTTAAAAAACGAATTGTATATGATAGTTTAAAGGTTGAACATTGAAAAAATACCATTTTTGAAAAATTCAATTTTTCTTGATTTTTTTCCTATCGAGCCACCTTAAGCTGGTCTGGCAAATACTATGATATGGAGACATTGGTGCTGGTGGCTCAATTATGAGGAAATTATCAAGGATATGACATACAAAGGAGATGTGATATTTATTGAGCAAAATCCATTCTAAGGCATCTGAGAGTTGGTTAAAGATGGATGGAGCACTGCGTAGACCAAACGGGAGAACTTTATCATAGTAATATTTCCCGTCCCAACACATACCTAACAGCTCATAGTCATCATGTCAGTTTTGGCTAGAAAGCAACCCAAAGCGCATAATGCCCTCAATAGCATCATCTATAGTAACATACTGGAGACTGAAATCCTCCTTTGAAATGCCATAGTTTATGCTGGTCGAGCCTGATTTTGGGTAAGATAAATGGAAAATTGTTCGAAATATATTTGAAATCTTTTTAGGTACTAAGCCAATTGGTTAAATGTGAAAATTTTGAAAAGGTGGAGTATCAAAGGGACCAGCCATGCGGCCAAGAGAAACTTCCGTTGCCAAATTTGAGGAAACAATATCCGGCTTCGCAAAAGCGGTCGGCAGATTTTTTGCAAACCTAGGAGCACGTTGCCCCTGAAAACCTATACGTGCACCATATTTAAAATTATTACAGAGCTGTAAAACAAAATTTTCGTCTGGGTGGACAGAAACAGGTGTAGGGAGTGGTGTTTCTTTACTCTCGTTTCGATTTTGAGGACTTGTGACTTCGTGTTGAAGATTGCTCTGTATAGTCGGCATAGTTGGGCTTGAGTGTGGGACATCTACATCCGGGATGTGGGAGATTACATTGGTTGCACATGTGGCGGTATCGGCATTGCTGTCTGGAACAATCGCCTCGTCTGTTGTAGTCATGGCAGAAGCCTCCTCGTTCGGCCCCTGAGGAAGCCTGGTATTGGGGTCCATTATTGAAAATTGGGTATTGTTGCCCAAGTACATCCGGGGATATTGTAAATATCATCAGCCACAATTGTTGATCAATGGTAGACCAGTCGAGACTAGGGTTGAGTGCAGCCTTACTTCGAAATTTGTGGTCATATACACACCATCCCAGTCCACGGTGAGTTTGAGCTGCGTGGCGTATGAGACTCATGTACTGGAGCAGATCTTGGGCCCTGCTGGGGAACTGGTGGGTGATTACGCTCATGTATACTGTGAACGCAGTTGTCCATTGTTCAATATCAGTGATTCTTGCGGTAGGTTGGGAGGCCTTTTTGGCCTTTATCACTGAATTTTCAAGTATTAAAATTATAGATTCGTCGGATTGATTAGCAATAGACATATTTTTTGGTAATAGTTTAGCTAGATCAAAAAACTCACCCGACTGGATTTGCTTGATATAGGTCGAAGGAACATCGTGGAAGCCATTTCCGTAGAACGCGTTGTTTGTCGGTCGTGACATATCATTCGAAGGACTATAAACGAGGTTGGCCCTCGAGGCGCTGAATCCGACATTGCTTGAACTGCAGAACGGGCTGCGTTAGACGCGATCTCAGCCACGGATTGTTCTACGCTGCGCGAAACGATCGACTGTATCTGTGCCAGCTGGGATTCGGAAAGTAGGCCTACTGGTTGATCTTCGTCGGTTGGCGGTGCTACTGTAGATTGTAGATTTGCATTTGCTGCAGCCGATTGTTGCGAGTGTTGTTATACATTTAATTTGGGATTATTGCGGATTACAGCTTGGGAGGCAAGCGTTCGCAATACGTGGCATTTCCGACGGGATTTAGCGTATGAGGGATTTTAACGGGATTTTATTCATATTTAGGCAAGTATTTAGTGCGGAATTTTGAACGGAATTTTTCACACATTTGTACGGCGATTTTCTACGGGACATTTTCTGATTTTCAACAAGATTCTTACGGGTTTTCTCCAGCAGTTTGTAGAGGATTTTCCATTTTCATGTAATCAGTTCTTTTGGCGATATTTTAACAAGAATTCCGCATACGGTATTTAATTTCCACTGACGAGTTTCTGCGGGATTTTACTCGTGTTTTCCACGAGTATCATACGAGAGGATAAATACGTATAAATATTATAAGAAATACCACAGAACACATTATTATTTACTGGGGACATATAGATCAGGTTTCTCTACTGTATTTTATACACTTATGTTTGGCGAAGTAAGAGCTGTTCGAGAATCGTCTTAAGTTCAGACTGAGCTACAACTAGCCAAAGGCGACAAAAGATGCTCAACTCAGTGAGCAAGCGACTTTGAAAACAGAGAAGAATGCCCAGGCTAAACTACGCAAACTGATTATCACAATATTTAATGGCACTTACCAAGACTGGCCAAAGTTTTGAGAGCAGTTCCGAGAGACGGTTGATAAAACAGGTATGGAACCAGTTATAAAGTTAACATATCTGCAGGAATTACTTGACACCAATGTCCGCAAGACCATTGTCCGCAAGCCTCATTTCGTTGTTAAACAATAACTATACACCAATCTTTCGCTTCTCATATGAAATCAACATTCTACTATGTCAAATTTTGAACATAAATTTAATTACCAAAATTTTGAATATTAATCATGGTTGTTACAGTATATAAAGTTGGATATTCTGTCACACTATATAGGGACCGCGGAGCCTGTTTAAAAGTGGGGGGAGGCAAGCCTCCGTATTTCGTATTACTATTCCTTATTTCAATTTCAATGAGTGATTTTATCATTATGCAGCGAAAAGTGGAGGGCCATGGCACCCCTGCCCACCCCCGGCTCCGCGGTCCATGCTATGTCTATGTCATTTTTAATAAGTGCGTAACAAATTTTGTATACATTTTGGAAAATATTCAGTTCAAATAGAATACGTACAATGCTTCCAAGTTATTCAGATTATTAAAAACATCGTTCGGAATTTCTCCAATTCCGTTCTTCCTCAAATATCTAAATTTTTTAACATGAATTAAATTACCAGTAGTTGCAGTATTAAGTTGAATATTATGAATATATAAGTCATATTTTTTAAAAATAATACAAATTAAAGTGTACTTGTAGGCCTAAAATAGAGAATCTGTCGTAAGCAATGAAGACGAAGGTAAAAACAGAAACGTCGCTGGATTGATATCGCTCGCATTGATAAATATTCACAACTGAATGACCCACATATGCCCATTGTCCTTGATGTTAATGATGGCAGTAAAATCATTGAGAAAAATTCTCAGTTAATTAGTACGCAGCTTGAATGGGTAAGTCGCCTCCCCTTAATAGATTTAAAATCTATAGGGGGTAAAAGTTTTGAGAACAAAACAACTACACAAAAATCTATTCACAAAGGAACTAAATCGGTCAGGCATATAAGAAATAATCCATTGAACGCGATACAACAAGGGAACAATATGATAGAACAAAGTAAGAAAAGTGGAAAAATACAGGGTGTATCAAAAAAACTGCAAATACCATAATTTGTATGCACGAGATCATATATTAGAATTTCAATGGCTGTGCAAATAATTACGCTTCTGGGATTTGAAAATACGTTTCCCAGGGGTATCAAAACAAGCACACAAAGTGAATTTTAATTCACTTTGTGTGCTTATTTTGATAGTACTGCACGTGGAAACGTATTTTCAAATCCCAGAAGCGTAATTATTTGCACAGCCATTGAAATTCTAATGTATGATCTCGTGCATACAAATTATGGTATTTGCAGTTTTTTTGATACACCCTGTATATGAAGCAAGAAACAATCGAGCTAAATGGGCAAGACATAAACTACCATGTGAGTTTTCAAAACAAACTCCACCGCGTACTAAACCTGAAACCCTAAACGATTGCTATATGCCAAGAAATACAAATTTTCAGAAGCGCCGATTAAAACAACGACCTCGCGACTGGCTCATACACCTAGACTTAGTCAGACAAATAACCAGAATGTAACGCCGGAGTTTGTACATATGGTATTTAATGCACATAATCCCTGTTCTCAGCATGACATATCGAAATTAAAAAGAATCCAGCATTATCCGGCTTGGAATATAAATGAGCATTGGGATAATGGTGAATGCCATCATATTCAAACAAGAATAACAACACGACCACGACTTAGAAATACAAATATTAATTATGGACAACCTAATCGAAACAATTTGATCACAATTACTTGCACACCTATGACTCACCCTTCTAAATCAAGCTTAGCAATACATTTTAGCCTGCTGAATGTAAGATCACTTAAAAACAAGGCGTCTCTCGTGCATGACTATATTGTAGATCGTAAAGTGGATATTTTAGCCTTAACAGAAACGTGGCTTTCCTCCGAAAACAATGATTTTGAAATAACTGAGACTACTCCAAATGGATATGCATTCCTACATGTCCCTAGAGAATCCCGCGGTGGTGGTGTTGCTGTGGTGGTTAGGAAATCTCTATGCGTTAAGAAAAATCGCATTGCTGAAAAGTTTAAATCATTTGAATATATTGATTTGACTATGAAATCTGCATCGAAGTCCGTAAGAATTATTGTTGTATACCGCCCACCTCTGTCAAAAAAGAACAATCTACATGAAGCTACGTTTTTCGAAGAATTTTCTAAATTATTAGAAATATTGGTCCCGGGTTGTGGTAGTGGAGACGTCCTTTTAACGGGAGATTTTAATTTTCATGTCAATGATGTAAACAATGTGTCGGCAAAGAAATTTAGAAACCTAATTGCATCGTTTGACTATAAAAACCACCTGATAACTGCTACCCATAAAAAAGGACATAAGTTGGACCTCATATTGACGAGATCAGATGACAAATTTGTATCTGGGGTAAATGTAACGGACCCTGCTATTTCTGATCACTCGGCAGTAAATTGTAAGCTAATGTTTGCTAAACCACCTCCTGTAAGGAAGTCCATTAGCTTTAGGAACATCAAGTCGATAAATTTCGACTTGTTTCGTGCTGATATAAGGAAATCTGTCCTAGCCGAAACTCGCAATACTGAAACTGATCATGATATTTCTGCCCTTGTTGACTCTTATGAAAGTGTACTGGCAACGTTATTGGATATGCATGCACCTGTTAAAAGTAAAACTAAACATTACGCCCAATCACTCCATGGTATACTCCTGAAATTCAAGAACAAAATGTCATAAAGAGAAGGTTGGAACGCCGCTGGAGAACCACACAACTTATGGTTGATAGAGAGCTATACACGCAAAAATGCGCTGAGATTAACAGTCTTATCGTGAATTTAAAGTCTAATTATTATAAAGAGATGATAAATGATTGTGGGACAGATCAAAGAGAACTCTTTAAGAAAATAGAAAGAATGTTTAATGGAACAGTTGAGAGAAAATATCCGCCATATTGTGGCCCATCTGATCAACTGGCAAATAATTTTGCGGACTTTTTTGAAAACAAAATAGATACTATTAGAAATGAGTTACCAACACATTTTACTAATACAACATGCACAAACACCATGGAAACAACATTACCATTGAAATATGGTGAGCTTAGATCATTTGTACCTACAACTACCAAAGATCTGTTTGTTCTCACTGGAAAAATGGCCCATAAATCATGTGTTCTTGATCCAATTCCTGCGAAGATCTATATGGAATGCTCGATTGACTTGTTATCGGCGATTACGAATATGATTAATATTTCTCTGTACCTAGGAATTTAAAATGTGCGGCTCTCGAACCAAGATTGAAGAAAGATAACATGAGTACTGATGATTATTCCAGTTTCCGTCCCATTTCAAACCTTAAGTTTTTGTCCAAATGTCTAGAGAAAGTGGTAGCTACTCAGCTAGAACAACACACCCCGAGAAACATTCTGCGCGATTCCCTACAATCTGGATTCAAAAAACATCATAGCACTGAGACAGCCTTGGTAAAGGTTCAAAATGACATTTTACAAGCCATTGACAATCAAAACTCAGTTATCCTAGTTCTTCTCGATCTTTCTGCCGCATTTGATACGGTGGATCATGAAATATTATTGCGTAGTAATAATATCTCTTTGAGATATGGAATCATAGGAAAGGCACACGAATGGTTTAAATCATATCTTATAGAAAGAACAGCTACGGTATATATTTTGGATGGCAAGTCTACTGCGCGGACTGTATTATCTGGCGTCCCTCAGGGTAGCATTTTGGGTCCAATGCTCTTCTCACTTTACATTGCACCAATTGGAGAAATTATGCGATCATTGGGCATGGATTACCACCTCTATGCTGATGACACACAATTATATATCACCTTTAAATCAGATGACCCAGATAAACTAGCTGAGGCAAAGTTAAAAGTCGAGGATTGTATTAGGAAAATAAATGAATGGCTATCTGAGAATAAATTAAAGCTAAACAGTGATAAAACAGAGATAATGTTGCTATCGTCTCGTTATCGTCCATGCCCATTTTCAGCATCTATATATGTTTGTGATGACGTCATTGATCTATCCCAAAAAGCAAGGAATGTTGGCACTATTATGGACTCACATTTAACAATGGAAACACAAATAATAGCTGTGTGCAAATCCGGATTTTACTATCTGAGGAAAATAAGTAAAATAAGGAAATATCTTAGTCCTGAATCTGCAAAAACTTTAGTACATGCCATGGTTACATCGCGATTGGATTATGGAAATGCGCTCTTGTATGGTCTACCAAATACTCTTTTGCAACGAATGCAGAAAGTACAAAACGCAGCAGCACGAATTATCATCTTGTCAAGAAAAAGAGATCATATATCACCTGTCTTGTTTGGATTGCACTGGCTGCCGATAAAGGAAAGAATTGAATATAAAATTCTATTACTAGTCCATAAGGCCCTATCTGGAACAGCACCGTCATATATTACCGACATGCTGAAGGTCTATGTTCCTGGGCGTAATTTACGATCTTCAGCTGATAGAAAGTTGGTAACACCTAAGTACAACTCAGAATACTATGGTGGACGATCTTTTTCTGTAGCCGCACCAACATTGTGGAATAACTTACCACTGGAACTAAGATCACTCGAGTCCGTAAACAGTTTTAAGTCAGGACTGAAAACACATTTGTTTAAAATAGCATATAAGGATTTTATATAACTTTCACTTGGATATTGTGAGATAGTCGATTTTTGATAATCCTAAATTAATCGCCTTTTTAACATAATTTAACCTAAACTAATCGTCTTTTTAATCATATTTTTAACATTGATTTTAATGTGAAGCGCTTCTGGACATTTATGGAAGATGCGCTATATAAAATTTAAATATTATTATTATTATTATATCACTAAGATTGCACCTAGAGTCTTACATCCAGTTCCTTTTCGCCGCTCCCATTCATGTTTATAAATAATATTCAGTTTGTGTTGTTATTTTGTCCCAGGATTTGTACAGTTATAGAGATGAAACTGCCTTATTCTCATGCTGATTGAAGAGTTAGCAATAATTCAAATAAACTTACAGCCAGGTCAAACTGTCCAATTCTTTAAACACGTTGTCATCAAGTTTTTCAATATCGTTGTTCGACAAATCTCTAGAGCATTAATTGAAGATATTTATTGTATAAATAATCCTACAGCTGTACGGTATTTAGCTTTTTGTATCTCATGATTATAATCTCATTATTTAGCTTTTTGTATCTTAGATTATTCAATTCTTATTCCGGTGGAAATGTTTGCAATAATTCAAATAGACCTACAGCCATTTCAAACTGTCCAACTCTTTAAACACGTTGTCATCAAGTTCTTTAATGTAGTTGTGCGACAAATCTCTAGAAATGAATTAATTTATTGTTTGTTAATTAGACCAACTGACCAAGTGTTCTGATGACAACAAAAGGTACAAACCGAAGAATGTTCAAAATGTTATAATTGTCACAAACAGCAGTAAGTGAGACAATGAATATTTCAGCAAAAGTTTAAATCTACAGTGTTGTCAGATTGCGTAATCCAGAGAAAGCTTCGTAAATATATTTAATATCTGCGTTTGATAAATTTCTAGAAAATTATATAAAAAGATAATGTTATAAACGAAAATGTTCACAAGCACAAGATGTCGAAGACTGGCTGTCTAATTAGGTTGAAAATACATTAATTTGTGTTTACATAAATATTAGGAAAGGACAGCCACGTCACTGAAAACATGTGTTGAGATGAAAAACTACTGTGAGAGCGATTTATATTCAAATATATTATAAACTATACATTTAATTTGGGATTATTGCGGATTATATTATAAGTAGTATCTAACGAGCAATTTGATTGGCTAATTCGCGTGCTTTATGACGCAATAAAGCACGGCCACCGTTTTGATTTTTTCTCCCTTTGTCCCCGCTTGTTAAATTTTCCTCGGAATTGTCAATACAATATGAACAAAATTATAATAGTTTTAAATCCAAAGTCTGTCAGAAAGCAAGAAAAAGTAGACCTAAACGAGATGGAAAAAGCTAGCCAACAAATAACAACGGGATCCATAAACGGCGAATAAAGATTCGTAGCTGTTTCTGAGTTTGAAATATACTTTTTTGCTTGAAAGTTCGCATTCAACGGCGACAAGAAACGCGAAAATCTGTGCTATTTTGACATTTAAAGGTACAAAAACTGTATTTAGACACAAACCATACCAAATTTATCCACAGTTCTATGTGCAAAAAATTAAAATTAACCATTTTGGCATTGATTTAGATAACACTATGTGTACAGTTTTTAAGCTGTCAAGAAACTCAAGATGCAACGACAAAAACCTACACAAATACGACATGTTTATGCATTTCTTGACAGTTTGTCTGAGAAAATGTTTAACCACCAACCACTGAATTAGCAAAAAACACAAAAAATATTCAAACAGTACCTTCAAACAAAAACTGCCCGATATATTTGGTTCAAGATGAAAAATCAACTTGACAGCCAATGTCGTCAAAGCAGCTTGACAAAAACCCTTCGCTTTTATACCGAATCCAGGACAAAAGTGAAGCAGAACAACGAAAAACCAATCTGTCTATCATTGTGCACCATATTTGAAAAATTTTCAACAGTTTTTGTGCCTTTTTAATCCCTAATTTTTGTTGAGTTGCAAGTTTTTCGCTCCTTCGCCGGCCAGAATTCAAGCGTAGTTGTTGCCAAGCAATGAAAACATTGAAAAGCTTGCGAGTGACGTCAGTGATTACATGTTAGGAGAATATCAATATTGATCTTTGAACAAAATTGTTTACTGTGCTTATCTACCACTTATAATATAAAAGAATTAAAAAAACTCGTCTTGTGCTGTTATGGTGTAATAATGCACTCGAGGGAATGTTGGGAGAATACTCGAGAAGCGTGTAAAACACTCGGCTACGCCTCGTGTTTACAAGCTTCTCTCGTATTCTCCCAACATTCCCCCCTCGTGCATTATTACACCATAACGGCACGCGACTCGTTTTTTAATTCTTAATTACAGCTGGGGAGGCAAGCGTTCGCAATACCTGGCACTTCCGACGGGATTTAGCGTATGAGGGATTTTAACGGGATTCTATTCAAATTTAGGCGAGTATTTAGTGCGGAATTTTGAACGGAATTTTTCACACATTTGTACGGGGATTTTCTACGGGACATTTTCTGATTTTCAACAAGATTCGTACGGGTTTTCTCCAGCAGTTTGTAGAGGATTTTCCATTTTCATGTAATTATATGAGGTTTATGGCGAGATTATAACAAGACTTTCGGCATACGGTATTTCCACGAGTTTCTGCGGGATTTTACTCGTGTTTTCCACGAGTATTACACGAGAGGATAAATACGTATAAATATTATAAGAAATACTACAGAACACAATATTATTTACTGGGGACATATAGATCAGGTTTCTCTACTGTATTTTATACACTTATGTGTGCCGAAGTAAGAGCTGTTCGGGAATCGTCTTAAGGTGGCTCCCTAGGGTTTTTACTCAAGACAACACTGATGAATAAAACGACTCCCAAACCATTACCTTGCGTGATATGAGCACGAAATTTTCGCCAAACATGCGTTACATTAGTTTGAAGATTTTGCAAAAGTAAATTTGCGCTCAAACTCTGTTACCATGGCAACAGCACGTCTTCAATAAAGTACGTTTTTTCTATTCTTCTTGCCACTTTGAAGATTTTCTTCGGTGAATTTTTTTGAAAATTTGCAAATCAAAGAGTCGTGTTTCAATAGTTATTTTGCTGTATTTTAAAATAATTAAATCGATACATTTTCGAGTAATGTACGAAAAGGTTCAAAATTGATATTAAAAAAAAATGTATCGATTTAATTTTGTGAAAATTTGTATTTAGATTAACGAAAGTAATGTCTTTATACATATGAAATTAAAAAAAAATTCACCGAAGGAAATAAAAGAAATTCAAAGTAATGTTTGAAAGATTCCGCGAGCTGTTTAATACGTCATAAAATTTTCCAAAATTCACAGTTTCTCGCGAGACATCACGCGCGTATTTCGTGAAATTGATAACGAAGGCAAGGTCTTCGCGCGTATTTCGAGACATCACGCGCGAGTGCCACACGACTTTTTTTTATTTCCCGCCATGCATACGAGAAACGTTACCCTCGGGAAAAAAACCCTAGGGAGCCACCTTAAGTTCAGACTGAGCTACAACTAGCCAAAGGCGACAAAAGATGCTCAACTCAGTGAGCAAGCGACTTTGAAAACAGAGAAGAATGCCCAAGCTAAACTACGCAAACTGATTATCACAAAATTTAATGGCACTTACCAAGACTGGCCAAAGTTTTGAGAGCAGTTCCGAGAGACGGTTGATAAAAGAGGTATGGAACCAGTATAAAGTTAACATATCTGCAGGAATTACTTGACACCAATGTCCGCAAGACCATTGAAGAATTAGATATTTTGAAAAATAGAGGAATCTGTCGGAAGCAATGAAGACCAAGGTAAAAACAGAAACGTCGCTGGATATCACTAAGATTGCACCTAGAGTCTTACATCCAGTTCCTTTTCGCCGCTCCCATTCATGTTTATAATATTCAGTTTGTGTGGTAATTTTGTCCCAGGATTTATACAGTTATGGAGATTAAACTGCTTTATTCTCATGCCGATTGAAAAGTTAGCAATAATTCAAATAAACTTACAGGCTTGTCAAACTGTCCAATTCTTTAAACACGTTTTCATCAAGTTCTTCAATGCAGTTGTGCGAAAAATCTCTAGATTAAATTGAAGATATTTATTGTATAAATAATCCTACAGCTGTACGGTAATTTAGCTTTTTTATCTCATGCCGTGAACTACACAGAGGTATCTGTCGTAAGCAATGGAGAACAAGGTGAAAACAGAGACTTCGTTGGATATCACTGAAATTGCACCTAGAGAGCAGCCAACCTGAATTAGATATTTTAACCTCAATTCGTTGTTAAACAATAACTATACACCAATCTCTCGCTTCTCATGTGAAATCAACATTCTACTATGTCAAATTTTGAACATAAATTTAATTATCGGTAGTTAGTTGAATATTCGCCCACTTACAATTCTTCCAATTTTGTCATATTTTTAAAAACATCTTTTGAAATTCTTCGTTTTCGATTCCAACACGTCTCTCTAAAATTTTGAATATTAATCATGGTTGTTACAGTATATTAAGTTGGATATTCTGTCACACTATACAGGGACCGCGGAGCCTGTTTAAAAGTGGGGGGAGGCAAGCCTCCGTATTTCGTATTACAATTCCTTATTTCAATGAGTGATTTTATTATTATGCAGCGAAAAGTGGAGGGCCATGGCACCCCTGCCCCCCCCTGGCTCCGCAGTCCATGCTATGTCTATGTCATTTTTTAATAAGTGCGTAACAAATTTTGTATACATTTTGCAAAATATTCAGTTCAAATCGAATACGTACAATGCTTCCAAGTTATTCAGATTATTAAAAACATCGTTTGGAAATTCTCCTATTTCGTTGTTACTCAAATATCTAATTTTTTTAACATGAATTAAATTACCGGTAGTTACAGTATTAAGTTGAATATTCTGAATATATAAGTCATACTTTTTAAATATAATACAAATTAAGTGTACTTTTAGGCCTAAAATAGAGGAATCTGCCGTGAGCAATGAAGACCAAGGTAAAAACAGAAACGTCGCTGGATATCACTAAGATTGCACCTAGAGTCTTACATCCAGTTCCTTTTCGCCACTCCCACTCATGTTTATAATATTCAGTTTGTGTGGTTATTTTGCCACAGGATTTATACAGTTATAGAGATGAAACTGCTTTATTCTCATGCCGGTCGAAAAGTTAGCAATAATTCAAATAGACTTACAGCCTTGTCAAACTGTCCAATTCTTTAAAAACGTTGTCATCAAGTTCTTCAATGTACAGGTGTATGTACCACAGAATACCGCAAAAATTTACATTTTCCATATCTTTTGTCAAATATATATAATGTAGCTTCTTAATATTTTTTAGTATAGTTTATTGATATATTTTTTCTTCCTGGGGGTTTTGGGGCTAGATTTCATAGACTTAAATATTATTTTTTAATTGAACAATCATTCTGTGGAACAAACTCTATAGCTAATGTACAACAGAATACCAGTGCAGAGATATATAAGCAACGGTTTATCAGATTGTACCAGGATTTAGTGTGTCAAGTTGTGTGATAATACTGTAGGATATTGCTAACTTAATTTAGTGAAAGGTGAATACTAAAATCAGGACAGCATACCAGTGCTGTAACCAAAGAATATCAGGTTTATCAATAAATTTGAAAAATTCAGTTTTTCAATGGTAAAATTGATTCCTCGGTGTGATTCCTGTATAGTAATAATGTTGTGTTGCATAGAAAAAGTAGTGATCAACATAATTTATACTGGTTTGCAAACTTATTTTACCGACATTATGCGGGGAAAAAGGATAAAAAACATAGAATGTTATTTTTTGTTAATCCTGATTATTTTTAAGAATTTTTATGAAAATATTCATTTTTTGTTTTTTATATGTCAATTAAAACTAAAACTAATATATATTCACAAAAATAAAGTAGATAGTATGTTTCCTAAGATCAATAAATAAGACTGGTATTCTGTGGTAGCGTGGTATTCTGTGGTACATACACCTGTAGTTGTGCGACAAATCTCTAGACCATTAATTGAAGATATTTATTGTATAAATAATCCTACAGCTGTAGAATAACTCAGCTTTTTGTATTTCATGCCATGAACTACATAGAGGAATGTGTGGTAAGCAATGAAGACCAAGGTGAAAACAGAGACTTCACTTCCTTTTCGCCAATTATAGAGATTAAATTATTAGATTATTCAATTCTTACTCAAGTATTCCAATGGAGTTGTGCGACAAATCTCTAGAAAAGAATTAATTTATTGTTTGTTAATTAGACCAACTGACCAAGTGTTCTGATGACAAGAAAAGGTACAAACCGAAGAATGTTCAAAATGTTATAATTGTCACAAACAGCAGTAAGTGAATATTTCAGCAAACGTTTAAATCTACAGTGTTATCAGATTGCGTAATCCAGAGAAAGCTTCGTAAATCACAGGCGGCCCAATTTCAGGGTGAATGATCAGGAGTTGCGGGTTTTTAACGGCTTTTTATAAACAAATTTTATACTCCACCAAAACTATTCTAAAAACATTCTTAAATTAGTCAAATAACTACACTTTAACAATAAAATATAGTTGACATGATAGTATAATGCCTTTACATTATTTTAATTACTCCATGAGCTTGTTTGGAGCTAGCCTGCGTGGCCGGCCCTCGTTGGAGAGGGAATGAGGGCCTGCAAGAAAACCCAGCTTTCATGACTAAACGCCCTAATAAAGGCTCATTAAAGAGTCTTCATTTGGTCCTGTGCATCCTGCTTGCTGGCGATATCGCTCTCATATCGCTCTCAATCCAGGTCCAACGATGACTGCGCGTTTAGGAGGTCTACCCGCGTTACATCCAAAACTATTACTGATCGATGCACATGCAAACTCTGAGTCAACTCGAGAGTACATTCCTAGCAAGCGTAACGATTCTCAGCACGGACTCGATTGTCTTTATTTGAACTCGAGAAGTTTAAAAGCTTTCGTTAAGACGGACGACAACTGTTCCAAAGTTTGTAAAATCAACATATTTCAACAATTGGTCTACTGCGGTGGTTATGACGTTGTCTGTGTTTGCGAAACCTGGCTAAACGATTGCGTGCTTGACAGCGAACTGTTACCAGGTTACTCCATATTTCGTAGAGACAGGGTTGGAAAGACGGGTGGAGGTGTGCTGGTTGCGGTAAGAGATACCATTCGTGCAAAACGTCGAACCGATCTGGAGGGAAATAACGTGGAACTAGTCGTAGTTGAACTTTTCAAAGCCAATAATCAATCTATCATTTTGTACACTTTCTACCACCCTCCTAGTTCTACTTTGGATTCTATACAACAACTCAATTCATCTCTTGACAACATTCCTGAGTCCAGCTGCATCATTCTCATCGGGGACTTCAATCTACCTGCCATTGACTGGTCACTAGATCATCCAAACCCAAACAATAATGGTGGCCTTTTGGAAGACAAGTTCTGCGATTTAGTTGGTGACCACTTTCTTGAACAATTAATATCTGGCTCAACGCATCGCGACGGCAACAAACTTGATCTACTGCTTTGCAACCACTCTGAAATAATCAGTAATGTAACATCATCCACCCCTGAACAGTTTTGTTTTCCTACTGACCATCACATCATAGAATTTGAAATCCAACAAAAGTTTTCTCGCGCTAAACCAATCAAGCGGACAATCTTTGACTACAGACGTGGGAATTTCGAAAACCTTCGGACTTCTCTACTGCAAGCAGGGTTCAATAGCGATGACGTATTAACAGAAGAAATTGATCAGCACTGGATTCGTTGGAAAGAATGGTTTCTCGCGCATGTGAACAATTTCATTCCTACGAAAGTTGTTAGAGACACAAACTCGCCACCCTGGGTTAACGGAGAAGTAAGACATTTATTACGAAAGAAATATACTGCGTTGAAAAAGTATCGGCAATCCAAAACTACCGCCCGTAAACAGAAACTCCGAACTCTGACTCAAACTATCAAATATGCAATGAGACAAAAACATCGTGACTATCTTGGGAAAATTAAAGATTCATTTATCGGTAATCCCAAACTATTCTGGGACTACCACAAGTCGACATGCCGTCATCGTGCAAGCAAAGTGTCGGAAATATCGTACAAAGGCGTAACGGCGAAAACTGCCGTCCATAAAGCAGAACTGTTCAATGCGTTATTTTCCTCTGTTTTTACCTCTCCTCGATCAAACATTGGTGAGGACACTGTCGACAATTCACTTCCAATAAGAACGGAACTAAATCTATCTGAGATCGCAATCAGTGTAGACGAAGTTGCCCACTGTTTGCATGGTCTGGATACATCGAAAGCAAGTGGTCCCGATGGTTTACCGTCTAGGCTATTGAAAGAATGCGCCCACCAAATAGCACCAAGTCTATGTACCTTATTCAACCATTCACTGCAATGTGGTCGAATGCCATTAGAATGGAAATCAGCAAACATCACTCCACTGCATAAGAAGCAACTGAAAGAACCAGCAGAAAACTATCGTCCCATTTCTCTCCTTCCTATAGTCAGCAAAGTTTTGGAACGTTGCGTGTATTCCCAATTTTACGAACATGTCTTTCATCTCATCACTCCACATCAACACGGTTTTCTACGAAATCGTTCCTGCGTTACACAGTTGCTCTCCGTGCTTCATTCTATAGGACAAAAACTTGATAAGAACGAACAGACTGACATAGTATACCTCGACTTCGCGAAAGCCTTTGATTCCGTAGATCACTCAATTCTCCTTCAAAAACTCAAATGCTACGGTGTGACAGGAAGGCTGTTAATTTGGTTCGCTGATTACCTCAATAATCGTCGTCAGAGAGTCGTAGTGGACGGTGCTGTATCGCAATGGACCCCAGTTACATCCGGAGTGCCGCAAGGTAGTATCCTGGGTCCAATGCTGTTCGTTATTTTTATCAACGATGCTCCTGAAGTCATCAACAACGAAGCAGTTCCAGCGCTATTTGCAGACGACATTAAGCTTTACAAGAACATAACATCAGTGAGTGATTGCAACCAGTTGCAACAAACCATAACAAACCTTGATGCTTGGAGTCAGGATAACAACATTAAATTCAACGGGTCAAAGTGTAAAGTATTGTCGGTGACGCGCAAGAAGACCCCAGTTTCTTTTCCCTACCACCTCGGGTCGAAAGAGCTGTTGAGAGTTGATGACGAGAAAGACCTTGGCGTAATCTTCTCCAGCAAACTGCAGTGGAACTTGCATATCAACGAAATGGTATCGAAAGCAAACAGGCAGCTTGGTGTGCTTAAGAGGACTTGCTACTCACTAACAGACATCAACATCAGACGTACATTATATCTTTCGCTGGTGAAGTCGAAGCTCAGCTATGCAACACAAGTTTGGTCGCCAACTCACAACAGACAACTCAGTGAAAGGATTGAAAGAGTTCAACGAAGAGCCACGAAATGGATTCTAAGAACCAGGACTTGCGAAATGCCATACAAGCAACGACTGTTAAAGTTGGAACTCTTACCACTCTCCTACGATAGAGAGATGAAAGATCTCGTATTTTTCTTCAAGGCGTTATATGGTTACGTCGATCTTAACATTAACAATCACGTCTCTTTTATTCAACATGGACGTACTCGACTCAGCCAAGCCACTGGTGTAATGCTTCAAACTCCCATGTGCAGAACTGCTACGTTTCAATCTTCCTATTTCAACCGTATTGTCAAACCGTGGAACAGTGTATGTCAAGATGTCAATCCAACAGATATTTAGAACTTCTACGCTCAGTATATGATGTTGAACTATCCTGTACTTGGTCCTTGGTGCGTGACTGTCCTTGTCACAGAGAATAGCAAAGATAAATGTGTTTTAATAGTCTATCTTTAAGCGTTTGTGTGTAACCTGCCTGTGTGTATTTTGTGTGTGAGCGTGCGTACGTTTACTATATGTATATATAATTGTACATATACTGATATAATTGGACGGCAGGTGCCTTGCATGGGAACTTTTTGAAGAGTCCCGTTCGTACCTTGCCTTTTTGGATCCAACTTTAAAATGTCTGCGTTGAACTATGTAAATATTCGCTTTTTTTGGCATGTTTTGTATATAGATTGATCCAAATAAATTTGTTAAAAAAAATAAAAAAATAAAAAAACCCAAACCGAAGGAAATGTATTCGCTTGTGCATAAACATGTCAATCAAGACGAAGAAATGTAATAATATATTCCTGTGTGGCTGTGTGCGTAAACATGTCAATTAATTCTTGGTGTTGACCAATCAAATTCTACGTTCAAAAATGGAACGGCGTTTAGTCATGAAAGCTGGGTTTTCTTGCAGGCCCTCATTCCCTGTTCTTCTTCCCCCCCCCCCAACGAGGGCCGACCACGCAGGCTAGTTTGGAGCGGTTTATGCAACATTTTCTGTGGCCTATATGTTGTGTCAAATTGTGTGTTGCTCGTCATATGTGTATAGAAGGTAAAGGCTAATTACTATGTTCATAATACTTCGAACTGTTCGGGCATGATCGTGGACGTGACGTAAACAAACTGGTAAACAATACCGTCTTACGTGGGGTGGGACAGCAGTCAAATTCGTCGCTACTCGTCAATTTGACTGCTGTCCCACCCCGCGTAAGGCGGTATTATTTACCAGTTGTTTACGTCACGTCCACGATCATGCCCGAACAGTTCGAAGTATTATGAACATAGGCTACATAGCCGAAATTGAGAGAGATTTTGGCTCCGTTCGTCGCTAAATTTGCCCCAGTTATGATCAAACCATATTCGTTAGAAAGAGAAACCTTTGTGAAAAGATTTGACGTACGTCAAGTTTGAGCGGAGATATTTGACTTTGAAGGCGATGCGGTCGGGCAGCGAGTAATTAGCCTTTACCTTCTATACACATATGACGAGCAACACACAATTTGACACAACATATAGGCCACAGAAAATGTTGCATAAACCGCTCCAAACAAGCTTATGGAGTAATTAAGAGAATGTAAAGGCATTATACTATCATGTCAACTATATTTTATTGTTAAAGTGTAGTTATTCGACTAATTTAAGAATGTTTTTAGAATAGTTTTGGCGGGGTATAAAATTTGTTTATAAAAAGCCGTTAAAAACCCGCAACTCCTGATCATTCACCCTGAAATTGGGCCGCTGTGCGTAAATATGTTTAATATCTGCGTTTGATAAATTTCTAGAAAATTATATTAGTTAAAAAATAATGTTATAAACGAAAATGTTCACAAACACAAGCTGTCGAAGACTGGCTGTCTAATTAGGTTGAAGTTACATTAATTTGTGTTTACATAAAGTATTAGGAAAGACAGCACTGAAAACATGAAAGACGTCACTGAAAACATGTGTTGAGATGAAAAACTACTGTGAGAACGATTTATATTATAAACTATACATTTAATTTGGGATTATTGCGGATTACAGCTGGGGAGGCAAGCGTTCGCAATACCTGCCACTTCCGATGGGATTTAGCGTATGGGGGATTTTAACGGATTTTATTCAAATTTAGGCGAGTATTTAGTGCGGAATTTTGAACGGAATTTTTCACACATTTGTACGGGGATTTTCTACGGGACATTTTCCGATTTTCAACAAGATTCGTACGGGTTTTCTCCAGCAGTTTGTAGAGGATTTTCCATTTTCATGTAATTCTATGAGGTTTATGGTGATATTTCAACAAGACTTTCGGCATACGGTATTTCCACGAGTTTCTGCGGGATTTTACTCGTGTTTTCCACGTGTATTACACGAGAGGATAAATACGTATAAATATTATAAGAAATACTACAGAACACAATATTATTTACTGGGGATATATATATCAGGTTTTTCTACTGTATTTTATACACTTATGTGTGGCGAAGCAAGAGCTGTTCGATAATCGTCTTAAGTTTCAGCTAGTTTCAGACTGAGCTACAACTAGCTCAAAAGATGCTCAAAGGCGACAAAAGATGCTCAACTCAGTGAGCAAGCAGCAAGCGACTTTGAAAACAGAGAAGAATGCCCAAGCAAAACTACACAAACTGATTATCACAAAATTTAATGGCACTTACCAAGACTGGCCAAGGTTTTGAGAGCAGTTCCGAGAGACGGTTGATAAAACAGGTATGGAACCAGTTATGAAGCCTTATCAATCACAAGTGAGGGGTACAACAGAGCCAAGTCCATTCTCGAAGATAGATTCGGGAAGGAATCCGAGAGGATCAAAACATATACCCAACAGATTTTTGATCTCCCAACAATTCAAAATCTCAATGTCAATAGAATTCACGAGTTTACGGAAAAGCTGACTTACGCGGTACAATCATTAGAGACTTTGGGAAAGTTATCCTAAGTCAATGGCAAAGTAGCAATGACCTTAGACAAGTTACCTGCCATCCGCGGTGATCTCGTGCGGACAGACGATTCATGGGAATCATTGGACTTCATCAATGAGGTTGTGGACTCGTCGCAATCCTGCGGAAAAGCCGGCAAAAGGTGATAGGCTAGGGCCTTTTTTAACTAATGTACTGGAGGGGCCAAAGCCCCCACAGCCCCCATGTTGCCCCCCCCCCCCAGTAAGCTATTTTGGCCCCTCCAGTGAAGGTCCCTTTTGTCCAAAGTATAAGCAAAGGGGGAAACTGAGTTTAGAGTTATGGTATTCTCAAAACAAAACTGGCTCCGTTTAGATGGGATATATCAAAAATTGTCTCTGAAAATGCAGGAAATCAAGACACAGAGACTCAAGAATACAAAAAATCGCTGTGGGAGTACCCCCTTCACCTTCCCACACATGTAATACACCACCTACTTGTTACGTCAGTAGCAATGGTGGGGATCTGGCTCACTTTGGCTCACTCATTTTTAAAAAATATTACGCAACAATTTATCAAACACGTGCCGAACACGTGTCGAACACGTATCGAACACGTGACGAACGCGTGACGAACATATCCCGAACACATGCCGAACATATCTCGAACATATCCCGGCAACCATTGCGTAATAAATACCGAACATACCACGAACTTTACTTGTACGGGAGAACTCCTTAAAACACAGGGAGACAACGGGAGCGTGACACACAACCTCGGGAGAGTAACACACAACCTCGGGAGAGTTTAGGACAACAATGGGGTATAAAAATGTTTTAAAAAATGTTTTAAAAATGTTTGAAAAAATGTTTGAAAAAATTGTTTGGTAAACAACATTAAAACATAGTAATAATAAAATGAGCATTATAGAGGTAGTGAGATTCGAAAAGTCCAAATACATGTGTACCGTTTGTAAGTATGTTGGAAACTTAAGTGAGATACAAGTCCATGTAAAAAATACACACGATGGTAAGGTTAAGTTTTACTGTCCATACTGCTTGTACAGAACCCTTGATCTTAATGAGTACACTGAACACATAGACCTAGAACTTGCAAATATTAGTTTTAGTAAAAATGATGATGAAGAAAGTAATGATGAAGAAAGTGATGATGAAGAAAGTAATGAAGAAGAAAGTGATGTAGAGGGTTTAGCCAGCTGTGACTGGAAGAAAGGAGAGTGTGATGAAGAATGTGAGTGTGTATGGTGTGAGGAGTATTGTAATGACGATGATTTTTTTAACTGTAACATAGGAGAATGGTAAGACATAATTTTTCTAATCCCTAACAAGGATTAGAAAACAAAACTACTCTGTTAGTACCCATAAGGTAATGAATATAGAGGATTCGGCCATAAGTATGTTTAAAACTTTCGAAAAACATACCACTTTACCGTTTTTTCGATAGTTTTGAGCATGAGGGTAAAATGTGGCCTTTTTGCGTTTTTAAAAAACTTCGATAGTTTTTAAAAACCTTTTATATAACACACACTCCAACACATATAAATAAAGGAATGAACGACTTTAATAAATTTAGAACAACTAGTTTAACTTTTTGGCAAGCTGTGCAGGAGGAAGAAAGATTACAACAAGTGTTAAAAAATTTGGACATCGCTAAGAAACAACACAACAAGAAGCTAACTAAAACCAATTCGGAACTTAAAAAACTGCAGTCCAGGAAGAAGACTTCGAAACTTTTATTAGACACTACAAAACAAGACAACAACATTGCAAAGACAAAGTACCGCCAGATTAAACAAAAACCAAAATCAATTAACCAAGAAATTTTGGAGCACATCGTAGCACAACGACTTTTGGTACAAAACACTAAAAAACACACTACAAATGCCAGACAACAACACGCCATAATTAATAAGGATTTAAACATAACAAGCAAAAACAGGAACAAAATTAACAAAACCCATTCCGCCGTTAGTAAACAGTACAACCAAGCTAAGCAAAGATTTGTTAAGGTACAAAACAGAATTAAGTTTTTAAACGCACAACAACTATCCCTTCCAAAAGAACAACCTCCACAACCGGTAAATATTGGACAGGAAACCACCGATAACATGGCCTGGTTTACAAATGTTCCTAAACACAAAATTACAACTACAAAAAAGGTAACCAAGGATTTTTTAGTGGAACTTGCATCCAGTAACTGTAAAAACTTATGCGGTTATTTAAATTATAACGAGAACGCAAAATTGTCTAAAACCGGTCTGGTACCTGTCTCGGAAAAGTTTTACGATGGTTTTTTTACTGTATGTACTTGCCGCAAAAGAACACATGGTTGGTAAAGACAGCGACAAAGCTAAGTACTCGCATGTGGGAGCCGGTAATAGTACCATTAGGGAACTTTTAAAAAAATACAATCTTAACGCAAGCAAGGTGGAAGCAAAGTACATTTCCATACGACACGAACACCCGAAGTCCAAAGCTTACATGTGTAACGATAACAAGCCAAGAGATTGTCTAAGACAGTTATATATGGTTACTGTAAATAACGAAGAACCACAAAATGTAGAGAACTTTTTGTTAAAGTCCAAAGAGTATCGTATGTCTATTGGTGTTTACTTACAGGACATCGACATAACACAAGACTTTGCAGGAACGACAGACACGGAAGAATTTAAAAAGCACCTAATCCAAACCAAAAATTACAGGTTGGAGGGTACTTACGATATACATAATTACGACGACGATAATTACAACGGAACAATCGTAGATAACGAACATAGCGTTGGTCTTAACTGCGTTACATTTTTTACACATAATAATAATTACCCTTACCCGTTAGACACAAAGCTTATATTAAGATGGTCCAGATGTTGGAGTCCAAAAGCGTCCGATCTAAGGAGGGTAACCATTTAAGAGAGTGGGTAACCCAGGAAAACACCCGCCTTGCAACTGTAAGAAACCAATGCAAACAAAAAGGCATTACAAGGATAGAAACAACACATTATTGTGACGACAACCCGGACTTTAATTTACTACACAAAAGTATAGATAATGTGTTGGATTTAATCCCCGACTGGTTTGTTTACGATACCCCCTACGCAACCACCTGGACTAACTGGACATCCTGTTTAAAACACAGTTTGGTTGTACATAACGAAACCGCAGACGAAGCACTCGTATGTTATGCATATAACGAAATTACGCGTAAACTTAGTGGCGAACGTTTTCGAACCAAGACTGTTAGTAAGTTCTCCAGAAGACCCTCGTGGGTTTTAACGAAGTTTACATTAGATCCTAGCTTACCCATAGATTTTATAACTTACACAACCAAGGATAATGTTATACACTACACAAACAACAAAAATAAACCTGCTACAAGAACGGAAACACACCTGGATACGATAGGTCGTTGTATTTTACGGAAGACATCCGACAAAGAACAACGCACCGCGTTAACTAAGAGCGGTTACTTATATTCCGATAAGCTAGGCAAAGACACCGACGAACTATTAGCAAACGCTGGGTTTGTTACAACGCCAACATTTACTCCATATATTCCAAATACCAAGAGTAATAACAAAACAAAGTTACATTGGTCGTTGCATTTAGAACAAACTTTCGATCCGACCACCGTTATAATCCCTAAAAAATATAAAAATACAAAACTTCTTCCAGAGGAATTAAAAGCTTGTAACAGAGATACCTTTAACAAAATTTTAGAACAAGCAAGGGAAAAAATACAGCAAAAAATTAATCTTAAAATTGCAAAAAAACATTCGGACATAAGAAACCAACTGGTCGCAATAAAACTATCCCGTGGACAAGCCATAAAAATTAACTCTCTTCCATTAAATACAGAGTAATTTGTGGATGGTTATAAGTACATTAATACAAGGTTTGGTGAAAAAATGGTTGTTTGTATAACACCTGTTTTAGATAGCATTAACCCACAACTTGTATTCTCCAACCAATACTTAGAGGAGTATCTTTTAAGTGACGAGGAGGTTAATAGTATTAAAACTACACAAGGAACCAATACCATGTTTTGGATGGAGAGGCCAACAATATTTACACTAGGAAGATTTCCAACAAAGTATGGACCACTAACAACCTTTTTAAAATGTAAAACATTAAATGACCAAATACTACTAGATTTAGATCTAGAACTAATAGACCCAGACATTTACATACCTGTGAAACAACGCGTAGAACTTAAAAATTTACAAAATATTACGACTTTAAAAACAGGTACTATCTTGGACATCGAGGGTTATTACATTACGCAAAAACACAAAGTTGACCACATAGTAATTAAAACTAAAAGCGGTATGTTCGTAGGTGGTAACTTCCTGTTAAAACAAAAACCAAAATTAAAACAAGGTTGTGTAGTGCGGTTAGACAAAGTAAAATACGATAGTGTGGGTTCCACTAAACACATGGACTGCCTTGTGTTCCAATCCAACGAGTGGTGGCATCGTGTTAATCCTAAAAACATTAAGAAACAAAAACCGGAAACCCCCAACCCTAACAAACCAGGTGTGTGGCATAAACTAGACGACCAGATTGTGTTTTTACAGGATAGCAATATTGGTCTACAAAAAATGTCCAAAAGCTGTAATAATTACAAGGAAATAAAAAATATAAACACTACGGATGGAATATTAAATGGTACCAAACCAAGCCAGCCAACCACAAAAAAGGCGGACGATGTAGTAACCCCTAAGCAACCTAAACCCAGAAAAATAAGTTTCGCAAAACAAATAACTAATGCCATACGTAAAGACCCTGCACTAAAAGACAAATTTGTTAAAATAGATGTTCTTATCCCAAGTGGGGAAGATGGACAGTATGTAATTAACGAACGACCTCTAAGTTGTTTTGCATCCGTAAAAGGGATTAGTATAGAAGATGGCACAATTAAAAGTACTAGAGGGGTTTTTGCGAATATAATAGAGTGGTGTCGCTAACGGTTTTCTTAAACCCAGGGGTAAAAGAGGGAAAAGTTTTAAAAAAGCCTAGGACACACATTGTTAATTTTTGTAAGCTTAATAACTTAAACTATTAAAAATTAAACACACAACACACTAGTTTTAATGTAATTTCTCCTAAAAGGACTTGCTTTTATATTTGTTACTGTTATATTACATTCCTTTTGTGGACCAAAAATTTCTGGAGTTGTTTTACACAAATAATTACCACTTATATGTGTGTATTCGAACAGTTCGTGCTTTTTCTCATATTTAATGCTTGGATACTTATCTATTATGTATTCCAGCACAAGACTCTCCAAGTATTTAATTGCACAGGACACTTTCTCCGGAATACATACTAGCTTTCTGGTATGTGTATTTCGTTTGGTTTGTTGGATCCAAAGACAATCTTCTCCTGTGTTTACTAGCGTTTGGAAAGTAATCTTTTCCCCATTTAAGAGGGGTGTAAATACGAACAGAGGTACTTTAATAAATGCTGGTTGTGGATCCCAGCACACATATTGTTCGAAACTAATTTCCCCTTGTAAACAGGAATGGTTTTTAATGCTAGTTTTTGTTGTTTGTTGTAATTTGTTACCAGCCTCGAAAAGGATGTTGTGTTGTATAGTGGTTTGTGTATCCATTTTATTAAATTAAAATATTTTTTTTTGTGTTTTAAAACAATTTGTAAAACAATTTGTAAAACAATTTGTAAAACAATTTGTAAAAAATACAAAGGATCTCTCGGATTTAAGAAAAAGTGTCGGACACAGGAGGATTAGTACGGTGTATTTGTAACCCTATTGTAGGTTACAAATAAGTTTTTAAGCATGGTCTATCCGGTTGTGGGATTCCATATGGAAGTAACTTTTAAATTTTATTCCACACTTTTTACAAGGAAAAACCATATTACCATTGTCGTTGGTTGCCTTGTATCGACAATTAATGTAGTGGTTGCTGTGTGTATTAGTATTAAGTTTTCTGTTACACAGTACGCATATAATTGGATATTTTTCCATATTATTTTTTAACCAAAGTATAATAGGATTATACAATTTAACACACTTGCGCATTATGCTACCACTGTTGTACATTATGCTACCACACTTGCGCTTTATGCTTCCTAAAACTACCACACTTGCGCATTATGCTACCACACTTGTACATTACACTTCCTAAAACACCCACACTTGCGCATTATGCTACCACACTTGTACATTATGCTACCACACTTGTGCATTATGCTACCACACTTGTACATTATGCTACCACACTTGTACATTATGCTACCACACTTGTACATTATGCTACCACACTTGTGCATTATGCTACCACAGTTGTGTACATTACACTTCCTAAAACTCCCATGTTTGTACATTACTCTTCCTAAAACTCCCACTACTCTCCCAAACTATTCCACTACTCTCCCAAACTCTCCCGTGTCGCTCCGCTCCGCTTCGCTGTTTGTACAGTTTTGTACCATTTTACACACAAATACACACAAAATGGAGGCAAAAACCAAACAAGGTTGTGTAAAACACCACCTTACCCTAAAAAGCATATCCATTTAAAAGACATTTTAGCCACTTTTAAGACAGTTTTACCACTTTAAAAGCATATCCATTTAAAAAGGCATTTTAGCTACTTTTAAGGCATTTTACATAAGGAAACTTAAACCAAAACACACACAATACACACACAATACACACAATACACACACAATACACACACACACAATACACACACACAATAAAGTAATGGAATCCTTAATGCAAAAACCTATCCTAGAACTGCGTAATATTGGTAAAAACCTTGGTTTTACAAACACGAGGAACTATGGGAAACATAACAAAAAGGCATTGGTGGAAAGAATACACAAGGAAATTCCTAAAAGTACAGGACCAACACACAACCCGAAGGACATTGCATTGGTACAAACAGAGATGGAGATCTTAAAACAGGAAATCCAGGAACTAAAAACTTTTAACCACACAGAGATTTCTCGGTTACAAACAACGATAGAGACCTTAAGACAGGAGGTCCAGGAACTAAAATCTTTAAAACCCTCGGTGGATATTACACCATTACAAACAAGTCTAATGGAAATTAAAAAGAACAACAAGGCCCAAACAACCGATATCCAAAGGTTAAAAGAAGAACTAAAAACACATAAAAAACAATCTCTAAAGGAAAGACTTAAATTGGAGGATGGTATTATAGTAAATTTAAAAACTTTAAAAACTATTGGAAAGACGGAAAAATCCTGGTGGTAATTTAAATTTAGTTCTTATTTGTAACCTACATTGGTTACAAATAATGTTTTTACTTTAACTCTTGGATACACATAGTACTCTCGTACCCTTTCCCGCAAGCAGCTGTGCTTCTTTTTGTTTTTGTTAGCTTACTAATTGTACTTGCACTTATTGTCCAACCTTGCGATCCATACTGTTTGGACCCTCTTTGTTCCTGCATTTTCTTACTGCTAACATAAATTTCGTAATGGGACAGCACATTATTTTTCCAGATTGTACACAATAGTGTTTTACTGTTGCCTTTCTTTTTACCATGGTCGTAAGCCAGTATGTGTTTAAAAACACCTTCCAATGCATGTGCGAGTGCTGGTGTTAGGATGGATTTTATAGCTGTTATAAAATTAAAACAATCGTGGATGCCTTGTTTGTTCCATGCACCATATGTTGGTACAAGCTCTCTCTTTAGGATGTCCTTTGGATCTGGACGCACATCGTAGTCCACTCTCCAGTTGTCCCAATCCCCTTTCCGTCCAAGTTCTATTTTGGGATTGTGTCTTAGTTGTTCCAACACACTTGGAACACTGTGTGGTAAATCCTGGAACCTGGTCTCCGGGATAACAACAGACTTGGATACGCGAGGTCCAAGCGCTATGTAATCCTGTAAAACTTTTAATGTTTCCTGGTTGTAATGGTTTTTACATGCGACCATATATCTTTCCGTATTATTTGGAATATACATTCCGGTTGCTTGTTCCTTTAAAAAATCTACGGTTTCCCCAAATATCTCGTTAGACATTGTTTTGTACAGGATTCTCGTCCAATAGGAGTTCCATCTGTCCTGCATGTGCTTGTTTTGGTTATTGTTAGGATCTAACATATTTGTAATATCGTTCCCACAGGTTGGTGGTGGATAACGATTTAGAAATAACATTTTTAATTTGCACTTATTGTAACTTGGGTATGTTTTTGTTTGCTTTTAACAAACAAAAACTAATTATTAACGCTTCCACCACCTAATACTTGTCCCTTCTACGACTGCAACCACCCCAGTTTTCACACGAACTACATATGCATACGCCGCCCGGTAAGTTTATTCCTCCTAACATTAACTTGGCTTCTTCGGCGATGTCCTTATACACTTTTGTAACTCTACAACTTTTTTAAAGTTTTTGTAGGGAATTGGAACAAAACTGGGGTGTGGATATAGACTGGGATAGTTTAGAGTTACCATTACGGGCGGAGTAATTTGTATTGTTGTAATCCAATGCTTAGTAGGTAAAAAACTTATTTGTAACCTACAATGGTTACAAATACACACGAAGCCGCCAAACTCTAACTTTAACCCTTTTGGCCTTGTTTTAAGGACCAACAAACAAACAAAAACCATCCAAGCGTAAGTAGTCCAGGATTTGTAATAAGTTGCCAAACGCAACCAATTAAATATTTATCCATATTGTTTTTTAGTAATGTTAAAATCTTATTATTTACTTTACTACAACTTACTTACTTACAAAGTACAAAAATAATTTGTGCATTACATTATTTGTACATACATACATACCTACAATGGACAAACATATTTACACTACGCTAACTCTTTTGGATTTAACGCTTTCCCTTAAATCCGAAAGATCCTTTGTTGTGGAATCCAGTTCCAACACGAGTTCTCCAAGTATTGCACTTCTTACTCCATTGGTTTCTAAATCCATCTTTAGGATTTGGTTGTTAGTTTCCAAGACCTTAACTTTGGACTCCAAGTCCAGTGCGTCCATGGATTGCTGTGTTATTTTTGCAAGAAGATATTGTACGCGAGGTTTTAATCCATCGTGCTTTTTCTTGTACTCCATTGCGATGTCCAGTTCCATTTGTAACTTATTAGCTCTCCTGTATTGTTCCTCTGCAAAGCGCACCCAATGTTCCAGTGTGTGTAAGTTCTTGCTGCTTTTCTTTGTTTTGTTTTTGGTAACTTGTTTACGAATATAAGTAATAATACCCATTGTAAAATATTTTTGTAATATATTATTTTGTATATTTTTTTTTATACAAATTATACGATTTGTAAAAACCTAACGTTGTGTAAAATAATAATAACCCAAGGAGTAAGAGAACCCAAAAATAATTTGTAAAACATTATTTGTAACTAACATCGGTATGTACAAATACAAACATATTTTACCCCACCGCTGTGTAAACTGCTAAACACTAACTTCCCAAACAAAAATTAACATTGTACTTAGGTTACAATACAAAGGTTAAAAAACTTTAAAAATATTAATTTTTAAACTTAGTTGTCTTCCTCGTACCTGTAAACCTTACTTGTACAAGGACAGGAGTTAAGGTGTTCGATAAAAACACAGCACATTGTTTCGTCTGTACAAATTGTAATTTTGTGTTTAGGAACATTTGTAAACCAGGCCATGTTATCGGTGGTTTCCTGTCCAATATTTACCGGTTGTGGAGGTTGTTCTTTTGGAAGGGATAGTTGTTGTGCGTTTAAAAACTTAATTCTGTTTTGTACCTTAACAAATCTTTGCTTAGCTTGGTTGTACTGTTTACTAACGGCGGAATGGGTTTTGTTAATTTTGTTCCTGATTTTGCTTGTTATGTTTAAATCCTTATTAATTATGGCGTGTTGTTGTCTGGCATTTGTAGTGTGTTTTTTAGTGTTTTGTACCAAAAGTCGTTGTGCTACGATGTGCTCCAAAATTTCTTGGTTAATTGATTTTGGTTTTTGTTTAATCTGGCGGTACTTTGTCTTTGCAATGTTGTTGTCTTGTTTTGTAGTGTCTAATAAAAGTTTCGAAGTCTTCTTCCTGGACTGCAGTTTTTTAAGTTCCGAATTGGTTTTAGTTAGCTTCTTGTTGTGTTGTTTCTTAGCGATGTCCAAATTTTTTAACACTTGTTGTAATCTTTCTTCCTCCTGCACAGCTTGCCAAAAAGTTAAACTAGTTGTTCTAAATTTATTAAAGTCGTTCATTCCTTTATTTATATGTGTTGGAGTGTGTGTTATATAAAAGGTTTTTAAAAACTATCGAAGTTTTTTAAAAACGCAAAAAGGCCACATTTTACCCCCATGCTCAAAACTATCGAAAAAACGGTAAAGTGGTATGTTTTTCGATAGTTTCAAACATACTTATGGCCGAATCCTCTATTGTGGCCCATTCTTTTTAAACCAATTTTTTTCAAACATTTTTTTAAAACATTTTTTAAAACATGTACGAGTTCTCCCATTGTCTCCCCATTGTCTCCCGAAGGTCTCCCGAAGGTCTCCCATTGTCTCGTGGAGTTCTCCCATACGAGTGGAGTTCGTGGTATGTTCGGTATTTATTACGCAATGGTTGCCGGGATATGTTCGTCAAATTTTTGGTCGTCACGTGTTTGGGATATGTTCGTCACGTGTTCGTCACGTGTTCGGCACGTGTTCGGCACGTGTTCGGCACGTGTTCGGCACGTGTTCGGTACGTGTTCGGCACGTGTTCGGCACGTGTTCGGCACGTGTTCGACACGTGTTCGGCACGTGTTCGGCACGTGTTCGGCACGTGTTTGATAAATTGTTGCGTAATATTTTTTAAAAATGAGTGAGCCAAAGTGAGCCAGATCCCCACCATTGCTACTAACGTCCCCTTTCGATGATGCCCCCCCCCCCACTAACGATTTCTTAAAAAAGGCCCTGTGATAGGCAACAACCAGGAAAGCTACTCAATACACGGCATCAGGATGTTAGTGTGTGTTTACTGTGAAGATGCAACGCACAAGTCAAGTGATTGTCCAAACGTTACATCACCAGTGGAAAAAAGAGAAATCCGGAAGAAACGTCATCCTTGTTATAACTGTACAAGTTTCACACATCGAGCGAGTGAATGTCAGAGTAAATCCAAATGCCAGCTATGTGATCGCCGTCACCATACATCGATCTGTGAGCAGAAGGAAACTAAGAACAAGGAAAAAGGAAAGACGTTGCTAATTTCAACCGAACAGAGTGCTGTCGATAATGGTGTCGAGTGTAGGGCGTTAATCGACTCCGGTTGCGGAGACATTCTGATGGGATCACAAGTGGCACATCTTGAAACCTACCAAACATCAATTGGATCGGTAAGCGGCGATTTTCAGAGAGAAGTGAATTTGACCAAGGTAAACAGAGAGGAGTTTTGACCATCGACAATCCAGGATACCAAGACCTGATTAAGCAGTATCCTCACCTGAGAGGAGTTGAAGTAGTTGATCATGATCTGAAACCCAAGTTGCCCGTTCATGTTGTGCTGAGCCCTGGAGAGTATGCAATAATTTAGACGTCAATACCTTTGTCTCCTTTTCCAACAATAGTCGCACTCGCTTCTATCAAAATCCTTCCCTCACCCTTAAAGTTCACTTCTGCAAATCCAAAACATTCAAAGCGTCCTACTTCAACCGACTAGTTAAACTATGGAACTACACCTGTAAAGTTCTATCTCCTACCAGCTTCGCCAACCCCTCCTCCTTAAAAAGAAACATTAATAGGGACATAGGAATGCCATGCACCTGGTCATTAGTGCGTGACTGTCCATGACATAGAACTTAACTAGTTATGTTTGATGTTTGATGTTTGTATTGTATTGTATCGTAGCGTATACATACATACATACATACATGCATACATACACACACACACACACACATACACACACGTACGTACATACACACATACATACATACATGCATGTATGTATGTACATACATTTATCCATAACCTAACATGGCAGTACCATCGTATATATACATGAACTTGTGCATGGTTAGAGCTCGACAGCTGGACAGCTCGACAGCTGTAGCGCGCTGCACCGGAATCGCAGGGCCGCATATTCGATTCCTGCCAGGGACCTATAGTTGCATTTTTCGCAGCTGTTTCTGGTTAGGTCTAATAATTATATATAATTAACACTCAATAATTTCCATCTACAAAAACCCTTCAACTATTATTCAATCGAGTGAGATGCCAACAAAATTTGATATTTACGCATAACCTAACATACATACATACTTTATTGAAATGCTCCAATACGGGTTTTTCAGCATTCAATTACAACAATAAGATAAAAATTTGGACCCTATGTTAAAAATGTTACAAATTTATGTTATGAATTAGAATAAAATGTATCTAGCATATGTCATGTTTTAATTTTCTTTTTAAAAATTAAAGAAGAAATCTGTTTAAAATCGTCTTCGACATTGTTCCAGATTTTCGTTGCTCTATGGTGAAACGTTCTCTGGCCTGAAGTGGTTCTATGAAAAAGGAATGTAAAGAGTCTTTTACGCGCACAAGGTGATCATGTAACTCAACGCGTTCCTTGAACTTGTTACATAAATAGCTTGGTGCAAGGTTGTTCATGCACTTGTATGTCATCACTGTGTCTCTAACATCACTGTGTCAGAAATGAGATTAAGTTTATGTGAATCTTTTTAATGGGAATATTCTAATGGATGCGCCATCCTTCCTGACGAGTTTATCATCAGCCCAGAAGCCGTACAATGCGCTCTTTCAAGGATCAAAGAACATAAATCCAATGGTCCTGATGAAATTCCTAATTGGCTCCTCAAGAACTTATCTCCAGTTATATGTCGTCCAGTATGCTCGATTTTCAACCTGTCGATTAGTGAAGGATATGTTCCCTCTCTGTGGAAACAAGCAGATGTGTTGCCTTTACCAAAGATTCCTAAACCACTATCAATTGACAGTGACCTTAGACCAATCTCTTTGACTGCTGTACTAAGTAAGGTTCTTGAGGGTTTTGTTTTCCAGTGGTTGTCTGCCATCATTATGCCGCATATTGACCCTCTTCAGTTTGGTGGCGTCAAAAAGTCCTCAACAACACATGCACTTGTCCATCTTGTTCATCAATGGTTACTGGCAACTGAGACCCCTAAAACTGTGGTCCGGTCGTGTATGATCGATTTTTCCAAGGCGTTTGACCGGATTGATCACAATGTCCTCATTCGTAAGCTTCAGCGTTTCAACGTTCCGCCAGTCCTTTTGAACTGGTGCGCAAGCTTCCTTCACAATCGACAGCAACGCGTGAAATTGGGCAAATTTAAGTCTACCTGGAAAACTACTAACGCCGGCGTACCGCAAGGGACAAAATTGGGGCCCCTTTTCTTTTTGGTGATGGTAAACGATTTGACGACAGCATTTCCATTGTACAAATTTGTTGACGACTGCACGGTCTCTGAAGTTGTATCTCTGACACCTGGAAGTACCTCGAATTTACAACGGGAAATTGATGATATTGCTCGCTGGACTTCTAACAATAACATGAAGCTCAACGCCAAGAAAACTAAGGAGTTTATTGTGACTTTCGCGAAGAGTCAACCTTCGTTACAACCCCTTGCAATTAACGACCAACCGCTCGAACTGGTCCACACTATTAAACTCTTGGGAGTCCACCTGTCTAACAATCTAAAGTGGGACATTCATATTGAACATGTGTGTACTAAAGCGAGCAAACGTCTCTATGCTTTGCGAATTTTGCGACGCAGTGGCGTCCCTTCAAAGGATTTACGTTCTGTCTACTGCTCCTTCATTCGCCCGGTCTTGGAGTATGCGTGTCCTGTATGGCACTCATCTTTAACTTCGAAGCTTGATGATGAAGTCGAGAAAATCCAACGTCGTGCAATTAGGATCATCTGTCCACGTTTGTCGTATGCTGCTGGACTTGTGGAACTCAAGTTGCCGACCCTCTTTGATAGACGAGAATCACTTTGTAAATCATTTTATTCAAAGGTTTTACGTGCTCCAAACAACTTAAACACCTTGATGCCTGATCCAGTCCAGTCTCAATACAATCTTAGAAAAACTCGTAAATTTCCGATATTTAAATGTCGCACTAAACGGTTCCAAGACAGTTTCTTACCATACTGCGTAAGAAAGTGGGACGCATTAGTTTAGCGCAGCTTCTCACTGAACATAAATATTTAACTACAAATTTTAACATTTTAACATTTTACTCTAATTAGTATAATCGACTTATATAATTATATACTGTATTGTCTCATATTGAGATAGAAAATTTTTAAATTTTTAACTATAACAATTGATGTAAACTTGAGTTTTTCAATTTACAACCTGTGTATATTGCAAATCAAGATTTTAATAAATAATAATAATAATAAAAGTTGTTCGACGGGTAACCAATTTAGGTTACGCAAGGCTGGCGTGATATGATCAAATTTCTTGGTATTCGTTATGATCCTACAAGCAAAGTTCTGTACAGAGTGGAGCTTTTTCAGATTCGTAGAGGAAATATTGAACCAGACTGATGAACAATATAAAAGCATGCTGATGACAAGGGTTGTAGTAACTAATGAGAGGGTATCACTATCGAAGCTGTTCTTGACGCGGTTGATTTCACATAGTTTAGACATGCATGACGAAACCAATTTTGCAATGTGACAATCATACTTGAGAATAAAAAATGAGGCCTGGTTCTTTAGCTGACAAGACAGGCTTGATAATTTTTCGAAGCAAATTCAAACACATGTCATTAGGAAGAGTTTGTATAAGTTGCCCCGTGCCAATAAGAAGGAATTTTGTTTTATCGTCATTTGTGGTCGTCGTCATGGTTACACGGAATTGACGGAAATTTTTCGTATGCTTTTTTATATATTTTTTTCTACAAATGACTTGAAAAATTGATATTTTTAACAGAGAATTTTCAAACGCCGAAACATATAATTTAGGTATGTTATTATGCATTACATAAGAGTAGTTTTTTTTCTTCAAAAATTTGATTTTAGACGTTTGCTAAAACCATTTGAAATTTCTTCCTACAGTCAGTTAAAAATCAAAACGTTTTAGCCGACATTTTGTCAACATGTCCCAGAGGCATGGCTTCACTTTGACATGGTTTGTCGCGAAAACAAACCCGGTTTACTAGCAACTTTCTCGTTATTTCCGAACAGTATTGACTGTAAAATACTCCTGCTTTGCTGTTGACTTTAGCTTGGCTATATTTTTGGTTGTGGCTGTTGCAATATATTACACCAAGTATAATCTAGCTGGTCAGTGGAAGACTTGCGGGCGCCAGGTGACTATATAAACAAACACAACTGGAGCACAGATTAAGTATGAAAATCGCTGAAATCGCTGAAAATTGGAAAACATTTAAACAAGTATGGACAAATTATGCTATCATAACAAACCTAGATAAACAGACCGAACAATATAGAGTAGCGTTGTTTCTCCATTGCATAGGGACTGAGGCGCTCAAAATCTACAACGGTATGTCATTCGCAGAAGAAGAGCGTGGGAAACTCGAACCGATTATACACAAGTTCGATGAATTCACAATTGGGGAAATCAACGAAACGTACGAGCGATACGTATTCAATAGCAAAAATCAAGGAGAAGACGAAAGTATAGACACATATGTCGCGACATTGCGTACATTAGCACGAACGTGCAATTTTTGTGACTGTCTAAGGGACTCGCTTCTTCGGGACAGGATCGTGTTCGGTGTAAAAAACGTAGCAACGAGAAAGAAACTCCTTCAAGAGCGAAAGCTAACTTTAAGGAAATATATCGATGTGTGTCGAAGTGCAGAAGTCACAATAACGCAAATGAAAATAATATCAGACCAGACAGCATCAGAAAAGGTACACAGAGTCAAAGTAGCAAAGTCGCAGACTGGAGACCACAAGACTCCCTGGAATGACACGTCAAAGATATCGTGCAAATTTTGTGCTGGAAGACACCCACAACGCAAAGAAAATTGCCCAGCTTGGGGAAAAGAGTGCCTCAAGTGTGGGGGGAAAAATTACTTTGCAAGAGCTTGCCGAAAAACCGAAAGCAGACAAAGAGCCAAAGTACATCGCACCACTCAAGAAGAAAATCGTGAGCACGAAAGTGATACGGACACGTCCGATTTCGAATACCTAGGAAGTGTAGCGGTCTACGCTGGAAATATTTGCGCAGTTGAGCCATCTGATGAAATTTTTCCCAGAGAAATATACGCCGAAATGTTGATAGACGGAAAATCTGTTCAATTTCAAGTGGACTGTTGGGCGTCGATAAATATCCTACCAGAAGAGTTTGTAAGGAATCAAGAAGTCTCGCCAACTGCGAAAACACTCATAATGTGGAACAGTGAGAATTGTTATGAAAAACCCAAAGACACGAAAAAGGTTTTCTCTGGAGTTTGTTGTCGTGCGGGAATGCCTCATACCATTGATTGGTGCAAAAGCCGCCCAACAAATGAAACTAATTACAATTCACAAGGACAATTTTGTGTCCGGAACAGCACCAAAGCGAGAAAATCCAAATGTGAGTCAACTATCGACAGTGGAAGAGATCGTGAAACAATACCCCGGAGTGTTCGGCAGCCAACTGGGAAGTTTTCCTGGCAAAGTGAAACTAGAAGTCGACGAAGACGCTAAACCGGTCATCATACCAACCCGACGTGTTCCGACAGCGTTGAAGGAGAAATTCAAAGACGAATTAGACAGGCTCGAAAGCTTAGGAGTCATCGCTAAAGTCGATAAGCCAACGCTGTGGGTGAGCAGTGTCGTCGTAGCAACCAGGAAATCTGGATCACTGAGAGTGTGCATCGATCCAAAACCGCTGAATGCTGCGCTCAAACGAGAAAGTTACCACCTGCCTGTACTAGACGACCTTCTCCCAGAATTAGCTGAAGCCAAAGTATTTTCAACAGTTGATCTACGCGCTGGGTATTGGCACTGCATCTTGGATGAAGAATCGAGCCTTCTTACTACATTCGCAACACCCTACGGGAGATACAAATGGCGCAGATTACCTTTCGGGCTATCAGTCTCATCAGAAATTTTTCAGAAGAGAGTCCACCAAATTCTAGATCGCCTGGATGGAATTCTGGACATCACCGACGACATTCTTGTCTATGGAGTCGGGGCAACGGAAGAGGCTGCCAATGCTGATCATGACCGAAAACTGAAATGCCTGTTGGAACGATGCAAAGAATGTGGCGTTGCTCTTAACCCAGATAAGTTAAAGTTGCGCCTGAAAGAGGTCACATACGTGGGTCACTTGTTCACCAACGAAGGCTCAAGTAGATCCTGAGAAAGTCAAAGCAGTGAAAGAAATGCCTCGTCCGGCCGACGTAGAAGCAGTTCAGCGACTGAACGGTTACGTCAATTACCTAGCAAAATTCTTGCCAAAATTAGCGAACGTTATGGAGCCGATCCGTCGCCTCACCCGGAAAAGTACAGAATGGATATGGGCAGAGGACCAAGACGTAAAGAAGCTAGTTACTGATGCTCCCGTACTAAGTTACTACAACCCAAATGGCGAGCTAGAGATTCAATGTGATGCAAGTCAGAAAGGCATGGGAGCGACCCTGTTGCAGCAAGGAAACCTATCGTGTATATAAGCCGCGCTCTCACCGAAACAGAGCAACGATACGTCCAGATCGAAAAAGAGATGCTGGCTATCGTGTCAGCAAGGAAACCTATCGTGTCAGATGCAGTGTCTGTGCCCCTGGAAGCAGGGCCGGATTAACCACGTGGCAGATGCGGCATATGCCGCGGGCCTCGCGCTTATGGGGGCCTCGCGCTTTACTGTGCCACGCCCATTTTTACCAGAATCCCCCCCCTTTTTCTATTGGGACACGCCCATTTTAGGTGCCTCGCGAATTTAGGGGCCTTGCGAATTTAGGGACCTCGCGCATTTAGGGCCAGTAGGGTTGGCAGTTGGAGATAGCTTGGCTGCGAAATTGCAGTGATTTGCGGATAAAATTGAAAACAATTATTTAACAATTTTGTGTGTCTTGGAATTCAGGGCCCCGCGCTGATAATCTGCCACGGGCCTCGCGTGGCGTTAATCCGGCCCTGCCTGGAAGAGTGGGTTCTTGAAATTTAGGGTTTAAGACATACCCCCTACAGTGAAAATTGTTACTTTATGTATGTAATGTAATGTATGTATTTATGCATTGTGATTGTGTGACTCATCCAATTGAAATTGTGTTTGATCAAAACTTGGCAAGTTGATTGTAATGGTTCTGTTATTATTCAACATTAAAGTTTGATCCATCATTTAACTGTTAAAAAGGGGAGGTGTATAAATTACCAGCAGTGGTACAAAAATTATCAGGGGAGGTGCAAAATGATCCCAGGAGATGTGCTCACCTCCTCACACCTCCCCTCAAAATCCGGGCATGCTAGTGACTAAATGGCTATTGGAGCAAGGCAAGATCTCCACATTACTGGGTTCACATTAAATTTTCAAGTGGTAAAACTGATAGGGCTAGGCCTTGAAAGGTCAGGACTCCCCTCCAAGACTTCTATTGTCATCCTTCCAAATCTACACGGGAATGCACTTAGTTACAAATGTTCCAAGAGTGCTCATCAACATTCAAAGTTTTTTCAATCCACACCAAACATTCTAGATTGTGAATCGTTATTGGGAGGGAGGGGGTGGGTAGTGAACAATTGTGGACCATCAGGTCAGTTTCTGCTACTTTAGCTTCTTCATGAGAGGTCTGCAACTGTATGTCACTCAAGTAAGTCAATTAAAAAAATTATAAAGTTCACAGGGGTTGGATGAAATCTGGTTCAGATTGGCACTTCCAAAGGGGCACCTTAGGTATCTGTTTAAGATATCTTGCTCAGAGGGGGAGATATCTTCCTAAGAGGGGGGTGGAGATAGTGGACAAACTCCCCATTTCCCTTAAGGAGGAGTGTGAACGTTTTCTGTAATTACCTATTTTGCAAAATATACACTAATTTCATTTTCCAGGAAATATGATTATATCATTTCCTACAGTTGGCTTGGATAGCTAACACATATTAGGCACATGACAAGCTTGCAAGGTGAGCTAGCATGATTTTCCAGGCCGTCATCTGCCTACGATAACTCATGCGGACATTTAGGTGGGAATTAAATAAGTAAAACCTTGGACTTCAAAAGTAAACAAAGGTCATTGAGTTAAATTGATAGTTCAGACCTCTAAGTATAAACTTTGTGGAAGAATAGGGGGCAGTTTATTAACAACTTTTCCCCTAAAATTCAAGAACCCACTCTTCCAGGGGCACAGACATTGCACCTCCCCTAAAATTTATTTCACCTGTATGAACAGTCCCTAAACAATTATAGGAGAACTACAGTATATCATGGGACAAAGGGCCGTTTATTAACAACTTTCAGCAATCACTGGTAGTCACCTGCCTCGTCCCCAGTCGCTTTGGGGAAAAGGGCGCGCGAAGAAAACGGCGCGCGGGGAATAACGGGAAGGCGAAGAAAGGGCAAGCGACTGGCAAATCCTGCATTCAATATGGCGTCGTTAGCTATAGCAGATGAGTCAATTGAAGACACACATTTCTCTAGGCCTTTTCATTATGCTATCCTGGAAAAAAAGGTCGTTTGTCCGGAGAGCGAGTGTTTTAAAAAGTTATTATTTTTTAAAAAAAATGCTGGATTGGGACAACATTATCATGTAATTCACCAGAAAACAGCGACAGATGTTGTCACGAAGAAAGCTTCTGAAACTATGCGGCATTCGTATGGGCAAGAAACGCTTGAATATATTTGTTTTCTATCCGACAGGAAATCAAAGGTAAGTTCATGAATATTCTATTAATGCATATGCTCGAATGGCAATATCGATGAGGATTGAGGAATATATTTGCATGTTAATATCATTATTAACAATTTTCCTCGTTTCTGATTGGCTAAGAACATCAAAATTTTCTCTTAATTCTTTTTACTATGGGTATTTGGGAGAAAATACCACATGTGGTATTTTTTCCCAAATATCCCTAGTGAAAATTTTATTAGTATAATTTTATTTTTAATAGTATTTTCCTTGTTAATAATAATATTAATACGAAATACTATTTGTTCTCGAAGTATTAATGAAAAATTGCACTTGTGTTTGGCGAAATATTCGTAGTACGAATATTTCGCCAAACACGCGTGCAATTTTTCATTAATACTTCTCGAACCGTGCTATTTCCTATACTAATGACTGTATTAATAACGAGTGTACTTGAGAGTATTTTCTAAAGCAAAATATATTCGTTCCATAGGCTGGCGCAATCGGCATGTGATTTGATGTGGCTAGCGAGACGTCTGGGAAAACAGTACGGCTGTTTGGCGAAGATGCAACCGAAGTTGGAAACAAGACCTGCTAGCGGGTTAGAAACGTGTTGTCCCGGTTATGCTTGGAACCTGATGACAACATAACCAAGTTTTTAACAGAAAACGAAATGGAACTTGGTCTGGGTAGCAACTGGCATTCACCCAGACCTTGAAATTATTCCACACATGATTGCACCCGGGTTTTGCCCACACAAACAACATACAAATTCAGTTTATCACAGTCAATGTCTATATTTTCATTATGTTACTGTTCTATATTTATCACTTTCATCTTCATATCATAATTCACACATCAAACAATATACCATTTATCAAACAATAAACCATTCCTCATACATCAAACCACTATAATTATCTAACACCTCACTTCAAACCATAAAGAAATTTATTTATATAAATCTAATTGATCCAATAGCTGTTCCAACTGGACAGGATCCCCAAAACATGTTCCAGGATCCGAATACCTGCAACCACCAATTCGATCTGACCTAAATGAAAAATAAATAACAAACGTTAGAGATGGGGGCAGGGGGTGAGGTCATAAAAATGTTCGTACTAGTATGTTTACGGAAATTGTTTGTCGTTTGTACCATTTGACCGCAGTGTTCATGGTCATAGGGCCACTGGGTATTTCCGATTTTCTGTTGGACCTGACATTGCTTTGGCCATTCAAGATTGTGTTGCCTAAACTTGAAATGGCATATAATATATATATATGCATTCAGTAATACCTAGTTAAAATCTGAAGGCCCCACCCTTTTCACACAATATAATTCTCAGGACACCCCATACTAATGCAAAAAAATTTCAGGATCTCCTACTTTCTCCTCCATCACCCCCTTTCCATATTTAATGACCATAATCAAATCCTACAGTAAAAGTACTGCAAATTAAACATTTATAAACAGATAAAATGTAAATTACCATTTCCTTCCTGATCACTTCGAGACAGTTGGCTTGTTTTGTGCTTCAATGCCAAGTTTACATAGTAGGCCTAAGTTATGTACATAATTAAGGAAATATATTATAAGCGTAGTGCTTCGTTTGTCATTGATACATTAATTGTGTGTGAGTGGAAAGGATATAAGCCATGTTTACACTACGGGCCTAAGCCTAGCCTAGGCCTGGCTTTGGCCTAGATTTTCATAGTGTAAACGCACTTTGGCCTGGCCTAAGCCTGGCCTAGGCCTGGAAATCTAGGCCAATCACAATATGTGGCCTAGACTAGGCCTGGCCTTACGGCAGTGTAAACACTTCGGTCTTGGCCTGGCCAAGCCTAGGCTCGTAGTGTAAACACGGCTATAGATGGATAAATAATACTAAAGCATCAGAAGCATAGCTTGCGGGGAGGCGTTCAAATCTGGAGAGATGTTAAGGGGTGTTAAAAGTGGTTTTAGAAAGCATTATTCGCACTCCCAATAAAAATAACAAATTACCCTGGCTACACCCCTTGGAAAAGCATACAATCCATACTGTACATATCGACTATACTGACTAAAAAAAAGGATACTGTTTATGTCCACCTTTGTTTTCACGCCTTGTGTATACCCCAGGAAAAAAATATTTTATATGCCGGGTTAAAAAGACTTTCTTATCATGTTCAAAACCAAACCATGATAGTAAGAATTCAATAGTTACTTCTGATCCTTCCTTCAGCTCAAATGATTGCTTTAACTGCCTCTCTAAATCCGATTTTCGACATGTTACTTCATGTCCGGATGGTTTTCCTCCTACAGATCAGAGTTCAACAACTTATAAGCAAGGAGTACTCAAAAAAGGTAGATTTTAGTCTGTGATATCATATGTACACAAATCCTAAATATTTAATCAATATCAATATTTACATGCAAAGATTGCTTTGAAGAAGGTGTGAGGTGCTGTTTTCCGCCAATCGGACTTTCTTCAACGTTTACCTCCTGCAAAACGCCTTCTTTTGGTGTACTTGATCGCGGAGGATCATCTATATGTAATATTATTATGCTGCATGTTTGAATAAAGCCGAGAGTTTGAATAAAAATAATAGTATAATTGACAATTGCGGAATTGCCACGTGCACATCTGGCACTCATCATATGCTCAAAAAATTGATACTTACCGTCAATAGACATGTTGCTGAATGACATTTCAAGCTCTTCATCGTCAAAATAATCTTCTAAGACCAGGAAAGGGCCACTTTCGTCTAGCGCCATAATTTACATAATTTTCTCAGATTTATGCATTTGCAGAGTTTCGACAAAATTTGCATACTTTCGACACACGATTTGGCAGGCCCTTCGCTTCTCATATTTCAGTATCTCGCCATGCACTGGCCTGCAACTTATCACAGCCACTGATCTATATAAATGCACTGCACTGGGTCCAACGAAGGGCCTGCGGAGGAGGCAGGGTAGTCACTACTTACTGTCTGGAGTAGTGGCAGACAAAGGACTTTGCATATAATATATTTTCAGTTATTTTAATGAAGGGCTTCTTAAAAATACAATCTTTTGCATACCCACAGCAACCAAAACACTATTTTTGCAACTATTCTATAAACACATGTGGCCACAACCAAAATTAAAGCCAAGCTAAAGTCAACAGCAAAGTAGGAGTATTTTACAGTCAATACTGTTCGGAAATAACGAGAAAGTTGCTAGTAAACCGGGTTTGTTTTCGCGACAAACCATATCAAAGTGAAGCCATGCCTCTGGGACATGTTGACAAAATGTCGGCTAAAATATTTTGATTTTTAACTGCCTGTAGGAAGAAATCAAGTAGTCAGAAATACATAAAAACAATAAATCTAGATTCTTTGATCACAGAGCTCCATTTGAAGGGGAAAATTGTCTACAGTGCTCTTACCGATCACTTTATTTACTTCAAAACGTGCGACCGAGTAGTTTTCGAAGCCAGCTTTTTGCCAAATTTGCTTCACTCCTGTGTCAACTCAAAAGCAATTTTCTCGCGAATTATCGAATGGATCTCGCCGAAACTTACTTTTAAGAGTCCTGATCACCTCTGCTAAAAGTACACTTTTAAACCAGTGTTTGGAGCGAAAGATAAAGCATAAAAATTTTAAAATATAGCTTCGTGTAAAATACACATTTTCCGTCCGCCATTTGGCGCGAAATGGAAGAATAACAACTGTTACCGGCATGCATTGCAATTTGTTATGAATACTTGTTACTAATGACATACAAAACATGTTACTTTATTGGTTGTACGTTAAAGATTTTAGAATTTGGTCACGTGATTGTGCAAATCTCTATAGGCATTGAGATTGCTCCGGTGGACATTTATCCTACGGAGCTGTGATGGTAACCCAGCCATGTCTCAGTGTATGTAGTGTCAGTAATGTAAAGTTGTATGTTAGTAATGCAAAGTATTTTAAATAAAAAAAAAAAATATATATATATATTCACTCTAAAACAAAACGAATGTAATACCCCATTTTTCTAATGTGAATTTTTCTTAGATCCAGTACCTTCTGGGGAAAGTCATTGCTCGGCTAGACCAGACCTTTAACTTAAAAAGCAATCTCGTACCCCGAACACGCGATTTTCTGTATAGAATTAGCTATACTTTCGGGTAGTTAACCTGTAGTCAACGCTAACAAAAATAATTGTTAGCCAATAAATATGCACTGATGTCTGCGTTGAAAATCCGGGCTTACAGATCGATAGCAGTCTTGGAATCGCAATCTGAATCGGTCGGAACCTGAATCGGGTCGTATGTTTGGCCAATTTGGTCGCAATGATACAAAACTGCATGGTTAGCAATAATTCAGATAACCTCAGTGTTCGATGGAAGCGAAGTTGATGAAAGAGCTACAGCGACATCTACACTATCAGATTCTTGCCTTGGAGACCTACGTTTTAGCGTAGAGGATATTTTGGCTGCCTTGCAAATACTGGATGTTAATAAAGCCACAGGAGCGGATGGACTTCCCACCCGCCTTCTAAAAGAAACTGCTGAGCAAGTAGCTCCATCTCTTACTCAGCTTTTCAACCTATCAGTCATCTTTCCGAGACCCATTTCAATTGTTCAACAGTGATGGGAAAGTGAAATGGTTGAGCAATTTGGATAACCTAAAAGCCTTTACGTTCGCTTTATTTGGCGATGTCGGCAAATGAAGTTCGCCTGGTGGAAGTGCCAAATCGTACCAGAATTATCCAATAACTATAACCTGGTATGCGCACAAGACAGCACTAACTTTTCAAGCCCGATTAGGAAACGTACTGAAGAACAAACTAATCAAATTAAGTATAAATAAAGAATTAGAACCTAGAAAACGCAACCATATCAATGAATCCGATAGACTCGAAGGTAAACTGGTTCGTTAACCGTCAACGAAGCGAAAAGCTGTCCAGGTTGCAGATGTCTCTCACTAGATATGATGGAAGTGAAGTCAGATATCAAACGACTGAGCACAATAATAAATAATCTTTACAAATATTAATCTTCTCCGTGACGTACTGTTCTACCAAAAGTGCTAGCAGTGAAAATACGTGCGAAATAGGCATACATACGGACATTGAACCGGTACATTGTCTTAATCGGAACGGAGAGCATTCTACGACTGTGTACAGCGAGTTATCAACAGAACTTGAGGGCTTAAAACTTCATTTGGTGATTTCCGAGTCGAAAATCAACAACAAAATTCGAACCAACTGCGATGCAATAGACCATGCTGCCGAAATCGGCATTTTCCAAAATCAACTCGGGGAGTTTGTTCAATATGTAAATTGCTTACACAATGCAGAGGAGAATATTAACAACAACAATAACAACACTGCGGAAACCATTGTCCGAGTGGTTAATGAAAACAAAGAACTTATCAATACCGTCGAACGTTACGTAAGGAGTTGGACATATGTACGACGGTGCTGTGTAATGCAAATTTAAATAATCACACAGACCAACCAAGCGTCTCGTCAATAACAATGGTTGATTGTAACGACATATTAGTGGATAATTGCGTTAACCCAACCAATAACATTGGTTGGGTCGAAGAGACCTCCTTCGAAAAGACAATCGAGGAGACCACGACAATCAAAGGATCGAAGCGACGACTGGCTGAGTTACCTAAATTTGGTTTGGAAAATAGCCGAATCATAAACTTCTCTAATCCCAAACACACCTCCCTATTTTCGACGCCCTTAACATCCGACGCCTTGTAATTATAAATCCATTGCAACTCTATCTCAAGAACGAACTACAAATAGAAATCACAATCCCCACAACTGTATCCAAATAAGAACTGGTAAGCCATACACTTTCTTACCTTCTCTGTTCTCAAACAACATCTCAATAGCTCAGGAAAGAACGCATCAGGTTGATAAATTATCGAATACAATATGCCAATCGCCCCGAGAATGCCTACACGTTAAAATGAACTTACTCATGCGTATTTGCATAATTGTATAGTTTAATAGCGTAATTGAAGAGTTGTAACTTTCCCCCTCTCTCCTCCGTAGAGACTTTTAAAGGAATGTATTCAATGAATATATTTCGAAGAGGTCTATACGTATATGATATATATTTTATATTGCTTCTAAAACAACTGTTCCGATTTTAGTCTTGTAAAGTTGGGAATAAAATTTGTAACTTTTAACTCTATGTTGTGACATGTTATAACATAAAGCATGTTATAACATAATAACATATATAACAAAATATCATGTTATATCAACGTTATAACAGCAAGACAGGCAAGAGGGCGAAATTTGCCCCAGGCCCCCAGATGCAGGGCGCCAAATAGAAATGAAGTGAAGTATGCAATAAGAAGTATGCTACTGAAATCTACAGATTTAAATCATTACCTTTTTGAGAATGTATTTAATACCTACGTTTGATAAACTTCTAGTAAATTGTGTTTACTATTGAAAAATAATGTTATAAACGAAATTTTCACAAATACAAGCAGCAAGTTCAAATGAATAATGCTTGGCAAAATCGTTTGAACTGACTGTAGCTTGATGTGCATTAAGCTTGTATCTTCGTTTTTCGATAGTAACTTTAGGCATAGGAATATTCACTCTTATATACAAAACGAATATAATACCCCATTTTGCTAATGTAAATTTTTCATAGTTCCAGCTACTCCCCGGGGCAAAAAATTATTACTCGGCCAAGCCTTTAACTTAAAAAGCAATCTCGTAACCCGAGCCCGCAATCCTCTGGTGGAGGCTAGGCGAGGCTCTGGGAAACAAATGGTGATCATCAGATTTGATTGGTTGTTTGTTAATTTCTCTTTATACCCATTCTCTCTTACCTCCATTCCGTGCTAATATTGTCCTAAATGCTAATGTTGCGTGACTGTCTGTGTATTATGGTCTGTTCGGTTATCCAAATATGGTTGTATGTAAAATGTAGTTCCTCTTTGTGTATAGTGTGCCTAAAAATATAAGCTTCACTGGAAGTGCTTATTGAATTTCAAGACGACCTTATTTTTCGGAATCCGTTTCCTACTATATTTTTTGAAATATATTTTTTCGGTTGGCCGTTGTTTTTTAAGTTAAATTTTGTGCTGATCATTTTAAAATAGAGAAATGTAAAAATTTAAGTTTACGTAAGATACTTACAAGCGTTTCAGGTTTGGAAATGATTTGATGAATTGCTTAACTTCATCTACAGGAATGACACTGATGTTCAACAACTTTCTGAAACAAAATAAGCCATAGAATGTCCGTTTACAAAACGATGTGTTCAATACATGCATAGAGCAATTTATTCAAGGTATACACACTCCTGGGAGGCAAATCACGAGGTTAACCATATTTAACAATTTCGTCATACACAATTACATACATTACATTTTTTTCTAACTTTTATGTACATGTAACCTATATAAGTGCATGTGCTGCTTGACATGAAACTCAAGCTCAAGGTATAAGTTTTCCCAGTTGGGAACCTATCCAGGTACTGAACCCCATCTGACTGGGCATTACTTTTCAGAGGCAATGCCAATGCGCTAACCGCGCTTTTGCATGTGACATCCGCGCTTCCCCTAACAAGTAAAGCAACACTGTGGGACAATTCTGGATTCATTATATAATAATTATACTTACAAATCTGTAACTTCAAAAGTGGCATTGTCTATATGAAGGGTAAATGAAATATTGTTTATATGATTGCAACTGCGTCTGTGCATTTAGCGTCAATCGACTGAAAATTTCTCCCCTCAATTTCAGTGAGACCAAATAAGATCACTGTGTAGTTGGAATAACTTACCATGACAGTAATAATCTCTTTTCTTTGAATTTTCGCATTCGAAGAGTGAAGGGGGAGCACATGACAAGTAACTTGGATTATGCATACATGCCCGTCCACGACCACAGACACTTAAACAACCTGCATCACGAGAAATTAAGAGTAAATACAAAAAAGATGCTCGTCAGTATGCAATATAAAAAGTAAAGAGATGAATTTTGAAAATTGTACGTCAGTATTGTACATCATATATATGAGCGTGTTTTGGTTCACGAAATGCCAGAGTGCTCGATATCATATAGATACTACATGGGTAAATATCAAGATTTTTTCTCGGCATCGCGTTCGATGGCATTAATAGTAGAAGGTGTTAGTAGATGGAATACTCGAACGGAAATTTATATACAAAAAATGTATATAAATTTCCGTTCGAGTATTCCATCTACTAACACCTTCTACTATAGATACTACAGCCTGTTCCTGTTTCATGCAATAAGCAATCGTCAGGTGGAACTGAGCAATTTCGAAAAGCACAATCAAGTTTATATAGTTCTGGTCGAAACTTGGGCGTGTGGACGTTCAAACATTCCATGCATTCCTTTTTATTTCTATAGGTTGTTTATTTGAAATCTGCTTTTGTGTTTGCATGTTGAAATTATTTCCGATCTTTTGTTTAGTAAAAATTGTTTGTCTTCTTTCATGATGCAGAGTTTTTCTTCTAAACATAAATTGCATCTTTTTGATCCTCCGGTATACGAAATTATGATATTCGGACGGCTGACGTGTTCGAAACCATCGCTTGGGAAACCTTAGACGTGAGGCGAGATTACTTGAAATCGGTTTTTATATATAAAATCTCAAAATAATCTCACTGCACCTAATTTGAATGAATCGTTTTAAAAAATTAGTAATTGCCCTATTTCATACAATTTTCGAAATAGGGACACAGATTTAGTGCTACCAATGCCTAAGACTGAATTTATGACAAGAGTTTTAAATATAATGGTGTTTGCATCTCCTATTTTTATTTTTTCTATTTTGTAATTTGTATTTATTTTCATTTATATCTTTGATTTTGTATTCTTTATATATTCTAGCACGCCCCCCCTGGAAATCAACATATTTTTGTTGGGGCTAGCGTGTTGAAATAAAATGTTATGTGTGTGTGTGTATGTACGCTGCCCCACGCCGCACTACGCTTCCCCAAAAAAGGGGGGTTGAACGGATCCTATATATAAGAAAGATGTGAGAATATAAGAAAGATGTGAGGATTCGGCAGTTGTGCCATTTTAACAATGCTAACGATAATGTAATCGACAACCGAGGGCTGCGAAGTCAGAAGAATTTTCCGGGGCGCAGTCAAAAACACCGACCTCCAGGCTGGCTACAGCACTTGGCCCTTGTGAAACAAATAACATCTGGGGACAGACTGCTCCTGTAAACTGTGTACGAAGGAGAGGTGTAAATTTTAACAACTTAATTTCTGTTCATACTACTAGGATAATAAATTTGCAATATATTAGACAATGTCAAACCCAACAGCCAAAGACATCCCATTTTAAATTAGTCCATTTGAACATTAGATCGTTACGCAAAAGACAAAAACGGAAGCTCTTACACTATCAGAAACGTGGTTGAACACTACGATAACGAATGTCGAGATCTTCATCGAAGGTTATACATTATATAGACAATTAAGATCGCTTAAATAAACGTGGAGGTGGTGTTTGCGCATACATCCGAAATGACATTAAGGTCTCCAAACTTAAGGAAATTTTATCTGTTTCTGAAAACTATTTCCATCAGCTTTAGCTGAAACTTCAAAGTAAAAAGTTAAAATCTTTTGTGATATGCATATCCTATAGACCACCAGAGTGTCCGTTGTCCTGCCTGGAAACCAACTTGAAACCGAGTTTTGCCCAAGCACTTCTCCCAAATAAGCCTATTTTTATATTGGGAGATCTGAATTGCAACGTTATGAAGGATTGTCCAGAGAACACAGCACTAGGAAACTTCATGCTTGAGATGAACTTGGACCAATTAATCATAACACTAACTATGATTTGACATTACCTGCAGATCTGCGTGATTCGAAACATTATCAATATTTATAAATGGAATCGACGCTCACAACTTGTGATTTCCAATATTGCATAATTAAATCTTTTGTAAATATCTATTTGTAGTTTAGTTTGTAGTATTTAAATGTGATGTGACCACACGCCCCTCGTGGGAATAAGCTTTATTTGACGGGGCCAGCGTGTGATTTTTTAAATAAAGTTTTACCTAGGGAACCTGTGTCGTTACGTCAGCGTATCGCGTGACCGGGGGGTGTAGCAAGTAACATGTTTGCGTAATCGCGGCATTAACGATCTAACCACAGCACAGCTGGCATCGACGTTACGGTAGTCTGGTAACGGTATTCAATATTTCGTTGTGTTATTCTGTTTGACCGTTGTGCTACCATTTCAGCTGGTAACAACGTTCGGTGCCACATGTTTGAACTATAGTTGCCTTACCATACAGTCTGGTAAGGGTGCTAATATTTCGTTGTGTTATTCTGTTTGACCGTTATGCTACCATTTCAGCTGGTAACAACGTTCGGTGCCACATGTTTGAACTATAGTTGCCTTACCATACAGTCTGGTAATGGTATTCAATATTTCGTTGTGTTATTCTGTTTGACCGTTGTGCTACCATTTCAGCTGGTAACAACGTTCGGTGGCTCATGTTTGAACTATAGTTGCCTTAACATACAGTCTGGTAATGGTATTCAATATTTCGTTGTGTTATTCTGTTTGACCGTTGTGCTACCATTTCAGCTGGTAACAACGTTCGGTGCCACATGTTTAACCACAGCACAGCTGGCATCGACGTTACGGTTTAAAATTTTACTTTTTTTTTGTTCTCCATCGTTCCGGCGTTTTGGTCTATTTCCACCAATTATACTAATTGGTGTGAAGGTGTTAGCTCTTCCGGGGGGTGGTGTTCAGCTCAAGATGCCGTATGGATCTCAACCTGAGTCCAATTAACAGTACTCGTTCCAGTCCACCCCTCGGTCAACGGAGCTTGCACCTAACCATCCAAACGGGTAAGTATGGGTGGACTAAGGTGTTAAGGGATTGGTAGGGAAAACATTACAGGACTCCTTGGAGAGAATTCATGCTTCCAGAATAAGCGTGCTTCCAGAATAATCTATGCTGGGATACAACATCTGATGATGTGAAGAAAAAGATCAAATTGGAAACCTCTAAAATATTTTATGACTTAGAATTAATTCGTTTAGTATTTAATTATAGTATCATAGACAATTACCTAAAAGAGAAGAGATTTGGACTGTTTTCGCCTTCCTAAACCTGAACTTGAACTAATGAAAAACTCTGTGTCGTTCAATTAGGAGAATTGTTTTGGATTTCACTTGACAACGAATGTAAAACTATGCATAAACAATTACAGTGACAAAGTCAAAGTCACATGTAAATATAATCTATACATATATAGTTATTCATTTGTTTAGTTACACGAACACATCAGCCTTGCTGTAAGAATTATCGTGTTTAAATAAATGCTTGTGCAGTTATCAGTTTGTTGTGTTGTGTTGTGTTGTGTTGTGTTGTGCTGTGTTGTGTTGTGTTGTGTTGTGTTGTGTTGTGTTGTGTTGTGTTGTGTTGTGTTGTGTTGTGTTGTGTTGTGCTGTGTTGCATTGTGTTGTGTCGTGTTGAAAAGTTCAATCCGTTTTTTCTTATTGTTAATTGTAACAATACCGGTTAACGGTGTACTTACCTGGTATAAGAGCATCTGTAACCAGTAAAGTATAGATAAGGAATAAAAGCACAGGCATAATCTTGAAACTTTTCATCATGAGATTAATCTAAATCGTATAAATATAAGTAGGTACAACATCAAATTAGCACCTATATTTATCTTAACTGTATATATACATGCATGATGAAGCTAGCCCTTCCTGTGTACATGTGTATTACACGAACCTGTCGTTTTGTTCTTATAGTTGCGTTTTCCTTTTTTTACTGAGGAAGTGGTTATTTGCCCGTGACAGGATAGCAATATGCAAACGCTATTTGTCCGGCCCAACTATTTTTCGCGTTCTTTCAACATGCTAAAATGATACCACGTAAATTTCAATTATAATTTCGAGCAAATCCTCGGTAGTCGAGTGGTTTAATCCTGCCGCACACGAGAGCTCTTGGCTTTATAGGCGTCCACTCTCGGGGTACAAAATTGGCGTTCGCTTTGCAAGCGCTCACAATTAGCCAGGTCCTAATCCCATTCAGAATTTACGGATATTTGTGCGTTCCTGCGAAGGGAAGGGCTTCGTGGGAGCGGGCAAGGGTCACTGGTCAGGTTATATTGTCTGAAACAACCTGACATTATAATTGAACTGCTTATGATTATTGAACTGCTGAAAACGATCCGCCATGTTGGATTAGTGATGTATTTAAGATGAGTAGGTTTATTGGCCGATAATTTAGAGGTATAGTGTTTTCTTGCCCCTATCAGTGTCAACGTTTCTGAAGTTGACCACCATCTGCTGTCCCGTAACATTTTTACTGAAACCCACCCATCAAATACAAAATATCAGACATCACAATTATTAAGCATAGGTAACAGTGTCGGCAGCTTACCAATATCAATTCCTAAATCGTGCACGGACAGATTCTACACTTACAATTTTCAGCCGGGCTAGCGGACAAATAAATAATGTTATCATAATTACCTTGTTCATATTAGAAATCGTTCAACGATGACCAATCCAGAATTCTTATTTTGTATAGTCCATATTTAACTGATCATGTTTTATTATTATCTTAAATGATAACCACTAAATATCAAGCATCTTCTCGTGAAAATGAACAAAGATCAAACATTTAAACAGATGGCCACATTCAAATTGCGCAGTTGATCATCTGTTTTCAAGTGTTGTGTGTCTATTTAGGATACAAATGTCGAATGAAAGTAATGAAGTTTACACTGAAAAAATTATATTAAACAAGTAATATATAATTAAGCATGAATGGGAGAAAGATAATTCGAAAGTTATTTAAAATTTAATTCCATAAAAAGTATCTGTTTCACTTCAGTATGTATTTATACCATAAACAAATATTACCATCCAACTTCAATATCTTTTTTCGTCGTGTTATTGAAGTTCATGCGTATAAATATAATACACAAAATTCGAATTTGTATTTCGTTCCATTTTGTAGAATATTAAACAGTTCTCTGTTAATTACCAAGGAGTAAAATTTTTTAACTCACTCAGTCGTGATATTTGTGATGCTTTCGAAAAGGATTATTTCTCTATTTCCTTCCATTGTTACGCTGTCATATTTAATTGTGGGTTATATTTATTACTTGAACATTCTATTTAATTTTAATGTTGTATACTTAATGTAGTTTATATAATAGCTGTAATATATTTTAAATATTGAATATAATTATACGCCACTCCTTGGTTTCTCTTGGGCTCCTTGCTAGATTATATAATATATATTGTTAATTATTATGATGTGTGTATGTTCTTCTGTAGCAAAATAAATTGACTTGACTTTACTTAATGACTATATGTGGTCGATTGTTAAGCTTGGATCAACGTTCCTTATTTTAGACATTATAAGGTACAGAAAGGTACTCGCGAAATATTTATGAGGTGAGAGGAAAAGTTCACTTAATTTACATCACAAAAACTGCATATATTTTATTAGACGTATATTTCAAGTGTAAAAATGACAATTTACTATTATTAAAGTTTGCACAGACTTGTTTCGTTAATTAACATTCACCTTGTCCTTCTTTTCGTGGTCCAGATAATTTTTCATCTAACTGAACTAACGCAATTTTGAATGGCAAAATTCCGCTTAGTACTCAAAAAGCTCCTTATAAAGTAAAGGAAAAATGCCGAAATTCAAATCGTTATTTGGGAGAATTAATGGGCAGTACCGAGCCCATTGGGCGAGTAGACTTGGATTTAGACTTGGTCCAGTACAAATAAATATCTTTTTTTTTCTATTTAATATAGTTAAAATCTGTTTCCAAAGGTTGTTTTGTTATAAGTAAGTCTGACTCGGCCTCAATGGTGTTTTTCAAAACATTGTTACCATGGTTACCAAGATATGACACTCCCCATGGTGAAAATAGCGTAACTTTTTCAAACATGATAACTAGAAGCGGGGCCTAGAGTAGCCAACACAGTAGCCTAGACAGTAGCCAACACAGTAGCCAACACAGTAGCCAACACGGTAGCCAACACGGTAGCCAACACGGTAGCCAACACGGTAGCCAACACGGTAGCCAACACGGTAGCCAACACGGTAGCCTACACGGTAGCATACACGGTAGCCAACACGGTAGCCAACACAGTAGCCTACACAGTAGCCTACACAGTACCTACACAGTAGCCAACACAGTAGCCAACACAGTAGCCAACACAGTAGCCAACACAGTAGCCAACACAGTAGCCAACACAGTAGCCAACACAGTAGCCAACACAGTAGCCAACACAGTAGCCAACACAGTAGCCAACACAGTAGCCAACACAGTAGCCAACACAGTAGCCAACACAGTAGCCAACACAGCAGCCAACACAGTAGGCAACATGGTAGGCAACATGGTAGCCAACACAGTAGCCAACACAGTAGGCAACATGGTAGCCAACACAGTAGCCTACACAGTTGCCAACACAGTAGCCAACACAGTATCCAACACAGTAGTCAACACAGTAGCCTACACAGTACCTACACAGTAGCCAACACGGTAGCCAAAACAGTAACTAACACAGTAGCCTACACAGTAGCCAACACAGTAGCCAACACATTATCCAACACAGTAGTCAACACTGTAGCCTACACAGTATCCAACACAGTAGTCAACACGGTAGCCAACACGGTAGCCAACACGGTAAGCAACACAGTAGCCTACAAAGTAGCCAACACAGTAGCCAACACGGCAGCCAACACAATAGCAGTAGCCAACACAGTAGCCAACACAGTAGCCAACACAGTAGCCAACATAGTAGCCAACATAGTAGCCAACACAGTAGCCAACACAGTAGCCAACACAGTAGCCAACACAGCAGCCAACACAGTAGGCAACATGGTAGGCAACATGGTAGCCAACACAGTAGCCAACACAGTAGGCAACATGGTAGCCAACACAGTAGCCTACACAGTTGCCAACACAGTAGCCAACACAGTATCCAACACAGTAGTCAACACAGTAGCCTACACAGTACCTACACAGTAGCCAACACGGTAGCCAAAACAGTAACCAACACAGTAGCCTACACAGTAGCCAACACAGTAGCCAACACAGTATCCAACACAGTAGTCAACACAGTAGCCTACACAGTATCCAACACAGTAATCAACACGGTAGCCAACACGGTAGCCAACACGGTAGGCAACACAGTAGCCTACAAAGTAGCCAACATAGTAGCCAACACAGTAGCCAACACAGTAGCCTACACAATAGCCAACACAGCAGCCAACACAATAGCCAACACAGTAGCCAACACAGTAACCAACACAGTAGCCAACACAGTAGCCAACACAGTAGCCAACACAGTAGCCAACACAGTAGCCTACACAGTTGCCAACACAATAGCTAACACAGTAGCCAACACAGTTGCCAACACTGCAGCCAACACAGTAGCCAACACAGTAGCCAACACAGTAGCCAACACAATAGCCAACACAGTAGCCAACACAGTAGCCAATACAGTAGCCAACACAGTAGCCAACACAGTAGCCAACGCAGTAGCCAACGCAGCAGCCAAAACAGCAGCCAACACGGTAGCCAACACCGTAGCCAACACGGTAGCCTACACGGTAGCCTACACGGTAGCCTACAGGGTAGCCTACACGGTAGCCAACACGGTAGCCAACACGGTAGCCTACACGGTAGCCAACACAGTAGCCAACACAGTAGCCAACGCCCTAGCCAGCACAGTAGCCAACACAGTAGCCCACACAGTAGCCAACACAGTAGCCAACACAATAGCCAACACAGTAGCCAACACAGTAGCAAACACAGCAGCCAAAACAGCAGCCAATACAGTAGCCAACACAGTAGCCAACACGGTAGCCTACACGGTAGCAAACACGGTAGCCAACACGGTAGCCAACACGGTAGCCAACACCGTAGCCAACACGGTAGCCAACACGGTAGCCAACACGGTAGCCAACACAGTGGCCAACACAGTAGCCTACACAGTAGCCAACACAGTAGCCAACACAGTAGCCAACGCCCTAGTCAACACAGTACCCAACACATTAGCCAACACAGTAGCCAACACAGCAGCCAACACAGTAGCCAACACAGTAGCCAACGCAGTAGGCAACATTGTAGCCACCACAGTAGCCAACACAGTAGCCTACACAGTATCCAACACAGTAGCCAACACAGTAGCCAACACAGTAGCCAATAAAGTAGCCAACACAGTAGCCAACACAGTAGCCTACACAGTAGCCAACACAGTAGCCTACACAGTAGCGTACACACTTGCCTACACAGTAGCCTACACAGTAGCCTACACAGTAGCCAACACAGTAGCCAACACAGTATCCAACACAGTATTCAACACAGTAGCCTACACAGTATCCAACACAGTAGTCAACGCGGTAACCAACACGGTAGCCAACACGGTAGCCAACGCAGTAGCCAACACAGCAGCCAACACAGTAGCAGTAGCCAACACAGTAGCCAACACAGTAGCCAACACAGTAGCCAACACAGTAGCCAACACAGTAGCCAACACAGAGGCCAACACAGTAGCCTACACAGTACCCAACACAGTAGCCTACACAGTAGCCTACACAGTAGCCAACACAGTAACCAACATAACAGCCAACACAGTAGCCAACACAGTAGCCAACACAGTAGCCTACACAGTAACCAACACAGCAGCCAACGCAGTAGCCAACACGGTAGCCAACACGGTAGCAAACACGGTAGCCAACACAGTAGCCAACACGGTAGCCAACACAGTAACCAACACAGTAGCCAACACGGTAGCCTACACGGTAGCCAACACGGTAGCCTACACGGTAGCCAACACGGTAGCCAACACAGTAGCCTACACAGTAGCCTGCCAACACAGTAGCCAACACAGTAGCCAACACAGTAGCCAACACAGTAGCCAACACAGTAGCCTACACAGTAGCCAACACAGTAGCCAACACAGTAGCCAACGACCTAGTCAACACAGTACCCAACACATTAGCCAACACAGTAGCCACCACAGCAGCCAACACAGTAGCCAACACAGTAGCCAACGCAGTAGGCAACATTGTAGCCACCACAGTAGCCAACACAGTAGCCTACACAGTATCCAACACAGTAGCCAACACAGTAGCCAATAAAGTAGCCAACACAGTAGCCAACACAGTAGCCTACACAGTAGCCAACACAGTAGCCTACACAGTAGCGTACACACTTGCCTACACAGTAGCCTACACAGTAGCCTACACAGTAGCCAACACGGTAGCCAACACAGTAGCCTACACAGTTGCTTACACAGTATCCAACACAGTATTCAACACAGTAGCCTACACAGTATCCAACACAGTAGTCAACGCGGTAACCAACACGGTAGCCAACACGGTAGCCAACGCAGTAGCCAACACAGCAGCCAACACAGTAGCAGTAGCCAACACAGTAGCAGTAGCCAACACAGTAGCCAACACAGTAGCCAACACAGTAGCCAACACAGTAGCCAACACAGTAGCCAACACAGAGGCCAACACAGTAGCCTACACAGTAGCCAACACAGTAGCCTACACAGTAGCCTACACAGTAGCCAACACAGTAACCAACATAGCAGCCAACACAGTAGCCAACACAGTAGCCAACACAGTAGCCTACACAGTAACCAATACAGCAGCCAACGCAGTAGCCAACACGGTAGCCAACACGGTAGCAAACACGGTAGCCAACACAGTAGCCAACACGGTAGCCAACACAGTAACCAACACAGTAGCCAACACGGTAGCCTACACGGTAGCCAACACGGTAGCCTACACGGTAGCCAACACGTAGCCGGTTAAATAACACAGTAGCCAACACAGTAGCCAACACCGTAGCCAACACAGTATCCAACACAGTAGCCAACACTGTATCCTACACTGTAGCCAACACGGTAGCCTACACGGTAGCCAACACGGTAGCCAACACAGTAGCCTACACAGTAGCCTACACAGTAGCCAACACGGTAGCCAACACGGTAGCCAACACAGCCTCAGCACAGCCAACAACGCCCTGTAGCCAACACAGTAGCCAACACAGTAGCCTACACAGTAGCCTACACAGTAGCCAACACAGTAGCCAACACAGTAGCCAACACAGTAGCCTACACAGTAGCCTACACAGTAGCTAACACCGTAGCCAATACAGTAGCCAACACCGTAGCCAACACAGTAGCCTACACAGTATCCAACACAGTAGCCAACACAGTAGCCAACACGGTAGCCAACACGGTAGCCAACACGGTAGCCAACACAGTAGCCAACACGGTAGCCAACACAGTAGCCAACACAGTAGCCAACACGGTAGCCAACACGGTAGCCAACACGGTAGCCAACACAGTAGCCAACACGGTAGCCAACACGGTAGCCAACACGGTAGCCTACACGGTAGCCTACACGGTAGCCTACACGGTAGCCTACACGGTAGCCAACACGGTATCCAACACGGTAGCCAACACGGTAGCCAACACGGTAGCCAACACGGTAGCCAACACGGTAGCCAACACGGTAGCCAACACAGTAGCCAACACAGTAGCCAACACAGTAGCCAACACAGTAGCCAACACAGTAGCCAACACAGTAGCCAACACAGTAGCCAACACAGTAGCCAACACAGTAGCCAACACAGTGACAGCATTCACGGTAGCCAACACAGTGGCCAACACAGTAGCCAACACAGTAGCCAACACGGTAGCCAACACAGTAGCCTACACAGTAGCCTACACAGTAGCCAACACAGTAGCCAACACAGTAGCCAACACAGTAGCCAACACAGTAGCCAACACAGTAGCCAACACAGTAGCCTACACAGTAGCCAACACCGTAGCCAATACAGTAGCCAACACCGTAGCCAACACCGTAGCCTACACAGTATCCAACACAGTAGCCTACACAGTAGCCTACACAGTAGCCAACACCGTAGCCAACACAGTAGCCAACACAGTAGCCTACACAGTAGCCAACACAGTAACCAACATAGCAGCCAACACAGTAGCCTACACAGTAGCCAACACAGTAACCAACATAGCAGCCAACACAGTAGCCAACACAGTAGCCAACACAGTAGCCTACACAGTAGCCTACACAGTAGCCAACACCGTAGCCAACACAGTAGCCAACACAGTAGCCTACACAGTAGCCAACACAGTAACCAACATAGCAGCCAACACAGTAGCCAACACAGTAGCCAACACAGTAGCCAACACAGTAGCCTACACAGTAGCCTACACAGTAGCCAACACAGTAGCCAACACAGTAGCCAACACAGTAGCCAACACAGTAGCCAACACAGTAGCCAACACAGTAGCCTACACAGTAGCCTACACAGTAGCCTACACAGTAGCCAACACAGTAGCCAACACAGTAGCCAACACAGTAGCCAACACAGTAGCCAACACAGTAGCCAACACAGTAGCCAACACAGTAGCCAACACAGTAGCCAACACAGTAGCCAACACAGTAGCCAACACAGTAGCCTACACAGTAGCCTACACAGTAGCCAACACCGTAGCCAATACAGTAGCCAATACAGTAGCCAACACAGTAGCCTACACAGTATCCAACACAGTAGCCAGCACAGTAGCCATCACAGTAGCCTACACAGTAGCCAACACAGTAGCCAACACAGTAGCCTAGACAGTAGCCAACACAGTAGCCAACACGGTAGCCAACACGGTAGCCAACACGGTAGCCAACACGGTAGCCAACACAGTAGCCAACACGGTAGCCAACACGGTAGCCTACACGGTAGCCTACACGGTAGCCAACACGGTATCCAACACGGTATCCAACACGGTAGCCAACACGGTAGCCAACACGGTAGCCAACACGGTAGCCAACACGGTAGCGAACACGGTAGCCAACACGGTAGCCAACACAGTAGCCTACACAGTAGCCAACACAGTAGCCAACACAGTAGCCAACACAGCAGCCAACACAGTAGCCAACACAGTAGCCTACACAGTAGCCTACACAGTAGCCAACACAGTAGCCTACACAGTAGCCAACACAGTAACCAACATAGCAGCCAACACAGTAGCCAACACAGTAGCCAACACAGTAGCCAACACAGTAGCCAACACTGTAGCCTACTCCAATGTGTTTGGCAATATTTCGAAGAGGCTTTCAAAGTCACAGATTGCCACTTTTATGAAGCGAAATCTGTCTCATAGCAAGTCATTGAAACAACGCAAGAAGAAAGAAAGAATATTACGCCTGCAAGGATGCCTTAAAAGTTAGAATGTGTTTGTTTGATATTCAATTGGCTAAGATCCTCACAATAACATGGATATCCCAACAATAACAAAGAGATTCCCCCAATAACATAGAGGTCCAGGGCCGTCGCGAAGAGGTATACGCATGGGGGATGAGTATCTCATTGGCCGACAAAAGCGAGGTGTGGTCTCTGACCGTGGCAAAAGGTCCTCGCATAACTATGGGGTCCGGGGACATACTCCCTAGAGAACATTTTCAGATTTGAAGCCCAGAAATGCCATTTCCTACATTCTGAGCTGGCGCGGCCCTGTTGAAATCCCCATATTTACACTTCACGTGTTTTGGTTCATTTTGCAAGTTTTTGATTTCTGTATTTATATTGCTAAATATTTAATTTTTTCGTTTTACTTTACTCATTATTGATAAAGATGACTTCAGTGTTCAATGTGATCTGGCAGTTAACAACGAGATGTCTGATATCAGTTTCATTTGCAACTCTTCGAACAAGAATTTCTACGGGCACAAATATGTTTTAGCAACAAGCAGTTCTGTTTTCAACGCGATGTTTTATGGAGTATTAGCTGAGCGGGGCTCGGTTATCACACTTGATGATACAGACGACGACAGTTTTGAAGAATTTTTGAGCTTCCTTTACACAGACAAATTTAGCTTGACTTGTAGAGAATGTTCCCTCTGTATTGTACCTTGCTAAAAAATATATGGTCCCAAACAGCATTGTGTGTTGAGGAGCTGTATAGAGAAATGAATGCTGAAAATGTGCTCAAAATGTTGGAATATGCTATATGTTTTGACGAGCAAGAATTGTGGCGACATGTTGGCATTTCATAGAAAGGTATACAAGTGATGGTGTGAGCGCAGAAAATTTCAATAACATCAGTCTAAAGACACTCATGACTTTACTGAATCGAGATAAGTTAGATGTTCCTGAAGTCAAATTGTTTCAAGCGATGTTAACATGGAGTGAGATCCAGTGTGCACAAACTAATTTAAAGCCAACAGCTGCGAACAAAAGATCTGCCATGGGTGATGCAATAAAATACCTTAGCATGAACCAACAAGAGTTTGCAGAGCATGTGTCAAAATCTGGCTTGTTCACTGCCGAGGAACTAGTATTAATGTTTCAGAAAATAAATGGTTTAGAATCAGGTTTGGAGTGGACTCTTTCTTTGAGAGAACCACCATTAAAGACAATAAAGGTTACCCATCGAAATGTTCGCTTTAGAAAGTGCAAGTTAAGGTACATGGCAATATAATTGCTAGCCAGATCGTCTCTGCTTTTCTGTCTCCAAAGATGCACTGATCCATGGTGGCCGTTTATTTGGGGACAGGCATGAAAGTGTATGATGTAACTTTAGAAGTCAAAGGTGCCAAAGTAAGCAAAACATGCAAGGCTGACCCTAGATTGGGGTTATATGGCTTAGATGCCATGTTGGAATCACCTGTTGTTATAGAAGCAAACGAAGTTGTGACACTGACTGCTAGAATTAAAGGACCACCTACAATTCTGGGAACTTGTGGAATAATTAGAGTTGAAAACTGGGGAGTCACTGTGACATTTAGTGATGCACATTTCTCTGATAGGACCAAAGCATCAAAAGGACAGTTTTATAATGTAATACTATCAAGTGTGTTTATATGTTTACATGTACATTTCTGTAATGATAGAAACAAAGCATCAAAAGGACAGTTTTATAATGTAATACTTTCAGTTTAGGGTGTGTTTACATGCTTACATGCACATTTCTCTAATTGATAGGACCAAAAATATCATACTCTCAATTTAGGGTGTATTTAAATGCACATTTCTCTACTGATATGACCAAAGTATCAAAAGGACAAATTTATGCCATAATACTCTCAATTTATTTTCTGTTTACCTGTTCCCACTTTGCTGGGATGGGATGAGAGGTGATTTTAGGCGTAACTGAGCGTAACATCAATCAAAATTAGCTACTGTAAAATTCAAGGTGAACTTTTGACATTTCTGGGAAATGAATTATATTATGTAAAGCAATAGCCAATAGATACAATTATGGTACAATTATGGTACAATAAAACTCATAAACTTCATATACCTGTGCATAAAATAATATTTTTGGAGGTGTTTTTGCTTGAGATAACCCAAAAGATTAGAAATTCAGTCATCAAGCTTTAGAAATGTTATTTTCTGGGTGAGGGCCTCCAGACCCATTATTTTCCTACGACTGAGAAATGTGATTATTGGAATGACATAGTTGCAGAGAAAGATCTATTATTCAGAACTATTATATTTCGCTATAAATTGACCGTTAATATTTTCTAACTGAGAACGCAGAGCCCGGGTCAGATAATTAACAGTTATTCAACGAACTCGAGTTGTATGTGAGCTGATAGCCGACGAGGCGCGATAGCGCCGAGTCCGCTATCAGTCATTTACGACGAGAGTGAGTAGAATAACTGTTTTATTATATACACAAGCTCTGGATATGAACAGAACATTTTGGTGCACTTTTTTCAAGTAAAACTTGAATTTCCTCTTCTTTTAATTGTCCAAATCTGCCAGCCATTTTTCTACTTTTCTCTACTAGCAGGATATGAGATTGCAGAATACCTCATATCCAGAGCTTGTGTATATAATAAGTCTTGATACACAGGTTGGACGAGTACAACAGAATGGTCAGCAAATTTATGACATTGTCAATAAAAAGTAACAAAGTAAAGAAATGAATTGAACCACTGGAAAGAGGGACTCTAAGTTAGTCCTATACAAAGTATGAATATATATAGTATGAATATAGAAAGTATGAATATATATAGTATGAATACTGAGGTTTGTGGGGACTATTCCTAGCTATTCACACCGTATTTTGTCTAGGTAACAACTTTGAGACTCTGTTTCCAATTATTGTGTTCATTTCTTCCTTTTGTTACTTTTTAATACTCGGTCCCAGTCTGTTCATTAACTTGGGAATGACTAATTAAGGGGCAATGCACCCGACTCACGCTACTAACTTCCAGACGAAGGGCCTTCGCTCGAAACGTCGAAGTTCTTGACGTTGTATTTTTCAGGTAGTTAAGATTGATCCTAATGACCTGAACCCCATTTCCCCACATTTTTTCCATTTTGTTATTTTCCATGTCTGTTACCAGACATTACTAATTTATCATAATTTAACAAATAGTTCCCGATAAAATATTCAACATCCATACTAAAATATTTTTCTAATCGCTAACTCTCACTCTCTGACTTTCGGCAGTGACAGTGACACCATTACTATTCTTCCGCAATCTTTTTATCTCAGCAAAAACTGATTATGTACAGTAATGAACGTCTAGTAATATCCTAGAAAACATGTATGTCACATTACCATGGCGTCTTTTTCAGTATCGTTCAACTGTACAATATTAATGTATGTCATAAATTAAATACATATATATACCGGTATATTAACGATAATATACTCTAAGTTAACAATTCTTGAAAATATATGCAGTGAAATTATATAGAAGCACATTTTATCAAAGCAAAGAGCTTACAATTATTGATAAGACTATAATGTCGTTTTCAGTTTATCATCTTTCAGTAAGGTATTCATATCCTGCAATCTTTGCCGCACCACCCGTCCCAGGCGATCATTGCAGGTTTGAACATACGTTGCAAGTTCTTTTTCACAGTCATTTCTTAAAACACAAACAAAGATAACGTATAATAAGATCGGTTTGAGATAAATATACATAACGAAGATAATATATACAGTACAAATAATCCTGGCCTTCTTGAATTACTCCTTCAACATGCAGTTCTATCGAGCGAGGTGCCCAAAATTAAGAATATTTCTCCTTATCCACACATTGGCATCATCCTTGTGTATATAGTACTATATTATATACACAAGCTCTGGATATGAGGTATTCTGCAATCTGATTGGTTCTCTACTAGCAGGATATTAGCTCTTATAATATAGCCAACCACAATGCTGCAATCTGATTGGTTGTCTACTAGCAGGATATTTTGTGATATCCTACTAGTAGGGGAAAAAACAAAATGGCTTCCAGATTTGTAAGCATGAATGATGAAGAAATTGGAGTTTTGCTTCAAAATAGCACGCCTAAGAACACAAAAAAGGCAACAAAATTTGGAACGAAGGTTTTTGACGGTAAGCCAAATGTAAATGTGTATAAAATTTATACTTATTAAAAAGAAATTACGAAAAGTAAATATGTATCGCAAAATAATCGCTTTTTAATTTGCATTTGCCTGATTTGGCCATAAAAACAAAACAAAACATGAAAACATCTTTTATTTTTCGTTTAATTTTATAGAATGGTTTACCAGCTCAAGGCTATATTATAAGTGAAATATTATATTCGCTCTCGTCGGATATTGGCTGATAGCCAACTCGGCGAAGCGCCTCGTTGGCTATCAGCCAATATCCGACTCGAGCTCATATAATATTTCTTACATATCCTGCTAGTAGAGAAAAGTAGAAAAATGGCTGGCAGATTTGGACAATTAAATGAAGAGGAAATTCAAGTTTTACTTGAAAAAAGTACGCCAAAATATATCCAGAGCTTTTGTATATAATAAAACAGTTATGCTACTCAATCTCGCCGTATATGACTGATAGCAGACTCGGCGCTATCGCGCCTCGATTCGTAGAATATTAAATAACTGTTAAATATACAAGAACTTGCAGGTAGCTCTTGGTCATCCCTACTAACCTTGATATTAATCCCCTTGATGACACAGGATTGTTATTCGAAGGTAATTTTCCATTTCGTGGAAATGTTTCATCACTAGACGGAAAATCAAAAGATCTATATTTAACACAACACATGTTATTCACATTTAGTTGTGGTATTTTTGCAGAAACTCTAAACCCTCATAGATTCTATATAGGTGTAAAAAATAGTAAATTATATACTGTTGCCAACAATCTTATCTTACCTTACCTCTAGTAAACTATGTCAACTCAACTCGGAAGCGAACAAGTGAGCAGACAATTGTTGTGTGAATTCTTTAAAAAACCTGCAGCTTCTTATTAAACCTCAACCATTATTTTCTCAACTTTCAGGAAGCAATGTAAAAATTTAAAGCCCAACGTCAGCATGTAAACAAAATTATACCGGTTCTCAGAAGTAAATTTTAATGTAATTATGGTGTTATTAATACAAGAAAGAAACGCACCTTTGTTCTTCTTGTTGGAAAGTACTATTATTGACAAGTGGAAACATGGCTAAAACCATCTCAGGCGTGAGGACAGCAGGATTCGCAGGAGTGTCTGTGATTTCTTCATCGTGTCTAGATAAATATGCAAAGCAAATATTACAGGCATATCAGTGATCTATTTTTCAACGACAAGTCTCAGTTTGTAACAAGGATACTAATATAAATTATCAGTCACCTTAACTGGATATAGTTGCAAAAACGCCTTCGTCTTTATACAAGTTATAAAAATTATGAATATAACTTACGATTCTATATCACTCATGACATCATCATCTGGTAACTCATGAAGAAGACCTGGTGTTTCTTGTGGTAAGAGATCATCAATGAAAGGACTTGTCCTAAAAAATAACATAGTTAAAACTTAGATTGAAATGGTTATTCAGTGAAGGTCAGCTACCAAAGCATGACACGGTTGACGGTGCAAAGCAAGGGGTATTACATTAGAGCAGTACATATAACGAAATACCTGAGCGCAGGATACAAAACAGTCGACTAATGCATTTTATATAACACCTTATTAGATTCTCGTCATTTAATTGGCTGATTATGATCACGTGACGTTGAAAAGAAAGTTCCATCACGCTCCTGCCGTCGATTTTTCTACTATACGATTTTTTCCATCGTTTTGTGGATTTGGTTCAATTTGGATGAAATTGATTGAGAAAGTTACAAATGTTTGTCTTGCTTTCCCAGGCTGAAGTGCATGTGTGATGTATACATGAATACTTGATTCCATTTGCTGGCGGAGGTATGCAGTCTCTGAGTGGCCTCTATAGTTTATAGTGCAATGCAAAGTAGTGCAAAGCGATACAGAAAAACACATCGGACCAAGCACAGTATAAGACACAACAAAGTATACCAGGGCAAAGTGTTGCGTAAACGTGAAGTACGCTGAGTACATAAATATATTGATTTGTCAATCGATTATAGAAAGTCCCCCATTTGAGCATGACCAAGGTACATAACTGTAAACCGGAAATTTATAGTAAATTGGCATAGGGTATTTGGCATAGGGTAATCGCCATAGGGTAATTGGCATAGAGCATGCTTTAGCTGATATAAACTTACCAGCGAGGTATCCAAACATCAGTTATGTTAGGAACATTATTGCTACTGACCAAACTTTGACATGGAAATCTCTTCCAGGTCATTAAGCCTGATATCACATCCTGAAATACAAATTGATCGAATCATTGAAAAAAATAGGACACTAAATAATTAAAACTGAATATTATTTTCAATATTCTTTTGTACCATTATGTTGTGTACTACCAACGAAATCGACGAATACATATTACATACACTGTGTTTAGTTTTTTTGTTTTTTTATTAATGTGCCCAAATTACATAGTTATTTACATATTTTTCCTTAAGATATACATACAGAGGGCTAGAGACCTTTGGAAACCTATATAGGCTTTTATTTAAGGCCCCTAGTTTTATCCAAGTAAAAATTATAATTAATAAAATTACTGTCAAGTCTTAAGACTTATAGATACCTACATGTATAGTGCTAAAACAACGATATAATATAGAGACATCATAGAAAATATATGTGCGACGAGCAGAAAGAGTAAGAAATGATGGCTATATTTACAATGTTTAATTATTGAGTAGTAGGTGCTTTTTAATTTTCTTTTTGAAGGTAGTATAAGATTTGATATTTTTATAATTACAATCTAGTTTGTTCCAGATATTAACTCCTTTGTCAGAAAGGGTTCGTTTTGCATAGTTTGTTCTCTTGTAAGACTTATGAAGTTGTGATGAAGTTCTTGTATTATAATGGTGAATTTCATTATTCCTAGTGAAATAATTACTAAACACTTCTGGTAAATTTTCCAGTTGATAATAATTAAGTAACCGTTTATATTTTCAAGGTTCAATATCTCTAAGTTTCTGAAGATGGGCTCGGTGTGTTCAGTGTATGATTTGAATGTAATTAATCTAATTATCTTTTTTGGATATTTATTAATTTTTGAATTCTCTTTTTATATGTATTACCCCATATTAAGTTGCCATAAGTGAGATATGGATAGACTAAGCTATAGTAAAGTAGTTTTCGAGTGTTTAAATTTGTGAAATGTCGAATCTTGGATATAATCGCTGTGGATTTCATAATCTTTTTGTAGATCAAATTCAAATGACTATGCCATGTTACGTTTTCATCAATAATAACACCGAGGAATGTAGTTTGATTAACTTGTTCAATATTTTAATTGTTTATTGAAATTTCTATTTTATGGTTATGTCTTTTCTTTTTTGTTTTGAAGCATATGAATTTTGTTTTTGTAGTATTAATGGAAAGTTTATTGACATTTAACCAAATAGAAACTCTATCGAGTTCTTGTTGAAAATTTTCATTTAGTGTTTTAAGACAATTATGACTGTAGAATATACTTGTGTCATCTGCAAATAATATAGCAGAAATAATGTTGCTACAATTTTGAATATCGTTAATGTATAGTAGAAACAGAAGTGGTCCTAATGTAGACCCTTGTGGGACACCACTTGTAATTTCCATTTGTTCTGAATTAATTTGATTAAATTTGACAACCTGTTTTCTACCAGACAAGTAATTCTCAAACCATTTCATGCTAACACCCCTGCAGGATAGAGTCGTTAAAATAATTGGTCCTAGAAACTGTATCAATATATTTGTCTTAACTTCTTCGCAAAACGCGTTGATGTCTCTTCAAATCGCTACACCACTGGCTTCTGGTCCTCCCGCATGTTAGATTTGAGCGCTCAATCATGGGAATAAATAATATAACAACAAACTCTCTCTATAATTATTCCAAAAAAAAAGTGGAGATTTATACTGGAGTAAGTCGTTTGCGTAGGAGCTCTGATGTTCAACCAACTCTCTTAGAAACTAAAAACAAGAAACAATTATTAACTTTAACTTTAGAGGGAAACGTCAAAACCGTTATAAAAACGATTTTAACTTTAACATTTTATAATGAATTATTTAAACTTAAAAATATTATATATATAAATATAGTAGTTATAGACATTTTTATTTTTTTATTTTTATATTTAATTTTTCACTGGTAGTCCCTTCATTGATAGCAGGCTAGCTAGCCTGAAGAGAATAAATCTGTTATAATAATATACCATAATGCTCCAACTTTTTAATCAAAATCTTGTGATTAATAGTATCGAACGCCTTTGATAGGTCAAGAAAAAAAGCTATAGTGTATTTTCCTTGATCGATCGCTTTAGTAGTTCTATCAATAAGTTCAATTAATCCATGTCTTTATAGCCGTCAACTAATAAACATGATCGCATGCACATTTCCAATCGTCGATTTGGCTTTCTACTGGGCAGCCGTTGTGAATTTGACAGCAGTGCAACATACACACGTATAAACGAACAAGTTGTAAAAAATCTGCAGCAGACTTCAATGTACCAATGTTGTTTCAACAACTTATTATCAGACTTCAATGTACCAATGCTGTTTCAACAACTTATTATCAGACTTCAATGTACCAATGCTGTTTCAACAACTTATTATCAGACTTCAATGTACCAATGCTGTTTCAACAACTTATTAGCAGACTTCAATGTACCAATGCTGTTTCAACAACTTATTATCAGACTTCAATGTACCAATGCTGTTTCAACAACTTATTATCAGACTTCAATGTACCAATGCTGTTTCAACAACTTATTAGCAGACTTCAATGTACCAATGCTGTTTCAACAACTTATTATCAGACTTCAATGTACCAATGTTGTTTCAACAACTTATTATCAGACTTCAATGTACCAATGTTGTTTCAACAACTTATTAGCAGACTTCAATGTACCAATGCTGTTTCAACAACTTATTAGCAGACTTCAATGTACCAATGTTGTTTCAACAACTTATTATCAGACTTCAATGTACCAATGCCGTTTCAACAACTTATTATCAGACTTCAATGTACCAATGCTGTTTCAACAACTTATTAGCAGACTTCAATGTACCAATGTTGTTTCAACAACTTATTATCAGACTTCAATGTACCAATGCTGTTTCAACAACTTATTAGCAGACTTCAATGTACCAATGCTGTTTCAACAACTTATTAGCAGACTTCAATGTACCAATGCTGTTTCAACAACTTATTAGCAGACTTCAATGTACCAATGCTGTTTCAACAACTTATTAGCAGACTTCAATGTACCAATGCTGTTTCAACAACTTATTAGCAGACTTCAATGTACCAATGCTGTTTCAACAACTTATTATCAGACTTCAATGTACCAATGCTGTTTCAACAACTTATTATCAGACTTCAATGTACCAATGCTGTTTCAACAACTTATTATCAGACTTCAATGTACCAATGCTGTTTCAACAACTTATTATCAGACTTCAATGTACCAATGCTGTTTCAACAACTTATTAGCAGACTTCAATGTACCAATGCTGTTTCAACAACTTATTATCAGACTTCAATGTACCAATGCTGTTTCAACAACTTATTATCAGACTTCAATGTACCAATGCTGTTTCAACAACTTATTATCAGACTTCAATGTACCAATGCTGTTTCAACAACTTATTATCAGACTTCAATGTACCAATGCTGTTTCAACAACTTATTAGCAGACTTCAATGTACCAATGCTGTTTCAACAACTTATTATCAGACTTCAATGTACCAATGTTGTTTCAACAACTTATTATCAGACTTCAATGTACCAATGCTGTTTCAACAACTTATTATCAGACTTCAATGTACCAATGCTGTTTCAACAACTTATTATCAGACTTCAATGTACCAATGTTGTTTCAACAACTTATTATCAGACTTCAATGTACCAATGTTGTTTCAACAACTTATTATCAGACTTCAATGTACCAATGCTGTTTCAACAACTTATTAGCAGACTTCAATGTACCAATGTTGTTTCAACAACTTATTATCAGACTTCAATGTACCAATGCTGTTTCAACAACTTATTATCAGACTTCAATGTACCAATGCTGTTTCAACAACTTATTATCAGACTTCAATGTACCAATGCTGTTTCAACAACTTATTATCAGACTTCAATGTACCAATGCTGTTTCAACAACTTATTAGCAGACTTCAATGTACCAATGCTGTTTCAACAACTTATTATCAGACTTCAATGTACCAATGCTGTTTCAACAACTTATTATCAGACTTCAATGTACCAATGTTGTTTCAACAACTTATTAGCAGACTTCAATGTACCAATGCTGTTTCAACAACTTATTAGCAGACTTCAATGTACCAATGCTGTTTCAACAACTTATTATCAGACTTCAATGTACCAATGCTGTTTCAACAACTTATTATCAGACTTCAATGTACCAATGTTGTTTCAACAACTTATTATCAGACTTCAATGTACCAATGCTGTTTCAACAACTTATTAGCAGACTTCAATGTACCAATGCTGTTTCAACAACTTATTAGCAGACTTCAATGTACCAATGTTGTTTCAACAACTTATTATCAGACTTCAATGTACCAATGCTGTTTCAACAACTTATTATCAGACTTCAATGTACCAATGCTGTTTCAACAACTTATTAGCAGACTTCAATGTACCAATGCTGTTTCAACAACTTATTATCAGACTTCAATGTACCAATGTTGTTTCAACAACTTATTATCAGACTTCAATGTACCAATGCTGTTTCAACAACTTATTATCAGACTTCAATGTACCAATGCTGTTTCAACAACTTATTATCAGACTTCAATGTACCAATGCTGTTTCAACAACTTATTATCAGACTTCAATGTACCAATGCTGTTTCAACAACTTATTATCAGACTTCAATGTACCAATGCTGTTTCAACAACTTATTATCAGACTTCAATGTACCAATGCTGTTTCAACAACTTATTATCAGACTTCAATGTACCAATGCTGTTTCAACAACTTATTAGCAGACTTCAATGTACCAATGCTGTTTCAACAACTTATTATCAGACTTCAATGTACCAATGTTGTTTCAACAACTTATTAGCAGACTTCAATGTACCAATGCTGTTTCAACAACTTATTATCAGACTTCAATGTACCAATGCTGTTTCAACAACTTATTATCAGACTTCAATGTACCAATGTTGTTTCAACAACTTATTATCAGACTTCAATGTACCAATGCTGTTTCAACAACTTATTATCAGACTTCAATGTACCAATGTTGTTTCAACAACTTATTATCAGACTTCAATGTACCAATGCTGTTTCAACAACTTATTATCAGACTTCAATGTACCAATGCTGTTTCAACAACTTATTATCAGACTTCAATGTACCAATGCTGTTTCAACAACTTATTATCAGACTTCAATGTACCAATGCTGTTTCAACAACTTATTATCAGACTTCAATGTACCAATGTTGTTTCAACAACTTATTATCAGACTTCAATGTACCAATGCTGTTTCAACAACTTATTATCAGACTTCAATGTACCAATGTTGTTTCAACAACTTATTATCAGACTTCAATGTACCAATGCTGTTTCAACAACTTATTATCAGACTTCAATGTACCAATGCTGTTTCAACAACTTATTATCAGACTTCAATGTACCAATGTTGTTTCAACAACTTATTATCAGACTTCAATGTACCAATGCTGTTTCAACAACTTATTATCAGACTTCAATGTACCAATGCTGTTTCAACAACTTATTATCAGACTTCAATGTACCAATGCTGTTTCAACAACTTATTATCAGACTTCAATGTACCAATGCTGTTTCAACAACTTATTATCAGACTTCAATGTACCAATGCTGTTTCAACAACTTATTATCAGACTTCAATGTACCAATGCTGTTTCAACAACTTATTATCAGACTTCAATGTACCAATGCTGTTTCAACAACTTATTATCAGACTTCAATGTACCAATGCTGTTTCAACAACTTATTATCAGACTTCAATGTACCAATGCTGTTTCAACAACTTATTATCAGACTTCAATGTACCAATGCTGTTTCAACAACTTATTATCAGACTTCAATGTACCAATGTTGTTTCAACAACTTATTATCAGACTTCAATGTACCAATGTTGTTTCAACAACTTATTATCAGACTTCAATGTACCAATGTTGTTTCAACAACTTATTATCAGACTTCAATGTACCAATGTTGTTTCAACAACTTATTATCAGACTTCAATGTACCAATGTTGTTTCAACAACTTATTATCAGACTTCAATGTACCAATGTTGTTTCAACAACTTATTATCAGACTTCAATGTACCAATGTTGTTTCAACAACTTATTATCAGACTTCAATGTACCAATGTTGTTTCAACAACTTATTATCAGACTTCAATGTACCAATGTTGTTTCAACAACTTATTATCAGACTTCAATGTACCAATGTTGTTTCAACAACTTATTATCAGACTTCAATGTACCAATGTTGTTTCAACAACTTATTATCAGACTTCAATGTACCAATGTTGTTTCAACAACTTATTATCAGACTTCAATGTACCAATGTTGTTTCAACAACTTATTATCAGACTTCAATGTACCAATGCTGTTTCAACAACTTATTATCAGACTTCAATGTACCAATGTTGTTTCAACAACTTATTATCAGACTTCAATGTACCAATGTTGTTTCAACAACTTATTATCAGACTTCAATGTACCAATGTTGTTTCAACAACTTATTATCAGACTTCAATGTACCAATGTTGTTTCAACAACTTATTATCAGACTTCAATGTACCAATGTTGTTTCAACAACTTATTATCAGACTTCAATGTACCAATGTTGTTTCAACAACTTATTATCAGACTTCAATGTACCAATGTTGTTTCAACAACTTATTATCAGACTTCAATGTACCAATGTTGTTTCAACAACTTATTATCAGACTTCAATGTACCAATGCTGTTTCAACAACTTATTAGCAGACTTCAATGTACCAATGCTGTTTCAACAACTTATTATCAGACTTCAATGTACCAATGATGTTTCAACAACTTATTATCAGACTTCAATGTACCAATGTTGTTTCAACAACTTATTATCAGACTTCAATGTACCAATGCTGTTTCAACAACTTATTAGCAGACTTCAATGTACCAATGCTGTTTCAACAACTTATTATCAGACTTCAATGTACCAATGCTGTTTCAACAACTTATTATCAGACTTCAATGTACCAATGCTGTTTCAACAACTTATTAGCAGACTTCAATGTACCAATGCTGTTTCAACAACTTATTAGCAGACTTCAATGTACCAATGTTGTTTCAACAACTTATTATCAACTAATGTTCCCGAGCATTTACAAACTTGCTTCTGAATTTCATGATGAAACTTCATGATTTCACGAAACGACGCTCGGAACATTTTAGTGAAAAGTTAGTTGAAGTTGACTAAAAGACAAGATCAATTTATCCTCTCTTGTATAGAAGTGAAGTATACTGCCCATAGTATAATGTCATATATTATAAACTGTCTTCGTATACATATCATACTAAAATATATGTTGATGCGCAGATATCTTAAAGAACTTACTGGTCTTTCAATAAACGGTTTGTCTGGTCTGTTTGTTCCACTCTTATTTGTTAACTTGTATCGAGGAAGAGGACAAAGGTGATAGTCTTCGTCGACTTTCGAGTAAGAAACTTGAGGTTGTAGAACATGAAGTCCAGGTAACGGGTTCTGAAAATACAAAACAATGTATATATTAGATGTTCGGAATACGTGTATATAGTATATATATATACATAAGATTTCGTTGTTCCTTGCACGTTTGTAAGTTCTACATTATATACAGGCGATTGGTATCGAGTATTATCCAATTTAAGTGCACGAAATATTTTCGCGACAACTTAACGCTTGCCTTAGAGGACCCGCAGTGTTTTTTGGAGGATGATTCTGCAATAGAATTGAAACACTGCGCGTCCACCAAAACAAGTTCGAATCTCGCTGGAGACAACGAATTTTTCGTTGTTCTTTGTAGTGTCAGAATTAATATGAAAGTAGTCTATTAGTTCGGGATTTACGATATTATGTTTCACAAAACTGATCATTAAGATATAAGCATATGGAAGACAATTATATTTTAGGACACTACTAAATACTATAAAGTTCCAACCATTGGAAAATTGGATATCATAAACTATACAGAAATGTACAGAAATTGATGTAATAATTGATCAAAAAATTAAAATAGAGAAAGTAGTCTAGGACCTGTATAGGAGTTTGTATGCGTTTCATTTACCACAGGCAATCTCAACTGTTTTAGGGTAAAATGACCATGGCGGTCAACATGGCATATGTGCCAAAACCTGAATCCGGGACGAAAGTCCTGAAAATGACCCCGCCCTGAAACGGCAGTGCCGACATAGCTCTAACTTCCGAAAAGCAGAAGCGACAGCCTTTCTCAAGTGCTTATAGTGTTTAGAAGGTTGCTTTTAGGGGTAGTTATTGGAAGGAAACATTTGTCTAAGTATAATATGTTACAAGAAAATTACCATGCACCACCCCAGGTCAACTGCTAATTATCCATGAAATAACTAATATACCTGGCAGAGATTAAATTTTCTTATTTCCTACCAATTTTTATCATGGGATGAAAAAATATGGTTAAATTAATATAATTATTGTAGATTTCATAAGGATTGACATTGTTTTGTTTAAATATAATACATTTTATTTCACTTACCCCCCACCAAAACACGATTTCAGCCATATTTTGCCGTCAAATATTTCGTCAAATAGCGGCCATTGCAATGCCTCGCCGTTTCTCTTCCCGATAAATGCCACTTCTTCGTCTTCATATGTATTTAGATTACAGTATCCAAGAGTACTTCATTGTAGAATAGTCCCAATCGAAAAACTAGAGTAGTATAGTCGTACTTGAAAGGAAAAAACCTCCCATAACAAATTTAGGATCAGAATCAAAGACACAAGTTTAAAAATAATTTGAAAGTCACGCGCAATCTTCGCGAAAACTCCTCGTGGGCTACTTGACAGGGGGGGCAATATTTTCACGAAACGCTGGTTCGCCACCACAGAACCCAGTAAATATATTATATTTTTATGATTTATGAAAAAAACAATAAATATTTGCGTATTTTCTATTGTTTTTATCATAAATCATAAAAATACAATAAATATAATATATTTACTGGGTTCTGTGGTGGCGAACCAGCGTTTCGTGAAAATATTGCCCCCCCTGTCAAGTAGCCCACGAGGAGTTTTCGCGAAGATTGCGCGTGACTTTCAAATTATTTTTAAACTTGTGTCTTTGATTCTGATCCTAAATTTGTTATGGGAGGTTTTTTCCTTTCAAGTACGACTATACTACTCTAGTTTTCGATTGGGACTATTCTACAATGAAGTACTCTTGGATACTGTAATCTAAATACATATGAAGACGAAGAAGTGGCATTTATCGGGAAGAGAAACGGCGAGGCATTGCAATGGCCGCTATTTGACGAAATATCGAAGGACACAATATCGAAGATAAAATACACTGCACTGCTTCAAAACTTGACGAAACTTGGTTGAAATCCTCTTTAGCCATCTATCATTATGTAAAAGTATAACAATTGGATGATACTTGCGAGACTCGGCGATAAAAAGCAAACAAGACGGCAAAATATGGCTGAAATCGTGTTTTGGTGGGGGGTAAGTGAAATAAAATGTATTATATTTAAACAAAACAATGTCAATCCTTATGAAATCTACAATAATTATATTAAATTAAGCATAGTTTTTCATCACATGATAAAAATTGTTAGGAAATAAGAAAATTTAATCTCTGCCAGGTATATTAGTTATTTCATGGATAATTAGCAGTTGACCTGGGGTGGTGCATGGTCATTTTCTTGTAACATATTATACTTAGACAAATTTTTCCTTCCAATAACTACCCCTAAAAGCAACCTTCTAAACACTATAAGCACTTGAGAAAGGCTGTCGCTTCTGCTTTTCGGAAGTTAGAGCTATGTCGGCACTGCCGTTTCAGGGCGGGGTCATTTTCAGGACTTTCGTCCCGGATTCAGGTTTTGGCACATATGCCATGTTGACCGCCATGGTCATTTTACCCTAAAACAGTTGAGATTGCCTGTGGTAAATGAAACGCATACAAACTCCTATACAGGTCCTAGACTAAAGCAACTTACAAAGATCTCTAGTGGATGATATTTGGGTTTCTTGAAAAACGAGCTTGGTATAACCAATCTTGATTTACCACTAGCCGATGTTACATCTTCTCTCTGACCTTCTATATCTTGAGCTAAGATCTCGTTGGTCGCATTCTCTCCCAAACCTGGACTTACATCTCCCTCATCATTTGTGCGCACTTCCAGTATATCCACATTTAGATCACTGCTGTGCGGGAGTGATGAAACTCCATTGATGACTTCATCCTGAAATCAGTATATTAGGTTTTAACTTTAGTTAATTGTCTTGCTGTAACAAAGACAGAAACAACAAAAACACAGCAACACGAACAACAGTAACAACAGCAACAGTAACAACAACAGCAACAACAACAGCAACAGTAACAACAACAGCAACAGTAACAACAACAGCAACAACAACAGCAACAGCAATAACAGCAACAGCAATAACAGCAACAGCAATAACAGCAACAACAATAACAGCAATAACAGCAACAGCAATAACAGTAACAACAACAGCAACAGCAATAACAGTAACAACAACAACAACAACAACAACAACAACAACAACAACAACAACAACAACAACAACAACAACAACAACAACAACAACAACAACAACAACAACAACAAGCAACAACAACAACAACAACAACAACAACAACAACAACAACAACAACAACAACAACAACAACAACAACAACAACAACAACAACAACAACAACAACAACAACAACAACAACAACAACAACAACAACAACAACAACAACAACAACAACAACAACAACAACAACAACAACAACAGCAGCAATAATAACAGCAACAACAGCATCAGCAGCAGCAACAGCATTAACAGCAACAGCAATAACAGCAACGGCAAGCAGCAGCAACAGCAACAGCATTAACAGCAACAGCAATAACAGCAACGGCAAGCAGCAGCAGCAGCAATAACAGCAGCAGCAATAACAGCAGCAATAATAACAGCAACAACAGCATCAGCAGCAGCAACAGCAATAACAGCAACGGTAAGCAGCAGCAACAGCAACAACAGCAACGGCAAGCAGCAGCAGCAACAACATTAACAGCAACAGCAATAACAGCAATGGCAAGCAGCAGCAGCAGCAACAGCATTAACAGCAATAACAGCAACGGCAAGCAGCAGCAGCAACAGCATTAACAGCAACAGCAATAACAGCAACGGCAATAACAGCAGCAGCAAGCAGCAGCAGCAACAGCAGCAGCAACAGCAACAGCAACAACAACAACAGAACAACAACAACAACAACAGAACAACAACAGTAACTGCAAGAACAGTATCTAACCTGTGCACCAGTTCTGAGAGGTCTCGCAACATTTCTAGGAGTGTGACCAATGACAGACAATTGACTAGCATGTGGTTTGTAACCAAGTAAAGTATACTGTTGTGGTACCTAGAAATTAAAACGATCATTGCTTATACCACCTGTTCTCTATTAACTATGCTTCATACGAGGTATTAGTCATTTAAAAACTTACTTTTAGTTTAAAATATGGAATGCATGGCTCTATATGAACAACAGTTGGTTCTACGGGGAGCTGTCCCATGGGACTGGCGATCTAGAAACATGAATGGACAAAGCATGAATGAATTTAGATATCTGTTTATAATAAATTGGTCCTTCCTAATCGTCACGTACCTATATAGCTTAGTTTCTGGCCTTTCAGACGCGAGCGTTACGGGCGAACTGGCTTCTCACTCCAGCGCGCCAAGCATTGCGGCAGTGAAAGGCAAGGAACTGAGCTAACGTATTTATTGTATTTTCACCCAACTAACCAATAGCAATATTTTGCCAGCCCATCTGTGACTTGAACAAATAGTTAATTTAAACATTGCTGTTGCTTGATTTCGCGAATACAATATGCAGGTGACGAGGAAAGGTTTTATTCATTATGATTTTAGCAAATAGGTGTATAATTACTGTATATGACAAGTACAGTAAGATAACTTACACCGTCGTCCTTTTCATCAACCGCTGTTAACATTGGGAACGAAAATGGTGTTACCATTTGAGGTTTCAGTTGAAATGTTGTTGAGATGTTATCATCTGTAGATTTTGCACGATGTGTGCCTATAAAATTACAAGTACTTATAACATTAGCGTACTTCAAGGTGAACAAAAATCCATGTTGATGTAATCCACTCTTTCAAAACGTTCCGCATCACGATCGATGGTACTACAGTACAACACGGAACAATCTATTTCCTCCATTATATTTTAACATTGAACGTTATTAGCAGTTACATTCATAGCGTTATTTTACATTATTTTACATTATATAAGATACACAAAAATGTATATATAAGAAAGGAGCTGGTCCCTCCACATAGCCACATAGGCTAGACAAAGATATATTAGATTCATTAAATAATAAAATATAATATATTATATATATAAATTATGAAATGAGACCAAAGAGGATGCATACCTGCGCTGCCTTGGAAAAATGACCCTTCCCTTAAACTATCTGTTAAATTCTGGTTCAGCGACTCCAGATAACGGGTAGCACGACGTCGTACGATCACCTGGGGAACAGACAAGAAAAATCAGTTTAAATGATATTTTGCATATGCCGGATTGGTCAAACTGTATTGACATTATCGCAGTATAAAATGCTTCACGAGCAGACAATTTCACGAAATTTTGGAAAAACATTCTCTGAAAATAACAAATTTTAAATTCAACAACAAAATAAATAAAACAACAAAATAAAACAACTCTATTTCAAAATTATTGTCATATGGTTATCTCGTGAGTTTCAATACGTTACCATGATTATATAGTTTTGAATTGGGGTGAAAGCGTCGAATGGAAAATTGGAAATGGAAATCAAAACGTATAAACGTGCACCTGGTATTAAGGATTTGCATGCCATTGAGGTTTTGAAATCATGCAGTTCATTTCACGACTATAATGATCAGTAATAAAATGTATACTGACTGTAAATGAAAAGGTACAGCCGCTGCAATAAAGTGTATTGTACCTTTCTTCCTGCTTGTATAAACCTTCTCAGAACTCGATGTCTCCTTGTCCAATCATCATTAACAAAGAAATCAAACCTGGCCGTATACTCCGGGTTCTAAAGCAGGAACATAAAAATACATTTTACTTGCGATATTTCCATGCATCTGAAAACAAAGAAGGGCAGCCTAATCACACTGTATGTTGACCGCCATGCGCATGCGCATTCAAAACTGTAAGTCGCTAATTACAATTTGAACGTCATAGATCGATAGAGTCTCAATAGTATAAAAAGATTATTTGAGAGTATAACTAAATTTTCTGCATTTCATAAATAGATTATTACGATTTATGTAGTATAAATAGAAAGTAGTCTCTGCAAGCAAATTCGATATGATCACCTGTTACTCCTTCCAGGCGAAAGAAGTATAGTACATTTACAATGAGGTAAACCAACATATTCATCACTGGCTGATTAGATTGATTGAAAGTCTGATTTAAGCAAGGTTAAAGCTATCAGATAGACCTTAACTGCGCCCTGGATAGACTGAAATCCATTAGTGGGCTTTCAGCATTCACAACAGATATATGTCCAATTTTGACATTTCGCCCTTTGATGAATCTAATCGTTCAGTACTAACCGTGTTTGCTTGTCGATGTATTCTTTGTTGGTTACAGTTTGTACTTGAACGATCAAATTCAACATCAGCAACGGGATCACCTCTTTTTATCTAAACATTCAGAGTGATATACGTACATTTAATACATTATATTTAACAGATTTCTACAGTGCATTTTTTTTAATTTATGAGTTTTTCTTAGTTTGACGTGGACGAGAAACCAATGTTACATTATTACAATTCGAAATATTTAGATGCGATTCAATTGAAAGTGTACCGGAAGTCGTCGAAAACAAAATTAAAGTTGAAAATGCCATAAAACACAAACCGTTTTGAATTTTGAAATTTGCACGACATGCAAATAGACCCATGAATGTATATATGTATAGGTAATAATATGGTTTCGAGTGCAATTTCGATATAACATGCACGAGTCCGAAGGACGAGTGCTATTTGAGGTATTTGAAAAACTCACGAGTGCATGTTATATCCAAATTTCACGAGAAACCATGCTATTACTCATTAATAATATGCATAAAATATTCCACCTTTTAAATAACTTTTAAGTCGTCATTTTCGTCCCGAAAATTCAAATTAAGTTTAGGCGAGCGGGCGCCATGTTGTTTTGTTTTGAGCAATTTGCACAGACCTAGCTAAAATTTGATTGGTTCTTAGTGATTACAGATTTTTGCACTGTTGTTACAGAAAATTGCACTGTTGTTACAGATTTTTGGACTGCTGTTTGGGATTAATTGCACTGAAATCAACCAATCACAGTCGAGTAATATTTTTATGTATATTATTATCAATGTAATAAGAACGTATACCAATTTTTATGGGATAATTGACAATTGGAAAGGAAATAGCAGATGTTTGGTCGGAGACAGAGGACAAGGAAGCCAACAGCAACACTCCTTTACCTTGTACTCTCTTCCACCTTGTGTGCGTTCCCCTACAATTCGATTTCTTTCAAGTTGTGAGATTTCATCTTCTCCCAATTTCACGCACCTGTCGTAAGAACATCACAAAGAATGGCTAAATGCGGGGGTCCATGTATATTAGGTAGTATTCTACAATAAGCTACTGTGTTTGAACCACCTGAAAGAATGCCTAAATGCGGGGGTCCATGCAGTGCAGGTAGTATTCTACAATAAGCTACTGTGTTTGAACCACCTGAAAGAATGCCTAAATGCGGGGTCCATGCAATGCAGGTAATATTCTACAATAAGCTACTGTGTTTGAACCACCTGAAAGAATGCCTAAATGCGGGGGTCCATGCAGTGGAGGTAGTATTATACAATAAGCTACTGTGTTTGAATCACCTGAAAGAATGCCTAAATGCGGGGTCCATGCAATGCAGGTAATATTCTACAATAAGCTACTGTGTTTGAACCACCTGAAATAATGCCTAAATGCGGGGGTCCATGCAGTGGAGGTAGTATTCTACAATAAGCTACTGTGTTTGAATCACCTGAAAGAATGCCTAAATGCGGGGTCCATGCAATGCCGGTAATATTCTACAATAAGCTACTGTGTTTGAACCACCTGAAAGAATGCCTAAATGCGGGGGTCCATGCAGTGGAGGTAGTATTCTACAATAAGCTACTGTGTTTGAACCACCTGAAAGAATGCTTAAATGCGGGGGTCCATGTAGTGCAGGTAGTATTCTACAATAAGCTACTGTGTTTGAACCACCTGAAAGAATGCTTAAATGCGGGGGTCCATGTAGTGCAGGTAATATTCTACAATAAGCTACTGTGTTTGAACCACCTGAAAGAATGCCTAAATGCGGGGGTCCATGCAGTGGAGGTAATATTCTACAATAAGCTACTGTGTTTGAATCACCTGAAAGAATGCCTAAATGCGGGGTCCATGCAATGCAGGTAATATTCTACAATAAGCTACTGTGTTTGAACCACCTGAAAGAATGCCTAAATGCGGGGGTCCATGCAGTGGAGGTAATATTCTACAATAAGCTACTGTGTTTGAACCACCTGAAAGAATGCCTAAATGCGGGGTCCATGCAATGCAGGTAATATTCTACAATAAGCTACTGTGTTTGAACCACCTGAAAGAATGCCTAAATGCGGGGGTCCATGCAGTGGAGGTAGTATTCTACAATAAGCTACTGTGTTTGAATCACCTGAAAGAATGCCTAAATGCGGGGTCCATGCAATGCAGGTAGTATTCTACACTAAGCTACTGTGTTTGAACCACCTGAAAGAATGCCTAAATGCGGGGTCCATGCAATGGAGGTAGTATTCTACAATAAGCTACTGTGTTTGAACCACCTGAAAGAATGCTTAAATGCGGGGGTCCATGTAGTGCAGGTAATATTCTACAATAAGCTACTGTGTTTGAACCACCTGAAAGAATGCCTAAATGCGGGGGTCCATGCAGTGGAGGTAATATTCTACAATAAGCTACTGTGTTTGAATCACCTGAAAGAATGCCTAAATGCGGGGTCCATGCAATGCAGGTAATATTCTACAATAAGCTACTGTGTTTGAACCACCTGAAAGAATGCCTAAATGCGGGGGTCCATGCAGTGGAGGTAATATTCTACAATAAGCTACTGTGTTTGAACCACCTGAAAGAATGCCTAAATGCGGGTCCATGCAATGCAGGTAATATTCTACAATAAGCTACTGTGTTTGAACCACCTGAAAGAATGCCTAAATGCGGGGGTCCATGCAGTGGAGGTAATATTCTACAATAAGCTACTGTGTTTGAACCACCTGAAAGAATGCCTAAATGCGGGGGTCCATGCAGTTCAGGTAGTATTCTACAATATGCTACTGTGTTTGAACCACCTGAAAGAATGCCTAAATGCGGGGTCCATGCAGTGCAGGTAGTATTCTACAATAAGCTACTGTGTTTGAACCACCTGAAAGAATGCCTAAATGCGGGGGTCCATGCAATGCAGGTAGTATTCTACAATAAGCTACTGTGTTTGAACCACCTGAAAGAATGCCTAAATGCGGGGGTCCATGCAGTGCAGGTAGTATTCTACAATAAGCTACTGTGTTTGAACCACCTGAAAGAATGCCTAAATGCGGGGTCCATGCAATGCAGGTAATATTCTACAATAAGCTACTGTGTTTGAACCACCTGAAAGAATGCCTAAATGCGGGGTCCATGCAGTGCAGGTAGTATTCTACACTAAGCTACTGTGTTTGAATCACCTGAAAGAATGCTTAAATGCGAGGTCCATGCAATGCAGGTAGTATTCTACACTAAGCTACTGTGTTTGAACCACCTGAAAGAATGCCTAAATGCGGGGTCCATGCAATGCAGGTAGTATTCTACACTAAGCTACTGTGTTTGAACCACCTGAAAGAATGCCTAAATGCGGGGGTCCATGCAATGGAGGTAGTATTCTACAATAAGCTACTGTGTTTGAACCACCTGAAAGAATGCCTAAATGCGGGGGTCCATGCAGTGCAGGTAGTATTCTACAATAAGCTACTGTGTTTGAACCACCTGAAAGAATGCCTAAATGCGGGGGTCCATGCAGTGCAGGTAGTATTCTACAATAAGCTACTGTGTTTGAACCACCTGAAAGAATGCCTAAATGCGGGGGTCCATGCAATGCAGGTAGTATTCTACAATAAGCTACTGTGTTTGAACCACCTGAAAGAATGCCTAAATGCGGGGTCCATGCAGTGGAGGTAGTATTCTACAATAAGCTACTGTGTTTGAACCACCTGAAAGAATGCCTAAATGCGGGGTCCATGCAATGCAGGCAGTATTCTACAATAAGCTACTGTGTTTGAACCACCTGAAAGAATGCCTAAATGCGGGGTCCATGCAGTTCAGGTAATATTCTACAACAAGCTATTGTGTTTGAACCACCTGAAAGAATGCCTAAATGCGGGGGTCCATGCAGTTCAGGTAATATTCTACAATAAGCTACTGTGTTTGAACCACCTGAAAGAATGCCTAAATGCGGGGGTCCATGCAGTGCAGGTAGTATTCTATAATAAGCTACTGTGTTTGAACCACCTGAAAGAATGCTTAAATGCGGGGGTCCATGCAGTGCAGGTAGTATTCTACAATAAGCTACTGTGTTTGAACCACCTGAAAGAATGCTTAAATGCGGGGGTCCATGCTATGCAGGTAGTATTCTACAATAAGCTACTGTGTTTGAACCACCTGAAAGAATGCCTAAATGCGGGGGTCCATGCAGTTCAGGTAATATTCTACAATAAGCTACTGTGTTTGAACCACCTGAAAGAATGCCTAAATGCGGGGGTCCATGCAGTGGAGGTAGTATTCTACAATAAGCTACTGTGTTTGAACCACCTGAAAGAATGCTTAAATGCGGGGGTCCATGTAGTGCAGGTAATATTCTATAATAAGCTACTGTGTTTGAACCACCTGAAAGAATGCCTAAATGAATTGAATTGAATTGAATTTTATTACAAAATCTGAATGGCAGCTAAGAGCTGAATTGTACAGAGTTGATATTTAAATTACATGATAAAAACTAATACATATAGTAATATATACGGTATATTAAAACTAAAATTTATATTACAATTAAAATGAATCATTATATGATACGATACTAGAAGGAATAAAACTTTTACTAAATCTTGTAGTCTTACAATTAATTAAGTTAATATGCTGATCGTTACGTAGATTGTAAGTACGTAAGTCCTCGCGTTTATTAGGGATGAGTTCATTCAACTTATTTTCCGGGTTGAGAAGTTTCTTAAAATAGGATTTACATAAATTATTTCGTCTTTGAGAGAGCAAGGATATTTCATAAACTTCCAAGGCTTTGCGGTATGACAGGTCAGGACATATTATTCGTAGGGCTCGCTTCTGAATTCTTTCGATTTCTTCCTTTAAGTAGTCAGGGGAGTTTAAGTTCCAAACCTGGCATGCATATTCAAGCACAGGTCGTATACATGTGGTATAAACTTGAATTAGAGAACTCCCTCCAAGACCGCTGCGTTTAAGCACTCGGAGAAAAAAAAGTCTCTTTGATGCCTTGTATACTATGTGTTCAACATGTAAGTTCCAACTAAGATCAGAAGAAAAGTACAGACCAAGAACCTTTGCTGATAAAACTGGGGACATACAGTGATCTTTAATAAACAATGGTCGAAGATTAGGGACGTCCTTAGCGAACGAGATAATTAGCTCTTTGCATTTAGAACGATTAAGCATCATATCATTTTCCGTGCACCATTGATCGATATTATTAATAACGGATTGCAGGTTACTTTGACAACCTTTACCGATTGTTTCTGAGAGACTAGTGTCGTCAACATATTTCCATCTATCTTTTAGTTAAATATCCAAATCGTTGACCAGGATGAGAAAAATTAATGGGCCAAGGATTGTACCTTGCGGACGCCTCCATTTACCAAGGACCAATCAGAGAACGAAGAACCCAATTTCACCCTCTGTCTTCTTTGCATCAGGAAATCAATAACCCAGTTTATTAAGGATTTATCAATATTTAGTAATTGCATCTTTTTAGAAGGATTTTGTGGTTGATTCTGTCGAATGCTTTACTAAAGTCAAGCAGAAAAACACGAACAGTCTCGCCATTGCCGTCTGTGTTAGAATACCAACAGTGGAACATGCTAATTAATGCGTCTATCGTAGAAGAGCCTTTTAACGATCCAAATTGCTTTGGGTCCAACTGAGACTTAATGGTATCCATAATCCATTGAAATGGAAATGATTCAAGAACTTTTGAGAGCGTGGCGGTCAGAGATATAGGTCGCAGGTCTGAAGATATATCCGTGACCGGGGATGTCTTAGGACGGGAACGACATTTGCATCTTTCCACTGCGTTGGAACTTGTGCTTGTTTAATGGAGGCATTAAAAATCATTGTCACAGGTTCTGAAATCTCCATTGAAAAATTATTGAGAATCCAATTTGGCAGAGAGTCTGGACCAGGAGCTTTATTCGATTTAACTGCTTTTAAACGCGATTCGACATCAACAACGGAGATAGGGTACAAAACGGTAGGTTCTTCCACAGATAATTTATCAGTAATTGAAAGCGGCGGTAACGATTTAGTGGCGGCTAAAAACCCGTTATTAACAGCGAGTGCTAAGTCTCGTCCCTGCAAGATAGTTCCATTCACCTCTGCAGAATGGAAGGCAGGCTTTAAAGAAAAGCCAGCTAGGTTTTTAATAGCACTCCACCATTTCCTTGGCTTTGAATTTTTTAAATGATTCACTTGAGACTCAAGTATTTAGACTTTGCCTGTTTCACGACGTGAATTACTTTATTTCGCAATTTGTTGTATTCAATTGTATTTCCCAAGGCAAAGGCCTTTTGTCTTTGGGAGATGAGAAGTTTGATTTCAGGAGTAATCCACGCTTTGTCTCTACAGTGAAGTTTAACAGCTTTTTGGGGAAAAATTGTGTCCAAACCCATGAGAATAATGTCATAAAACAGGTCACACATTTTTTGACAATCGGGTAGCTGCGAAAGTACATTCCAGTTAAGATCCAAAAGAAATCGACCAAATGCCTGCATATTTGATTGCTTCCGCTTTCTGACCCAGACTTTGGTAATGGTATTTGGGCGCTGATCGTTACTAACCGGGTGTAACAGGACTGACATGTGATCCGATTGTCCAATAGCAGGGAGTATTTCCGGGTCATTGTAACAACGTTTCATATTAGTAAATATTAAATCTAAAGTTGCATTCCCACGGGTAGGTTTCTTTACAATTTGTTTAAGTGACGTGTTTCTACAAAGGCGTTTGGAGTCGAACTGGTTAAAGTCACCCATAACAATTACACCTGCTGTTGGGTAAGATGCTAAAATTTTGTCCAATGAGGTTATGAGGTGGTCATACAGTTCGTTATTATCGGCCTGTGGTGGATGGTATACAAGTCCAACAACTATGCAGTTGGTCCATGCGGGGGTCCATGCAGTGGAGGTAGTATTCTACAATAAGCTACTGTGTTTGAACCACCTGAAAGAATGCTTAATTGCGGGGGTCCATGCAGTGCAGGTAATATTCTACAATAAGCTACTGTGTTTGAACCACCTGAAAGAATGCCTAAATGCGGGGGTCCATGCAGTGGAGGTAGTATTCTACAATAAGCTACTGTGTTTGAACCACCTGAAAGAATGCCTAAATGGGGTCCATGCAGTGGAGGTAGTATTCTACAATAAGCTACTGTGTTTGAACCACCTGAAAGAATGCCTAAATGGGGTCCATGCAGTGGAGGTAGTATTCTACAATAAGCTACTGTGTTTGAACCATCTGAAAGAATGCCTAAATGGGGTCCATGCAGTGGAGGTAGTATTCTACAATAAGCTACTGTGTTTGAACCATCTGAAAGAATGCCTAAATGGGGTCCATGCAGTGGAGGTAGTATTCTACAATAAGCTACTGTGTTTGAACCATCTGAAAGAATGCCTAAATGCGGGGGTCCATGCAGTGCAGGTAGTATTCTACAATAAGCTACTGTGTTTGAACCACTTGAAAGAATGCTTAAATGCGGGGGTCCATGCAGTTCAGGTAGTATTCTACAATAAGCTACTGTTTTTGAACCACCTGAAAGACGCGGAGACCCTACTATCTTCAAAAGCCTGGATCAAGCGAGGATGAGAGTCGATGAGGTTTGGCAAACGAAAGTTTGTGTGAAAGCTTCATCAACTCCCATGCCCCGAGAACAAGTCAAACAAGAAGAACAGTTGCACGAGAGTTGTCTGCATGGATATTACCGCGACTGGTGGACAAACGAGCAAAAACTCTCGTCGGCTCGCATCAAATTTTGAAGCAGCTCAAAGTTGATGGGAGTCGATGCGAGTGCATGAGAGTCAATAAAAGTTGGTGGTCAAACGTGAGCGAGAGTTTTATCAACTCGAATCAGCTCACATCCTCGTTTGACCAGGGCTTACATGAAGGTGTTCGTTCGAAACGACGAAGTGTTTTTCATCTTTTTCAGGTGGTTCAGGTACATACAACGGCAGCTCCTTAAATACTGGTGCGATTAACATACCATCGTAACTGATTTTGTCTCTCTTCTGTTATATTCTGTTGTACTTTGTACTCAAACACAGTTTCCTGAAGCAAAAGGGAAAACAAGTATCTTTAGTTTGGGAAGTTTAGGCCTATATATTTGTAATGAATCAATGTCACCATTTTTATATTACAAAATGTATGGTATATATTTCCTTTTGCGTCCAACAACGTGTACGCCAAATGTCAGAGTGTACGATAGTCAACGCAATCAAACGAATCATGAAAACCTTTTTAACATATGTTTAATTTGTTCAACTCTGCTGACAGATGTAAAACAGGGATTTATACAAGCACTTTTCTACTACCGGTTAATGGTAGTAAATACTCAATCTTCAATCGAGTTTTGAAACTCAATCTTTCTCCGTTATTTTTCACAATATCTCCAAAAACAATTGTAGCAAATGCATATTACTCTCTCCTTTGAGCCATGTTTTCAGGAAACTCCTCACAGAGATTGCTGGAAATACACTGCCTCGTGGAACAGGGCTTGTGAAAGTCAAAAACATTTCCAGGGAAACGATTTTCCACCCCAGCACCCCGCCCCCCTCTTCACAGTAACTAAAAATTCAACCTTCTCCTAAAAACGGTAGTAGACTAAAGTGCTTATATAAATCCCTGTGTAAAAATAACGTACCTTAAGTTGTTTGGTACTAAGTGGAATGTCCTTCTTTTCCTTCACAGCTAAAATCACGAATATGAAGATATACAATGTATTTAAATGAACTGCATGCAACCTTCAACTTCGAAATTGTAACAATTATCACACATGCAGATCACACAAAGACTGACAATATTCTAAGTAAAGATAGGTCACTTAGTTTTAGGGAAACAATAGTCCAATAATTCTAGTAGAATCAAAGTAACTGCGCAGGATAATAGTAATATTTACAGTTGATGATATACGCTTTCTGTTAGCGCTATAATTAAATATATCTCTCAATTTAATTTGTTTGCCACCAAATACAAGACTACTACATAACAATGAAAAGAATTAACATTTATTAGACCCACCTATAGACGTACACGTATACTGCAATAGCTTTACCTTGTCGAATATCTTTAGCTTTAAGTTTCCCTGGCTGTTGTTGTAAAACATACGAGACAGCACTTGGTGTCACTAAATTCTTCGGAAATCTTATACCATTGCGAATTATCTCCTAAACAATATAATATAATCATATGTGATGAATATAATCATATGTGAGTGCACACCAGAGGTGGAAAAAGTATCGGATCCTGGGAACCTAGTTACCAGAAATAGTTTTGGATCTGAACTTTTGCGGAAAATGTTTCACAGAAATTTCTAAAGTTAATAATTAACAAAACTAGAGTATGCTGTAGTCTAGACTATTAATTGTAATGCATTTTTTATTTACTATATCAAATTGAACACCACTGAATTTCAAGAAACAACACTCCAATCAGTCCAATGTCAAAATCAATCACTGATCATTGAACCTCATTAATTATTAATTTTGAGTCTGAAACCCAGGTTTCCAGAAAGAAAAAAACCCATTTTCCACCTCTGCTGGACACATTACTATAGTTCTAACAAACATTATAATATAACATTTATAGTACGCGCGTGCTGATTGGTCGAGAAGCGTGTTTCTATAACTGTATAGAAACACGGACATTTTCCCGCCAAAATTTAAAATCATAAAAAAAACAAATTTAATGTGAATAATAAAACTTTGAACACTATTTAAAAACAATTTTAATGCTCTTACACATTTTTGACTGTTCATTTTCAAACAGAGTTGTTTTCTTGCAGCGAAATTGACGAGCAAAGGTTAGCATGCGTACGTAATGAGAATTTGTAAATTAATCGAGTTTAAAAAATGTCTTTTGAGTTATATTATAAAAGAAATAGAAAACGTTTTTTCCTGTGTTTCTATACACTTATAGAAACACTTGTGGGAGTTTGGGAGAACTCGAAATAACGTGGAAAAACTCGCCCTACGGGCTCGTTTTCCCACTGTTTATTTCTCGTTCTCCCAAACTCCCACGCGTGTTTCTATAAGTGTATAGAAACACGGAAAATGTTTTCTATTTCTTAAGTATTGTACAGTACACGCAGGAACACGTACTTATATTGATACCAACACAGTACAGCAGATTAATGAAACTTTCATACCAATGGCGCAACCTGGGCTAACAACTACAACTTACAACACTTGTTCTAATTGTTTTACCTCATTCTTCTCAGACGTAGGGAGTGTTTGTTGAGTTTTTCCCTGTTTCTTAAGTCTTGATCTGTACAATGGATCAATAGTGGTAGGATCAAGAGGTTTACTGGTCGTGGTTCTTTTTAATGATTCTGCTTCTTCTCTAATTTCCCCATTCGTTGCTAATTCAAACAACCTACCCGAGATTTGAATGTGTGTGAGACTATATAATTATGTGTACGAGTAGTTAATGACCACACCAAATTCTGCCTTTACAATATTTTTACTTTGTTTGCACAATTTTCCCAGATTACAACATCTACTCATGCATGCATGGGGGACACTTGGGGGGGGGGGGGATGATAACAGTTTACCGTGCAACAAATCCGTGACAACGAATTTAGTAGTTTACAATACGACAGCCTTGATAGGTTATAATTTATGCAAATTTGCATTAAATTTAAGCCAAAAAGTTTTAAGATCTAAAACTCTAAAACCTAAATTCGCACTCCAATATTTCGCGAAGTGTACGCGAAAAGTCATCTTAAGTTATCTAAAGTCAGCCTTGATAAGTTTCAAAAGTTATCTTATTATCGTCCTGGGGCCGGTTGTACGAAGCCCGTTTAGCCTGTCCAGTGGATAAATCGAAAATATCGATCAAGTCTATACACTCATCAAATAAACAAGCTAAAATATTTCAACTTGAATAGAACAATTATGTTTGCAACTACATATTAGGTGCATAAGATTTAAGTTCAATCATTCTCAAAATGTGTGAAAGTGTTTTTTAATTTTGGCTTATCCACCGTTTAAGCTAAACGGTCTTCGTACAACCTGCCCCAGCACAATCCACATCTTGCCAATAAGGCACAAGTGACAACATGGTGTCAATTACTTGATGAAATAGCTGTACTATTATAGACAATTTGTTCAGGATTGTACAAGCGATATGTTGCGAAAACATACTAAAAGCGTTAGCGATAAGATGTGACATTCAGTGGCAAGGTTTCTTAAAGTTGAAAGAACAACAATATATAAATTCTGAATTCTGAAGACATGATTCAAGAACTTCATAATTTCTAAAACGTCTTTTTAAACAACACTTTTTTCATCAATCAGTTGTTCATCAATGGTCATGCAAAAAATAATAAATCCGGAAAAAAATATTACAAACATCGCTCAGCTATAATGAGAAGTAATATATACAAACCGCACAAGAGGTCTTTATCAGAATTAAAACATCGAGGCGCAGCCGAGTGTTTTAGATCTGATAAAGGCCGGACTGTAAGGTTTGTATATGACTTCTAAAATGACTCGTTTTGTACGCTCACTGGCGTTGGAATTTTGAAGATTGATGTTATCTACGCTGTAAAAATTGAAGGAGAAAATTTGAGCAAGTCTATATCAAATATATAGATCCGCTACGGGTCATGAGTTTCCTTTGTATTTTGCCTATGAATAATTAATGAATTTTAGAAATATATATTTAAAGCAAAGCTTACTTTAGTTTCAATCCAGGTGAAGAACATCCTGTAATATGACATGTTTGTGGCGAGGCATTAAATTGCGATGTCAACAACTGAAAAAAATGCTAAAAATATCAACCAAGTACTACGTACAGTGGATTACAGTCACAAAATTTGAACATCAGACAATACTCCATCAACATTTTACTCCCGCTACAAGGGTGTCGACAAACCAAATTTTACCTGTAGTTTACTATGAACTGTACAGAATTCCGTTGGACTAAAAGTCACTTTGATGTCCAATGAACCATTACCAGGTATAACACCTATATAAATGAGAAAGTTATTAAATTGCATTCACAATAATATGATTTCTATATTGTACAATAAACAAATTTTTGTTAAACGTGGTATAATGCAATTTACATATATGACAAAGTACCTGAATTTATTGGCTGAGAGGAGTAAAATTATCTTGCAGTAAACAATATAGAATATGAGGATCACCTAATTTAACCCATAAGCCCGTAATGTGCCCTGACACATGCGCTGTTTCATCAGCATGCATTACCCTGTCTAACGCCACACGACTTTACTCACCAAGGTGAGACTCTGGCGCATTAGTGGGGGTAAACCAAACTCTTTAGTTCATTTTGTTTCAAGCTAGGTGATTTCATATGAAGGGGAAACTCTTGCCCATTAATGGATTTAAGAGCATGCATGTTCTCGCATAAATGTTATGTATAGTTGGTTATTGTATATTCACATTAATCTTATTGTAATTATTTTTCTCACGCCATGCGAATAGGCCTTGCCCGCCATTTCTGGGTGGCAAACCGCACAGAGGATTACAATCAGATTACAACAAACAAAGGAGTAAATTAGTGACGTAAATAGTGGTTTGCCAACCAAAAATGGTGGACATGGTCGCATGGCGTGAGAAAAGCTAATCCGTCCACTGTTAGTATATATATTTAGTTTATTCCATATTTGTATAGTACAAACTACATAGTACAGTACAAACAGACATGGAACACAAACTTACCTTGCCTTGGCTCAACTTGAATGGCAGGGATAGACTGCAGAAGACTGATCTTGTACTCAAAGTCTACAGGAATGTCTGATTTCAAAGAAATATTTTTCATTTCACTAAAAAAGAGAGAGAAAGAGAGGTTGATGTAGCGCTTGAACCTGTCAGCTACATAAGACAGTTCTTGTATAGTTGAAAAGAATGTAAGGTGAAGGATAGACCACATCAGTGAAATTAAATTTGGAAAGTGCGATGTAACAGTAACTTGAAGTTATATACACTGTACAGTATTGGAGGCAGAAGTGAAATAATTTGACTCAATCATTTATGATTATTTTCAAATATTTCCAAATGATTTATTAATACTACTGTTATTACTAGTATATATTTTATTCCTTTATTCTCATAAATGCGTTGTTGTTATTCCAATTTTTATTATTAATATTATTCATTTTCTACAATACTAAACTATTAATATTCATTGTTCCGCTTTTTCCTCCGATATAAAGAATGCCCTGGAATAACAATCTTCCATTTTTAATTTTCATGTTAATGACGAAGCACCTTACACCACCATGCTTACACATGCATCATTCCATACAATTATATATTACGTAAATTTATAAACTTAGCGGAATGATTTTAAAAAATTCCAAACATTAAAAACTAAAAAGTTCTTTTTTGAACCAAATAATAAAACAATCATATCCAATAATGCTAAGGCGTGTATGTACAGTACCTCTCGCCAACAGCAACGGTACCAAAGTCGAGTTTTCTTGGAAAATCTGAGAGGTTCAAAGCAGGATAACCATAAAGTGGAACAATCATGTTTTCACTCGACTGTAAGAGGAAACATCTAATTATTGATTGAAAATTTTACAACAATTAATGCAAATATATATAAGACGTTTTTAACTAACCATTAATTAACTAAACCATTTTCTGTACTTATTTTATAGAATCACAATTAATATATTCTTATCCTTTTAATAACTTCAGTCGAAATTAACTGTCGCATCAAAGGTTTTAATATATAATTTATCTATTACTTTTCTTCATGGATTATTTTTGTTTTCTAAACCATTTTACGTCAGGAAAGTGAAAGTGTATGCATCTTGAACATAATGTTTCAATTATTGGTAAATAAATGCAATTTTACCTGACAATGAATTCTGATACAATCATAATAATATCGCCATTCTGATGGAGTAAATTCAACTGCAATCTCCATAAAGAATCCAGGAACAAGTCTATCCTGTTTTAAAGGAACGTTGACACATAAAAGCAGCAATCCATGTCATAAACATCGCAGTAACACGGGAGATATAGAGTACAGCATACTAAGAAAGAATTACATTCCAGGTCCCCCGTTGACAACATTTATGTTTTTGATTGAATCCGCGTTACAGGTTTTATAGCTATGATGTCAAAACTGGCCGTCCAAGAAATATTGCGTGTGTGGCCACTGAGAACCAAATTTAAGTATTCATGGAAATATCACAAGTTACTATACATGTAGAATATTTGCTTATTCGATTTCTTGTCTCAGAGAATAACTTAGTGACTTTTAAACGTCAACTGGTTTTAATAATTATATTACAAAAAGTAAGGAATGAAATAGACGTTCTAACTTCTAAGTAAGTAAGTAAAAACTTTATTTACCGAGGGTAATCACTAAATAGTGTACAACACTAATAAACGTGTGGCCCTCAATATATATATATATATATATATATATACACTTCACGCATGTCTGGATGCGCATGTGTCGGAGTATTGTACCACATGCGCTAAGGTGAGAGTTGAGTCATTTAAACTTTATTCACTACAAATTTGTTTCGTATGGCAAGTTTTGGGTTACTACATAAAACTTTATTGACTACAAATTTGTTTCGTATAGCAGGCTAGAGAGCCCATAGACTTGCTCCAAGTCTATCTCTTAAAGGGGTTTTTATTGGGGAGTTATAAAGGATTGGGGAGTTAAAGGATTGGGGAGTTAAAGGATTGGGGAGTTATAAAAGACGCACGAAGTTATAAAGAACGCATGAAAATGCGGGCGGGGGGAAATTAAGGGGGAGGCAGGCTGGCGAGAGGAGAGAAATCCTCTCCCAATTTTCTCGCCTCCCGCCCGCCCGCTGCCTGCTTTAATTTCCTCCCACCCGCATTTTCGTGCGCCCTTTATAACTCCCCAATCCTTTACAACTCCCCAATAAAAACCCCTTTAAGAGACAGACTTGGAGCAAGTCTAGAGAGCCTACGGCTACACTCGTCAGGTCAAAGTCGCGTCTGTGTGTGGGTTGGCAGTGTGTATGATGTCATGTCTGTGGAATGTGTTATGTATCCTATAATTTAATTTATCTACAGCTATTTACTGCACAGAAAATGTTTCTTTCTGTGTCTGGAAGTCGATACGAGTTCGTTTCTACTGTTAAGAGAGCTTAGCTCCGGATGGCAAATAATTACAAATTTCTCATATAAGCATAAATTACAGTGTTTTGTGACGTTGGAATAGGGCTTAACATCTCTTCAAATTCTCCATTTGTCCGCTTCTTTAAGGGTCCAGACAAACTTGCTGAACTCAGTCGCGTTTCTGTACTTCTTATGCTGAAATGAAGTTTTGTGGTTTGCATACCTTGTCTTAAACGTAGCTACCTTCCGTTAACCCGACATAACTAGTGTTTGTCTCGTTATTAGCTGTTATTGTTTCCCCTTGACCGGGCAAGGATCGCGGCATTTGCATGAATCGGCAGTTGTTGGATCAGTCTGGGTTCCTTTCCTGAGGACGGATTGGTTTTTTGATGCGATGATTCTCTATTTCTCTCCATGTTGCGCATTCAGCTGTAGCTTAATGCATACGTATTAACATCAGACGCGACTTTGACCTGACGAGTGTAGTAGGCTCTCTAGCCTGCTATACAGTATATATGTTATGTCTTACCTTTTTAACATATTTGATCTTAAAGTAAGATGTCGTTGGAGGAATGACATGCATTCTTTGACATTGCGAAGAGATATTAGTTAATTTCTAAAAAGATGAAGACATTATGAGGGTAAAATGATAACGTCTTAACGTATAATTATTGTCCTTGTCAATAGTCTGAGCTAGAGAGTAGAGAGTGTATTAATGTGTGTTAAAGGGAGTGCTGTCTTATAGCCTGCTTTTGTTTACAGTTGACAGTATGTTTGGAAGAGAAACATTTCTAACCAAGTGAAACAGCAAAATTCGAAAGTTAAAGTCAGGTTGAATGGTTTCAATGTTAAGAAAACAAGACTGATCAAAAGAGCAAGGAAGTTAATGAGGGTTAAAAAGCCGTTTACATCAAACAGATTTTAAGTCCTGCAGTATGCAGTTCGCTGATTACAGTATATAGACTATAGTTTCAGTTCTGTCGTAGATGTGAGAAGAGTTCTTCCGTTTCTCTGGGTACTTTAAATTCTCGTCAAGCAATTTTTCAAGTTGCTCAGTGTGTGGTACCATAATCTAACACTTAATGTACAGAGGGCCTAAGTTGCATTTTTTGCAACTGCTCCTGGCTAGGTCTACAAAAATGTATATATATTTCCGTTCGAGTATTCCATCTACCAACACCATTTACTATTAATCCTATCGAACGAGATGCCGAGCAAAATCTTGAATTTACCCTTACACCATATACTGGCATCACTCCCACAGGCCTTAAAATATCGGTCAGCAGTGCCGTCGGTCAAAATGTCCGGTGTCTTTCAGAATGGGTCGGACATTTTTATAATTATGTCCGATGGCCTTATGTTTAGTTTGGCGCGAAAATGTATTATTTTAAAATCGTATACTGACGCTAAATGTTGGGCAGATATGCATTGATACTTTAAGGCCCGAACAAACGTCTACCCGGCTCCGCTGTCACGCTTAGCGGACCACATAACAGCTCTGATAAACATTTACGGGGTAAATTTACGTCGGACAAAATTAAAGTTTGGTCGGACATCAATACAGTTGGGTCGGACAAACGGTAAACCTCAATTTTCCTTCGGTCGGACAGAATGTCCGGTGCGTTTCTTTCTTGGTCGGACAATTTCACGAATGGGTCGGACAATGTCCGTGACCGACCGATATTTTAAGGCCTGCACTCCCATCCTATATACCGAACTTGCGGTTGACGCTCAGCAACTGGACTCTGTAGCTCAGTTGGTTAGAGCGCTGCACCGGAATCGCAGGGCCGCAGATTCAATTCCTGCCAGAGGACCTAAGTTGCATTTTTCGCAACTGCTCCTGGCTAGGTGTACAAAAATGTATATATATTTCCATTCGAGTATTCCATCTACCAACACCATTTACTACTTAATGTATAGTTTGACTGTTTGTAGCATTGATGTGGATGCACACGCAAGAGGCGACATGAGGTATGTCGAAATTAGAGCACTAGAAATTGACACTGATTTTCTGCAGAAAAACTTATATGTGGAAATTGCCAAATTGAAAATTAACAATTGGGTTATACATACATTACATACATTATTCAGTTCACTCCCCATTGGGGCTTTTCAGTGACCGATTACATCAAGTATCTCGCTTACGTATATTATGTACGTAGCTTACATTATCTATTTTTACAACAATTGTGATGTTACTTTCCTAATCTGTATATCCTAACCCACCCAGTCAACTTTCCCTCTGGGAAGAAACCGGAGTGCCCAGAGAAAACCCACGACTTTCGGCGGAGCTTAGACTTACTCTTTTCACATGAGTGTGATTAGTAAAGTCCCCAGCGAGAATCTAACTCAAGACTCAGAGGTGAAAGGGGCTTGTCCTGACGACTGCACCACCCAAGCCCCAGGGGTTAAGGCCATTTAGTTTACAGGTTATATTATGAACATTGATGGAAGATGGGTCTCAAAAATAAAGAATAAAAGAAAGTGCATCATTCTTAAAAATACCAGATATGGACGAAAATAATGGAAACCAGAGTTGCCATTTTTTAATTATCGCTTCTTTAATTTTTTTTAATTAGAACTGATTTCAGTGGATTCTTGATGTTGGAAATACACACAGTACTGTAAAGTTACCAAACTACAGTACAGTATGAGAAATCTCAATCTTTAAAGGACTCAACAGTCTTATAAATAAATTATTGTATTTCTTTTACGCCCAACGGCAAAGATCAAATTCTTGAGTCTTTTACACAAGTTGCAAAATGCAAAAAAAACAAAATTTGGTCTCTCATGTACTGTTTTTTTTTAATTTTATTTATTTTTATTTATAAACTTTGCCGTTTACGACAATTACACGAGTATAAAACGGCACAGGAACATCAACACAGCGTAAGCCAATTACGTCGACGACCTGGTTTAGCAGATATACAGTACTCATGATTAACATACACAACACAAACAACGTATTTAAACAGTGTCAAGTTGAAAAGTCTATATAAACAACGAAAGTAGCTTAAAGCTAGAAACAACAGTTCTTTGGAGTCATCAATTGTCTTGTTTGGTTGCATTTCAGACAAGTTACTAGTCTCGATTCATACGAGACGTCACTTTTGAAGGGCAAAGCGAGAATGCATTTGGTTGCCCTTCTTTGAATCTTTTCTAGTTCCCCACACGTGCTGACGTTTTGTGGGTTCCATACTTGAGACGCATAGGCGAGGTGAGATGTAACTAGTGCCAGATATATACTGCGTCGAGTGTTTACATCTCCAATTTGCAATTAACGTTTCAGCATACCAAGAATGCGGTTTGCTTTGGTGAACTGTTCATGAATATGGATAGACCATGTGAGGTCAGAGGAAACTGTCACTCCACGATCTTTCTGACTGGAAACATGCTGCAAAGCCCGACCATTGACAACGTATTCGGCAACGATTGGATCTGGTGACACTTAGCACTTTACACTTTTAAGCGTTGAATATCAGCCGTCAACTATGTGCCTATTTCTCCACGTTATTCACTTCGGTGTTGAGAATATGTGAGTCTCTAGGGGATCCGCACTTCGATTGAAAGTGCATTAAAATGCTTTTGAATCCTTTTATGGTTTGTTACTCGTGGTTTCTTGTCACCAGATTGCAAACACTTTGGTTGTTGTTGACACAAGCCAGAACCAGCAATTTTTAAAGCCATGCCGCGTGTGACTGGACTTTCACTTGCTTCTGGACAATGCAGACTTCCTACAAAAGTTTGAAATATATCGAGTCGTTTGTCTAGGTATTCCAAGTCCACTCTCGCATCACGAACTGTTTTTATTTGGCTGCTGTTGACTATAGTTTTGATGTCGATTGCTAGTTCAGGACTGAACAATATCTTTCGAAGAGTTTTAACATCCTCTAAGGCATCGTGGGCGTTGAAATCATCGTTAAACAAGCACTGGTAAACACTACTTATATTTGCACGACAGTAATCTCCATTTGACAACTTCAGTGGGGCATGTTGGCTTTGAATTAAAGACTTGATGAGTGGTAAACTGTCACCAAAATGGACATTGCTCTGATCAAGTTGTTTGTCGTATGATTTACCGGCATTTCGTAAAAGTACTGGAACGTCAAAGACAGCTGCATTATGGCCAACAAGGATTGGTATGGATTTAGTACCACAAGAATTGAGGCAACAATTTTGTTGTACAAATTCGCTGAAGCTTGACAAGGCGTTCTCAAGGGACATTGCCACAACAGGAAGAGAGTTTTTACATAATGATCTTGTTCCATTTATATTCTCAATGGTAAGATTATTCACTCTTGATGCCCTAAGACTTATGTTACTTCTAGGTATAATGTAAGAAGAGTACATTGAACCACTTTGCGTTATCGCTGATAGTTGACATATTTCTGCCTTTGTACCTGTGTCTGCAGAAGTCTCCAAGTCAAAAAGTATAATCTGGTAAGGCATTGTTGGACTGTAAGTTTTATGTAATATCTGCGGTATTTCGATACAATGTGGAACAAGCTTCTCAAATTCCTCACACTGTTTTTTTGTAATTGTTTTGAATAAGTTTTCTATCTTGTGGTCATTTGTGCTTGTTTGGATATTTGCAAGACCAGACATGCTTTCTGATGACAAATTAAGACCAGTACCAGTTTCATATGTTTTGCCTTCTTTAACTTCTTTTGTGATATTTTTTCTTATCCGTTGATTTTGAAGGAGATGACGTCTTACTTTGCAGGTTTTTAATGATTTGCGCTTATTATCGTTTTCTCTTTCTTTGTCTAGTTTAGCGTTGTGTGTGATGCAGATATTGCCTGGCTCCATACCAAGATGGCTTAGTGTACTGTTGACATAACCATGTCCCATGTTCCTTTGTGCTACAGCACAAGCAACCCGAAAGTCACTGCTCTTGCTGCCACCATAAAACCTTATTTTGGGGGTTTTGCTTCCTACAACACTATTGAGTGCTTCATTGCGTTGGGAATTTGCAAATGGTACAAGTTTTTTCATTACAGTTTCAGTTGCATATTCATCAAATAAAGAAGTAAGTGCACTTTTTAGCTGTTCACCTTGCAAATCTTTATGATGTGGGAGATCCTTGTGTTTATATGTCAAGGGTTCCTTCTTGAAACCACACCATGTTTCTTTGCAATTTTTGTGGTCACCAAATGCATGTGGAACTTTGCATTTTAAGGCCTTCTGTAAACTTTCCACATCTTTATTTTGGGCTATGCAGTATGTAAAGCATTTTCCCAGGTAGTTGATCACTTTCTGACTTAGAGTAGATGAACTTGAGAATTTACAACGGCTAGAAAGATTATATAACCTTGTTGTTAATGAGCGTTTAGCATGCACAATGTCAGACCATTTCTCAACCCCATATGGCACATTCTGATGTAGGTGGCTAAGTGTGGTAGTATCGTCATCCCCAACATAGGTTGAAAACTTCAAGTTTTGTTCTGGGGCAGCATTCCAAAGTTCGCATGCCACATCAGGTTCCATTGCTTTTGATGAACCAGTGTGGTTTTTTCTGCAGTCATGATGTTTTTCCTTTTTTCTTTGCATATAGACATATTCGGCAGTATTTGCATCTTGTGGCATAAGCCAACACCTTTCCAGTTCCCAGTCCCATAGCCATCCCTAATGCCCTGAAAGTGAATTATGTCCCTTCCCCCTCTTTTGCCAGCCCATGTCATAAGACACTGGTATGCCAATTAAACCATTATTGTCAGGTTCTGCCCCAACTAACACATCATCATTCATGTCCATGCTCATATTCTCTTTGAGCTTGTTTGGGCAACATGTTCCACAGCGTTTCCAGCTTCTCGTTCTCGTGCTTTAATTGTGGAGTGGTTCATGGTTGGAATGTTCATCGTTGATAGCAGATTGTTCAAGTGTGTGTTACCAATTCCAGTGTGAAGACAACCAAGTGCAGCTTGGCAATTAATGTTGTATGTTGGTTTTCCACGTTTGCCTGATCTATGGGTTGGAGATGTTTCGAGATGATTTATGGCACCACAAACATGGCATTTGATTTTGAACACACTTGCAAGACCAACAGTATCTTCCTTAACTATGTTTCTCAGTGATAATGGGCCTGAAAGAAAATAATCATATTATTAAATATTTTTGTTTACCAATAGCTAAATTAGTAACTAATATACCTGACTAACTTACTCCTTCACTTTTCATGTATTTTATTTTAACACACTTGATCATAAAATATTTAATTTTTGGCAACAAACCTTTTAGGCAGTGACTGCAATTGGAAAGAGTATTTCTTAAAATCTCCAGGTCAAAAATACGACAACCATGAAGTGACTGAGTATTACATGTAATTTCAGAGTTTTCTTTCTATAATTTTTAAGATAAATTATATATTATTATTTTAGAGATGCTCTGATAGAGTGTATTTTTCACTTAAACTTCAGTGTTTTGTGCTTTACTTCTTGGTATACAAACTAAAATTGTTTTACTCACAGTCCTTTTCCGTGTCACACAAGTATTATTGCTTTCTTCATCTGTTTCATCTAAAAACTCCAGCTTTCTTTTCGCTGACCACACGCACTCCATTTTTTGAAATTTTTACACCAAGTTTGTCTGACTAAACTTCTCGGTTTTACCGCGTTTGAAATCCTCTTTATCAACTTTTGAATCATCCTCATCCTCGTCATTTTCTCCCGCAATTAACTTCGTAAATGAAAAAGCTAATACAGGTGCAAGAAATCCCAATGTCCAGAAACTATCGTCAAGTATATCGTGATCATTTTCGCTGATGTTGTTTACCGAAGATATTTGACGAAAGGAAACTTTAAAAGCCGACTTAAAAAGTGATGGGTTTTTTCTCCTTTGTAACCAATGTTTGTACGATATATTTAACATTACAAGGAGCATCAACACTTACAGAAATAGGATGTAAAAGTCGTAAAACGCGATTCATTTTGAGTTTTGTTTGTTTTTTAAACTCCCCGCGGCCAGCCATTTAAAACCCACGCAAATTACATGCAAGCTTAACACGCACGAGTACATCGCTTTCTGGAACTTAGTCTTCTTAAAGAAAAGTGTATCGAGCCACCTTAATGTATTAATACTTATGGGAGCAAGAAATGACACTGAATGCTTCCATTACATGTACTTAATTGCCACCAATTGGCACCAAACACAAGATTAATACATAAAAGGAACAATTTAATCACTCCGATAACTGTATTTCCTTTTAGAGTTGATCACCATGTACTATACTGTCACACTTAGTGAAACCCACTTATTTAATGGCTGGTGTTGTGAGAGGTTCATTTTCTTTGTTGTATATGTACTAATTTTAATTTTAATTTAATTTAACAGCTCTATTTGGCACACAAATAACTACTCATTATTGTACATAACTAACACAGACTAATATAGAAACATAACACTTTGTAAGAAGGTGCCAAAAGTGGCGAAGCACAAACGAGACCAGACCACAAATTAGACATGACAGTACAAAATGAACAACAAAAATATAGAATAGAAAAAAGAAGAGAGAATGGAAAGCAAGAAGAACAGTAAATTAAAAGAGAGAAGAGATAGAAAGACTGACATGGAAGTATTAGTCAGTCGTGATAAGGGGTCGCATCCATACCCACATTGCCACGAGAAACGTCAATTTGACGTTTGTGGGTGGGTGGGTTTTTTTCTTTGACGTTTGTCCGTGGCAGTTTGACACTTTTGAAGAAAGTATTCTTAAGTTACTTTTGTTTGCTTCTTTTACGAGGGAAAAACAGCGAAAATCTTCAAAGCTGCTTCGGTACTTTTATATTAATACATACCCAACGTTACTCAAAAACAACATAAAATGTGTATAAAAATCGATTTCAACCTGCCTTTTAATAATTCAAACACTAGCGTGTATGCTTCTTGATTGAGGAAAATAAAACATACCGTAATATCACTTCCAAAAGGCAAAAACACAGTGTATTTATTAAAATTTTCGAGATATATATCCGGATACGGAACAATTATATATTGAATACGGAACAATTCAAACTTTTTCTAACTCGAACTGTTCCCCCATGAATTCTGCATGGGAAATATATAGTTATTATAGTTACAGTTACTGTTGTTTTCTAATATTTTGTTAATATATGTTCATGCAGAAGCATAAAGAGTTGTTGTTTTTCTATTGCCACGGATTGACGTTTTCAGGGTGGGTGGGTGGGTATGAAACGTCAAATTGACGTTTTCAGGGTGGGTGGGTGGGCGGGTATGAAACGTCAAATTGACGTTTCTCGTGGCAATGTGGGTATGGATGCGACCCCTAAGTGAGTAAGAGCTAGGTAGGTCAGGAGTGTAGGAAGTTGCAGTAAGGTGGATGTAAGCCTTGTGTAGGTATGTTTTAAAGGAGGAGAGAGTGTCGTAGCAGTTGGAAGGAGCAGATTTACATACATAGTTCCACTAGATTGTGTCAATATAAAACAAATAATAAAAGTACTTGTAACGTAAGAACAATAGACCTCTAGAGCAAAGGTAGCAAAGAAACAGCATAAGGGACCTACCAGAACTTGCTTTGAGGTATTTTTCAGTTCAAATCCAGTAAAATGAACGTTTGAAGGACTGGCTTTAAAAATGTCATTTTCGGCTACTTTGCTAAATATTTCTAAAATACGAAGTAAAAATGACGAAAATTAACGCCAAATGATGTACTATAATTAAAGAAAATACAAACTCGTACTTGTGTTAAGCAGATGGTTCGGAACTTGTTGGTTGTGCTTGTTTGGCGCGATAAAACTTTGTCCAAAAGCCATTTGATTCACCTCGACGGTCGCCATTTTGAAAATTCTTGTGATTTGTTGTTGTCATGGCAACATTTCTTGTGAAGAACACTGAGCTATATATACAACTGAGTGACGGACACTGACAGGCAACCGAACAATCAATTTTTTTAAGAAAGCATTTTTATTTCTCTACATTTTGACTATATTTTAGTCATACGTACTTTGGTATAACATGTCATAAGTTTAAACGTTATATTACAAATTTACTATGACTAGATCCCTGGACGTCCAGTTTTGAGTTTCATCTCAATTCTATTCTTGTATAAAATAACTATACTAATATATATATAAAATTAATAAGAACGTTTTCGATTGGCTGAAAAGCGTGCTCAATAACTCGATTGAGCACGCTAAAAAAGCGCGGGAATTTATAAACAGAAGAATTTAAACTTGTTTTCACGTTATTTTTGTGTTGTTTATGTATTTAAATTCGCGTGGTACTATTTTTAGCTCAGTCTTAAATTCGCGCGATTTATTCTCGCGCACCGTGAATGCGATATTTTCGCGCAGTCTTAATTAGGGATGGCAGTGAACTGTATATAATTATACAGTTCACTGGGGATGGGTGATACCAGCCTTTTCCGATTCGCGCATCTTGAAATTGATTTAAACGACTCCAAAACTAACAAAAGTACAAAACTAGAAAATCTTAAGTGATAGTTTTTTGGGGTTTTTCGTCACTTTTTCTTCTCACAGCACGTCTCGCACCCGTTCAAGCAAGGACAACTTGCTTCAAGTTAACCATTGCAGGACGTCTCTCTATAGGAACTCTTTTTTCAACCGAATTGTACATCTCTGGAACAATCTCTCTCCCACCATTCGTAATAGTTCATCCGTTTCCTCCTTCAAACACATGCTAACTGTTTATTACTCTTCTCTACTGCACTCATCTTTCGATGTAAACAGAATGCGCACTTGGAAAACCTTCTGTTCTAAGTGCCGCTCTTTCAACTTAAGCTGTTGTTCCTAATTCGTCATGTCTTCTGTAAATTGTATATTTGTTCTCGTCTTTTTTTTATGTATGTTATGTTTGTTTTCATTAAGGTCGGTCTTCACATGGGACTTCTCGTGTCCTGTTGACCTTACCTTCAACCATATATTTAGTTATTCAAAGTTGTTTTTTTCTCTAATTTAATAGTTTTAGTTCTTTCACATTTACGTATGGTTGTAAAGTTAATAAATAAAGTTTTTCAGTGTTAAAATGACATTTGGATATTTAAAATTTCCAAACCATGATCGACTCTAAATATCTAATTATGGCTAAACATATTATACCTATAAATGTCATACAGAATAATATATAATTTTCGTATGAAATCGGCCCAACAAATCGCAACGTGTAAATGTTCCTTTATGCATTATGAGTTTTATGACGTTTCTTTGCAGTGTGTGACTTTGCAGTGTGTGTTTCTTTGCAGTGAGGATCTTAATAGAATAGTAGAAGATAGCAATTATAATCAGGGCTCTCACATCCTGTTGTTAGGAAATCCTTAGATTCAGGGTAAAAATTCCTTAGATTGACTAAAATTTCCTTAAAACGTGACCGAGCCTGGTTCCAAGGAATATGACGCCTGGGAACTAGTGTAAAAAAGGGAAAAAAGCGGAAAAAAATTTTTTTTGTCATCACATCATATATATAAACATAAAAACAACTGTCAACACTAGTCACACCTAGTCAGACTCATATTAATTTATTACAATTTTATTTGTTGTCACATTTTTTCTAATTTTTTTCATATTTACAATAAAAAAAATAAAATTCCATAGAATCAGAATCTTTTCCTTATTTAATAATAAAAAAATATAATTCCTAAAATCTTAAAAAAATAAAAAGTTCGAAATTTCTTTTTTTTAAGTGTTTGATTATAATTCCCTTATAAAAAATTGCCTATAGAGGACTATAGGCACCTATAAGCCTCTATAGGCTATCAGTAGAATCATACTAGTATACTATTGCAAATGCTGTAATTTGATTGGCTACGCTATTCGCTATCTAATTGTCGATAGAATAGATAGCGAGTAGCGAATCAGCCATCTCCTCGGCACGATTTTTAACGAATTTATTTCCATAAATTATGAAAAACGTTTTGAAATACTGTTTTCTTGCTGGTTTCTAATAAAACAATTATATTATTCGCTCTCGATTTCTATGAGATGATAGTTCATTTGGGCTTTGCCCTCATCAACTATCACCTCATAGAAATCTTGAGCTCATAATCGCCTATAGAAAATGTTCCAATTGCCTATAGATAACACTAAATATAATTTCAATATTATATTTACTACATTTATATAAATAATTTCAAAATTGAATCAATGTTCCATCATAAGTATAAAATCCTCCAGTGTTTGTCATATTTAATGTTGATATAAATTTAATGATATGTGAAGCTGTAAATGAATATGGCAGTGGTCCTTCCAACTTGTTTGGAATATTTCTTGGATGTAAACTGATAACAATAATCCCATTATCTTTCAAGTCTGCACTAAGACCTCTTGTTGCCATGTTCAGAGCTGCTTTACTTGTTCGGTATGGATACATCCCTCCTTCTTTATTGCTTGAAATTGAGCCTGAATAAAAGTTGTTAGTATGAAAAAAAGAATGAATATTGAGATATATTATTTATTAGTCATTGATAACAAAATTATTATTATAATTGTATATGTTGCAATATTGAATAAAGTATTAGTATTATGAATATTAAGATTAATGCTCAAGTCTTGATGGTTTACAAGAAACATGGGTAGATTAAGTGTAGTTAACTCATTAACATGCAACACTTTGCCTTGACATGCATGTAAAATTGCATGGCATTATGACAGAGCAAAATAACAAACCAGGCAACTTGAGGCAAATAAGGCAAGAGCACTCTCCTTCGCAGAGGCTTATTAAAATTTTTCGTTATTATGGATAATAATGGTGACATATATATAATAGTGGTAATGTAGGGATGTAGAGGACATTCAATGGACGGGGGGGAAGCAAGGGGATAAAAAACAAAGGAAGCCTCTGCCATATAATGCACGGTTCTCGGGGATTATTGTCGTTTCGCAGGTATATGGCTGAATGTAGCGAATTTATGGTCGAAGAAGACAGCTGTGAGGGCAACAATGATTCTCTTTAGTTTCCCACAGAAAAATTATTTGAATACAAATATGTATACCCACGCATGGTTCGCTCAAACTATTGTAGAGTATAATGTTTAAGCGTGATTTGCTTTAATAATATCATATTTGTCTTCAAGTCTTGAAGGCGCAATGTTGTTGTTGAAAATATAATATCCCTCATATAGACTGAAGCATGTCGAATATTTGACAAAGTGTGTGACGAATATAATCAGTATGATTTTTACGTTTCTTGTTCACATTGCACTTGTTCTTCTCATATTGTTCACTTCTCCGTTTAAAACATATTATTTGAATCGAAAATACTGGCAAATGTATAATGTAATGTTGAACTTGGCGGCCTGACAATATGCTATTAGAATGTAGCCATCTTGAAAACATTATATGGCAGAGGCTTTCCCACTTTCCTCCTTCCCTTCATTATTTGCGCGCTCCCCCTATTCTCTCAAAACTTCGTGTAAGACTACTAAAAATACTCTAGACCGCTCGCTCCCCCCACACTTCACAAAACTCTGCGTAAGACGACTAAATATTTTTTTAAAGCTCGCAAGCCTCTGCGGAGGAGAGTGAGGCAAGAAATATGGGTAGATAGTGTGGTGAACTAAATGCTCGAGCCCCAGACATTATTCTTGACAAATAAAATTGTCTGCCATTAAACAGATCAAAATAACAAAATAGGGCACATTAGGGCCCATATTGCAGGTTAAACAGGTTTCCTTTATACTTAACCAGGATACCCACATCACCATAGTGATTTTCAGTGGGGTCATTACCTACCTAACACAGAACTTATGTTAACGATAGCTGCATAACTTTTAGACATGGATTCATTTGAACCCAGTAATACAAACGAACTGAGAATTGACCGAAATGCCCTGGCAATCATGATTGGTGAAATTGTATTAGTTTCAAATGTTTTCTTCATATCATCCCAAGATACTGTTTCTAGATCTTTCCTTGTGTGCGTTTCTGCATTATTTATTAGAACACTCAAACCAACACCATCCAACTCTTGTTCAACAGCAGTAACAACATTTGCAATGTCACGTTCATCATTTACTTCAAGTTGTAAAACTCTCACTTTAGTTTTTCTTGGGTTCCAAAATACATTGTATGCCTTTAATGCCGAACATGTGTCCAAATCACGACATGTAGCAAATAAATATTGCGGTGGTTTCTTTAAACCAAGTAAAAATCGAACTAACTCAAGACCAAGTCCTCGATTGCAACCTATAATCAAGACTGAATACAATATTCCATCTGTGTCAATGTCACTGTCCACCATGACTATGTTTTGGGATGCTAGTTAGAAATAAAAAGGAAAACAGAAAAATTATCGATCTCGTGCTATTTTATATTCATTTACGCCATTTCAATTCATTTTTTAAATACCGGAAACAATTATATATTAAATTGAGACATAAATATCATTATACCACAGGACGCCCAGTACAATGCAAACAATAGAAACGAATTAACTAAGCTACAATATCTACTGTACAAAGCCTGGTTGTCACAAACGAACACATAGGTTATTTCGAATAAATATATTTCACATTTTTTTATTATTATTATTATTATAAAAGTTACGCTAAATTGCTATGTGAATTATGCATGGTCAATTCTTGCTGTCGCCACCCCCGCCCGGGAAACACCCGGGCATTAAAGCTCACTGCAAATTTCCAGCCCCCGGGAATTTGAAAATTAACAATTCCAACCCCCGGGCAAGGGTGAAAAACTAATGCAAGGACTTTAACATAAAAAAACAGATACTTTCAGCAGAAAATCAAAGTGTTTCTTTGTTTTAAATTCTCAGCAGCCCTGCCAGCCCTTCTTCGATCTATTGTCAACAAATCTTTTTGATATGCTATTTATTCAACATTTCATGGGGTTTTCCCTGTCACGGAAAATAACGTGTGCACAGGACTAGGGACTAATCAATCTCATCCCCCGGGACAAAATCATCAAGCCAATTCCGGCCCTTGGAATATGATTGGCTGCATTTTCCCGGGGGTTGCCCGGGGGGATGAACAGCAATAATTGATCCAGCATTAATGAACTTTAAAATTACAATTTCCAGGAAATATAATAAAATATTATGTAATATTTAAAACACGAGCAGGAGTGTTTTATCAGATATAAAAGACGAGACGAAGCCGAGTGTTTTATATCTGATAAAACACGTTCTGCGAGTGTTTTGAATAGCTTAAAAAACGATCACCATTTGGTAAGTTCGTTGGCGTAGTAATTTTGAAAAATAACGTTGTCTAAGCCGAGAAAATCGAAGCTAAAGTTTATGTAAATCAGGAGGATTTTTTATCACATATAAAACCACGATACGGTCATGGTTTTTCATACAAACCGCGCGAGAGGTCTTTATCTGGTTTAAAACACATCGAGGCGCAGCCGAGTGTTTTAGATCTGATAAAGGCCGAACTCCAAGGTTTGTATATGACTTCTAAAATGACTCATTTTGTACGCTCACTGGTGTTGGAATAGTGAAGATTGATGTTATCTACGCTGTAAAAATTGAAGGAGGAAATTTGAGCAAGTCTATATCAAATATATAGATCCGCCACGGGTCATGAACGGTTTCCTTTGTATTTTGCTTATGAATAATTAATCAATTTTAGGAATATATATATATATGTGTATCGTAATCTATATATGAAAACTATATGTTTATATAGTTTAAAATTATTAAAACTAGCTTAACTATTCTATTTAAAACCAAATCCAGTGTGTCATTATATTTGTTTATAGCATAACAAATTGGACTATTTTTAAAGCGTTCGGTTTTCCCCATGAAATTATAGTACTTTTGATTGTTCAATCTCGTAGCCCTCTTCCTGACTTCTTGGATTTTCTTGGGAAGTAAATTGTGCAATTTGTGATCTGCATGGGTTCGATAAATCTTTAATTAATTCAATACACATTCTATAACGCCGTTTTTCCAGACTTCCTATTTTCGCTAAACATAAGGCTTTGTGGTAATCGTTTTCCTTTGTAAATTATTTTCAGCGCTCGTTTCTGGATTTGTTCAATATCTTTACTTTGTTCCTTGGTAATTCCTCCATTCCATACCTGCGCCCCATATTCAAGTGTTGGTCTAATTACAGCGACGTAGAACGTTTTCATATCATCTGTACTTGCACCATAGGATTTCAATATTTTGAGAAGAAAGAGGCGTTTTACAGCTTTTTAAGTAATTTTCTCCGTATTTGTATTCCACTTTAATTAAATCAATTTATACTTGAAATAGCTTAGGCAGGACGTATGTCATGATTGTCATCCCAGGTCGAGTTAACCTTTATAGGAGGTGCGACGTTTGCCAACGGGACGATGATCCAGCATGTATATACATATTTCTTTAAGGCGATCGGTTACAGGGGACAACCTTTAGCGACAACTCGCAACGCAAATGAGGTTATACGAAATTTGATTGCTTCTTGAATGATTTGCATTGCGAGTTGTTGCTAAAAGTTGTCCCGTGTAACATCACCTTAATATTTATCGCCGTAGGCGTACGGGCGAAGAAAAATGGGGGGCGGACACTACTTTGCCCGACGAAGACAGAAATTCCCCGACATTATTAAATGTCTAACAAATACATCTTAGAAGGAACAACACGCACTTTCTAGTTGTATTTCACAGGATAAAGTACAAGTACCTTTTAAAGTATTTTCACTGGGGGACAAAAGTTGTTAAAAGCAAAATGCGGGCCGTTCAGGTTTGCCTAAAGGAGCGAGATGAAAGGGAAAGTTATAACTTGAACTAATAACTGTAATTAACTTTTTATAACTATAACTTATAACGTTAACTATGACTTAAATCTCTAAGAAAATCAGACCGAAATTGTATAAGTTCCTAAAGAAATCCCTAAAACTATGCGAAATCCTGTTTTTAAAAAATCCTGGTGAGAGCCCTCAATTCTTATTCAATTCGGATATCGTCATTATCGACAAACCGTCGAACTGATTAAAAGGCGGAAAATAAACGCCAAAACGTTGCGGGAAAATATCGGCTCCCAAGTTATATAGTTAAGGTGACTCCCTAGGGTTTTATGTCCGGGGGTTACGTTCTTCCCATATATGTGGCGGGAACTTTAGACATCGCGTGTAACTCGCGGGACTTCAAATATAAACAAATATAGCCGGTTTCTTTTCCGAAAAGCTTTTTTCAAACAAATGCGAAGCATAAAAAAGAAGCATAAAAATAATTCTAAAATCCACAACGATATTTGGACGTGACATCGGAGAAAACAATAGTGTAAATTTGCTTTTGCAAGCGGCATTGTTGGCCGTTTTTGACTTCCGTACGCGAGGATCGTATCGCGAACAGTGACATATAAAGTTTCTGCACGTATTTGCAGTATTCCCAGCTCTATTGACCAGTACTTCTGACAATGAAGATAATTCAAATAATGAAGAAAACTCTTCCTCTACGCGTGAAACGGGCAGGATCGAAACTCGTACAACAAACTGCCATAAAAAACAGAATTTCCACCCAGGGGCAGGGACCAAACTACCGGGGGGGGGAGGGGGTAACACCCCTCCAGTTATCATAAACCTCATATTTTAGGGCAAATCCGCCGATATGATTTCGTTGGGCAAATGATGAAAATATCCTGACGCTCAACTATGTGATTGTATCTACATAGCCGCATTGGCCACTAGCGGTTCTCCGCTCTAACAACGTTGCTGAAAGACTCGCACTTTATATATTGAGGCGACAACCAGACACAAATAGGTACATTATAACTTTACAAGATAAAGTAGTCGGACAAAATACTTCAGCTTTCACGAGTTTCGTATGTTTTAAGGCAGAAACCTCCTGGCTTAGAAAAGTTTCTTTTAGATTAAATAGATTGAAATTACTATTCAAATCAACAATAGTCTGACTCCTATTTTAGTGCCACGCCCTTTTTATTGGACAAATGAAGCTGGGTTATAACGCCATGTTACGAGTCACGAATATTTCTCTTTGAGCTTGATCCTAATCCGGACCCAATCCCTAACCCTAACCCTATTGTGTGCGTAACATGGACTTAGAACCTGAAGCTGACACACCTCCAGTTGTAATACCCATATTTCGACCCTGTTTCCACCGCCGCTTTGCGAAAATATCGGACGCCGGTAAAGCTTAGCTTTAGAAGAAAGCTGTAATAAGTCATAAGTAGTAAATACCCAAATTTTCTTCGATCTTACATGCAATAATCCACATTTAATTGGCCATAAACAGACACAGTAGATCAAATACTATATATATTTTTTACAAAACTTGGAATTTGAAAAACAATAAATGAATAAAACACGCTTTGAAAGACTCGCGTGTTTTCATCGTTCTCCACGAATGCATGCGGGACCCCACGCGAGAAACGACATTTCCGACCATTGTATGACGTCAGAGCTCCAAAAAACCTCAAAATTTAGCTCAAATTTCTCCCGTTTCCATCGGTGAATTTGTCCAAAACTTTGTACATTTAATAATATCGGTTTAATAGGTGTAGTGTCAATTTTTCTTAAAATTGTATTGAAGGAAAATCTCTTAAGGAGCCACCTTAACAACCCCTGTAAATTACTCAGATTAAAATTTATGACATACGACAAAATTGCCCAACTCTCGAGTAGATATTGCCCACTGATCTGATATTGCCCGACTTTACCTTTGGGGGGGGGGCGAGGGGCTGCGCCACTCCAGTTAATCACCGTTAATGATTTACTAATGACTTAACAACGCACAGCAACCGCTAAATGTTGATATACAATGTTTGTATATGCTTGTAAATCCCGCTTAAAAATCACTGCCTTTCACACTCTGCTACATCTAAAACGCTTGAAACGTTGTAAGGTTTCAATCCCTGTAAGAACTATGGTTATACATTCGCTTGGCAAACATATATTTGTATTGCTCTATAAGACCTTAGCAACGCTTACTATGTCGATATTTCTGCTTGTTATTACTTCGCATAAGGCAATAATAGTTTACTAGGTTAAGCGTCGCTATATTGGTTGTAAGAAACACTTCACTACATACGAATTTATTATTAATAAGGAGTTTATAAATCTCGCGACAACAAGCAATATTTCTGCAATATATTGTTTGTTCGCCCAAACTTGCCTGGTCTTGTTCTTGAAAAACGAGCTATATATTACGCAAAAAAATAAACTATGTGTTAAGAATCAATGACAATGCAAAACCAACCAGATCATGAAGTACATTGTCTCATAAATAGTCACACACTAACACGCAATATATACAATCATTGTCCAGTAGTAAATTAAACACAAATTTTCATTGTTGACGACGGCCTAAAATATGTACGTTAATAGATCTCAATTCTGTGCTTATGATGTATTTACATATTATTCATTCAATTAATTACAACACTCTTGTGCGAACTCAACCTGATGTCGATTTTTTTGGAATACACTTGGACAACGTTCATACGAGACCGGACGAATTTGGAAACGTACAAATATACAGTTCCACTTGTTCACATGACGGAACAACCTCGTCCCCAGGGCATTTCCCTTTTTTGTTAATTCGTACGGTTAGCGCTCGAGCACAATCGAGCACAGTTCCGAATTCATTCGGTCCTGTGTGCATGAATGGAACCTGGTGCTGCAGGGCAAAAATGCTAGAGACAAACTGGTGGGCCCTTCGTAGAATGCTAAAAATATGTCAAAACAGCACTGAATGGCATAGAGAACAGTGGGATTTCCAAAAAAAGGAATAGACAATGGCATAGCACATTTTATTTAACAATTATTCGCCGAAGGCGAGGTGAATGTCGGTGAATAAAAACCGAGACGAAGTCGAGGTTTTTATTCACCGATATTCACCGAGTCTGAGGCGAATAATTGTTTTAGTAAAATTACATAGGTGATTATTTGGAAAAAATATAAAAAATGCACATTTCAAAATATTTTAATTGAATATTTACGATAAAAGCAGCTTAAAAACGCTTTAGATGATTATCGCGTATTAATCCGATGTAGCGCAACCAATCAGCGTTAAGAATTTTCAATAATCACCTATTTAATTTTACTAAACTAAATTAATGCAATAGTCTATGGAAATGATGCTTTCATGTATATATGCATGCATGACTGAGCAATGATCGGCCAATAAGGTAGAACGAATAGTACAATAATTATTTGGGCGACTTTCCATAATTACGATTAAAATTCAGGTTGTTAATATGGAAATTGAGCCAATTATGTGATGAAAAAACATCTTAAAGTTTGAATCACGTTTAGACGTTCACGTCTCACAACAACGATATTCACGTATGTTGGCTTTGCAGATTTGTTACATTCAAACCAATATCAGGTTGTGTTGTCACAAGGTGTCCCAACAACTCGTTAGTAACAAAATTACAGCAATGATAAAACAAACTGCCTGATGATTAGTCTAAGTGGAATTTTAAGTTATTAAGTTAAGTTGCTTATTAAGTTATTATGAAGTTATCATAATTAACATCAGTAAATATTTTACCGGTATAAATATTGATTATTTTAAGCCCATTTTCGACAATGTTTAGGCTACGTCGTCAGTTTTTACAAACTATCTAAACCAGCGACACTATTGCAGCTGTAGTATACTTGATAGACAGCTGCATCTCCATGTGACGACATCTTCCCTTTAGTAGTTTCCAGATTGTTTTATAGCTACTTGTTTTTTCGTCCCCAATAGATACGGCATAAAATAGCGTTTAAAATAATTCTATAGCTACACTATGAATTGTATTTCTAAAACTCTCACATTTCCTTGCCACTTTATTCTCCCACAGCAGCGATAAGAACGGAATGGAATTATTGTATTTTGTGTTTTCCATTTGCGACGCCATTTTGAACGACGCCATCTTTGTCGTCAATATCAGATTCTTCCGTTTCACTGCGAGCGTCATTGTCAACCTGCAGAGATGGAATACATACAATCATACTCTATTTAAATATATAAAATAATCTGAGGTCAATCTGCCTTTTCATTGGTCGAGAGCCATGATCTATACAGACCAAAGATGGCGGAAATTGACGTCCAGTGCATGTCAGTCCCTTTCTATTATTTTTGTCTGCGTGGTTGGCACAAGCCGGCAAGGAGTGGGCCGAAATTTTGTGTTTTGACTTCGATTTAAAGAACAATATTATGGATTACCTGGGAAAATTGGTATGAAAACTGTTTACGACCTTCACAGATTTTGGACGTCAATTTCCGCCAGCTTGGCTTCACTTTTCTCGTAGGCCGAATGACTGAAGTTCTCGCTCCAGATATATATAGAGCTCACTGGGAAAGACGCACGGGTGACGCCCATTTCAGTGACGTATATCTATAAGCCAATCACAGCTCTCTCAGAAGCATCACGAAGCAATGACGCGCTTTATTTTGCATAGATCATGGATCACGTCAAATGGCGTGTAAATCTCCTTCCATCACGCTTACAGTAAGCCCGGTTTCCACTATGCGAAATTGTTCGCGCGCGCGAAGCGAAAAATAAATTTCGGTCATGGGATTAGCTAGCGAAAACAATCGCCACGAAAAAGTTAGATCAGTTTCTACTTTTTCGCGGTATAATATATATATACTTTTAAACGAACTTAAAGGTAGAACATTTTTGCGTCATTGGATAGATCAACGTGAAGAGACGTAGACCGTCTGTTTGGTTTGGCCTTTGTTGCATGGCAAAAATTACAAAGTTCCATGCAAAATATGAAACTAATATGCAACCTTAACAAATCTGAGTAGTTCAATAAATTCACGAATTCCTTTCCCTGTCAACTCTAAATCTGCTAACACGAAAATACCTGTGGTAAATTAATTGTCAGTGTTACCCGCTACTTCCTACAGAAGTCATTTATAGATTACCTTACCTTGCCTTTAATTAAGAACGAATACGCCATACGAGCGATAAGATAAAACCAAAATATATGCATCGCCTAAAAATTCACATAATCAATTAGCATTTCAACCCCCAGTTGATACAGTTACAGTAAACCCTGGACAAACTAAGAACCATTGTTACAGAAATGTTTTTACTATCCATAATTTCTCAAGTTGGGCAAACCCGGAAACATTGTTTCCCTAACAAAAGTTAGGAAATTTCTTTACTTCTTCGCCTCGGGAAGCAAATATATTGTTTCTGCATTTAATGTTTCCAAGGCCAAGGGTGATATAACGTGGAAATATCCGTTGAAACATCAACATTTTGAGCATTTTTCGCAACAATGTTTCCTAATTTTTCCAGGGCTTATACCATAGACAAAAACGTCAACTTGTTTCTCACCAGTTCTGTACTAAGTAATTGGTTGGTATAAACAGACGTGTAGTATAAACTCATTTCAAGTTTTCATCACAAACCTGTAATGCAAGAAGCAAGGCCACAAAGCAATAATACATCGGCATAGTTCCTTTAAAACTTATTGGAGATTCAATATGCACAGATCTGAGGACACTAAATGAGAGTAAAAATGCGTGAACGAATGCACTAATCAGAAAGCATAGTTGCCATTTGGACGCAGCTGTGTCTGTGGTGAACAAATCACGTTCACCGATGTAAAATAGTCTGGATCTATCTTGTTTCTGATACTGCAAAGCGCAGGTATATATATCGACACTCTATTACTACAGCCACTTTTCATGATAGTAACAGTGAAACAAATCATAAGAATTTGTTCAGAGACATCGCTTTTATTGTTTCACGCACCTGACGTTCTAAACGCTCAAGACGTTAGCAATCACCGTGTATTTAGGTGAATAGGCAACGTTATCAGTGTTACTGTAGAGTGTAGTGCTTTCGAGGAAATATTTATCATAAGGATGTAAAATTCTAGCGGAAGGCATGAAAATGTGACCGGTCAAAATGACCGGCGAGGTTTACAAGTGACCGGTCAACAGGCATTTTTGGCCGGTCATTGACCGTTGACCGGCCGTTATTTTGAGCCCTGACCTCTATATAGGCTAAAATGACTTACCACCAGGGAAATACAACAAGTCTACTAATCAAAAACACAACAGCAAACACTCCAAATATAACATCACAAATTTTCTGAATATCCAAGACAGAACAAAGGTATTTACATACTTTACCACACTAAACAAGAGAAAATGAATTTCTTTCTCAACCACCATGAAAGAGGGCATATTTTGGTCTATGGAGTACTAAGAGTTGAAATACTGTAAAATATCTAGGTAACATATCAATCTATCTACAGTACGTAGTGACTAATACACTTCAGGTTCTAATACTGCACGTGAAGTATATAATTGTGTTCTTACTTCAATGACAGATTTTGTTCAAGTATAGAATTCATGAAAATTTGTTGTTTCGAGCTGGATTCAAATTCTCATATTTTGTGCGCTTAAATTGGATCAAACTCGCGTCCCCTGTTAACTCAATAAATCAATGGGTAGAGTGGCAGTCTTGGATCCCGAAGATGCGAGTTTCAACCCCGCACCGCATTGCAAGCAGTGGCTTTCAATTTCATAAGATCAATGTTTTCGTGAAGACAAAATCTTACCTCCAGTAGAATATCCGAGACATCATGAACGAATAATATAACAGCACCAACACGTACAAAATTACAAGTATAAGAAAATAGTAGCAGCGATATTGTAACAACATGATGAATTGTTTGGATCCAAAAATCCTGAAAGTAGCATAAAAGTAGTAAACCGGAGCATAAGTAACCCGCACACTTTGTCTTGCTTGAATGAGGGATGGGAAGAATGCCCTGCGAGCATCAGCGTGGATCCATTTTCAAATTGTAGATATTGCGTCAAAAGTTGAAAGTTTAACGTACTAAAAGTATCAAGACCATGGCATGGTCAAAACATTTGCAGGAGATGGCTAAGACGTCAAAGGGCTAAGATGTGACGATTGATGTGGTTATTTCTACAACTGCAATTTCAAAGCACTAGAGGGAGGCGAAAGGGGAGGCAACTACCACCCCCCCCACCCCCACATCATAGATCTCCAACTACATTTATGAGCTGAAATTTTGTGACAGACATTGGAATTTTAATCATTTGCTCGGAACTGTAAATTTGTTCAGGCTAACCAGAGAAGTTTAACATACCTTTCTTTTAACGTCTGCAAATTGTGAGAGTAGTAAAGAAGTATAGAATGACAATTCAATGATGTAATAATAATAAATTCCATCTGGAAGGTCCTGTCAGAAATGTGAAATAATATTTTATGTTATACAGTATGATATAAGGGGGCTTCGGTGGCGAAGTGGTTAGAGCACTTGCCTTTCACCTCTAAGGTCGCGAGTTCAAGTCTCAGTGAGAACTTTCTCAATGCGACTCAAACCCAGTCCTCAAGTGAAAAGAGTAAAGTCAACACTCTGCCGAAAGTCGTGGGTTTTCTCCGGGTACTCCGGTTTCCTCCCACAGAGAAAGTTGACAGGGTGGGTTAGGTAAAAGGGCCCACAGTAATTGGCATAATATGCTGTTGTGATGACCCTGCCCTAGTTGGCGAAGCTAAATAAAAAATAAAAATAATTGACATCTGAAAAAATGGATGAAGTGCAGTCAGGCATAGGCACAATACGCGTAAAGATGTTCACCGACCAGAAAATATCTTTATTTGTGAAAAGTATTCATCCACCAAAAGACCATGGTCTAGTAGCTGAAAGCTTGTCATACATAAAAATATTTTCTGGTCAATGAATGTCTCAATATTTACAATTTATTATTACTTACATGGTTAGGGTAACCAATCCAAAAATGTCTTGTGTCATATAAATACTTCTCCTAAAAAGGAGGCAAAATACAAATACAAACAGATTTGTTGAGATTTTCTGGAGAGTGTGCACCCACACCAAAGGGTTCCCATCCCAGAAAAAGTTATTAACCAGTGCATTCCAAAATGTTCATGATCTATGCCATTTTTGACAAGGTGGTACATGGTGGAGTGGTGAACCCTTACTGTGTGAAATCTATACTGTAGATGGATTATAACAACTTGATGTCTTGAAGGTAACTAACTTCCAGACGAAGGGCCTTCACTCAAACGTTGAAGTTCTTATTGTATTTTTCAGGTAGTTTTACACAATCTTTGCTACACTCTACGCACACTGGCACTGCACATTCGAGATATTTGAACTTAAGAGAACATTGTTCAATAGTGTACAAACCTTCCTAAGTACGTAGAATCCCCACATACATATCGTGGTGTAGAAGAAAAAACGCCAACTTAAAATAAAAACATCGGCAATGAATATTATTTTATTGCTCACAATGCTTGGTTGACATTTCTTGGTTGACTCTGGGTACTCGATTATCCTATTAATAGTTGTTACCATATTTGAAGAAATCATTTTCTACTGGGTCAAATCAAATCACCCCAGGCTGCTGTTTGTAGAGGGTAGAGCGCAAATGGTAAAGTATTTGGTACACAGCTTCAAACACTTTCCTAAAGTTTCCTTTAAAATCTTTGACTCACCTGCATTCTTTTGCCTTTTGTAACCTTGATGGTTTGCCGTTATTTTGTTTATACCTAAACCATTGCTCAACTCTCTTAACAGTCCAACCTAATTTTGATGCAAGTGTTTTGACCTGCTGTTCTTCTAGTTTCCCAGTCAAATCTTTATAAACCTTCTCTAGCATAATATTTGGTTCAGCTTTATGACCATTTCTTTCTTTAAGACCACATTGTTTTAGCAATGGCAGGGCAATACACCTGTGAGAGCAATTTTAGAACGTCATAAGTGTTTAACATCGGTTACCGGGCATTAAAATAACGTGCATTTCGATACACTTTGTGTCCTTGTGAACCAAAAGTGTGTCCTTGTGAATCAAAATGTGTGTCCTTGAGGATGTGAAAAAATGAATAAAAAGGTCTTAGATTTGATCTTACAAGATATAATGGTAATTGGTTATATAATTGCGAGCAGCTTACTAATTTAATGGTGACTGCTGTCCACAACATTTCATCCAAGAAACACGGAATGATTAATCATGTGATAGCAATCAAACACCATTCTCTTTAATTTGGCAAAATCAGTTTTCAAAACAGTTTTCTTTTAATAGCCATGGCCCCCCTGTGAGGGAGCTTAGGGGGCACAAAAGCTTAGAGAAGAGGTGCCAAAGCTGCATGAAATAAAACAAGAATGTTAACGTTAGAATTTTGTTAATAGAAGGGAGATTTTAGTGTTGAAAAGAGTATCACTTGCAGAATATCAGAACTCTTTTCAGGTTCTAAGTTGGATGGTACAATGTCGTGCGCTACAGTGTGTCATGCTCAAATTGCTCATATGCTTACGGGCCTTTCTGTGCTGAGAAAAATGTGTTAATTAATCATTGAATTATTTATGGTTGCTAATGGTCTGACAACACAATCTTTTCTTAATTAGGGTCTTACATATTTCATTGATTCATCCATCTATTTTTTATATTTAATACTAACTAATGGCAACTCAAAGTCAAAGTTTGTTGCTTTGTGCAAATTCACTTCAGAAAAGACAGAAAACAGTGTCCTGAAGTATAAAAATCTGAAAACATTTCTGGTGGAGGACCCGGGTCCAGACCCCCATTAGCAACTCCCCTCTTAACATGTGGTCACTTATTACTAGGGGGCACCAAATTCCCAGTTGGCCTCATTTGACAAATAGGAGACAGCACGCCACTGTTCATAACCCAGGAGTTTCTGAAAAGGTATAAATTGGCACATACATATCTGACTGGAAACATGAACTGTAGTTTAGCAAGTGTGCAAAAGTGTGTCCTTGTAAAAAAGCCTTATTTTAATGCCTGTCGGTTACCATCAGCCGGATAGACAGTGCAAGATATGTTAAAATGGGTAGTGTTTTAATATTATTCTCCCTGTGAAAAATTTACCAGTCATGCCAACCAAACATAACTGATATTTTCTGCTGCAATTGGCAACATCTTTGCTAACCATTGTTTGTATCTAAGGATAAACAGTCCAAAACAAAATTATTGACTTCATGCCCACATGAAACTTTATGATGTTCAATTTGACAGATTTCAATCTGATCAGCCAATCATTGACATTTCACATGAGAATGTTATCATCCTTAGTATTGTACTGTAAGAATGTTAGAAGTTCTAAGGGCCTCCGCTTGGAATGTCAAATATTTTCTATACTTTTCAGGTATTTGTATCATTCAAACAACCTTGCATGTGTTTATCCTTAGGACCGTTTCAAACTTCTGATACACTGAATCTAATGTACATTATCCAAACTCATTGTTTGAAACATTCAATGTTTGAAACAGGCCTTAGATGCAAACAACCGTAATTCAGGAATATTTGTTATGTGACATGCACAAATATATTTTCTTATTGATCTTGACCCCAACCACAATCCCATCCCTAACCTCTTGTGACCATAACATAACATACACACTTATGCCTCACCCATGACCACTCCCCATGAAAATATGTCAAATATTCAGAACTCTTAGCAATTATTACTAATTGCTCCCACTGATTGCTCCCCACTCACTCACTCAGGGTCCAAGGTTGATACTCAATGCCCAGAAACACCTGCCAAAACTTGCACTAAATATTGATAACTATATAGTATATTAGGGCTGTATCTTAACATTAAATTTCCGTTCAATGCGCTGATATTAAATTGTAGTGGCTATTTATTAGCTATATCATGATATATCAGATTCATAAAAATAACAATCAATACTGTTTTCGAATGAAAGCGCCGTTTTATAGCATACATACAATTTACAAGTTCCTTGACCTTTGGCGGGTGTTTTTGTAACACACATCTTATATTTTAATGCACTAGAGCAAAATTAACTCAAGTTGTTTATAGTAATAGTACAACCACAACAAAACATACGTACGTTGAAATAAACGTTTACAACATAATTAAGTGAAAATATTTCCACATAAAATTGTGTATGAACTAACTTTATTTAATACAGTATACCCCATTTCATCCCAATGATTTTTACAGTGTGTAAAATAGTAAAAATGCCCTTATATAGCTATAAATGTTTTGAATTCCAATGCCGAATAATATGATCGTACTCATGCAATGATACAAACATAGTATACAGTAGCTTACCATTCAAAGACCATCCTTATAAACACAATCAACACGGTCAAAGGAAAGATAATATATAAATCGCGTGTCTGAGGAATACGTATGTTGTGTTTGTTAGCAGTCAGATCTTCCCATGTTGTTGTCGGAGGCAGCCAAAATGATTCACTCCAAAACCAGTCATTAAACTGCTGCAACATTGTTATGTAGTATTAATATTATAACTCTCTTTAAAGTTAGTTAAACACTTTGTTAGTAAGAAACCAACAGTTTTGTAGCTGCGTTGTTGTTGAATACACGCTCAATTGCTCAAAATCAAACGTTCAAGAGCTCACAAGGAATCTGCTGACTTTCATATGCAAATTTCCAGAATTTTCAGGTACATTTCTCCGGGTAAAACATCCCTGTATCTGTGACTGTAGAAAACATTTAAATAATTTCATGTTTGTTATATATAGAATATATAGAATAATAGATTTTAAACATGCCAAGGTTCTAGTAAAAGGAGACATATTCAATGAAAGGTCACAAAACGGCAATAGATAAAGGGCAGAGGATAAAGGGGTAACATCCCCGGTACAGGTGGAAGAGACCTGCGCACACATGTTCAGCATGCATAGTTTAATTTTGATATCAAAAAAGTCGGCATTGATGATTAATCTGCGAGTATGCTTCACTCTTGATTAGCAAATATCAAATACTTTTTTGTGTAACACAATGTTCTAGTCATGCGGATAAAAATTCTAGGTCGAGTTAATACTAGCCAGTACAGGCATGTAGATATTACTATGACCGCAACGAGATCGTCTAGCTAGACTCGCCCATGTCATGTTAACGGCTTATTATAAAATATTTCTATTTGTATATGGACATTTTCTATATTTTGTATCGTGGGAAAACGGAGTATGTGATATTTGGATGAATCATTAACTTTCAAGGAGCACACGAAATAATTTAACAAAGTTACTGGCCAATTAAGTCTTTTAAATAGGATTAGAAATAATCTTACTACTTATGCGGCAGAAAGGGGTATTCAAGGCAATGATTTTGCCTAAATTCGACTATTGCGTGTATGGAATATGTTAAAGGCTGATAATTGTGATATTTTCATGTTTATTGGGTGATCAGAAGCTGAAGCGGAAGCCTTTTATAAGGTCTGATAGTTATAAGTACCTTGGGGTGTGTTTGGATGAATCATTAACTTTCAAGGAGCACACAATGAAATTATTTAACAAAGTTACTGGCCAATTAAGTCTTTTAAAAAGGATTAGAAATAATCTTACTATTTATGCGGCAGAAAGGGTATTTAAGGCAATGATTTTGCCTAAATTGGACTATTGCGACTTTGTATGGAATATGTTACCACCAAGACCAAGTAAGCTTGATAGATGGAGCGACAGCAGATTAGGGCAGCGAGAATAATCTTGAGCCTTCAGGAAACAAGATTTATCGCATGAACAATTGCTTCAACAATTGGGGTGGAAAACCCTAAATTCTCGCTGTAATATTCATAGGCTTACATTTGTTTTTAAATGTCTTAATAATAATAATAATTGGGTGTGGCGATATATAAAGATCCTTATATTCTATTAATTGCTATTAATAATTAATATTGCACCTTGGGTAACCTTAACTTCAGTTCGACCCGGTTGTAAGTTGCAACTTGTTATCCGGGTTAAGCGCGTTCGGGTTAAGCGCATTCGGCATTTGCACTCGTCCAACGTGTCCAAAGCAGCCAATGACACGCTTGCTTGGACAGGTTTCTTTATTCTTCAAGGGCTAATGTATTTTTTTTATTTCCAAGAACCGATGAAATCTTGACGACGTTTTAATCTGCCATTGTCCAAAGCTTACTCGTGATCCTATTAAGCAACAATTGCCTTAACAATAACATTGTGGAACATTTTCAATCACATATTTAAAGGAGAATCTTTGGGAATTCATAGTGTACTTGTTTTAACTAATTCATAGTGTACTTTTGACGAGCCTTTAAAAGACAAATTCAGGAGCCGAGGAACATTCAACAGTTTTTTCTTGACTGTACAATATGTACGACATGAAAATGTGTAGTTTTCCGTTGAAGAAAGATTGTTATTCCTGATCTTTCATCAGTCTCATGAAAATCTTCAAACTAAATTGACACTGAGCTTTGATATAACTGGACGAGCCTGGTTTTAGCTCAGAGGCTTTAGCTCAAAGCTTACAATAATGTGTAAATTTGCATGTAGGCATAAAACATTAATACAACCAGCACATTAGAACTGACAAAACATCGTGAGAAGAAACATTTATTTTGTTGTCCAAAGTTACAAAACTCTGAAGAGAAAATTTAATGAATGAAATCTTGCAATATACAATGCTCCCTTGAATCAATGATATCCTTATATCAGCTTTATCAAAATTTTATCACATTGTTACAACTATGCAATAATTTAAACTGTTAAAACCAATCTGCAGTTATAAAACAATTCTTCAATCTTCATATAAAGAACTGAATAAAATACAGAATAAACTACAGTAAAACCCGCATAAAATAATCATTAGGATTAAGAACCACCAGGTTGAAATTTAGGCGATTGTAAGCATCTAAAATACAAGAACCACTTCAAGTTGACAAATTAGACTAGTTTCTAAAAATACGTTAACTTTTGTAGTTTAGCCAAAGTGGAAAGAAGTTCTTAGGGCAATTGCTACATAACTAATTATATACTATAATGCATTATAGTGCGTATCCAAAAACACACCACTCTCTTGTTTAGTACTCAACAAGGGCACATTTAACAGTATCAAAGTCGGAGGCTATCAAATAGCTATCTATAACAGTCTATATTAGGTCTATTATTTAGAATACAATTCAAAACACTAAACCAGCAATAATTGTTTTTGAATTAAAAATTAGAACAAGTCAAAAATCAATTATTAAAGTACGCAATATACAGGAATCGCTTCAGCCTGACGCCAAAAACAATGGTTATTTTATGCGGGTGTTTATTGTGCATGCAATGAAAACTGCTTATAACTTTTTCTTGCCATTTTGTATAATCTGTCCATCAGGCCTTGCTTCTTTCCCGTCTGAATCTTCATCTTCTGATTCTTCACTATCACTGCGAGAATCTCGGTTCACCTGTGGCGGAAAATATTGTCATTGACCTCAAAATATTCCTGGATGGAGGACAGTTTTTTTTCACTGACAACTGACAAAATATAACTTATAGCCTGAAACAGCAATGGCGGGGATACTAGGCGGGGCGAACATATTCTTAAAGTCTCTGAAAGATTGCTTATTATTATCAAAGTTATAACTAAAAAAGTATAAGGGCAAAAATGTTTTACCTTTCCCTCGACAAGTGAAGAATATACAACCCGAACAACAAAGAAACCCCAAAACAAATGTAGAACCTACAAACAGAGAAAAACTATTTAACCTGAATATTTATACTTTGATTGTGCACGTTTCGAACACGTTCAATTTTGCGTTCCAGAACGCGTTTTATGAAACTTGGAACGTTGTACATAATTTCGAATAATAAAACCATTAAATAGAATTTATGAAGGAGTAAGTTGCGAGTACAGAAATTGATGGATTGCGTATTTGGGCTTTAATAACATATGGAACAGTTTACCAATGTTATACATTTACTGTTAGTGTAATTTCATATCATATTTTCCATCAAATGTGCAACCACGGTGGAACCAAAGCTGGAATCGAGTTGTTCATAGAGCTGTTTCATGCAGTGGCGTAGCCAAGGGGGGCTCGGCATCCACCACACCCACCACCACCCCCCTCCCCCAATGATCTCCAGAACTGTTCCTATGGAAAGTCGAAATCCAGGCAGAAAGTGGGGGAGGGTGCAATACCGCAATGTCTGGAATAACAATAAAAATGTCTTTTTCCAGGTTATGATTTTCTTCCGAACTCGTCTCAGAAAGCGTGAAATGCTGTTCTAGAGACCCTAGAAATTCAAAATTTCTCCGGACCCCCATACTGTAGGATTCTCGCGCTATTGGCATCTGAATCTATGTTTGTTCTGCCACCAAAGTCAACACCCTGGCTACCCCACTGGTCTCATGCATGGAATATTTTCACGTAAACACCTAGTGAAGGACTGTTTTAACTATACAATGTTTAGGGGTAGGCCTGCGTTTCTATTAGACAACTTTCATAACAGTCAGATTTAAACACAGCTATATTAAGGATCTTAATATATAGTCTTTTTGGCCGCGTTTCTGTGGCTGAAATTTAATAGAAATTTAAAACATGTGCCAGGCCAAGAAGTTGAATGTGTTTGTAGATGGAATATACGAACGAAAATTTATATACATTTAAGACCTAGCCAGGAGCAGTTGCGAAAAATGCAACTTTAGGCCCTCTGGCAGGAATTGAACCCAACGAGAAAACTGTAGACTGGCAGTCCAAAGCTCGTAGTTTGAATAAATAGAGACCTTACGATTAACATGACTGGAACGAGCGCGCGGCTGACGTTGCCGTGAAAATTCAACCTTACGATTGTACTGTGGGCCATGTTACAGAGGACATTTTTTTCTACAACTCGTAACGCGATTTCTGCACAGAGACATGTTATGTAGAAATGTACGGACAGAATAACAATGAACATGGCCTGTGTTTCAATCCACCGATATTATTTTCTCATTCATTTCTTTAATTGTTATACCTTCTGAACGTCTAAAAACGTATTATGAATAATCCTGGTTCCGCTTTCAACATTTTTAAAAATAATTAAATCGGTCCCAATTACTATGACTATATGGATTGTTAGGTAAGTAGGACTATTGGATTGTTAGGTAAGTATAGGTAACTATGACTTTCAACATTTTGAAATGACTGTATGGATTGTTAAGTAAGTAGGACTATTGGATTGTTAGGTAAGTATAGGTAACTATGACTTTCAACATTTTGAAATGACTATATGGATTGTTAGGTAAGTAGGACTATTGGATTGTTAGGTAAGTATAGGTAACTATGACTTTCAACATTTTGAAATGACTGTATGGATTGTTAGGTAAGTAGGACTATTGGATTGTTAGGTAAGTATAGGTAACTATGACTTTCAACATTTTGAAATGACTGTATGGATTGTTAGGTAAGTAGGACTATTGGATTGTTAGGTAAGTATAGGTAACTATGACTTTTAACATTTTGAAATGACTGTATGGATTGTTAGGTAAGTAGGACTATTGGATTGTTAGGTAAGTATAGGTAACTATGACTTTCAACATTTTGAAATGACTGTATGGATTGTTAGGTAAGTAGGACTATTGGATTGTTAGGTAAGTATAGGTAACTATGACTTTCAACATTTTGAAATGACTATATGGATTGTTAGGTAAGTAGGACTATTGGATTGTTAGGTAAGTATAGGTAACTATGACTTTCAACATTTTGAAATGACTGTATGGATTGTTAGGTAAGTAGGACTATTGGATTGTTAGGTAAGTATAGGTAACTATGACTTTCAACATTTTGAAATGACTATATGGATTGTTAGGTAAGTAGGACTATTGGATTGTTAGGTAAGTATAGGTAACTATGACTTTCAACATTTTGAAATGACTGTATGGATCGTTAGGTAAGTAGGACTATTGGATTGTTAGGTAAGTATAGGTAACTATGACTTTCAACATTTTGAAATGACTATATGGATTGTTAGGTAAGTAGGACTATTGGATTGTTAGGTAAGTATAGGTAACTATGACTTTCAACATTTTGAAATGACTGTATGGATTGTTAGGTAAGTAGGACTATTGGATTGTTAGGTAAGTATAGGTAACTATGACTTTCAACATTTTGAAATGACTGTATGGATTGTTAGGTAAGTAGGACTATTGGATTGTTAGGTAAGTATAGGTAACTATGACTTTCAACATTTTGAAATGACTGTATGGATTGTTAAGTAAGTAGGACTATTGGATTGTTAGGTAAGTATAGGTAACTATGACTTTCAACATTTTGAAATGACTATATGGATTGTTAGGTAAGTAGGACTATTGGATTGTTAGGTAAGTATAGGTAACTATGACTTTCAACATTTTGAAATGACTGTATGGATTGTTAGGTAAGTAGGACTATTGGATTGTTAGGTAAGTATAGGTAACTATGACTTTCAACATTTTGAAATGACTGTATGGATTGTAAGGTAAGTAGGACTATTGGATTGTTAGGTAAGTATAGGTAACTATGACTTTTAACATTTTGAAATGACTGTATGGATTGTTAGGTAAGTAGGACTATTGGATTGTTAGGTAAGTATAGGTAACTATGACTTTCAACATTTTGAAATGACTGTATGGATTGTTAGGTAAGTAGGACTATTGGATTGTTAGGTAAGTATAGGTAACTATGACTTTCAACATTTTGAAATGACTGTATGGATTGTTAGATAAGTAGGACTATTGGATTGTTAGGTAAGTATAGGTAACTATGACTTTCAACATTTTGAAATGACTATATGGATTGTTAGGTAAGTAGGACTATTGGATTGTTAGGTAAGTATAGGTAACTATGACTTTCAACATTTTGAAATGACTGTATGGATTGTTAGGTAAGTAGGACTATTGGATTGTTAGGTAAGTATAGGTAACTATGACTTTCAACATTTTGAAATGACTGTATGGATTGTTAAGTAAGTAGGACTATTGGATTGTTAGGTAAGTATAGGTAACTATGACTTTCAACATTTTGAAATGACTATATGGATTGTTAGGTAAGTAGGTCTATTGGATTGTTAGGTAAGTATAGGTAACTATGACTTTCAACATTTTGAAATGACTGTATGGATTGTTAGGTAAGTAGGACTATTGGATTGTTAGGTAAGTATAGGTAACTATGACTTTTAACATTTTGAAATGACTGTATGGATTGTTAGGTAAGTAGGACTATTGGATTGTTAGGTAAGTATAGGTAACTATGACTTTCAACATTTTGAAATGACTGTATGGATTGTTAGGTAAGTAGGACTATTGGATTGTTAGGTAAGTATAGGTAACTATGACTTTCAACATTTTGAAATGACTGTATGGATTGTTAGGTAAGTAGGACTATTGGATTGTTAGGTAAGTATAGGTAACTATGACTTTCAACATTTTGAAATGACTGTATGGATTGTTAGGTAAGTAGGACTATTGGATTGTTAGGTAAGTATAGGTAACTATGACTTTCAACATTTTGAAATGACTGTATGGATTGTTAGGTAAGTAGGACTATTGGATTGTTAGGTAAGTATAGGTAACTATGACTTTCAACATTTTGAAATGACTATATGGATTGTTAGGTAAGTATAGGTAACTATGACTTTCAACATTTTGAAATGACTGTATGGATTGTTAGGTAAGTAGGACTATTGGATTGTTAGGTAAGTATAGGTAACTATGACTTTCAACATTTTGAAATGACTATATGGATTGTTAGGTAAGTAGGACTATTGGATTGTTAGGTAAGTATAGGTAACTATGACTTTCAACATTTTGAAATGACTGTATGGATTGTTAGGTAAGTAGGACTATTGGATTGTTAGGTAAGTATAGGTAACTATGACTTTCAACATTTTGAAATGACTATATGGATTGTTAGGTAAGTAGGACTATTGGATTGTTAGGTAAGTATAGGTAACTATGACTTTCAACATTTTGAAATGACTGTATGGATTGTTAGGTAAGTAGGACTATTGGATTGTTAGGTAAGTATAGGTAACTATGACTTTCAACATTTTGAAATGACTATATGGATTGTTAGGTAAGTAGGACTATTGGATTGTTAGGTAAGTATAGGTAACTATGACTTTCAACATTTTGAAATGACTGTATGGATTGTTAGGTAAGTAGGACTATTGGATTGTTAGGTAAGTATAGGTAACTATGACTTTCAACATTTTGAAATGACTGTATGGATTGTTAGGTAAGTAGGACTATTGGATTGTTAGGTAAGTATATAGGTAACTATGACTTTCAACATTTTGAAATGACTATATGGATTGTTAGGTAAGTAGGACTATTGGATTGTTAGGTAAGTAGGTAACTATGACTTTCAACATTTTGAAATGACTATATGGATTGTTAGGTAAGTAGGACTATTGGATTGTTAGGTAAGTATAGGTAACTATGACTTTCAACATTTTGAAATGACTGTATGGATTGTTAGGTAAGTAGGAGGTTGCAAATAGAGTATCTTATTGAGTTTATCATTGATATTACCTGAAGAAGAGAGAGCAAGGTCATGAATGGATACCAAGAATTAAAATGTCCACAAATCTCTCTTGCTTCAAATGCAACCGTATTTAAAATCCTAACATAAAACAACAAGACTAAGAATGTTATATCGTATGGCTAGCATGGCATTAAAGTAATATCTTAACATCCATCATCAATCACGTACATGTATATTCTATTTAATAAATGCAAAGCAAAGTTTCATTTGTACATCCACGTCAAAAATGAATCCTAACCATACAACTTTTCTGGTTTCTTGTATATTTTGTATTTTTATATTTACAACCTTCAATTACACTTTTGGAAACATTTAAACAGACTTACATGTATATTACTGTACAGAAATATTGCCCCTTTAAGTGAAATAATATTCCTCAACACAAAGAACAACAGCTAAAACAACAATGCAAATGAATATAGTAAATGTTATAAATATACAATATATAGAACTTACCATCCAGGATAAATTACCAATCGACTAACATAAAAGATGATAGCAAAGAAAGCAAAAAGGACGTCACATGTTCTCTGCATTCGACCATAGTTGAACACTTTTGCAGCCTGGAAAATATTATATATTATATATTGGTCATTGCCTATTTCAGAATTTTTAGATGATCGACATACAATCTTTGACATTATACTATGGGACAATCTACTTTTAACATGTCATTAAGCGACTGAAATAAATCAAATAGTGTATGGTCGTATTCGCAAGGACATTATAGCATGTATATTATTGTCAGAACAGACAGCCATGAGACAGGGTCTCAGTTCTGCGCGCACTAAGACAGATATTCGAATGGTAATGAGCTGAAATGAGTTGTGCTTTACATGTAGGTGACTCTCATAATCCAGCAAAGTAAGAACAGAGTGATGGAACAACGCTTTCGTTTTATAGCTTTCCAAATGCAAAATTATTTCATATATTTTTAACGCTTTTATACACACTACAAAAATATGTAAATTTGCTTGCGTGGCAGTGTCATATTAGGGACCTTAAGCATGTAGGACGGCAACACGACGACGACGGCGATTAATACAATAAGTCGATGAAAAGAAATGAATAATTAAACTCCCACGGGAGTTTTAGACGCGGTCCTCGCTCTGTTTACAACGGCAAATCACAGATTTTCACGCCTTGTATACAACGCCTGCAATTCAAGCCGAAACAAGTGCTACTTCAAATTGGTTCAGTAGAACTCTTCTCAACAATAAAGCCCATGTCTTCAACTTCTTAAACTGTATTAAATTCATACAATTGATAATACATGACAAGTTTTCTTTACTATCATTTATTTGAAGGAGTTTGTTTTGGCCGTCGTCGTCGTGTTGCCGTCCTACATGCTTAAGTTCCCTAATACTCATCGCAGGCACGGTACTCGGTCTAAAATGCCGTTATGCAAGAAAATGCACTCTACACTTTTGTGTTAAAGAAATGTGTTTTACTCCGTTACATTCGGTTAACTCTACAGGTAGTCCTTTTAATGATCGTTTTTGAACGATGCTCACCAGAAAACTAGAAATGAACTTGATATCTCACGGAAGTGATCGTTGCTTAAAAATCATCTTTCACTTACTTACAATGTTCTGAAAACGTCTAATATGGCGCAGTGTTATAATATATGTACAATTTCAAACATATAGATAAACGTTGCTATTGTAGTTTTTACAGCACATATAGCGCATGAAAATATGGTGAGATTCGTGGCGAGAATCGTTTCCGTAGTGATCTCAGTGTTATATACGCGCCAAATTTAAAGTGCACCTCACCTCAAATTTTTTTTTTGGCTTTATCAAATCTTGACATCATTTCTACTATATCCGTGAAATTTTTTTTTAATTTGGTCAAATCGTTCGGTTTTTATGGCGTTTTGAACTTAACTTTCGATGTACCTTGGCCGTCGTATTTTCTACCAAAAAGAGCCTGGGTCTAGCCCATTTTCTGACGTCACGCAAGGTAGTCGGCATTTAGCTTTAATTGATCGGCTTGTATTAATTCGCCATTTCGGCTTTGCTTGCATGCCTTGAATCAATCGAAGTTTACACTGTTTTTTTCTGGCTATCATGTCTAACCATGTAACAGACTAGTACACAGGATATATATAAGTGCTATATATGGATAGAGTCAGTTTTAGAAGAGCTATCTAACAATATGCCGCATTAAGCTATATATGTACAAAGACTAGTGTCTTATTTAGTTCGAGCACGTTGAAAATCCAACTTCGTACGCGTGTAGGCATCTAAAACTACAACTTGTTTACACTATATAGGTCACTGCTATATCTACCAAAAAATCGCCTTTTTCTGGGCTATCTTTTGGTATGAAGCACGAGAATATATCTTGAGGCGCGTCAAAAAAGTTTACCCCTACTCATTTACACACAATTAGTACACACGATATATTTTCGTCGTTTGACCCGCGAAACATACATCGATTTTCGTGCACATTTCCTTGAGAACTACATACGTTCTATGCATGTAAGATGCATAGATCGAAAGCTCTGATCAAGAGAAACATCTTACGCACAGTTTCGTGCTTGTAGGTCTGATATAAATGTAGATGGCCGACAGTATACAGGGAATTTGCATGTGGGCCGAAAGTTTATTTTGACGAGTACCTTGTGTGACGTCACGAAATTTACTCGTTCCAGACTCCTCGTAACGACGGACAAGGTCCATCAAAAAGTGCCTTTTTGCCAACTTTAAACTGCCATAAAAATCGAACGATTTGACCAAATTAAAAAAAAATTTCACGGATATAGTAGAAATGATGCCAAGATTTGATATAGCCAAAAAAATTTTGGGGTGAGGTGCACTTTAAGCTAACAAAATGGTTCCGTAGCCTAATTTTCCCGGCGTTATACCCTCGCTGCTTCTGGGTATACTTAATATCATGCATGCATTATTACTACCAAAACCTACGATTACAATGATTTTAAACTAAGTTTCAATCCACTCTACAGTATTATTATTATTATTATTATTATTATTAGTAGTATTTAACTTTGCCAGGTGACACATTTACATCAGAAAATAACAAATAAAGTTACAAACACACAAAAAAAACACTATACAACACACTAAAATTACACACTAATAACAAATGGCGGGGACGCCACAACAGTTAAAACCAATTACTGTGGCCCCTTAACACGCAAAAAAACTATACGTACAAGAATTTCATATCTAATCTATTTGTTCCCCGTGGAAAAACACTACGACCATTCACTTGGAAAGCTGAAATTTTAGTCCGTATGTCAATAACATGCACAAGAAATATATTACACGGTATGACAAAGGGCTTGTTATTTTTCAGGCTGATGTGAAGCAGCTGAAATAGTTGTTCATATTTAGCCAATGATGAACCCCCAAGTTTAAATATTTAAATTACAGTAAACTTACCTCTAACAAGTAATCAGCTGAATCATGAACAAGAATAATAAGACAACCAATACGGACATGATTTGTGATATACGACATCGCTATTAGAACTACTGTAGCATTATGGTGAATAAACATTGGCCAGAAATCCTGAAAATAGAATCAACTGTCAACACCCGGAGTCGGTTGTACGAAAAAGTACATAGTTAAATTTAACTATAGTTTGTGCCAAAGTTGCTGTTATCTTTCTATGAAAACATCTATGAAATGTGTATGAAAAACATGAACGATACATGTACTTTTTAGATTTGAATTGATTTGTTATTGTAGAAAACATCATATTGACGTATTTTGCGTTCATTTATGGTGATATTTCAGTTTGCCAACTTTTCAGGGGGTGTCTCACACCCACACCCCCCCCCCTTCGCGATGCCCCTGGTTCTGGGATCTATTCGAGACTCAAATTGATAAAGCACCCATGAATGATGAAGCGAAGTTTGCATATTTAAAAGGCATGTTGTACTTAAGGTTCGGATTACAATTAATAAATTACCACTCAACAGCGAAGGGTATGGAAAAGCAAATATGTTGGAGCAAAGATATGGTGATCCAAATGAGGTGTCAATGCACACATTCTGGAAATTATGTCTCTACCTACGATTACTGGTGTATCAAAACAAAAAGATACACAACTTTTATGACAGTCTTCTCGGACACGTTCAAGCAATCGAAACATTTGGGAAGACTTGGAAGGCATTTGGGCTTACCTAACAAGAACCTCGCCAGATTGGAAAAAGTGGACCTTCCTTGATTTGGTCGAAACATTGCCACAGATAAAGATGCCAAGAAAGATAGATCATCATGGAAAGACGGTAAGATCTAGACGTATATTGTGAAAGCAAAAGTCACAGATCTGTGGAGTGTGATACAGTACAACTGCAAGAAAAAGGTATCATACCTCTATTTTTGATTAACTAGATGCAAATCGAAAATTGATGTTGGCACCCACCCAGTGGAAAGGATGTTGTAAAGTATCGAGCTCTTCCGGACACTGGATCTGGTAGCTCTTTTGCATCAAGCACATTGTTGACTACGATTGGGAAAAAGTCAGTAAGACAATAATTTAAATTAATTGAGATGATGCTTCAAACTACAACAAGAGGTTGAGATTGCAGATGTTGAGCGTAAATTCAAGATGTCATGTGAACTGAATAGGATCAACAAGGATGTACTGATGACATTGCCAAACCCGAGGTATAAGGAACTGATTGAAACCTACTAAAGGAGTACATATGAATGATAGAGACGAGAAAGCACTTGCCTGTTCACCTTATCTTAGGAGCCAGTGATATGTCCAGAATCAAGACAACGGTACCTGCCAGGGTTGGGGACGATGGGATGACAGTTGCTGAGAAATCCACTTTGGGATGGACTGTCATGTCACCAGGACGAGAAATTAACTATTCCTACCTGATGTTCACCAAAAGCTCCCAAGAAGACTACATGCACCTTTGCAGCCTGGATGTTCTGGGATTAGAAGACCATGCTGAGGGAGATCAAGGAAGTGTCTATCGGGAGTTCAAAGAACAGCTTACTCAGCGAGAGGACGGTCAATAAGAGACATCACTACCGTGAAAGGTTAATCATCCAGAGCGGCCAACTAATTACCATGTGGCCAAGAGGCGATTTCAGTCATTATTCAACCGACTTGATAAACAGCCTGAACTGTTGGAGACCTATCATGATATCGTAGAGAATCAACTCAAAGAAGGAGTTGTTGAGATCGCACCAGAGACACCAGAAATAGAGCCGAGAGCATTATATCCCGCACAAGCCTGTAGTACGAGAGCAACCTGAGTCCACGTAAGTAAGAATTATGTATGATGATACTTCCGAAGCTGATGAAAATTAACCTTCATTGAATGATTGCTTGGATATTGGTCCAACACTCCAAAGACGAATCCTGGATATACTCCTACGCAGTCGAATGCAACCTATTCTCTCAGATGGTGATATGAAACAAGCATTCCTACAAATAGTGATCAGAGATTGAGCGAGATGCAATAAGATTTTTATGGATAAACGACCTGCAACGTAAAGAGATGGTGGTGTATCGTATGACCAGGGCGATGTTTAGGCTAGGCCCAAGCCCATTTCTACTCGGAGGAACTTTAAATGTTCATCTGGAGAAGTATGCAGAGCAGTATCCATCCACAGTGTGTTGAAGAATTGTCCGAAGGAACATATGTTGACGACATAAACATCGGAGGTGATACAGTAGAGGAGACTCTGGTACTCAAGGAGCAAGCTAAAGAGATTCTCAGCAAGGGAAGCTTCATGCTGCACAAATGACATTCTAATGCGGCAGAATTAGAGAGTGATAACGTGGAAGACGGGGAACCTACCTATGCTAAAGAAATTTTAGGAACTAAACCATCTGAGACCAAACTCCTGGGGTTAGGATGGAACAAGAAAGAAGATACTTTGTCTGTATCACTACCAAAACAGAAAGTAGAGATGACCAAACGGACAGTCCTTCAAACAATGGCGAAAGTGTATGGTCGTCTGGGTCTAGCTAGTCCATACCTACTCACAGCTAAAGTAATCTTTCGTGACATCTGCGATCGTAAACTCGGATGGGATGCTGAATTGCCTAAAGATCTGAAGAATCGATGGGAGCGGTGGTTAGATAACTTGCCAAGCGTTTTGATTTTCCCAAGAAGCATCCCTCGAGATAGAGTAGCAACTACTGAGATTTACGTTCATGGTTTCGCCGCTGCAAGTATTCTGGGATGTTGTGCCGTAATTTACGTTGTGACGAAGCAGAGCGGCCTAGTTTCCCAAGGGCTGCTGGTATCCAAAGCAAGATTGGCAAAGCGGGATTTAACGATTCCAAGGTTGGAACTGGTGAGTTGTCACATGGTTTGTAATCTTATTCACAATACCAGAAAGGATCTTAGTCATCTTCCGGTGACAGGTGTTTATGCGTGGAGTGATTCGACCGTTTTTCTACAGTGGATTAACGGACAGGGTAACTATAAGCAGTTTGTAACGAATCGTGTGAAAAAGATAAACGAGAAGCAAATCGAGTGGAAGTATGTTCCAACTCACGAAAACCCAGCCGATATCGGCAGTCAAGATACAACACGAGAGCTACAAGTCAACGAAACCTGGACGAAGGGTCCTGGCTGGTTAAGTGAACCTGACAAATGGCCGGAGAAAGTACAGATCAAACTGAGCGAGAAATCTGAATCAGAAAGTTGAATGGTTAAAGTGAAGACGGCTACCATTCAGAAAGAAGCTGATTTTATCGATTGTACGAATTTTAGCATGGGTCGAGAGATTTATTGACAACTTTGTGTACGGCAAGAAAGTCAATGGACCATTGTGGCCGAAGAAACGCAGAAGCAGATGCAGTTTCAGATTAAACAAGCACAATCCGAGAGCGAAGCACTTGAGACCTTCAAGGACGATTCTTCCAAATTAAATCTTTAACTCGAGGGCTCCACCTGGAACGTTTACCGAATTTGAGTTGCAAAGAATTCCTGGCAAGTTTCAAGAGGTTTGTAGCAGTTCGCGGTCGACCCAAGAAGATAATTTCAGATAATAGAAAAACTTTCCATGCTGCTTTAGAGCGGATCAAGAAAGCATTGTTTCTCACTTGTTTCTGCAAGATAATCAGATCCGATGGCAGTTTAACTTGAGCAAGGCAAGTTGGTGGGGCGGCATGTTCAAGAGAATGGTCGGGTTGGTGAATAATTCGCTGTATACAAAGTTGTTGGTTCAGCGAAGCTTACTTACAAGGAGTTGCAAGATGTATTGCTCGACATCCAAATAGTACTGAATAATCGACAAGTTATTGTGAAGATGACGTGTAACAACTGCCCGTTCTCACACCAAACCTTATATTAGGTAAAGCCAACTATCTGCTGGAGCTGCCGAGTGCAGAAATTGAAGAGGTCGACCTGCGAAAGAGAGCAAAATATTGAAGATCTGCAAAGAAGCTTTATGGCGGAGATGGTGAAACGAATACACGAGAGCACTTCGAGAGCGACACGATTTGCGAACATAACGGAAAAAGCGAGGAAAAAAGAATCGAGGCAAGGAAGATCGGAGTTCTTGATAAATTAATACCGAGAAGAGACGGAATCGTGAGAGCTGTAAAACTTCGTGCGGGGAAAGGGTTACCTAGAAAGACCCATTCAGTTTCTTTATCCAATGGAGTTACACAGTGAAACACAGTGAAACACAGTGAAACACAGTGAAACACAGTGATGCAAAGGAGTCGTATTGCCGGAACAGGGAAAACTGAGTCCAGAGCCAAGGAACATTCAGTGAACTGCGAATGGAAGAGTTTGAGGAGGAGAGTGACTAATAACTTTGCATGGATTATACTAAGACTTGAAGTGACTTGAACAATCTAAGAATAGTCAGTTCAATAGTTTATATTTCATATTTTAAATAAGGGTTATTAAAAATACGGGGAGTGTGTCCTGAATGTTAGTACAGTTAAAATATATACAGTAGATGGGTAGAAGCGGAAGAAATGTACATTTTGAATGTTGACATTTTGGTTGTTGTAAGTTTTGAGAGAGAAGCATAGCAAAGCATTGTGTGTTAAATTTTGGGGAAAATATAGATTTATAAATTAAACCTTTATACTTTGTGATTGTATATACTTCTTCAAACAATTGTGGGGAGTCAAAACACACTTCACCACACAGTTTTGGTTATGTATTTTTAACAGTTACTATGCTGATAAAATCATAAAATATTAAATACTCTGTGTGAAAACATTGAGATCCTCAAAAATAGTTTTAAACTGACAATGTCAACCTACCTTCCTTCGGACATCCATAAACTGTGAGCAGATAAGTGATGTATAAAATGAAGCTTCAACCATGTAGTAGTAATAGATTGGTTTTGTGATATGCTAAAATTTGAAAGAAAACAAATAATGTCTTAATAAAAATTAATTGATTAATACTAAATACAGCAAATCACTGACATAGCATAGCAACAAGAATTGAAGTATACTATAATACTACAAGTTCAAAGAAGCTTCTATTTTGTTAATAACTTTTTGAGGCTGTTGACTGGGGTAATTAACTAGAAAACCCTGGTGGCAATATACTACAGTATAATACCTTTCAATAATTACTGTACCTCAGCAAAGGCAAAAGGCATCAAAGTTACCAATTGCTACAAGCAATTATGACCTACAGTACAGTAGCCATGGACAAAAAATAAATACAAATCTCAACATACATAGTAGGGGTAGTTGTACCATGAATGCCTTGTGTCAAAGAAATGCTTTTCCTGCAAGTAAAACACATAATTCAAAAACACAGAATTCAAAATTATAGAATATAAAAGAAATCAGACACAGTACTGTACTAAAGTACGGTGCCCAGTCTAGTCTAGCACAAAACTGACAATAGTAAATCATTATTCTCCAGTACAAGAACATTTTTTTGCAGTGAGTTTCTTCATAGCTGAGTGGTTATGAAGTCTAGGTTAGAGGTTGCGTCTACGACTTCCTTTGATTCGGATGTTGAGGGTTCAAATCCCTGTTGAAGCACTTTAAATTTTAAAAACAAATTTCTGAATTGTTTTTCTGAACTCTCAAATATTTTTTAGACATTTTGTGGTAGAGTTGGGGTTGAGAACTTGCAACGGTTCATTACCAATACTAAATTTTTTATCAATTATGTTGAACAGTTGAAACAATGTTTGGGAACAATAGCTGAAATATAAAAATAACTGAGTCACAGAGTCAATAATATATCATATCAGATAACTGCATATTGCAGGAATCGAACTTGAGTCACAGAAATACAATTACTACAGTACAGTATGTCACGAGACAACTGCATATTGCAGGATACATTACCTTATGTAGCAGGTAAAGTCCAGTGTAAAATGATATAAAGTAAAAAAGGAATCTCCAACTACATAAAAAGCATACAAATAAGCCTTTGGAAAAATATTTTATGAAATTAAGAATTGTATAAGGAGAGCAGATTTTGAAATAAAAAATGTGACAATTAACAGTAGCATGGCATTGATACATCCAGTATAACACAGAGAGCTGGTTAGTATGTGTAAAGTGAGATACGTAGCAAAGTGTGTTTGCACTGTACACTGGATCATATATTTCCTTCGTCTTATATACTAAGGCATGCCAATTAGTGTAAAATTATCATGAAAAACCTGCTTTGCACAAAATGTGCTGTCTTTTGCATCTTAGGAAGAACAGCAACAGATATTTTATACACTGCCAATTCTCAATTTCTCACATAAAATATATTTTTACCGGTATTGTATTGTATTCTATTTGCATGCATTTTCTTTAATGTTTGTAATGAGCACTTAAAGGTTTCTAATAGCTCACCCAATCAAAGTGATGCTAGTTAAATGTGACTGGCTGATCAGATTATATCTTGTCACATGCTATTGATAAACACTGAAATGTTATGTGAGAATAGACAATGTTCTTATCTGCCAATATTCATCCTTAGATTGAGAATTAAAAGCAAGCAGAAAGCAAGGGAGATTTTCTTACCAACTCTCTGTAGACTTCTTCATTGTTGTGGGTCTGTTAGCACTTCTCTTTAAGTAAAACCATTGTCGTACTTGCTTCTCTGTCCACTGTAACTCCTTGGCTAAACCTCTAATTCTTTCTGCATCTGGTGATTTGCTAATTGTCGCGAAGACCTTTTCAAGTATTTTGTTTGGCTCAGCAATTTTTCTTTTAACATCTGGAACACCAACAAATTTTGAAATTGGATAGGCAACAAACCTAAACAATGAAAGGAAGAATTAATTGTCAGTATCAATTGATACAAACTTCAAGTTTATTGAAATTACTTCTTGTAACCATAGGCATACGTTGGCTGGGGAAGCGGAAGCCCACCAAATTTTGGCAGAAATGGTAAATAAAGAGTGTGTTGGTCTCACTGGCGCCGTGGCCGGGGGGGCCATGGCCCCCTATCGTTGAGACCCGTCGAAAAATTGGACATTGTCGGAATCTTCATGGTGAAGCATACCTGCATATACGAAAGCGAAAACATGTTGATGAAATATCGGAAATGAGACTCAGTTAAGGTTTTCAGAATATAAGTTTATAGAATAGCTTATATGTAATACATATTCATAGCTAATATTTCTACAATTCAACAACATTATGATAGATTGCCGGAATTTGTCTGTATAAAGAGTATATGTACCTAAGTAAGTGCTAAGATAAGGCCAGGCTCAGGCCTGGAATAAACTTGTGGCATTTGCCAACAATTTCTCAAAAATTTATATATGGTACGAGTCTATCCATTGCCTGCTGATAACATGATATTGAGTATATTTGAGTGATATTTCAGATCTTTAGACTAATGATGAAGTATTTCCGATAAATTCGAAATATCAGTTGAATTTTGTGTCCTCTTATTTCTTCTCAAATATTGCGTTTCAAGATTAAACTTTTATTCGGAGTTTGCTACCAAAGACACCAGAGATGCAAATTAGAGATGAGCCGATACTAAAAAGAGTCGATTTCCAATACCGATTGTTCAAGAGCTGATACATGTGTACCATTGGCCAATAAATAGGGAAAACCAATGATTGATTTACTTGATGCTCACATGTTTTACTCTCGACTTAACTTGCAAATTTTGCAATGAGAGGTTGCCATCAATAATTTTCTTTATTGAATATATGTTGGATATAATATAACTGCCATATAAATATTCTTATGGATTTATGAACCTCAGGTTTTTAAAGCAGTGAAAGGTTCATTATTTACACATCAACAATTTCTTGAACCTATGACCCATAAGCCTTAGCCGTAATGGACCCTGATGTGTTCTACTCTCTTATTTAACTCTCTCAAATGCCAGGCAACTTTTCTCGTTAAACGGAAATTGTGGGGCTTCTACTACAGACAATGGGCCTGCGCTCGAAAAGTTAAATTTCTTGTTGAATTTTTCAGGTAGATTAATCCTAAAGACATGAAGCTCATTAATAGGTTAAACCAGAGCAACAATGCGTGCATTTAATATGTATGCTTTTAACTGAGCTTTTAAAGCCAGGTGCACATGCTACGAGTTTAGTGGGATGATTTATAGTATAGATTCATGTTTATACAAACAGTCAACAGTATGATCTGTGGGCTCATTATTCTCACTCCTCCGTGTTGGCTTTGTTAAATACTATGCAACCATATATCAGCTGACTAAAATCATAGCGTGTGAGCCTGGCTCAAGAAAGGAGAGAGCAGGTGTAAATGAACAAAGGCAATAATTTACATTCAGAACCAGGACATGCAAATTCTGAATCAATAACAATGTGAAAAATCTCTTTATAGTTGCATTTGATGCCATATTTCAATCTCAAGTTAATATTACAGAGAATTTGATAGCACTGCCAAAACCATTTAACCCTTTAGCTGGCATTGGCAATGCACCCAAATGCACCCTACTTTAGTATTTTACTCTGTCTAATGTCACCACTGATGAGTAAAATCATCTGGTGTTAGACAGAGTAAAAAACTGAGCATGCACTGCTAGCTAATGGGTTTAGAAATAGCAGGCAAAGAGCCTTCATTCAGTCTATTGTAGAATACTACTTAAATTAAACTGGACCCCCACATGAACCACATCTGGCAACACTTCAGTATTGCACAACTCAATTGTTGTACAGCAGGAAGTGGTACATATACTACAGGAGTTTCATGTTTGGACAATATAAATACTTGCCATATCTGTATATACTTACTGTAGATGACTATGCTTGTTGAAATTTTGCCTTTTAGTATTTACTATAATCTAGGTAAATATACTAAATTAATAGAAGCTATATAGACTGGGACATTTTAATAGGTCTTGAAAAATAAATATTTGCATTCACTCTTAAAACAAATAGAGTATAAATACTGGGTTTCTTTTCTTACTATATAAATAGACGCTAAGCTGCTTGAGTGTAAATTCTTTTGAAAATCAGGTTCGAATCATGATGCATGTTAAATATACACGCCCTATTCGAAATGCAAACGAAAGTTGCCATTTAGAACAGGAACTTTGTCTGCAATTACTCTTACATTTCCGGGGTTGATGTTAAATAGAAAAATAATAATATATTCTACTAAATCATACCAGAATGTTCGCGCTTTTCATGAAACTCACATGCAAAGGCGCGCCAGTAAATCTGATACACAACTTCGATTTGTTTATATTTTAATCCTACAATAAACAACAGCAGTGGAGAACCTTGGAGTTCCCGTCGCAGATAAAAATCGCATAAGACTAGCTAGATTATAAATAAGGCCTTAACATTTAGCAATCTATAATTTGGACAAGTATTCTGCTGCATATTCATGTGGGAGCATGTTTATATGAGCGAATTCAATATTTCATTATTAAAGTGTGACAAACGATACCTTTAACCTTTTATAAAGTCGTGATATGTATATTGTTTTGATGAAGGTTGAGACCTTTCTTGCGAAATTATGAAATATTTTACCTTTCAAATAGAAACCTAGTAACGAGCAGAAGTATCGTTAAAGGCGGAATTATCTTCAGATCGTCAGGCTGGGGCATAGTAATATCTTTTGTAGATTTGAAATGCTGCCATGTGACATTAGCCGGTAGCCAGAAGTTCTCACTCCAATACCAATTGAATAAGGAATCCAACATCGTTTCAATCATATGTTTGTTGAAAATACAAGTATGAAACGTCTGCTAGTTGTTTCTGTAACGCTTTCTAAAGGCAATCACACAAGAATACAGCAAATAAGTCTAGTAGCGTTTTACTCATGTAAAGTACACATGACAATGGCGGGCAGGCTGTCAGACCACCTGCCAATAGAAACGTCATTTCCTCTTTTTACACTGTTACACCCTAACACCGTGCTCAAAAATTTTTTATCGTATGAATTGATTTACATTTTATTGTATTCAGCATAATTTTATTCAAATATATATTTTTCTGCTTTCAAATATTATAATTGTACTAAACGCGCACATTTATATTCCTTGCAGTCAATCACTCAATCAATCTTGTCAAGTCAAGAAATGGTCTAGAAACTTTGTTCTCCGGTGAAGACAATGAAGGCATATTAAATGAAGCAATCATCCAATGCCGAATCACTCAACCGTGCTGTTGAAATATTGATAAGCAAAATTTCAAAGCGCCTTCAAACGATTTGTGCACTCTGTCTCAAGATAAAATCGTAGCTAGCTTATAAATATAGAGGCGTTTGCCGAGTCTCCAGAGTCCAGACCATATCTCGATTGACAATGATGATACTGCTTTCCCTTGCTTTCCAATTTACTTTGCGTAAAAGGCGGTATTTGGGGCTGGCCACTGTGGCTGACTCACTGGGCTGACCTGCCTGACCATGGGCTGACGAAGGCGTGACCAGGCGTGACTCCTAAGCCTTGAGTACTCTGTGCCTTGAGTGACTTTAGGAAACATTGTTGCCGATTTCGGCGATTTGTTCCGGAAAACATTACCGGAAACATTACAAGGCCATGTTTCCAGGGGCGCCGGAGCCACGGGGGCAGCGGGGGCAGCTGCCCCCGCTGCCCTTATAGTACGGGGGCACGCGGGGGCAACCGGTTGCCCTTTTTCTTAACAATAAAGTGCATTGAAATGAATAAATTATTATTATTGTGACCGGGCTAGCCCTCGTAGGTTTATATAAATTGGAAATATACAGTTCCTATATAGGTTTATATGAACTGGAAATCTGAATGTATGATTTATATGTGTATCATCTTAAAAATGTGTAGACTTTCATCCTTTTGTGTATTTTATATTGCGTTTTATAATATCAGAATTATGTAAAATCTCCACTCAAAATGCAGGAAATGGCATTTCAGAGTGTAGATTCAAAAAATTTTCCGGGGGAGGTTATCCCCGGACACCCCTACAAATTTCTCGCGCCCTTTTCATGGGGCTGCCCCCGCCGCTTCGGCTTCCTTCCGGCGCCCCTGCATGTTTCCCTCAATCTCGTGTGTTTCCCTATAAAGGGCCTATAAGACAATCTACTATAAAGATGACCAATCGAGGAAACATTGTTTCCGCAACAAAAATCACTCTTGGGAAACAAAATATGTTGCTGAATTTGTTGGGAAACATTTTTGTTTCCTGCGAGGCAAAATTCGGTTGAAAATGTACACAGAACATGCGAGATAAATAAGTCTTATAAGACTTATAACATTTTTACTCGCGAATGAAGATCTAAAACAGCCTAGATCTAAAAGGAATTCGAGCCTTTTCTAGGGAAATATTAGAATATATAATTGAATTTAACCTGTTTGGGCACAAATATACACGAGATGACGAGAGTTACATGTAATGTGACGAATACTTCCGGTTGCCATTTGAAGCGCATGTGATTTTCTGCATGTTTTCAGCAGGCGACCACTGCAGGCGACTCACATTTGTTGGCCTTTTTTGACCAGTTTTAGAGTAAGGATTTTTTTAAGGAAATGAAATTTTTAAGGAATTTCTGAGGAAATTTAAGATTTTTTCCAACATTTGAAAATATTCAAATAATATTTAAAAATTCAGTCAATGGACCTTTAACCTCATAGCTTGTGGGGCTGGGAGTTGGGTGATTATTTTCAATAGTTTGTGGGTTTTTTGGTACACCCTGTACCGCAAAATGTCACTTTCCAGAATTTGGAAGGTAAATTCTGATTGGTTGAGGGAAAAATAGCTAGCAGAACTCGTTCTGGCGCTCGGTTCAGCAGACGTTTGTTTAATTGTTTTTAACAACGTCTGCGAGCACGCTAGCGCCCTGACAGAAATGACTTCGACAGAGTTTATGGAACGAAAATTGATAAAAAGACCATGGATACAAAATGTTTTGTTGTCAGAAAATCCAGTTCCAAAAAAAGTAAAGGCACGTGTCACATGGCTCAATCGTCAAAAGAATCTAGATGGCACGCATTCAGGCGAAATTTCGGATTATGTTCATAAAGTTAATGTCGTATTTAGCGAAGAAGCAGTGGTAGAATGTCTCGAAGACAGAGCACATGGGCATATTTTCAAGCATTTTACCGCCATAAAAGGAGGGGCAATTGTCCTTACCGACTATAAAGTTGTGCCTATATTTAGTGAGCGGGTTGGTATTATATAAAGACTTTACTATTAAACATGCTTTGGAACACCATGCTTTGGGGTTGACTACATCACAGGCATTCGTTGTGGTTCTTAACCTAATCCTAACCCCAATCCTAACCTCAATCCTAACCCCAATCCTAACCTCAATCCTAACCCCAATCCTAACCTCAATCCTAACCCTAAGTAACTGTATTGAAGTCACCCACAACGAATGCCCTTGAGTTAGTCAAATCGCCATGCTTTGAGGTTGAGTGGTTATTCGCCAGACACCGGATCCCCTGCGAGCAGAGGTCTTAGGGAAACACCGGATTGCAATGTGTAACTTATTGTTCTGAAAAAATAATATGCATGTGCACATACTACATTCACGTTGTTTTAGACAATATAAACCTGAATCTTGCCCACCCTCAACCTAACCTTGATCAACCTCATCCTAATGCATGAGTCAATTCCATGAGTAACCATCCCCCCCCCCCCAGGAATATGCTGGGAATTTGCTTGGCACGCCATCCCCAGGGGTTGGGGATTTGATCGCAGATTGGTGCACCAGGGCTGGACATCTAAATCTGCAAAGGACTTTGGGACTTAAGCTTCCTCTACAGCTTCTCGTGTTCTAGGAGCATGGTTCTAGCTGTAGTTTACTCAGTTTTTATATGAATATGGACGAGTTCAAAAGGAAAAGGACAATGTTTTGTTAGCGATTGGCTACGGAAAAACAATCTTGACAAGTTGGTGGATTAGAAGTTCAGAACTGTTATATTCATATATTGGTCCTTGAGTGCTCCTAAGGAATCATAATTTTAATTTTGCATGTAAAATAATTTGGAATTTGTTAGTGGAAGTTTTTTTAGACTTAATATAGAGTTCAAAACTTTAATACAGTGATACAAAAAGATATTGTACTGTAAATATAGTATAAATAGAGCAACTGTTTATTGAAACTTCTTAATTGATGTTAAAATTAAAAAGAAAATTACTAAATTTCAAATGTGCCTAATGTGCAAATCTGTTGATAATTGCCCTGTGGGCAGGACATTTACCCTCAAGCTGTTGCCCGCAGCAGAGAATTTGTCCTTTCTTTACAAAAAATAGCTAATGCCTGGGTGTATTCCTGGGGGGGGGGGTGGTTACTCATGGAATTGACTCGTGCATGACCTCCAATCAGGTGGTTAGCCACTACCTGATCAGATCAATAGATCATGGGATTCGATCCATTGACTCAGATGTTGGCAGATATGCCTAAAACACTCAAATACTGGGGATTTGCTTCAAATGTATTGAAATTTATGTTGTATCATTTTAGCATATAATTTAAAGAAGAGGAAAATAGTTGTACAAATATTGTGTGCACACTGAATAGTAATTTTCTTCCTGTGAGCAAAGCTGAACTTAAAAATTTCCTGCATGCAGACATGCAGAGTATTGTTTATGTTTAATCTAGTCATGGCTCATGTGTTCTACCCCAAGCAACTTTGTTTTCATCAAGGCAAGGCTGGTTAGACATAGTAAAATAATCTGGTCAGGTGCCTTAGCTCTCTTTGTGGCAAGATCATTATTTCCTATGATTATTTCATAGCTCTCTTTGTTGCAAGATGATTATTTCCTATCATTTACTGTACCTTGATACAATATACAATCCAATATTCATTGCATAATTAATTCTTAATTAATGTTTGATGATAAACAGTGGTGAAAATTTGGGGGGAGGGGGCAACTGCCCCAAATGGGAGGTTTGTTGGAAATTTAAAAAGGTTTTGTCAGACACTCAGACGTTTAAGAGGCTTTGCCCCTCCCCCCACATTTCTGCCACTTTTGACAAACATGGCCTTTGCTAGTCATGTTAACCCATTAACTGGCAGTACCCTACCACTGACGAGTAAAATCGTCTAGCGTTAGACAGAGTAAAATACTAAAGTAGGGCGCATCTCAGTGCATTGCAAGCTAATGGGTTAACAAGAGCATAGTTAATAAAGATGACATGGTTAGGAAACTCGGCATATTACAAAGCAGCTAACAATTGAATGGGATTTATGTTGAACGGTACCTGACCGTGCACAAATCTTTTGTTTTACGTTTATTAATATTTCAGAAACACGGTTTGGAGATTAAGCCCAAGCATTTCCATTGGTCGATTCATAAAAATACAATATATTCACTAACCGTGACCGTGCACAAATGCAAGCAAAAACATAGAACAAAAGCGAAAGCCGAGTTTCCTAACCATGTCATCTCTATTAACTATGACAAGAGATACTGGCAGATAGTTTTGTTAACCCATCAACTGGCAGTACCCTACCACTTGTGAGTAAAATTGTCTGGCGTTTGACAGAGTAAAATACTAAAGATCTGGACACATTGCAAGCTAATGCGTTAAAATGTTTTTGCAGGAATTCATACTCTTGATCAACCATTTTAAAGTCCTGCCAGGATTTATTGGTTCTTTGGCGTATACGGAGAAGATCCCAGATAACGTTAGGGAGAGTAAACATGTGAAAGAAGTGAAAGAGAAACTACAATCTCTATGGGAAAAACAACATGGTGAGACTTACAATTAGAGGACGCTGCTAAGCGATATAATGACTTGTGTAATGATTAAAGTGGAAGTCAAGTCCGTTCTGCGCATCTGTTCTGCGCATTGTTTACATCCTTTGTTTTGATACACTATAACTGTCTTACATGACGCCTTTTGCGTCTTGTTGTTCTCACCTGGATTTTAATGACTTTGTGTGTGGTCTTTTTATACAATACTTACAGTATTTTTTTACCTGCTTCGTTCATGGGAAGTAAAACGAAATGCCACCTTTCCTCGCTAAACACAAAAAAGCCATGCCGCATTATACAACAATGGACGAAAGTCGAAGCACAGTAGATGAAATCGAGGACATTGCACAAGTTCCCAATGTGGATATAAACATGGCAGTATGTTCATGTCATGGAATGTGTTTGCGGGAAAAGGGAAGAAAATGCTTGTCCTTGTAAAGAAAAGGGCAGTATTGCTCTTCCGTTTGTCACCCAGACAGAAGTTCGTGCGACACCGATTCATTCGAAACATCTGAAAGTGTCAAAGTGAAACGCAGGTACGTATTAAAATGTAAAAATGTAAGTGTTGCCGAATTTTAGTTGTTAAAAATATTTATATGTAATATCTAATAATTTCAGGGTGAAGACCATGATAGTAGTGACGAGATGGATAGCCCAGAACCAAGTGCAAAGCGAGCGAGAGGTCGTGTGAACGCGGTCAAAGAAAAACTGGCAAAACATCTTCTTGCAACTGTGGAAATGCGACAGAAACAACCAGGGGACGTGCTGGATCAAGAGCCAGAGGTCATGGGGGATTGTGTGTGGAGGAAAACGCCGAAAAACGTCTGCTGACCCACGAGCAGCATCTGCAGGTAGCATATATTTCAAATCATCCATTTGTTTCCCTAATTTAGTAGCTACAGTTTATAAATTGGCAATGTATCTGTACTTGTACATGTGATTAATTTCGATATATGCATATATATGTGTTGAAGATAACATAGTATTTTGTTGAGATGGCACTTTTAATAGTTGTATATCATTTTTCCACTACAGTATATAGTTTTGTTTCAAGTGATTGTGTCTACTCACTGTGTAAACACACTCTATACCCACTGATCAAATTGATGGTGTAAGATCCCCAGTCTGTACATGTATTTTAATGTTTATGGGGTGTGTTGGTGTTCACATCCTTGATTCAATGGTGTGTCAAACTAAATACTTTTTGCACACCAACAAGTTACTTACTATTTCCCCTTTGCTTCAGCTAACTTGGCAAAGTTGAAGCTAGTAAGGCTCCCATTGTGAGACACCAATGGCTATGGTGAGTTAAAGTTAAACTGAAAGAGTATAATTATGTATTTTTGCTAGAATTTGGTTGAAAGCATAAATTTGGAGGCTTTGAGAAGGTTGGAACTGGAATTGTTGCGAAGACAGCCAGCAATGTATTCTGACTTGGTGAATTACCGATAAATTTGCCACAAGGTCAGGATGAATCATCACAACCAGACCCTCCATCAGACAAAAGTCCTGAATGGTGTTTTTGTGGCCATTAGCACCAATGCCCACCCAAGATGAAAACAAACGTTGTTCAAAAGGAGTTATGCCTTGTGTGACAACAAACGCTTTGTTCAACCAGCTTGTCCTGGATGCAAATGTTTTGGACATTGCAATGAGGTATAGAGAGGACATTCTAGTTATGGAACACCCCAGAAACAATGAACACTTTAGGCATTCTGCAGATAGACAGTTTGTTCTATGGCAGCATGGGCGTTTGGGCAGGGGCAACAGAGTAGTGGTGCCAAGTTGTTGTGTTCTTGCAATAAGAGCAAGGTATCCTTCTCCCAATGGAGTTTATACAGGTTTCTGGCCAGCTAGACTTTAGTGCTATTGGCAATACACAATAAATGACTTGTATAATGTATTTAGTAAATTCTGGTTCAACGATTTCTTTTTGTTAAAGACAGATTCATATAGATTTTAATTATTACATATAATATATTTACACATAAAAAATTATCAGTTCATTTAGCTATTTGGAACAAATTTGTTTGTATAATTAGATTAGATTATAAAAATATGAGCTACATATGCAATCATTCAAATTTTCAAAAGCATACAAAACATAGATTTTTGCAACTCTTTCCCCCTCACAAAGCATACATTTAAATGTTGATCCTCTGCTGTGAAAAATTGAAAATTATAGGTTGTTGAATAGTGCTTGACTTTTTACAATTGCAAAACCTCTTCAATGAAATTTAACCCATTAGCTGGCAATGTACCCAGATATGACATACTTTAGTACTTTATTCTGTCTAATTAATGCCAGACGATTTGACTTGGCAGTGCTAGGGTACTGTCAGTTAATGGGTTAACAAAACTATCTGCCAGACTGAGTGTCTCTTGTTAACCCATTAGCTGGCAATGCACCCAGGTACGCCCTACTTTAGTATTTTATTCTGTCTAACACCATACAATTTTACTTGCCAGCAGGGGTGGATCCAGCTTGGTTTGATAAGGGGTGCTAAGTGGGCTTTAGTCATGAAGCAGGGAGTGACCTTCGACCAGGGAAGGGTGAATCACCACTGAGGACAGGATCAAGGGGGTTATCTTGTCAGAAAATGTTTAAAAAATAAGATGGCCTACATGATCAAAAAGGCCCATGAATTGCCTGATATTATATTGATAAATGCCCTGTCACATATGGGAATTGGCACTCCCTTGCCCAAGGCTAGGTGAAGTGTGCACCCCCCCCCCCCCCCCCCAGTACATCCATGTAATCCTGCTTGTCAGTGCGAGGATACTGCCAGTTAATGAATGATAACCCACATTTTCTCTTATAAATTTTGAATGGAGTAAATAGTCCATCAACCCCCCTCCCCCTCCCATCTCCCACTTTCTCTCGCTTTGGTTACTTTTTAAAATGTTGAAACATTGTGGATAATCCCTAATTTATTGATTATCTGACCATACATCAAGAACCCCAGAATCTGTACAGCACCATAATGCACTAGTCAATTGAAAACCCACCACCACCCACAGGCATATGTGGGGTTTTAACATGATTTTGCAGGGGGAAATAGAGAGTTTTAACAAGCGTTGCTATTCTGCTATCCGGGGTAATAACACGACACAAAGGCTAGGCTCAAAGGCTGGGAATTAACTCTTGCATAGTCTGATATTTAATGTATGACTTTCTTCTGCGTCAGGTTCCAGTAACTTACAGCACATTTTGATATTAATAATGGTTGATCAGAACACTAGATGGAAAGCTAGACTTTGGAAAGCTGGGTAATTTAACAAATGGACAAAAGTTTAGGCCGGGATTGTTAAAATATCCCTGCATATTCTCGGGGGGTCAGGGTTTCAATTGACTAGTGCATAATAGTACATAGAAGACAGAAATGTATCAATATATGGTTTGATCACTTTGATGGAGCCAACTGGTTGTCAAGACATTATGTAAAACCATAAATCAGTTTGTAAATCTTGATTGATGTCTTACCAACAGCTCTTCCTTTTAAGGTTTGGGCTCTAGCTATAGAGCAATATTGGTTGCAATCTTTGTAATCCTTCATGGATCAGCTGCTGCAAGTTTCAACTTCTGGCCGTTCTGGGTTTCCGCGTCACTACAAAATTATAAGCAGATACTGTAGATCTCTATCAAAACACTGCTTTTATCCATTATTACATTATTCGTTAAACTACAATCTATATTTCTTACCTGGTTGTTAGGAGTTGCTTCGTGTTTGAAATATAATTGTCACGAAGCAAGGCTACTATTTCTTTGTCCGTCTTGACTTTTATCTCGTCTTTTAACTGTCGCCATCGCATAAATTGCTCCTGATAAAGACATATCTTTGTCGCATTCCTTCCCGCTAAATATTTTTTTCGTTTGGCCTTTTTATCTTCGTTGGATACAACACTAATTCCCTCAATTTCGCCGCTAACAACATTTAGGAATGGCTTTCGCCTTCCTCCATGTTGTTTTTTGAATACATAATCACATGCGAAATGCACGAAATGCGCATGCGTTATTCAATTAAAATTCCAATGGTGAGGGCCCTCACATAATGCGCAGAAAAGATGCGCAGAACGGACTTGACTTCCCCTTTAAGATTTTCCTGTAATTACTAATTTAGCATCAGTACTGCAAATTATTTATCTATCTATAGCTAACCCAGGCAACGATTCGGCTGATAACCTACCACATATGACAAAAGATGGTTCCAAGGCATCTGTCACAGCTGAAGATCAATCTCTAGAAAATAACCAGACCATTCATGCATCAAGTCAGAATGTCTCGTTTGCGATGAACAGTCAGGTACATAATTACAATACTAGAAGAACTGGCAAGATATATATTATCTAATCAAACAGAAAATAAGTGCATTCAAACTCCAATGTGGTTAAAGGTGATTGGTCCTTTATAGCTCATTAACCCATTAAGACCCAATGCGCCACTTTGTCATTTTGCTCTCACTGTCTGACGCTACATGATTTTACTCATCACGGGGAAAGGGTTGGGTTAATGGGTTAATTGAAGCTTTATGCCAATCTGCAATTGTACCATGATCTATTCAATTTTATTTTTTCATAAATCAAATAATACTACCATAAATGCTCTATTTCGCTCCCCATTCTCAAATAAGCTCACCCCTTCTAATAAGCCCGGCCCTTTTTGTACTTGCTGCGTTGCAGTAAAATCAATATCCTCCCCCGCCTCAAAGGTGCCAGAAATAGATAAGCACCCAAGGGCTTAATAGAGGATTTACGGTATTGTATATTTTCGAATTGCTGCGGTAGCAAGCGAGCGACGCAGCAGACCTAATTGCTGCCGCAGCGAGCGAGCCTTCAGCAAGCGAGCAAGGCAGCAGACTAATTGCTGCGGAGCGAGCGAGCCTTCAGCAAGCGAGCAAGGCAGCAGACTAATTGCTGCCGCAGTGAGCGAGCCTTCAGCAAGCGAGCAAGGCAGCAGACTAATTGCTGCCGCAGCGAGCGAGCCTTCAGCAAGCGAGCTAGGCAGCAGACTAATTGCTGCGGAGCGAGCGAGCCTTCAGCAAGCGAGCAAGGCAGCAGACTAATTGCTGCGGAGCGAGCGAGCCTTCAGCAAGCGAGCAAGGCAGCAGACTAATTGCTGCGGAGCGAGCGAGCCTTCAGCAAGCGAGCAAGGCAGCAGACTAATTGCTGCGGAGCGAGCGAGCCTTCAGCAAGCGAGCAAGGCAGCAGACTAATTGCTGCGGTAGCAAGCGAGCAAGGCAGCAGACTAATTGCTGCCGCAGCGAGCGAGCCTTCAGCAAGCGAGCAAGGCAGCAGACTAATTTGATACAGCTAATAACAGCTAGGCAAAATCTCAATCTGCTATAGACGCAATACATTGTGGGTCAAATTGAAATAACCACAATGCAACGCGCGGCTTGTATAAACCAACGTAATGGAAGCGCGACGTGTTCTCTTTTTGCGTTTGGTCTCTTGAAGAAGCAGCCAGGAAGAAATTGTTGTAAATTACTAAATTAGTAGCTTAGATTTATTATAGAAAGGACGATTATGCAACCCAAAATAGTCAATAGATTGTAAACAAGATCGCTGCAGGATTAACTCGTACCAATGCGCAAAGAATATTAATACTACAAATACAATTATGTATCAAGGCAGTTTGCCGCCAAATTACAATTGCACTCAGTGCTTCGAAGGCAGAAAAATAATAAAGTCGTAAGAGCAATACATTTTCGTGTGAGGAAAGATAGTGTTTTGCATGATTTCGTAGCAAAATAAACCATGCCTATGCAGCCTATCGTCTACCCAGAAAAATCAGTGAGATTATAATCTGACCTACTGAGAATATATTGCGGCGAAACATTTCGGTGATGTTATGTTACTTATTATTATCGAAATGATGTTGACAGTTGAAGCAACCGTGTACTATACTGCAAATAATAATGTGGTTGCTGTGGAAAAAAAGCATGAACAACCTTGCATAGGATAATATATCTACGACTACGAAGACATATTTCTTATTCTAAATATTTACAGTTCAGTTCAGTTACTGTATGAGTCCATGCCGTGTTAGTACAAAGCAGATAACAAACATTTTCCTTGCTACTAAGAACAATTCAAACTTGTTATAGAATAGAATAATATAGTATATATCAATAAGTACGTATATGCATGTTAATAATGTTATAATCGCATATAAGTAATCAGGAAAATTTACAAAACTGGTGAATAACAGGAAATACGAACTATAAAAGCAATGAGAAACTTTCGTATTATCTAATTAATAAACAAGTTGGAATGTAAACGTAAGGGAAGTTGTATAGGTTGGTTGGTGTGTACGAAGAAAATTTAAAAATCCGTTTATGCTTCTTGAAACTTGAGATTGTGCTAAATTAATCTCGCCTCCCGCCAGCCCGCCTCCCCCCTTAATTTCCTCCCGTCCGCATTTTCGTGCGCCCTTTATAACTTCGTGCGCCTTTTATAACTCCCCAATCCTTTATAACTCCCCAATAAAAACGCCTTTAAGAGACAGACTTGGAGCAAGTCTAGGGTATGCACTTAAACACAGCGCAAGCCAGTGCGCAACCTGATATCTTCTGCCATTCACACTGGGTCAATGCCAATAATTTGTGTTGCATAAACGTCATGTTTCAAGAAGCTATAATAAAAGCCCCCGCAGCATTCTCTACTGTACCTTGCAGGTACCCTGGTATTTAGTATAGTCAATAATTGTGTTGTTGTTGTTGTTTATATAGAAGGAAGAATCTAGAGGAAGTTTAACTCTCATGATGGACATGGCTGATGACGTCGCCAAGGAACAGAAGGAGAAAGAAGATATGATCGAGTTATGTCAGCAATATAACCCACTTGAAAACACTGACGATCTGGACATCCAAGATCTGTTGGACCGTATTCATGTAGCACACACAAAGTATGCACCTGTCTGTCCTCAGTCCTCCCAATCTTCCAGCAGAGATTCAGAAACTAGTCAAACCATTGAAATCCCGACTTTGAACGTTAACCATGCACAAACAACCAGCTCCAGCCAATCTCATGAAGAAATGGTGAGTCCTGAAGGTACGTCGTTGGAAACGAAACTCGTTGACATGACAAAGGATGATTTAATTGAATTATGTCGAAACTATCAACCTCTTGAGAATGCAGACGATTTAGAAATCCCTGATCTATTAGAAGTCTTACACCAAGCACACATCAAGTATGCGCCATTATCTGATTCAGAGTCTGATTCACAGTCTACCAATAGAGACATAGAAACTGGTGAAGGAACACCAACTTTGAACTTTAGCCGTTCAAAAACACCGAGCCAATCTCGTCATGATAGTATTGAAACACAGACTTCAGATGTTACTCGTTCACAAACGCCAAGCTCCAGTCGATCGTCGAATACAATATCCCCACGCAGGTTATTAGATCGTACTACTAACCAAATATTTAACCTCACACTGAGTGATGGTAGTCAAAGTAGTCAAGAGAATCAGAGTGTTACAGATGCCTCACATCTTGCTCATGCTACAGGTGTGGCATTTTTAACAGCACCAGCCGTGTCATCTGGTGCGACAGGTGTTACAGATACCACGGGTATTGCAGTTACATCTCAAACTTTAAATGATGAAAAGAACTGTGAAGATTTACCTTGTTCTTCAAGACACCTTATTAACAGAATTTTGAACACAACAGTCTCACCAGATCGCACGCTTGTAGCACGACCCGCTATGCAGCTATCGCAGACCCCAAGCAAATCACAAGAACGACAGAAACGCAAGAAAGATTTATGGGATTTTATAGGTGCTTACTGGAAAGATAAGGAGAAGAATATGAAATTGCGTAAGAAACAATAGCTCGAATAGCTCTTTTATGTATGCTGTATACGGTACCAGTTTTGGACGACCACGAACTATACGTTGTGTGGTAATGCACCCTAATCTGTTAGTATATAATTTGTTAGTTTACGTTGGTTTTAGGTTTCGGACCGACCTATTAAATATGTCACCGACCATAACCATTTTATTGTTATTTCCCTTTTTTTACAAAATCTGGTTGTCGTTTACTAGTCATGTTGATAATTTGAATAATTGAACCGTTATATTCTACGGGCTTGTTTACCTTGCATACATACATATATAATATTCAGCTCACTCCCCATCGGGGCTTTTCAGTGACCGATTACATCAAGTATTTCGCTTACCTATATTACGTACTTAGCCTACACTATATATTTTTACAACAATTGTGATATTACTTTCCTAATCTATATATCCTAACCCACCCAGTCAACTTTCCCGGTGGGAGGAAACCGGAGTGCCCGGAGAAAACCGGAGTGCCCGGGGAAAACCCACGACTTTCGGCAGAGCGTTGACTTACTCTGACGACTGCGCCACCGAAGCCCGTTAGCTTAGGCGATGTAAAACAGCCAGTTCTGCTCTGCTGAATATCAAAATGTATTGTGTTAACAGGAGAAACAAAGTTAGAAGTGGTTGAAACTATTCCCTTTTTTCTCCAAGGTGTTTTAATATACCACAAAAACAAGATCCGAGTTGAAATTTGATAGGAATGGTTAAGATTAACTAGGTAAATGTTTCGACTTCAACTAATTTTCTAAAGATAGACTTTATAACCCATAGATAGTTCTATTTTTTATTACATGAATAATGAATTAATGCACTCACTGTCTTTGGTAAAGCAACCTTAAAGAGTCCATCTTACTATATACTATAATACGGTTGTTTGATGAAGTATCACTTATAGCCATGTCTCAACCACTGCCGGCACTGGGATCTAACTCGTACCCAGTCGTCAATTAAATGAATTAATACAGGTACATATAAATCCTAACATTCGTCGTTCCCATCATGCATCATTATTTTTTTCGAACATCATTCAGGGACTGGGTACGAGTCAGCACTGGGATAGTCTATTTGGAGCGAGGAGCGGGTAATTTCAAAAAATAACGTGGCCGCCATATGATATCCACTGTGTTTATCTATTTGTTTTCTCAATATTTTGGCAATTTCGTCCACCCGATTAAAGCGCGTTTGTGGCCAGATACCAGTAGCGAAAATAGTGTACTATTTGATCAAAAATAATCGTTCTTGTAATACGAGCAACAAAATTGCTGGAACTTGCAACAAAGGCTGATTTCAGTGCATGTGAATTAGAAATGTCTACACATAAGTTACAAAACATGAGACAACATTCGTAAACATTTTTAATTAACATGCATTGAAATCAGTTTTTGTTACAAGTTGCAGCAATTTTGTTGCTCGTGTTACTCCACCTTTAGATTTGCAAAAAGTAACGAAATTAAGCCAAATCAGTTACGTTGAGTATGCACGCCTCTGAGCTGGTGTTCCTAATAATAAAACTTTACATTTTTTTCTTCCTATTAATGTTAAGCTCCCATTTCTTTGTCTATATTTCAAGTTTTGAAAGACTCTCGTGTAAGCCTGCTTGGGATTTGGACAATAGAACTAAATCGTCTGCACAAAGTAAACAGTTCAATTCTGTATTACCAAGTTTTACTGGATCGCATGACTGATTAAACAAACCAGGTATATCATTTATAAACATGTTGAGTAGAGTAGGACTAAGATTACATCCTTGTTTAACTCCAACAAAAGAATTGAAAAAAGGAGTTGTTCCTTGTTCTAATTTAATTGAATAGTTAACTGAGGAATACATACTTAAGATGAAACGTAAAAACGTTTTACAACGTCCGTATAAAATCAGTTTATAAAAACGACATCTCCACACACTATCATAAGCTTTCGTAAATCAATAAAGCAATATTCCTCTATAGTTACTATAGCATCAGCTGTATCACCTGATTTGTATTTTGGTACAATAAAACTGTAGGTCCATAGTGATGGAAAAATCCCATGGGTTAAAATAGTGTCAAATAGTTTGGTGAAGTAAGATGGTATCTGCTATCTTAATAATTTCATTAGATAGTGAATCAATAGCACTGGCCTTTTTGTTCTTTAACGTTTTTTGATAATCTGTATATTTCTTGAACAGAGATTGATTTGTCAAATGTGTCATTTCCAAAAATTGCCCAATGATTAATATAGTTTTTAACAATTTGAGCTTCATAATTGTTCTTTTCTGCACCATAGTTAATAGAGATGACATGGTTAGGAAACTCGGCACATTACAAAGCAGCTAACAATTGAATGGGATTTATGTTGAACGGTACCTGACCGTGCACAAATCTTTTGTTTTACGTTTATTAATATTTCAGAAACACGGTTTGGAGATTAAGCCCAAACATTTCCATTGGTCGATTCATACAAATACAATATATTCACTAACCGGGACAAAAGCGAAAGCCGAGTTTCCTAACCATGTCATCTCTATTAACTATGTCTCCACTATATGAATGTTTAATCTGTTTAAATTTTCAAAATAGCCAAACCATTCAGAGGGTTGTATTACATTTGACATTGTCGATGATCGGGTGTGTCTTAATCGAGTTAACTAATTTCCAAAATTCTTTAGGATTACTATTACTGTATTAGATAAATTTTCAATTTTATTTAACACATGAAATTTTCTTCTGAGTCTTTTAACTAACTAACCTGTTGTAACCTCTTGTAACCTGTTGTAACCTCTTGTAACCTCTTGTAACCTCTTGTAACCTCTTGTAACCTCTTGTAACCTCTTGTAACCTCTTGTAACCTCTTGTAACCTCTTGTACTCTTTTCTTTTGGTGAAAAATGTATGACGTAAAAACGGATCTGTGGGATCTTTGCAAGTAAGCCACCCAAATTCCACAAATTCTTTTTAAAGGTACGTTCACACGTTGCGATTTGTCTGACCGATTTCAGATGCACGTTGATGATATTTGAAAAATACGTGGCAAACGTCATCTGGTGACATCATCAACTGAAAATATTCGTCATTAACATTCAGCAAAACCTAAAATCGGCCCGACAAATCGCTGTGTGTGAACGTACCTTAAGTGTATGACAATTTTCATCGTACTATTTTTGCTTTGATTTATTGTTTTTAGTGGTTGATTTCTTTTGTCGTTTTATGCGTGATACTTTTTTGGTTGAGTCACATAAAATTTCCGAGAAGTTATTTACAACTAAATTAATATCATTTGGTTTGTTGGCAGACTGTTGAGAAAATAATGATTCTTAACTTCCTCTGACTTCATAGAATAAATGTAAGAAAAAATCTGATCATGCGGCGAAATATGCGCAAATTCAAAAAAACTCGTCTTAGACTAGAACTCTCAAGCCCACACGCCAAGCCCACACCCGTCACATCCTCACACGCGAAGTTAGGTTAGCTTAGGTTTCTTTCTGTAGTAATTGCACTGGAGCAATAAATGATGGTCGATCCTTACTGAACCTCTATAGCGAGAACAGTTTGGAACTGAGAGACATTAATTTTTCTTATGTTTCCTCCTGTAGTAACATTAGACCAATATATAGGATTAATTATGGTCCTTACTGGATGTCTTTTACTTTCACGTGTTTATGATAACAGGCGCATCTAAACAAAGATGGCGGCTGCATTGTTTTGGCATTCAGACTCATTGGTCTTGTTTCTCTCGTTGGTCACTCCTAAACTCTCAAAAAGCCAGATCCCTAAAGACTTTGCCTCCATTGCCGTTGCCCCAAAGGCGGACCAAAAGACTACCCGTCCAGAATTTTGTCACGACAGGAACTTTCCAACCAGAATGCAGTTCAGTGTGACGAATGTAATGTCTGCGGACATCATACGAAATGTATAGGGATGAATGCGGAAGAGTACGCGCAATGGATCAGCCAAATTGAATGGAGAAGGAATTATGTTTTATGTTCGTGAGACCATTCCCTTCACAGTTAGAGCCGATTTGGCAGCGAGCAACGAAGAGCTATTGCGAGGGGTGTATCACTCCAAAAAAGCGTACGAATATTTTGGGATTTGTAGGGAGTTTTAGAGATTTCATAAAGATTTTCAGGAATTTTTAGGGATTTCATTAAGATTTTTTAGGGATTTTATAGGGATTTTTAGAGATACGGATTTTGTTTCAAGGTGTACGAGATTTTTGGAGTGATACACCCCTCGAGCTATTGTGGATCGAAATAACCCGGCGGAAGTGCAAGCTTCTCTTGATTGCATCAATATATAAGCCGCCCGATCTAAATGAAGCCGCTTTTATTGATTCTCTTAAAAATAGTTTCTCGAACATTGATTCTGAGCGAAATAGCCTGGTACTATTATTGGGTGATTTCAATATTGACCAACTTGGAAAAAACAACTCTGCAAAACGTTTACTTGGGTCATTTACATTTGAATTTACATTTACACATGAAGCAGCTAGATCATTAACGAGCCAACTACACAAAAAGCGCGCATTTCAAATAGTGCTTATCATTGGAATATGTACAAAAAGTTGCGAAACTTTTCTAACCGTGAAGAAAAGAACCTGAATTCAAAATACTATTGTCAGATGATTGAAGATACAAAGGATGATAGCAACAAAATGTGGCGGGCAATAAAATAAGAACCTCCAAGTAAAAAACGGTTGACTGTGTTTTCTGTCCTCAAAAAAGGAAGATAATACACACTGATAAGCAATCTGTTGCAAAGATGATGAACGATTACTTTGTATCCATTGGCAAAACATCAAAGATCTTCGACCGGACGATCCCTGTTCCTCCTGTTGTCAGTTCATTGTCCACTAATTTCCACCTCAGAGATGTGGAATATGTTTATAATGCTCTCACCTCTTTGAAAACAAACAAAGCAGCTGGTCTCGATAAACTGAGTGCGATGGCCTTACGAGGATGCCTCTGATGTTATTGTTCCAGTCCTAGCAGGGCTGATAAACAAATAATTATCAGATGGGGTTTTCCCTAAAATATGGAAATCAGCAAAGGTCTCAGCATTGTTTAAAGGTCAGACATTAATATGTTCATTCTATGAACAATCTTGACAGTTGACACTCGCCTTTAATAGTTTGTGTATAAAATTCTACGAACCCGCCACGGCAAAACAATGATGTCAGCTTACTAGATATGAAATTATAACCGAAAAATTTGCATTAGCAAAATGAGATATTTAGGGGAAATTATGGGGAAATTATGGGGGAAATATGATGGGGAGGGGAACGTAGGGGGAAATTGCATTTGAGACGTAGAGGAGACGTACGGATTTTTAGCATTCGTATTAGCACAGGAGGCCCAGGCTCTATTTGCCCGCGCCCGCCTGTGACTTCCTTATAACGAGGGAAGGAAGGAAACATTGAGCCCAAAATAGCCCAGACTTGGCATATGTTACACGAAACTATCCTCGATTTTTCGCCTTTAAATGCATTTCTTTCGAGATTAATCGATATACCCTGCAAGAATGATACCGTACAACTCTCAAAACAACGATGCTTTAATCAAAGAGCTTAAATTCGCTCTAAAATCCGTGAGGGAATGACAATATTTGGCAAAAATATATCCGCGTGCCTGGTTTGCTGGTCAAAAACCGGAAGTCGTTGAACAACTCAAAATACACTCAAACCTGATTGGACAACGAATATCAACAAAAATTTCAAATTTCAAAGTTGTATATTATAGCTGCCACTCTCTCTCCTCCGCAGAGCCTCCTTAAGTATTTACAAATAACTTACATGAAGTTTCCTGAATAAAAGTGAGCGCGCGGGGAGTGATGGGAAGATTGATATTTCGCTCTTCCCATCACTCCCTGCACGCTCACTTTTCCCTCACTAGAAACTTCATGTAAGCCTCTGCGGAGGAGAGGCTGCCACTCGCTGGACTTTAGAAACTAATAAACCCAAAACGCTTAATGGCAGCTGCATGCCTGCACGGGATCACTTATGTATAATCTTTGGTTAAAATGAAAAGTATATCAAGCATTCAAGCACCGCAGAATTTCTCCGAGTACTCTGGTTTTAATGAATGGTCCTTACTGGGCCTCAAGAAAGAACAGTTTAGAACTGACAGAGTAAAGCTATTGTGTTTAATAAAACATTTTCGTGAAAGTGTTGTAATGGTAATGAATTGTTTATATATGTCATATAATATGTACTTCAGGAATGTCATTTCAACAATTTACATCATATGCTGTCTATACTTTAGTGTTATGTTCATCTCTTCAGAAGACGTCGCGTGACGATGGCTTTCAATTATTTTATCAATATGATGTTCCTATTTGCTGTGAACGTATTGTTCTTTCTCTCAGGAATATGTTTAAATTCCTTGGTCATACTCAGTTTCTGGAGATCTGCGCAACTTCGAAAAAAATTATGTCATTTCATGATCATGGTTTTGTCCTGTTGCGATTTGATTGTGGTCTTAACAAATCATCCATTGATGGCTTATATCGCGATGTTATGGTTGACTGGAAATGTATATGCGAGCTGGATGCGTATTACTAAAAATCTATCAACTCTTTTCCTTGGTCTTTCTTTACTCGCTCTTTTGGTCATGAATTTTGATCGATATTTAGCGACATCTTATCCTGTTTTTCATCGAAATTCGATAACGAAGGGGAGACTATTAACTCTTCTTGCATTACTTACTATTGTCGAACTCGTTTTATCGCTGATGTTTCTAAACTTTGTAATTTCCTACCACGTTGCTGTTCTAATTTTTCTCATCATTTTCGCTCCTCCAATGTTGTTCATCAACTACAAACTTTTTGCAATTGCCAAGAAAAGTCGTAGAGACAACAGAATATCACCCGAGATGAAGAAGACGTTTTCTTTGAAAAATCTATCGAGTTGTTTGCTAGCAGTCGCTTGTTTCGTGGTGTTATCCATTCCATCGTTTGTCTATATTGGACTGAGGATAAACTCGAAAGAGAAAACATTTACTATTGATGATGCAGACCTTGTTGGAATCTGGGCTAAAACCATAGGCTCAATGAATGGTACATTTAACTGCTTGATCTTTTACTGGAAAAACAAGATTTTACGTATCGAAGGAATGAGAGTGATTAAAGGCATGCGCATGAAAATATTTCGAGTCCAATCCTAGTGACCATGTTGAACAAAGGAAAAGACGAAAGGAAAACAAAGAACAGGCGAAAATATATTTGGCTTTGAAGCAACAAGGGAAGATATTTATATATAGTGAGAAAACAGTCAAACGTGTTTCTAACATCGATGAACTTGAGAAACTATAGATGCTTAATTTACATATGGCAGCTGCTTAATACGTGATCACTATACTCTTTGGTTAAAGTGGCTCCCAACAGCTTTTTTTTTAAAAGGATTATTTCCGACTCAGATCCGAGAATTATTTATTATTATTATTATTATTATTATGAACTATATTTCAACACGGTACAATTTCACCTTATAAAATAATTATGTACAAAGAAAAGAAAAAGGTGATCTTCCAACCGGCCGTGCTTACACTAGTAAAAATATGAATTACGATATTTACAAGAAGGTTATTATAACTATAGATAACAACAAAGGGAAAATGAATATGATACTTAATATTAACATGCACGTTTTATGTTAGATTTAAAATTAGCAATAGTTTCCGAGGACTTTTGTGATGAAGAAAGGTAGTTCCAGACTTCCGCCCCTCTATATGAGAATGCATTTTTCATATTGTTTGTTTTTGGTTTAGGTAATGTCAAATTGGCTCTCGATTGTCTTGTGTTATGGTCGTGTACGTCACTAATATTTGTAAACATATCACACAAATAATCAGGAACCATTTTGTTTTTTACCTTGTTGGAAAACACAGACACATTTGTTGGAAAACACAGACAGTCTGACTTGTATTAGAGCAATAACTCAAAACATCCATAACTGCCGTTCCTATGGCAATAATGACGTTTCAATATGGCGGATATGTTGTAGTTAAAGGCCATGTTACGAGTCACGAATATTTCTCTTTGATCTTGACCCCAATCCCGACCCAATCCCTATTGCGTGCGTAACATGAACTTAGAACCTATGTTGTCTTTAAAGTAATATTAAATCGGAAATCTTCCATTTTTTGAAAATAGGTGTAGGGAGCCACCTTAAAATGAAAGTATCAAGCACCGCAGAAATTCTCCGAGTATTCTGGTTTTAATGAACGCTATATTTATTGTGTTTAATAGAACATTTCGTGAAAGTGTTCTAATGGTAATGAATTATTTATAAATGTCTTATAAGTGTACTTTAATAATGAACAATATCATCTGCGCTCTGTACTTGTTATGTTCAACTCTTAATCAGAAGTGACGTCGCTTGACGACAATGGAGTTAAACTATTTCATCAACCTGATACTCCTATTTGCTGTGAACGTATTGTTTTAAATTCCTTGGTCATACTCAGTTTCTGGAGATCTACGCAACTTCGAAACAAATTATGTCATTTCATGATCATGGTTTTGTCCTGTTGCGATTTGCTTGCGGTTTTAACCTTTAACTAATCACCCAGTTGACTGGAAAGTTACCTAGCTGTAAACCAGAGGCTGTAAACCAGAGGCTGTAAACCAGAGGCTGTAAACCAGAGGCTGTAAACCAGAGGCTGTAAACCAGAGGCTGTAAACCAGAGGCTGTAAACCAGAGGCTGTAAACCAGAGGCTGTAAACCAGAGGCTGTAAACCAGAGGCTGTGACGTTCTCAAACCTAACTAGCACTGGAGGTATCATATGTGATACCAAGTTGAACAAAAGAACAAATTCAAGAACAAAACAAAATGTGTTTTTCTTTAAAGGGATTTTAAATCGGATTTTATTTTCGCCTTGCCACCAGGGTTGCCAACTGTAAATGTGTGAAATTCCCAACTAAGCTTCCCAAATATCCCGAGATTCCCCCAAAAATCCCAATGTTCCCACTTTCGTTCCCAGTCCCCAAAGACCCCAACCTGCGAACGGGCATACTCTGAAAAAGAGATTTAGAGATCGCGCCGGTTTCTCTAAATATGCGTAATACATCATGTTGTATAAATGAAACATACTTCAGTTGGATAAACTGATCTAGTATAACATTTGTAACATAAAGTTCAATAGGATGCCAGCAGACGAACGCTGGATTTTTTGAAAATTGTTATTATATTATTGTTTATTTCAATTTAAAATAATTTTACAATTTTTAATTCTCGAACTTTCTGTTCTCAAAAATCCCAAAAAAATCCCGAGCATGAATTTTTAAAACAAAAATCCCAAAAAGTTCCCAACTGCTTTTTAAAATCCCGAGATCTCGGGACAAAATCCCGAACTTGGCAACCCTGCTTGCCACTGATCTCTATATAGTAGCTTAGCGCGATTTTTCTTTTTTCCTCTAAAGCGCCTGGGTACGAGGCTGCGATAATCCATAGGATAATCATATGCGCGTCAGAATGTCAGATTCAATGTAATATACACAGAATTTTTATGATACGAATTCGTGCACAATTATCTTTACTGAATATTGAACTTGTTAGCTTCCCATGCCGCATATCCAAAGCGCTTTTGAATGGCTTCATTGCGATGTGATACACATTTTGCACAGTTGTACCAGTGGACGCGATTTTCAATGCTGGTTTTACTGATGTGACTGAAATTTCCCAGTAGTTATTCGAAGGCAGCTTCAAGGGCAGCTTTGCATGCGCGACAAGTTTAGTCCTGAACACATACCCTTTCGGGATTACGTACATAAACATTTCCTTGCTTGGTTGATCGACCACTCAACTACAAAGTTTATCTTGCTCAGTTTACATATATATTAAGTTCATGTTTTACATCCTATTTCTCAAGTCTGCAGCTTTGTATAGTTCCTGTTAATATAACTGAAAACTACATGTTTTCTTAGAAAGATCGGGCTAACTGGCTATTAAACGCTGCATACAAAATCGTTAGTACGGATTTATAACAAACCGAAAAGGCAAGGAAGTAAAAAACAACCCAGAATTTATTACAAGCGCGAATCACTAATTCAGACTTCGCTTGTCAGTTCCAGTTTAACTGTATGGCTGTGAAGTGTCCATTTTTAACTAGGTAAAATAAATTCCTTTGAGATGTTTAAAACCAAAAAATTTTAAAAACAAATTACATAGAAAGACTCCATTTGAGATTCTGCAAAAGAATCCTAGGTGTTCATTCTATAAATCCACAAATTTAGTCGTTTATGCAGAAATAGAAAGGGCACCCTAATTATACAAATAGCTACACTTAGCAAAATATTGGTTTCGCATAAAGAGTTCAACTTTTACAGATACCCTTGCTAGTGATGCGGCGAATATCTGTATGCAATTCAATTTCCAATCGGTGTTATTCACAAAGTATTTGCTACAACTGTGTAATATTGATATTGAATTTTAAAGACATAGAAATACCACCCGATGAAAATATTTGCCATCCATTCTTTGAAGAATAAATTAAACGAAACAATGGTAAATTAAGACTTAATAAAAAAACTGAAAGTAAATTTTGGATTTGAGAAATCTCTCTCTTTAATTAACAACTTCAAACATCGTCACTCGTCAGACTATTACAAAATTGAGAATTTCAGCTCATAGATTACCTGTTGAAACTGGTCGATATTGCAATGTTTCATACAATGATAGGGTATGGAAACATTGTGATCTAAATGAAATTGGGAACGAACAACACTTTTTAATGTCATGCAAAAACAATAAGTTCATGCACCAATGTTAGAGTTAATTTTATAAATAATCTATGTGAAATAAATAGTTCATTCTGTTCATTTAATTCTCAAGATCTTTTTATATATATTATGGCTATACAAGACAAAACAATAATGACTTTAGTTGCCAAATACTCTTGTGATATTCTTACAGTTTTTGAAAGTTTATAAAATGGGTTATTTAATTTAGTTTTGTATATTTGTATGTCAGATTTTATGTATGTATGTATGTATGTATGTATGTATATATACCAAAACTGGTATTTATGTTGATTAAATATTATTATCATCGAGCCAAGATTGACCCGCTCAAAACCTGAGTGCATGTGGTAGTAGTGTCATATAATTTTTGTCTTCCAAAGATTTATTTTCTGTACATTAACAACGTATGTTACTATACCAAGTATATATATTTCATTTTCCTATACTATCAATGTTAATATATAAATTAATTATATGTAATATGAAGATTATTAATTTCAAGACGATGTTTATAAAATATGTTCCTTTTTTACTTAAATACGAATTAATGTTTGTGATTGTGTGAAATCATATAGTTAAAAAATAAACATGGTTAGGAAAACCGGTGAACTTCAAATAGTTGTACAATCAAACTTCAACTGATGTCGAAAAGGACTCTCTGTCTCTCTGATGTATATTCAAATATTATGGTTAAACGATTGAAGCCTAACTACGTTCACACGAGACCAGACGAAAATTTGCCCGTTCCGTTTGTTCATATGGGAATTCGTCGGGTTTTCATTACGGTTTGGAATTTATGCAGTCCCGTGTGAACGGAGCCTACTATTGGATGATGACTTCATAATACAGGACAACAAAACGTTCACTTGCCGTGAACGTGCAGAAACACGAACAAAAACATAGAGCAATGACTTTTGTCTGTAGCATCCTCCTATGTTTCGCGCACGAATATATTTCTCTTTGATCATGACCCAATCATTCACAACCCTAACACTATTGTCCGTGAAACACGAGGATATAACCCTTTTGTCAACCTTTCAAACCATGTTTATTTTTGATTAACTACGGTGAGATTTAAAAATTTGTAGAGCTCACAGGGAGAGGCGGAGGGGGAGGTGGTGGAGGGGGCCTTGAGTCATTCACACGAATAGGAGGGGGAGGGGGGAAGTGAATCTCGGGTTTGCCTTTCTTAAGATCACTGGGGGAGATCTGGTCATCAGGACTTGGTAACATGGGAGGTGGGGGGAGGGGGAAGTCTTCATTAAATGACGGACTATCTGGTCTTTGTAAGGGAGGTGGCGGCGGGGGCGGAGTTAACCCACGAGGGGGATATTGTGGTGTGTCAAGACCATTTCTAGTTGGTGTTTCCTCGTGATATATCTGTGAAGGTGACTGAGTTGACGGTGATGATCTCTCATTAGTATCGGTAGGTTCTATTCGTAGAACTTTCGGCAACGAGGGGGGTGGGGGAGGGGTGACTGAGTTACTTCCTTGGTTACTGAAAGATCGTCGTGGCGGTGGGGCAGGGTCAAGAACAAGAGGTTTATTTGAACGTTTAATTTCATCTTCTTCTTTGATATTATCCAAGTTTCGTAATTTTTCATTTTCCACAAAGAAAGAATTCGGTCCTGACTGAGGGGTTTGAGCAGCTCTTGATGGAGAAAATGGTGTAGAGGGCGAGGTTGGAGATAGTGCCTAAATAATAAAATCGTCTTAAACGAGAATATGGATCAGGAATTCTGTGGGATTTAGTTCATCATGGCGCGAGGTTTTGTTGGGCCTCGCAAGATTTTATATAAACCAAACACACTTTTCAAAAATCTCACGCGGATCACGTACGGGATCCATGTATTGAAAAGTATTCGCAGTTGCGAGGAAAACCAAATAAACGTTGAAGCTTTCCAGGTTCATTATTTAGTTCATATGGTGCACAGGTTTACAGGACTGGGTCAGGATTAGGGACCAGCGTTAGGATTAGGGTAGGATTGGGATTACAGCGAGGATAAGAACGCTTAGAAAGTGAGGATTAGGAATAGAGTATGAAATTTAGTTGTTACAATGGGAATTGACTCAAAATTTCTGAGATTTACCTGATCAACTTGAGCACCTTTCTTCCAAGCTTCTTGGAACAATTTTGCCAAAGCTCTTGAACCTTGAACAGGTAGTTCTTTCTTGCGAATAGAACCTTTTCTGTGAGCTGAAACAGATGCATGTACCAAGAGATAGTGGCAAAATATTCCCCTTTCACTCACTTTCTGGGCCCCTACATTCCACTGTCGCAACACCCCCCCCCTCCCCACGCGCAATATTAAAGATTTCCTGAACAACTTAGCCTACATTGATACTGGGGGTGGGCGCCTGAACAAAATCAATAAAATTTCCGCTGTTTTCTATATTTCTCTGAGATTGTAGTAAGTTCATGTATCCTGGCTACGTATAGCCTCTGCTCAAGCCTAAGAGACAAAAAGCCTCAAAGCTTCTTAAGATAAAGGCATAAAATATACGTATGATCATAAAAGACATCTCTAAACGGTCTCTATCCGTCTTAATAACGCACTACTTTAATCCGAACTACAATTTGTACTGTTGGATTGTTCTCGCCTCACTCGACGATAAAATGCAGAGGGATTTTAAAACATGCATACACTGTTTACGAAATTGTACTCACAGTGATCAGCAACATCAGATCGTGAACGACCTCTTGATCCATTTTCCTGGAAAACGTAATTTGAAAATAGATTATGGCAAACCATAACTATAAATAACATTATATAACTACATCTATCAATTATACACAGTTCTCCCTAGAGGTTTAGTAAGGATCGATCCTTATTGATTTGCTGTTGCCACAGAAGAAAACCGGACAAAATGGAAGCACTGTTCAATTGAGACGTAATTTTAATCAGACAACCGCACAATGCAAAAATTGAACTCCAAACATTTCACTTTATTACAAAGTCAGCATATGTCATTCTGTCTGATGGTGACTAAATGACGAAATAAACTCGAAATTTTACAGTCTCTTAAACTTAATGTTGTTTAATTTATATGATGAATTTTATTATCTGTTTCTTCTATATTTTTTAGCTTATCGTGTTTCCAACTATAATGATCCAAACTATATCCAAAGTAAGGATATTCTAAGTATACCTGTAAAGATCCCAACTCTGAACTTGAACTTGATCCTGAAGATAATGTTCTTTGTCTCTTTATCGTTCCTACAGTAAGATCCTCCACCTCTTCATGGACACTGTTCTTATTTTCTAACATCTTATAACCAAACTAAAACAAAATATTGAAAATAAATCAACTTCTTGTGTATAGTTCGTATCGGCGCCTGATGTACACTGTTCCTATTCTCTAACATCTTATAACCAAACTATTACGAAACCACAGTACAATCTCAATCATTGAGTCGTCCTAGTCAGGTCATGACATGATATACGACGTCATGTCACGTGACATGACATGGTTGATCAAACTACCTGAAAAATATAACATGAAGAACTTCAACGTTTCGAGCGAAGGCTCTTCGTCTGGAAGTTAGTATCGTGAGTCGGGAAAAAAGCATGTGCATTTATAGTGAATAGTGATCATGTAATGTCTCAAGTATATGGTTTATCTCTACCTATACAGGTAGTTTAATCATGTATTCTCTCAAGTATATGGTTTATCTCTACGTATACAGGTAGTTTAATCATGTAATCTCTCAAGTATATGGTTTATCTCTACGTATACTGGTAGTTTAATCATGTAATCTCTCAAGTATATGGTTTATCTCTACCTATACTGGTAGTTTAATCCTGTAATCTCTCAAGTATATGGTTTATCTCTACCTATACTGGTAGTTTGATCATGTAATCTCTCAAGTATATGGTTTATCTCTACGTATACTGGTAGTTTAATCATGTAATCTCTCAAGTATATGGTTTATCTCTACGTATACTGGTAGTTTGATCATGTAATCTCTCAAGTGTATGGTTTATCTCTACCTATACTGGTAGTTTAATCCTGTAATCTCTCAAGTATATGGTTTATCTCTACCTATACTGGTAGTTTAATCATGTAATCTCTCAAGTATATGGTTTATCTCTACGTATACAGGTACTTTGATCATGTATTCTCTCAAGTATATGGTTTATCTCTACCTATACTGGTAGTTTAATCATGTAATGTCTCAAGTATATGGTTTATCTCTACCTATACTGGTAGTTTGATCATGTAATCTCTCAAGTATATGGTTTATCTCTACCTATACTGGTAGTTTAATCATGTAATGTCTCAAGTATATGGTTTATCTCTACCTATACTGGTACTTTGATCATGTAATCTCTCAAGTATATGGTTTATCTCTACCTATACTGGTAGTTTAATCATGTAATGTCTCAAGTATATGGTTTATCTCTACGTATACAGGTAGTTTGATCATGTAATCTCTCAAGTATATGGTTTATCTCTACCTATACTGGTAGTTTAATCATGTAATCTCTCAAGTATATGGTTTATCTCTACCTATACTGGTAGTTTAATCATGTAATCTCTCAAGTATATGGTTTATCTCTACCTATACTGGTAGTTTAATCATGTAATCTCTCAAGTATATGGTTTATCTCTACCTATACTGGTAGTTTAATCCTGTAATCTCTCAAGTATATGGTTTATCTCTACGTATACAGGTACTTTGATCATGTAATCTCTCAAGTATATGGTTTATCTCTACCTATACTGGTAGTTTAATCATGTAATCTCTCAAGTATATGGTTTATCTCTACCTATACTGGTAGTTTAATCATGTAATCTCTCAAGTATATGGTTTATCTCTACCTATACTGGTAGTTTAATCCTGTAATCTCTCAAGTATATGGTTTATCTCTACGTATACAGGTACTTTGATCATGTAATCTCTCAAGTATATGGTTTATCTCTACCTATACTGGTAGTTTAATCATGTAATCTCTCAAGTATATGGTTTATCTCTACCTATACTGGTAGTTTAATCATGTAATCTCTCAAGTATATGGTTTATCTCTACCTATACTGGTAGTTTAATCATGTAATCTCTCAAGTATATGGTTTATCTCTACCTATACTGGTAGTTTGATCATGTAATCTCTCAAGTATATGGTTTATCTCTACGTATACAGGTAGTTTGATCATGTAATCTCTCAAGTATATGGTTTATCTCTACGTATACAGGTAGTTTGATCATGTATTCTCTCAAGTATATGGTTTATCTCTACCTATACTGGTAGTTTGATCATGTAATCTCTCAAGTATATGATTTAACTCTACCTCTACAGGTAGTTTAATCATGTAATCTCTCAAGTATATGGTTTATCTCTACCTATACTGGTAGTTTAATCCTGTAATCTCTCAAGTATATGGTTTATCTCTACGTATACAGGTAGTTTGATCATGTAATCTCTCAAGTATATGGTTTATCTCTACCTATACTGGTAGTTTAATCATGTAATCTCTCAAGTATATGGTTTATCTCTACCTATACTGGAAGCAAACATTCAAGTGTTCTACATTACCTTTCCCACTCGTATACAGGTAACCCATCTTTGCATCGTTTTAGCATCATTTGCACACAGACACTTCACTTGTCTCGATTCAAGATCTTTGGAAATACAAGGCTATAGGAGAAAAGAAATGAAAGCGACATTGTATACCAATTGGTATAGTTACCAAGCACCGCAACAGATGGTGACCAAACGACAGTTCTTAGAGTTAGAAAGATATGTCAATTTCTTAATACTATGTAATCGTCTTGAATTTGGAGACAAATAAAAAATAAAAGAGAGAAAGAGAGCTCTGGTATAATGTGCTTCCTCTTATACGTGTCAACATTTCTGAAGTTGACCACCATCTGCTGTCCTGCAACGCTTACTGAAACCCCCCTAAACTATGCCACATTGTTCTAGTCTCAAATGCCCTAAACTTTGTCACACCTATATACACTAGATGGAGGATTTGTATTGGGGACCATTGCAGTGACGTCACCAACGGCCAAGTTGGAGGCAAATTTAGCACCACCACTCAAATAAGAGTGAGTAAATAACGAAACTTATTTATTTAAAATGTAGTAAATGAGCAAGGAAGTCAAGCAGGGAACTAGATGATGAGCCACATATTGCGACAAGACAAAAACAACGATATCAACGTGGCAATGATATGGGCGCCTGAGCCGTGAGGGAGAAGGGGAGACTAAAGACCACATGGTGGTGTACGGTGGAGAAAGAAAGGAAGGAGCGAGGTCGTGCTTTGAAGCAAGAACTGTCTCGGCGGACAGAGAGAGAGAGGTGAAAACACTCTCTGGAGGCCGCCATTAGGCACGAAGGAGATAGGTAACAGGTAAGGTAAATTTCATATCTAAGAGGCTGTTTATATGGAGGCGAGACAAATTTCCCGAGACAAATTTCACCCGTGTTTACATGAGACTGATCAGACGAGCTGGCTCGCCAAATTAAAGCACCCAGGCTGAATTAAATAATATAAACAAATTTTCCAACAAACCTGAAATCATACTTTCGCAAAGCCGTTTTACAGTTATAACTCACAGAAACGATCACACAGACCTTTTAAGGTCGAAATCTGTCGAGAAAATGTCTTTAACAACATTATATTCGCGTAAACACAGCATCTATTCTCATCCGGATAGGCGAGCCAGCTCGGGTCATTGCGTTTATATATATGGTAAATTCCAGCCCGCTTAAGCGAGATCTCGGGTCAGTCGAGGCGGGATCTCGCTTAGGCGCGCCAGCTCGTTTCCCATATTTATTTATTCAACTTCGCCTCAATGGCAGGGAGTCCACAACAGCGTCAGCCAATTACTGTGGCCCCATTGTTAGTTCCTAAGGGTTAGTATTAGAGGGAGGAAACCGGAGTACCCGGGGAAAACCCTCGAAGCACAGGAGAGAATCTCAACTTACATGAGTTATTTGAGCACACTGCCGATCTCATGCGAGTACCAACAGTGACCTCGAAGAAAAATACCTACCTTTACAACAAAGCAATGATCCGTGGGAGCTTTTTGATTTCTTTTGAATTCTGTTGTTGTGTAAACGTATGTATTCTCAAACGACACAAGACAAGACAGGTTTCGTTGGTTCTAAAACACATATCAAGACGTCAACCATTTATAAGATTTAAGCTGTCAGATCGGGTATTCAAAGCAATGGGTGAAAGAAGGGGCGCCTTAATTTTACCATCATTTGCATCTCACGATAAACAGTCGCTGAACATTTTTCTATGCTCCATTGAAACTTTCATGTTTGTTAAAATCACTTGACAGGTTCTAATCTGATAATTTAATCGCGTTTAATCACGCTTGACGTTCACGTGACAATGTTTTCAAATTTGACATGTTTTGTTGGTTCTAAAACACACGACATAGTTTTAACCATTTATAAGATAAAAGAAGCGTATTTCCTCTATCAACGATTAAGTCTTCATTTTTGGCGAGTGTATATTGTAGAGAATGGAATCTAATTAAGCCTTACAAAGTCACAAATTAGAAACAACAATGAGAGAAAATCCAACCTTTGTTTTTCCTTTTGGTGTATAGTAAATTCCAGAAGCTCTCAAGAGAAAATAATGTTTCTTCCAGGTTTTCCTTCCTTCTTTCAAATAAAGTATTCCATCAAGGTTAGGAAGACGCATTGTATCAGGCTTGAAAAACTCCTACAAAACAAACACATGTGTAACAGTGAAGAAATGGTCACAGGTACGTCAGGTAGAGATGATCACAGGAAGAAATGATCACAGGTAGAGATGTTAACTGGTCAGAAAAAGTAGACAACTTACGCTTATTAACGTATCTTTACTCTGTTCCGCTAATCTTGCTGAGCCTTCATTTGTGTCACTTGACAACAAATAATTCTGAGGAAAATATTTATTAAAATGTTCAAAATTACAAAAAGAAACAGACTGTCTTGTGGTTAGAATAAGGATAGACCATTCATTCACTCTACCTGTGGATTTTTAAACAAAACATATTTATCTCTCCTCATAGTGAATACCAATTGATTATCAGTTTCACGTGGCCATTGAGAAACTACATCCACTACACATTCATGATCTTCTAAAACACGATCTATAAGAGAAGAGAGTAAGACTAGGTTCACACGAGACCGGACGAATTCCGGACCGTACTCAAATTCGTCCGGTTCCACTTGTTCACACGGGAAATCAGACAAATTCGAACCCAGCTAATCGTACGAATTTCCGTGTGAACAAGTGGAACCGGACGAATTTGAGTACGGGATTTCAAAGAAGTTGGATGAATAAGGGCTGACATTTTGCCTTTGCATACTAATTACTTCCGTCGCCAGATTGAGGTAACATATTGCTTGTTACCATGTGTGGTATATAACATTTGATATCATACATACGTAATTGGTTTCCAGGTTGTCTTTCCTCCAACACCCAGTTAGTACTAGCTTCTCTGTCATATTTAATGATCATTTTCTTACACACATCCCAAGCAGTCCAAGCTTGATCAACTATAATTGTCTTTGATGTCGGATCTTCATCATTAAATACTTTAATCACAAGCTAAAGGAAACATTACAAACATATGAGTAGAAAGGAGAAAAATATGTGTTCCCCAAGACCATGTTACAAATATAAGAGGTAATTTTTCATGCAACTAAGATATTGATCAACTAAGATGTTCATGAGATGGAGTCTTCATCATTAAATACTTTAATCACAAGCTAAAGGAAACATTACAAACATATGAGTAGAGAAAAATATGTGTTCCCCAAGACCATGTTACAAATACAAGAGGTAATTTTCATGCAACTAAGATATTGATCAACTAAGATGTTTATGAGATGGAGTCTTCATCATTAAATACTTTAATCACAAGCTAAATGAAACATTACAAACATTCAGTACATTGGAATCATAACGATTCCGCTTGAAGGTGACAAATGAGTTGACAATAACTAGCTGGAGTAAATAACACAACAGTTAAAAGAAAGAATATCATGTCGAGCCTGCATGTTATACAAAAACTAGGTTGTTAAGGTCCACATTTTACTCGCAGCCGACGTTTTCACAACTTTACTTATCCAGGACGCAACAAAGAAATTATACTAAAATTAAAAATTATAAATAAAATCATCGTTCAGTCATACGTGGTCCAAGCCCACCATTTTCTAGAAATACTTTTACATGCAGGCTCTGTCTCAGAAACTGCGTTGCAAGTTGCTAGAAAAGTTCCAGCATGTAACATGGGTTTAAAATTGAATTTGAATTTGATGTGCCCTCTTGTTCGACCGTTAAAGACCGTTTTCCATTACGGCCGTTTCACATTCATTTGCGTGTTCGCGAGCACAGGAGCAGACTAAAACTCTTACATAATTAAGGCCCAGACAGACTTGGACGCGATTCGACAACGCGGCGCGATTTTTCGATTTTCACTGACATATAACTTTGATCCTGTTTTATGTTTTTCAAATATTCAAAAGCGCTGTAACAGTTTGAGTTATTTGGTCTGCATTATTTTTAAAATTTCCTTCCGTAGACGCTTGTATTTACTTTTAAAACCCGAAAAATCGCGTCGCGTTGCCGAATCGCGTTCGGTGTGTCTGGTTCTTTAAGGTCTGATTCCACGAGTGTTTTTTCTCAGCGAAATGCGAAAAATTTCGCACGAAATGAATTGACGCATGCGCAGAAAACATAAATCAGGCTTCGCGAGAAAAAAGTTCGCTTCGCCAGTGAGTAGAAGTTAGTTCTACTCACTGCGAAAGCGAAAGTGGGGAAATTGAATAGAATCACACAATTTCTCGCGAATAATTTCGCCGTGGAATCAGGCCTTAATAAGACACCAACTGGGCGTGACCAACCAAGGTCGCTTCGCCCGCGCGGGCAAAGTGACCTTAATGGAAAACGACCTTAATAAATTGTTGAGTTGTCCACAATGGGTTTTGTGGGATGCGAGATGGAAGGACAAAAAAACGGCTTAATTCGGGATTTCAAGAGTCACTGCATGTACGGAGAGGATGAGACAAAGTCTTAAAAAGGGTTGGGTAGTAAGAAATTTTGAACAGGAACCGTATTGTGGATTTTCGTTGCGTTATTATTATTTCATCGACGCAGACTTTTAAATTACGTAATGATCGTGATAAGTCAAAAGAACATATTAAAAACAGATATTAAATATCACATCACTCTGTGTCCAAGGACGAAACATCTAAACAACATCAGCTTATATCGCATGTTTTGACGTCACAGACATTCATGTAATAGGAAAATACATACTGATCATTACAAAGAGTTTGTTGGTTATCGTTCATTAGTTCTTAGATTCAAATATTAAGCTTGAATGAAATAAATGCAATGAGATAACGTTGCTATGCATGTTAAAGCGTTTAATTGTTCTGCGACCTCAACCTATATATGTACGAATGCGAGCTTACACTACAAACAACCGAATATTAACCATCGCAACTATTTAAAGCATTTTCCACTGGCTACATGTGTTTTTTAATTAATGTTATATGTTTTTTGAAGAAACAAAAATTTAAAAAGTCAAACTTACAGCTAGCAGCACACAGGCCACTTAGTCTGAGGCCACTTTACAACGATATTTTTAAAGAGGGGATTTATACCACAGTTTTAAATCTTCCGAAGAGGCGAACATGAATCGTGTCATTTACCGCGAGAGTCGAGAAGTAAAATATTGTCAAGCTAACTCATGCATGAATATGAGGAATATCTAGTGTGCAAAATTTCAGCGAACAAATTATGAATATCGGTATCAAAATATATGTGCTGTATAATATAACTCATAAAGCTAACATCGAAAGTTGTTGCAACGCAAAGCTGATGATTTGGGTTACTTATAAATAGAATATTCTCTAATCCAAGCGCTATAAAACATATAGTGCCGGGAATCAAATCGGAGTACAATTACTGGAAATTACCTTCTTAATTCTTGCTTCTCGTAATTTCTCCATAGCAATACGGATCTTTTCCTCTTTAAATTTCGCTTGTTGCTCTTCCTGTGAAAACATAGAAAGGACTAGTAAATATTACAACTTTTATTTCAAAAACTACAGAAGATCACTGCATTCGTTACCATTTTACACGCTATTATCTGCTGTGCAGTGCTGAATGTCATGACAATGTTATATGTATGAACACATGCTATTACACCAGGCAAATTTTATAATATGAACTGACGGATTTGACCTTACTTGACCTTTATTTGTTATTATAATCATCATGAAATGCGATGCAAATAGATTAAAATATTTCACTATTTCAAGGACCAGAAACAGTGACAGGAGGGAAATTTTCGACGTTGATTTAAAGTGTGCGCCCACCAACATCGTAACATGAGTTAAACCCTCTGCATCAATTTGAATAAATTGTGTCTCGCTCACGTGAGATAAAACGCGCAAAAAAATTCAGGATTCCGCGAATTTTTTAATGTGGGCGTCGTGAGATTAAAGTAAGTCGAGACCGTTACTTTATTAATCAAACGCATGACATAGTGTTGGTCACTTCCGGGTGTTCATTTTTGAACAGCAGAACAATAGAATCATTAATTTCCGGTACCGGTTGTTACAGGCACATGAGTCATGATTTATTGCCATTTACTATTTTTAGACTTTTGTATTCTATCGTGTTTCCTCGTTCCTTTAAAACCTCGCTTTCTATTGTCTACCCCTTAATCATGACTGACTGGCTAGGGTTCCTTCCGATTTTTATGTATGTCATGTCAGGTGAATATAGTTGGATGACACAGAAAGACTTGAAGAAAGTGTATATTCCACTGTACCCCATTTAGCAATTTAAAAACTTACAAAGGTGAGTTCTTTTTGACTTTCAAGTTCTTCTCCCAACGCTTCTAACTGCATCTTCACATCTGCTGTGACCTGAAATGAACTATTGCTTATTCACATGTCTTGAGTGACGCCAAAACGTTTCATTCAAACTTTCAAACATTTCAATATACTTTAAATGTAATGTAACACCCCAACGTTTGGAGACAGTGGCGAGGCCATAGGGGGATTGAGTGGGGAGGCGTTCCCACTTTTCACGAAGACTAACTTTTGTTATTCTTCCAACTCCGAGGAGCAAATTTGGAAGATGAGTTTAATAAGCCAATGTTCTAAGATTACTTCCGGTCCTGAGGGCCCTCCAAATCGTACAACTTGTTAATTGAAAACGCAATAAATAGCGCTCTAGCCACAAAAAAGCTTACTTTACTTTACTTTACTTTACTTTACTTTACTTTACTTTACTTTACTTTATCTTTCCTACCTTGACAGGAGAAGATAATCTCTTGTTGGCAAGCTTGGACGGTGATGGAGACCTGGCTTTAGCTGCTTCAGATGCTTTAACGTCTGCTTCTAGATCTTTCTCCATAAGACAGAGATCTTCTAATAATGCATCTAAATCTACATCTCCACTGTCCTCTATCGCGTTCCTTGAAAATGATATTCCATCCTAAACAACAGTTTAAAAAATCACTGTAGAATTCCGAAAATAAAGGCAACCTGAAAGTTACTTAAATTTGTGACCCTGCTAAAGATTACCGAAAGTAGTGGTAGTTTTAAACACATGTCCATAATGATTTGGTATTGTTGCTATTGTTGCTATTACGTGCAAACATTCCCTGGTGAAAATCCTGTTAGGAACAGCATCCCGTTCAAGATCCTGAACAATATTACGAATCTCTTCAGGATTTTATACTCAGATAGAAATCCTATGCAAGATCTTGTAGGAAGCTGTTCAGGATCCACAGGGGATCCTAACCAAGACTTTGACAATTATCTTAGTAGGTAGGATCCTAACAAAGAGTCTCTGAATAAGATGGAACTTTTATTTAGAGTTTGTTTCCTACTTTATTTCTATGGATCTTTTGATTTGTATTTCGAACATATGATTTGTATTTCGAACACCCTGAAAGGAGCATTACTCGAAAGTAGCAGCCCTTTGAAAATAGCGGCTCCTAAGCCAGGGCTGTTTCATTCAAAAGTACCAGGGGCTGTTACTTTCACGGTATCAAGTCCATATTTGTTGAAAAACCTACGCAGAAAATGGAAGTAAAACTATAAGACAAGTGAATTACCAATGGTTCGTTGTTTTCTAGTATTTCTTCCTCTGCTGGTTGGCCATCAGGTTGGATCAGTTCCTACATCAAATACAGAATTCTGATCACCTCATATGATATATAGCAGTGATGTACATGAAATACAAGATTAATCATCTCATATGATATATAGCAGTGATGTACATGAAATACAAGATTAATCATCTCATATGATATATAGCAGTGATGTGCATGAAATACAGGATTAAGATAAGATAGGATTTATATGTCACAAAAGTGAAATTATTTTACACTGACACTATACATACAATCATGCACAAAGGGCACAATTACATACAATATTACTTATTTTAGTTACTTAAAACTTGAATCGACCGTGGGACAAATGTATTCTTGAAGCGGTTTGTGCGACTTTTTGGGACTCTGCAACGTCGTCCACCTCATATGATATTAAGCATGAAATACAGGATTAATCACCTCATATGGTATTTAGCAGTGATGTAACGTAACTTTGACCATTTGCCATCAAGGCAAGTTAGTCATACGATTGCTTTCATTCACTTGCCACTATATCTTATTGATCTTCAGCACAAATGAGTCAGTTTATAGAGCACAGTCTTGGATTATGCTGTGATATACAGCTCATATTTAATATCTCGAATGTTGGATTCCAGTGTAGGCAACGTTGAACAATATTCAAGAAGTTGGTTGAAAGATGTACAGTAACTACTTGAGAAGAGGATAGTTACTTCCACATGAAGGAAGTTTTTCCTACTTTTCCAGGAGTTGCATCGTTTAACCAACCTCTTGAATATAGGTCATTTTTAAGGATATCTAATAAAACAATGTTGCCCTTAACGTGGTGAAGGTAATGAGGATCTTGGTGGTACAATGATAGTACATGAAGAGATGTGAAGATCGTAATAGTACATAAAAAAGATATCTTACCACTTGAAATCCCTCAAGATCCATCAACATCTTGTCAATATCAGCCTCATGATCATCAAGTTCATGTTCAGATTCACTCTCCTCACTTTGATCTTCAAAACTACTTGATGTCCTCGCAGAGCCTGCATTGTCATAATACGATGCTAAGCTTGCTGTATCTTCTGAACCAATAGGAGTGGTTATTTCATGTCCGTTAGTATCCATCGTAAGAATCACCTTGTTGAAAAGAAATTGTAAACTGATATACAGTAGGTATAAAAATATTCCTAATTCATACCGTCGTTTGCAACAGTCGCAGATAATGATGAGTTATGTACTGTAATATCGATAATACACGGTGTGGTTGCCCAATTTATTCAAGCCTTGGTGAGGGAGGAAAACCGGAAGACCCGAACAAAATCCTCAAAGCACGATCTCTACTTCCTTAATTTTATAATTATAGGGAAGTTACCCTACCTAAGTGAACTCAACGTTAAGGCGCAGTGCGCTAACTGCATTTGCAATCAATCCGTCAAATTCTTTCAAGAGTTTTGACAGTTTATCTGATAAGCCAATCATGTTTAGCTACACGCTGATTGCCTTTCAAATGCTCGTAACAAACGTTGATGTTTCATAACAAGAAATTTTCTTTCAAAATCCACAAATTAAGACTCATGGATCGAAGTTCTTCGCAGGTCTGTTCCGAACAGTCGCAAAGAACTTAGATCCATGAGTCTGAATTTGAGTCTGATCAATATATAAGCTCCCTGGTTCGGATTTGAAAAAACCAGGATCTAGTTCGAATTCTTGGATTTGAAATATTACATCTGAATATAATAAAATAAACACTTGAACGAGAAACGCAGTTGCACAGTAAAACACAACGTATTTAAAGAACTCTGTACGTTCTATAGGCCCTGGTTCTATAATTATGCCCGCATAGCAGCATTTGCGGCCTCCTGTGACAGACTGTGTACAATGTAGAGCAAATGAAACGCCAGACGGTTTACTCGCCAATAGAAAAGAGTTTAATCAATGAATAAAGTTAGCTCATCGTTTTCTTACATCTTTAGTTTCCCTTAAATTCTTCCCTTAAACTTTTGCCAGACCTCCACACGTTGAAAATACACAGTGTCCAAAACTCATTTTGTTTTAATTCATGTACTGAGTATTGTGAATTGTTGTTCGGAATATCTAGTTCTTCCGATATCATTTTTTACAAGCAGAAAGAAATGTTATCGCTCACGTACATTGATTGGCAATAAACATACAGTAGCTTTATAAGTAGCTACTGACTACTGTTCATCACTATGTGGGCGAGATTCAATGTTTGCAAATGCGATTGCCTTGCACCATCAAGGAATGTGCAAAAACCTACTCCTGCGAAAAACCGACTACTCGATTTCTGTTGCAGTCCACTATACACCATTGTACCACACATAACAATGAAACTGGCCGTAGAAGACAAAGTTGGCTTGTATATAAAGAATCAGAAACATTAAAAGATATTGCAGGGTTGTACAAGGGCGAATTTTCCTTGGGGACCTGATTATGTAATAACATTAAAACAGTCAGAGAAAGTGCTGTAAATGAGAGCCAGACCTGTCAAGACTACAAGTTAAAAATGAGCGAGAATGGCACATGTGCGAGATTTCACTTTCGGCACACTGGTAGCACGCTTATTATCAAGCTTCAGTTTCATAATAAATTACATTATACCGAGAGTTGCTGATGTTTGACTTGCAATAGCTGATTTATGAGGGTGTTTATTCCACTACCGTATTTAAAAATACAACCGTACAACGGTAATTAAGGCATCGCGCAGCGTCTTACAAAGCATGCTCTCCAGAAAATTTTGAAAATCAGGCTGATCAATACTTGCTAAAGTTTCATTTTGGCATATCACGTACAGTATACTAAAATGACTGAATTGTTGTCTTGCATGAATGTACTGTAGTTGAGTAGTTCAAACTTCAAACATTACATGTTTTAAAAGTTTTGTAGCAATTTTGTAGAATGTAAATCTTAACTGGACAAAATTAATAAACCCAAAAGTTTAAATAAATGTAAGATTTTCGTAAAATGCGTGAAAACTTCCTTTCAATGCGTGTGAGCATGAGAAATTCTTAAAATGTGTGAGACTTGGAGGTCTGGAGAGCTGCTCTCCGCAGCAATTTGAGGTAAGGTACCACTTGAAATCGGGGCACTATACAGTTGAGCACTATACCAGGGCAAACCAGGGCATGTTGCTTCCACTGGGTTAACCCATTAACAAGTGAGGACAGGTTTAGAACAACTGTTCTAAGAAATCAGTCAAAGTTTAACCTGTGAGTGCATGTGAAGTTGTTATTAGACAAAGTAAAATAATGAAGGAGAATTGCAGCTATGCAGTGGTGTAACTAATTGCCCGGGACAAAAGATAATCATTACAGGCAAGTAGAAGTTTCTTCTTGGTTGCTTTTTGTTTCAGCTTTGCTAGAAAATGCTGGCCATTCCTAAGTTATTAAGATAATAACTATTATTAATATAAGTAAAATATAGACCAGTTAACTTTCATTCTGCTCAATCATTTGAAAAATGTAAATAAATGAACATGCCTCTTGAAATGGACATTGTCCAACAATTGTATGACGGACATTGACACATTGTGCCTTGACTTAAATTCAACTTCTGGGAAAATAGAAGAATGGTGGTTGGTATAGATTGGTGTTATATAATGCAAATTGTAGTTATACATTTTGCATTATATAACACCAATCTATACCAACCACCAGTTCAAATTTTGTTATGTGAACCACACCAAAGCTACATCTAATGGCAAGTGAATTTTATTCAGGGCAGACATTTTTCATATCCAACTTGCCCTGATCGCAAGTGGTCAAAAAAGTGAAGTTACAGGCAGATAATTTGGTTAACTAAAGATTATGTATTGCTGCTTAAAAGCTAGACATTCTAAAGTTCATCATTCTCTGCCTTCCAATATGAGCAATGTAAGGGCTCACCATTGTGATGCAGAATAAAATATTTTCACAACATGGGGAGAAATAAACAATAAGTGCAATCTTTTTAATAAACCTCAAGGATCTCTTCAATGTTCACCCATTAATGAAGGGCCATTACGTCATCTCACTGGTCTTTGCCAAGAATTAATCCTAGGGAATGTCAAGTTGCGCTTTATAATATCTATTGAACCATGAAAAGACTTGGATTAAAAGTTCAAATCTTGATAGCCAAAAACTGTAGAGAACAATTCAGAGAGATTCTTCAAATATCAAAATCTAGTTAAAGTAGAGTATAATATGATTGGTTTGTGCCAGGATCACTAAAGAGTGTTATTTGGGAACACTCCACTTGCAAGCACCTTTTCAATTTGGGCACATTAATGAAGCCTATTTGGCTTATTTATATTGCAACTGACATGAAACAAGAAATATTTAAATATAAAGACTATATACGTACATTCTTATTCGTAAAGTTTCTTTACTATAAAGGGAACCAAAATATTTCAGTCAGATAAGGTAACTGACATTTGACCCACAATTAAATGCTATGAGGCTATCCCCTTGCCATTTATTCAGTTAAAAGAAAATTTCTTTATTTTATTAAACACAAGAGCACACTAATAGCTTATCATCTGGGTGAATAATATTACCAAGAATAAGAAGTTATTTTCCTTGTCTCTTTATTCATTAATAATGGGTAAAAGAGCATGTCTTTGCATGTCATGTACTGTGTACACTCTTTCACATTCCTGATAAGTATGCACATATTTTTACTAAAAATCTGTTTATGTTTATTCACACAAGTTAATGCTAACTCATAAGTAGCAGTACAAACTGAGAAATATTCTAAATCAAATTTGACTTAATTATACTAAAATTGATATTCTAATTGACCTAATTGTGCTAACTTGTAATTATATGTTGTTCAAAGAATTTAACACTAATATATACCACATACAGTCAGCATGGTCACAAAAGTGTAACAAAATTATATATATATAAATAATGGTAAAGTATAGTAATTGGTAATTTTTTCTCACAATGTAAAATGTCACAATTATAAAATTAGAGAAGTAATTAAAATAATATCACGTGTCATAATAATAGATAGTCATAACAATCGAAGATAGAGTATATATAAACACAATGATAATTCTCAATAATAAAAGAACCCTGTCGATCTATTGTAATAGTCTGGTTAAAATAATCTAGTAATAAACTCTATCACAAGTGCTTTCGTGTCTTTGTGCCAAATAAAGTATATAGGCATTCTTACATTCTGTATAATACACATTCCGGCTATATTATATAAACTACAACTTTCTGAGTTCATAACTTCACAATCGCTTTGATATATTAAAAATATAACAGGGAATTAGGGAAGTAAATATTAATTGATAAAATTCGCAATGCTAGTATTAAACATCGAAGTCAATATCAGTATAAAATATAATTTTGTAAATGTTATTGTGAAATTTACCTTGTTCGAAGTCACATCCGTTTTAACTTTGTATATTTTGTATGTATTCGATTAGGAACTATTGAAACAAACAGAAAGTATAAAATTTCGATATCTATTCACTGGTAGACTCTCAAAAATTATCGTGTTATGCCAGAAGCTATATCACTTTCCCACCAATAATTTATGCCATGTATATTGGCTTTTTATCTCAAATATTTAGACACACGCCAAACCTCCTACACTGTATATTCTTGTTACAGGCGGATGGGATGGGCCAATTGGCTTCGAATTTTTCAACCAAAAATACATTAAAACGCAACATTTAACAACAATATAAATATAAAGCTTCAACTTTACCTTGCTGAATGTTCACGTTATCTTTATGAACTAAAATTGTCATTTAAATCCTCCGAAATGACCTGACCTTCACAATTTTATTCAACTTGTTGAACTTTGTTGGTGGTCCATTACCCGACCGGGTTTCTGTTCCCGGGTTCCGGAATATGTAGCCTTGCAATGTAATTTAATCAGTGGTGACATTTAGTGGTTATTATAATTATATTCGCTTTGATGTACTGTTTTAAGACACTCATAGACCATTAGAAGAATTACGACAATTACTGGAGCGTACCTATGAGCGTACTATTTTACACCATAGCCTCGACTTCATTCTTTTGAAACAGGCAGCCGATCTTCAAACTTTACGTAAGATTGAATTGAAATTCAAAGGAAATCCGGCAAAGAATGAAGTTGAGGCTGTGCGTGTATTTGACGCTACACTCCAGTAATTATACAAATTGGCTATTTAATATATTTCCGCATTCCAATGTGAGATTCAAAAATCCCAATTTTTCAACTGATATGGTGAGTATGTAGTCCTGGAACGCCAACAAGGGGGGGGGTTTGAAAAGCCATTTGGGGGGGGGAGGGGGTTGGTGACAAAGCGTGGCGGTGACAACATGATAAACTTGGAAAATTCCAATATATATTTTTATACACATAGCGAAGCTCTCTGCTTATGGGGCTTCGGTGGCGAAGTGGTTAGCGCACTTGCCTTTCACCTCTATTAGGTCGCGGGTTCAAGTCTCAGTGAGAACTTTCTCAATGCGACTCGAACCCAGTCCTCAAGTGAAAAGAGTAAAGTCAACGCTCTGCCGAAAGTCGTGGGTTTTCTCCGGGTACTCCGGTTTCCTCCCACAGGGAAAGTTGACAGGGTGGGTTAGGTAAAAGGGCCCACAGTAATTGGCTTATGCTGTTGTGGTGACCCTGCCCTAGTTGGCGAAGCTCAATAAACAAAATAAACTTCATGATCGAACCACGTAAATGATCTAATGGTAGGATCAAAGTGATCTAGTAGAGATTACTAATATCGTTTTAACACTACAGTTTCAAAGAACGTTCCAGGTTAAGATCATGGGGGGCCGCCTGAGCTCACCCTCTCCTTCACTACACTACACCCCTACTGCTTGTGCTTATTTTAAATTTCGTATCAGTTTTGTACACGGTGTAAACAAGGCTTTAACTGTGACTTTCATTAATCGACAGGATTCTGTTACTGCATCATTACTTGGTCAGGCAAGACGATTTCAGTCATCTTCGTTTTCAAGATATTAGAGTTTGTTTGATATTTAAATTAAATGACGTCATTGGCATAGTAATTATTAGTATGACTAAAACTGTAAAACTAATTGTAATTTATTCATTTTGTTTCAAAATCCCATGGAAGATTCAGGCCCCGTTTACACTATACCGGATCCGCATCGTCACGACATCAATTTAAGCCGTTTTACGGCATCCCTGACCCTAGGCTTTTGCCAGTTAGCTGATTTTGTTGAATCGATCATACTATTATAATTTTGGGGGCTAAACTCGCTTTGATATGGCTAAATTTGATGTCGTGACCATGCGTATCCGGTATAGTGTAAACGGGGCCTCAGCAAGAAAGTTTACTTTCAGCTTCATCTTGTTTTCATCCAAACCAGTTTTGCCAACCAGTTTTGCCTGGAACTTTCAGGATTTTTAAAATTTTGCCCTTCCTATGACGTCAATAGTGTCACATGGATTCAATTCATCAATTTGAATGTCAACTGAAATATCTTAGTGTCAAACAATGTTAAAAGGTGTAAAATAATTTCATCACGCCAACGCATGTACAAAATGTAAAATTAAGAACATTAAAATGCGTTATCAAATTGTTAGTTTACATCAGGGGCTTTTTTACAGGCCCATGTCGGCCCTCAAGTGAACTATGTTGACCCCCTCCCAGTGAAGGTCCCTTTTGTCTAAAATAAAAGCGGAAAAGGGAAGAATAACTTAGTTCAGAAGAGTGTTTTAATATGCCCATAACTATACTTTGCTTTCATATTGGAATTTCAGTCTGTCTAGATGGTCTTGATAATGACGAGGTTTACGCTGGTTTGTGCGCCATGTTGCAATGTTGCGTACGAAGTCAGTTCTTCATTTGAATTTACGTACTCAAAAAAATTAAGCCGAGTAGTTACGGTGACAAGATTTAAAATATCAGCTCTGAGCCTCCAAAGAATATAGAAATTTGAATTAAATAATAAAAACCAACTCTTAAGCAGTAAAAATGATGAAGTTAAATTTTGAAACAAACTTGCCTTAATTTTGGCAGCTTCGTATGAAAATTGATTTCGGATAATTTACACCTAGCAACTAGAGAAGACGTTTAAGTTTTATCAACTGAAAAGGACAAGAAGACTTATCATGAGCTGCAGCCCATACGCGTAATCAATATAATTTCCTAGCGATATTTGGACCTGGAACAGGGTATATCCTGGCTAGGCTTGGCTTGAAGTTGAATTGAGTTGCACGGCCATACTGATATGGTTTTCTCTGGATGGATGAACAATCATTTGAGCAATTTGAGTAAGTAAGCTCTTTTTATCTTGCAATAGTAACCAATAAGATCAGTATTTGCGGATGAGGCCATGATGTTCACAAAATATCATAAACCTGCAGAAACCTCGCAGGAACAACTGGTATCTGGCTGCATGCAATAACTAGACATATAAAACTATTGGTAGTGAGAATATTGACCGAAAATCAATCAAAGAACCTTGTATAATTAGGATATCAAAGTAGCTCTAAAACCCTATTTACCCGTAATATTCTATTATAATAAAGATCAGTCTATCTTGTTCACTACACGAGCAAGCAAAAATACAATGTTATGCTGTTTTAACTTCGCATCAATCCAGGCTCTTTGCTATTCGACACCTATAGATGAAAAATATAAGCGATTAAAAGAAACACCACAAGATAAATCTCGGAAGACTCGTCAACATGTCAAGTGTTGGATTAATGCCAAGAAGAGCTGAAGAGGGAATATCTGTCAGAACTTTTGAAAATTAGCCAAACGATTGGAAATTAGCAGATATTACACCCATTTTTTAGAAAGGATCAAAACACTGTAGAGAGAATTATCGTCAGATATCACGACTAACATCGCTTATTTGTAACGTAGGAGAAACAATTGTCAGAGAAGGATAAACATTTGGGCACAGCTGAATTTGCTGAACCCAAATCAGTTTGCATATCTGATATCTCAAAGATCGATCAGCGGTTACACAAATGTTAGACTGCTTCAATGACTGGACAAAGGCACGGAATAACAGAACTGCTACGGACAGGGGCGTAACTTGGGTCTAAACATTGGGGGGGGGGGGGTGGATCAGTGGCGTAACTACTAATGTTCGGACTGGGCGAACCCGGGGGCCCCCAACCCAAATGGCCCAAAGGGGGGCTCACAGGCAGCTAGGCTCAGACTGTAGAGCAAAAACAAATTGACAGGGAAGACTCTGAGAAACGAAAAATGCATGAACGCAACAACAAAATATCAAAAAGCAGTTAAAGCGTTCTCAACCGTACGAAAATCGAGCATTTTATCAATAATAGTTACTTAATATAAAAATCATACTAACCTAAATAACGAGCTATAAGATGATATCGATCTGAACCAAAAAACATCTCAGGTTTGCTCTCGTCTTCAGGATTTTCAACTAAAATAGTTGGAACTCCAAAACCCTAAATTGGAAAATTATTTTAAAATAAGGTCGGACGAGAAACGATTAAACTAGATGGCACTCAGAGACTGCATAACTCCGCCAGAAAATTAAGTCAAATATCATGCATAAATTATACAATCACGTACTAATTACGCAATTCAGTGCTGTTCAAGACAAACTTTTGTAAATTTCCCATTCAATTATTATCTAAATTGAACCGAAATTTTATCGATTTGTTCTTGACCTATAGCCATTAGCTCCACAAATTTTGGTATTAGAATGTTTGATTATTTTAGTTATCAAATACAAACACACACACATACATATACACGCACACATACACATACACGCACACACACACACACACACACACACACACAGGCGGAGGTAATTAAAGGGAATTATGCGTGTTAAAGCTTACTCCATTGTCAACAGCTCTCTGTAGAGTTTCCTCTAACTTTACTTGAATAGATTCTTTCTGTGATTCATCAATTATCTTCTGAGCCTCGTTCTTATTTATACCAACTGCCTCGCACACCTACAAGAAATGGTAAATATCTTTAAACATAAGTGGGAGAATTTTCCGACAGGAAAAGGTTAAAAAAGAGTAATACATTTCCATAATAATTCATGTTGTTGTACACTTGTACCTTATGTAGACCTTCAGGAAAGTCGAACTCCTCATGCTGTAAATGAAACAAAGCAATAACCATTTTTAAAATTACGATTGGTAATACATTTAAGGTAGTCAAGTCGTTTTTTCATTTATTTATTTATTAACTTTACAACCTTTTATCTAGACAAGTATATATATTTTGACACAAATGAAAGCGATAATATGGGATTCCTGTCCTGTTGATCATACCTTCAATCTTGTTTGTCTCCATTTATGTTGTATTTTTAAAACTTTATATATATACTTATGAGAACAGCTTTCGAAATACATTTTGACACAAATGAAAGCGATAACAAATTAAATTAAATTTGTTGTCCATTTTGTAATTTTAATAGTTGTGTATTTGCATATTATGTTCAAAATTGCAACTTTTAAATTGTTTCTATTTTGCCGCGTTTTCGCACGTGACATTATACGTGACCTCACGCATGTAATTATTTGCTAACGTCATGAACTCGCTATACGAACACGCAACTAATAACGAACTTTAATTGAACTTGATGATGTAAAGATGACATCGAAACGTCGTTCTAATAAAATAATTTTTTTGCAATAGTTAATGTTCCTAAAGACAAAAACACATATTTAACATACTAATACATTTGAACAAATACTAACATGAAAAGTGCATGAAATTAAACCTTAAGAGCAACAACTTGGGTTGTAAGAACGACACTTGGAACACTAAGTCTTCCATGTACGCATTCTATTTACGTCAAACGTCGATTCAAGTTTTGAAAAATAAGAAGTATACAGATTGTGTTTGAAAGGAAAACAAGCCGGTTGAAAAAGGAGTCCCTTAAAAGAGGAGTTCTGCAAAGATTAGGTGTAAGTAATTTTTGTTGGTTCGTGCAAGTGTGAGAGACAGATTCTGAAGAGAAAGTAACGAAAGAAGAGACGTCTAGATCTTAGAGACCTTCTAAACATTTAAAAAAGGAAGAGAAGATCCTTTACTTCCAGCCAATAAGATAATGGTAGCAAATTGAGTTTCTTGAGACGCTCAGGATAGAACATGTCACGGTCTTGAATAATGAATTTAGTTGCTCGTCTCTGGACACCTTCCAGGAGAGCAAGATCGTGTGAAGAGCCTTGTGGAGCTCATATCTCACTAGCATAAGACAAGTGAGATCTAACCAGAGCAAGATCGTGTGACGAGCCTTGTGAAGCCCATATCTCACTATAGCATAAGACAAGTGAGATCTAACCAGAGCGAGGTATTGTAAACGACAAAAACGAATATCTGTCATATGGGTGCAATTTCGTCTGAGAAAACCAAGCATTCGATTTCCCTTAGCAACTGATGATTTGCGTTGACCACTTAAGATCACTGGTTATAGTTACACCCAAGTCGCGTGAGTGGTTACGCGCTTAACTGATTCGTTGTTGAGGTGGTAAAGATGATTTGAACAAGAAGAAGTTTCATGACAGATTTCAATTTGACCCTAGAAGTGCTTACGTCATACAATTTTCAATCCATACAAACATTAGGTATACGTAATGCCACTAATGCAGTGTGGGATATATGTAGGTCAAATATTAATTGTTTGACAGTGGCGTGACGTAAGAACTTCTAAGGTAAATTCACGTATTTTATTCTGTACTAACTTTTGTATTCTACTCTACTCCATGTAAGCTATTCATGTAAAATGTGATTATGAGATTATCTTCCCTCTGCATGGGTGCATGGGGAGAAGAGAAGGAAAATTATTTGGAAATTGAAATGCTCGGTCAAATATGCTCATGTTTTTAACACGCTTCGTTCCCAATCCTGCACCAAGGTCATCCTCTAAGGGCAATAAGGAAATAAGGCGATACTAAGTCAGTCACTGGGATTAATTGAAGCGTGGGCTTCGCAAGTCTCAGTAACTAACTTACAATCTTGAACTGGGACATAACGTTTGAAACCATCGCACGGAATATTGCAAGTTATAATGTACATTGACAAGTCAAAGTTCATGAATGTTCCCCTCTCTCCCAGTTCAATGTTGCGAACAAGCTCCAAATAATTTTAAAAAGGCATAAGTGTGGTCTCAACCAGTTATTGCAGCAAACCATGCAGCATCTCAAATTCTCAGTATAAGAGTAATTAACAAAACGACGAGGTATACCGTTTTATATATTCTCTTCCAAAATTCTCTGGATAGGTCTTCCATTTTGTCATTGTGGGTTATCTTTGCTGCGGTAAGAAACTTTATTGCTGACACACCATCTGAATTCATAAAAAAATACAAAATGTTTACCCTGCATTTTGCCATAATGTACCATAATGAAGAAAGTTCACAAGAAGAAATATACAAACCAGCTACCATCTTCATAACATCAATTTTTTTCTAATTGAAAAGAAAAATTTACTAAATTCATATTTTTCATTAAACTCGGTAAAATTTGATCAAATTTGTGGAATTTCTTGTTGTTTTATATTTGGTAACCCTTTTCCTTTTATATACTTTTGGTTCTCAAGTGTCTGTACTAACAAAGCCGCTAAGCTGACCTGTAATTTCCGATCCGAAGCCTTCAAATTAGACAAATATTTTAATCAATTATTATTACTCAGAAGTTTATAAGGATATGGCGAACGAATTACTCGTGAATGGAAAGGATCTGAAAGATCTCAAGGTTGTAGAATTGAAGAAAGAGCTAGCAGAGAGAGGTCTAACTGCCACAGGAAATAAAATGATTTCTTAAAGCAAATGGCTGATGGGGACAAATTAATAGTACTTGCCCAAGACACTACGAATAATCAATACGATCTTTCTTCGAAAAGGGACGTTACTGCAGGAGTATCTGATGAAGTAGCTCAATCTGTAAATGTGGTCGAAGTAGACAGTGTAAGTAATATAATCACCGACCAAGTCCGAGCAACAACATGTTGCCACCAATGTATAAGGAATTAAGCTAGATATTACTATCCTTCAAGCTCATATGTAATAAAAAGCTTCTGAATCGACCTTGTTGAAGTTAGAATCCGAAGTGAAGTCCCTTCGAACGAAACAAAACGAGATGGCCATTATTATTAACTACCAAGGCGAATTGATTAGTAAACTGAAGACCGAGGGTTTCAATTTCAAATCAATATTATTGTCTTCCAAAACCCCCACAGCTGATGATCAATCCGAGAAGACCAATGAAACCATTAACACCGAATCCCCGTGGCGTGAAACCATAGATTTGTCTGGCAAGAGCGATAGCCCAACGACTAGCAATGAACCTGTTCTCTTCAATCAGTCACGACGTAGGGAATAAGGTCACTATCAGCAAAAAAGGCACTCATTCTATCGATGGACAATCCCAGGAGGCCAAGGAGACCTCTAACAATTTAATGGCTTCTCGAATCGTGAACCCATTGGTTCATCTGGCAAGAATAATAGTATAATCGCTATCGACGAATTCCATCCCCACAACCAATCGGACGTAGGCATTAGACTTATTAACAGCAAAAGGGTACCCATTCCCCCAATTTGCCTAGTTATTCCCCATTCCCCCAAAAGATCCATTCCCTGTCCCTTCATCTTCCTCTCTCGTAGAGTCTCTTGTGCTAAAAGCAGTAATTGTGATTTCTCTCATTCAAACCTAAATCATAACAGAAAGCACTCCACCATTCCTTCCACTCCAAAGCACCTTGTCCCCTGTCCCTTCCTTCAGAGAAAGGTCGCTGTCTAAAAATGCTGCATGTGATTTCTCTCACGATTTTTCTCAGGATTCCCATTTACATCAGCTTCAACAATACCGTCGCCCCCCCCGTGGCAAGCATAACTATCCCTTCCTAGGAACGCAGAAAAGCGTTATGTCGCTCTTAAACCAGATGGAATCAAGGCTCCAGAGGATCGAAGAAACTGGTGAAAATTCTCAGAAATCTTGCCCTCCCCCATTGAACCCCAATCGACCCCCATCCACGCGCCATCCAAACCACCATTTTCGTCTTCGACCCTTTCCCCCCACAGTAACCCCTCTATTGTTTCCATCATCCCCGATATTAAGACTGAACGAGCCCCAAGCACTTGAACCTTGTACGCCATGTTATGACCTAAGAACTGCAAGTTATATATATGACAAGTCTATAACTGATGTGAGTGACTTCCAGCGCACCCCGTCCATTTAACAGAGCGTCCCTGGGGGTCGAAGGGACGCAGGAGTCGTTGTCCCTCAAATTTGATACCAATAACAGTTTTAAATCATGCTAAAGGCGCAAATGACGGTAAACGCGTGCATTTGACACTTCCAACTAACAGCGCTTATAAGTACCAATCCTGTTGATATCGTTGCAATTACCGAGTCTTGGTTGCGTAATGATATAGAGGACAGTTTGCTATTGCTTAATGGTTACAACTTATTTCGTAAAGATCGATTAACCGGCCGAGGTGGTGGGGTTTGCGTCTATCTTAAGAATGATATCTCTTGTGTGCGACGATTGGACCTGGAGAGAAACACTTTTGAATGCTTGTGACTGTGCCTACGACCTAAACGTCTCCCCAGACCTCTTTCTGGGATTGCAATCTGCGTCGTATACCATCCGCCGGGTCTACCGGCAACAGAACATAATGACCTTAACGAATATTTAATTAATTCTGCTGACATAATTCGAAACAAATACCCGGACCATGGTCAAGTCTTCGTGGGTGATTTCAATGATTTTGAAATACTAGCCTACTAGAGGAACAGCAACCCTGGACCTCATAATCACAAATTTGCATAAATTATATCATTGCCCCACTATCCTTGCCCCATTAGGTCCAAGTGACCATAATATTGTACACTGGCGACCATCCGTAGGTAATATTAAGGAAAACGGTACGCAAGTAAAATCAACTAAACCCACGATCAGGGGTAGACGTCTTTGGTAGATGGGCTTCCACATATGACTGATTTTGTGATCTGGAACCCAATCCTACTGTTGATAGCCTGGCAGCTTCTTTCACGACTAAATTAACAGAATCCATCGACCGAATCTTCCCAGAAAAGTCAGTAACTCGTCATCAGACTGACAAACCATGGATCACACCAGCAACTAAACAGCCTATCAATGACCGCCAAAAAGCGTTCCATAGTCAAAATATACCTTCATGGCGATCTTTGAAATATAGGGTCCAACAAGGAATCAGTTCCAGCAAAATATCGTTTTATAAAACAAAAGTACAACATTTGAGGAAGGACGACTGTCGTATGTGGTGGAAAATCGTGAATAACATGGCGGGAAAATCCGAGAAAAATCAATACTTCACTTTCGAACGTGATGGTAAAACACTAGAACAGCCAGAATTGGCCAACGTGTTGAACGAGTTTTACGCATCAGTTAATATTGACATCCCACCACTTGATATTACAACACTACGTACCTGCATTCCTTCCAGCTGATTAACCCGCTCCAATAGTCGAACCGCATGAAGTATGCATGAAATTGCTGGCAATTAAACCGTTCAGACAACCAACGGTCCAGACAATGTTCCTTGTCGGATTTTGAAAGAGTTCGCTTATGAACTTGCCCTGCCTGTTACAACGATTTTTAACGCGTCCCTTGCATCTGGAATTCTTCCTGCAATCTGGAAAGATTCAAACATCATTCCTATTCCAAAATTGCAACCGCCTACTTGTGAAGGTGACACCAGACCTATTTCACTGACATCTTGTTTATCTAAGATCTTGGAAGATTTCGTGGCTACGTGGATGATAGCTGATATAGGAGACAAAATTGATCCAAAACAGTTCGGATGTTTGAAGGGAACATCGACAACTTACTGTCTTTTGGACATGATTCACACTTGGTTGTCCTATTTAGATTCCCAAGGAAGACACCTACAAATTTGCTTCCTTGATTTCGCAAAGGCGTTCGACCGTATTGGTCACAATGTAGTAATATCCAAACTGTTAGACTTGGGTGTTCGGCGATCGTTGGTACCATGGATTATCAACTTCCTCTCTAACCGTCGACATAGAGTTAAACTTGGAGAGTTAATCTCAGATTGGTTGCCAATGAACGCGGGCGTCCCACAGGGGACTAAGCTCGGACCAATTTTGTTTTTGGTGATGATAAATGACATCAAAACCATATCTAATAGGACAAGATATCTGGAAATTTGCTTCCAAACGTTTGTATAAAAAAGGCTTCGAAACGTTTGCATATTATCCGCGCCTTACGTCGATGTGGTGTCCCCGTTGAAGATTTAATGGAGATATACTTTGCTCTCATACGATCAGTTTTAGAATACTGCTGCGTTGTGTGACACCATGCTTTACCATCGTACCTTGCTGTTCTTGAAATCATCGATCCCAATCAATTTGGTGCCATCCCGAAGTCGTCTACTACTCAGGCTCTTATATCCATGATTCATGCCGCGTGACTTCTGCACTTGGCGGAACAGGCAGCAAGGATCATATTGCCAGACTATAAAAAAAGCCTTGATCTGATCGACCACCGCATTCCAGTTGACAAAGTCCTTCCCTTCGAACGCCAAGTGGTGTAGCTCTCGCTGGGTGTGTGATCCTATCAAACAGATTCCAACGTGCATTTTGTCAAATGATTGTTTGTCTGAATGGGGTGCTGCTGTTCTCTGGTGTCAGGAGGAACTAAACTAGACCCTGCTGTTCCTGCTAATGATCAATGACCTCAATCTATCTGAAGCGCATGCTTGACAGTATGTAGATGACACTCACGTTACTAGAAGTTGAATGACGGAACCGCGAAACATTTATCCAGCGTTACCGAGAAGTGTCGAGAGGTGGTCTAATGTCAACAAGCTCCAACTGCTGATGTACAAGTGTAAAGAAATGTCATCGACTCTTGAGAGACAGAGTTTGAGAGAATGCGCATCCATCCAAAGAACTCAGAAACTCGAACTGGTGACAAGGTGTTGGGTGTTAGGAAGGTGTCAGGAGCCATCACTCCAATGTTTTGACCAGTAAAACGAAAAGATCAAGAAAGAGAATAAACAAGTGTATTTCTTGATCTTGCTCTGCGCTAACGTTGTTGCTTTTCTGTAATATCTACTGCACTGTCGCACTGTTATTCAGACCGGTTCTCGAGTATTGCGCCCTGTTTTCCATCATGCCTCCTATTGCGCATGCTGATGTTATCTGAGCGCATTCAAAGTCCGCGCCGTCCATATAGTATCATATACGACAATTATACGGACAATCTTAGGAAATTGAATATCAGTTCCTATCTGAAGGCGGCTGAGACTATGTAAGAAAACTATTTCTGTCAGTTGTATCTGGATAACTTCACTAAATTTCACCATCTAGAATACCCCAGCATATAATCCCAAGAAATCAGAGACCTTTCGACCTGTTGATCGTCCGGACCACACGAACAAAGGAACACGAACACACTTTCTCGTTTCTATGTCAGTTTAGTAGTTTATGGGTTCATGGTCAGGGTGACTCGGATACTTCCTGGTCCATTGCCGCTGCTCCTTTGGGTTTTTTGCTTTTATGCATGTTTTTGCTGCTGTTGTGCTGTCAACCTTGGTTGTTCTCATTGGTGCGGTGGTATGATTCTATATCTGAATTGATATCATATAATATGTATATTTAATATTATTACATTCAGTAATATGTAATTGTGCATTCAGTGTTTTTAATTTGTGCAAAATATGTTTTGCTTTTTTGTGTAATTTACGCAATTTGTTAAATTAGGCTGCCATGTATCTATCTATCTATCTATCTATCTATCTATCTATCTATCTATCTATCTATCTATCTATCAATTGGAACGTGTCCAGAAACGCGCATTAAGAGTCACTTTGCTAGGATACTCTTACAGTGAAGCCTTAACAACCCTGAGGTGCTCTCGGTTGGATGAAAGACGAGAAGAACTTTGTCTTAATACCATGGAAAATATCGGAAAAGGAGGTCCTCTATTAAATCATATTCCAGCGCCTAGGAACAGTTGCTATGATTATGAACTAAGAAACTCGAATACATTAACAACAATTAAATGTAGAACAGAACGATATCGCCACAGTTTCTTTCCTAGCACTGTGGTTATTTTAAATAATAGTAAAAAACTTAATTACTAATTTTAAATAGGCATTAAAACTCTAATATGTCTTTTAATATGCAAATATTAACAATTGTAAATATAGTCTATCAACTTTTTAGAACTTTGTAAATATACCGTAATTCAATTTTTGCGAAGGTGTGTATTTTTAAACATAAATAATAATAATAATAATAATAATAATAATAATAATAAACCCCATCGTATTGCCATCAAAGGAAATAACGTCAGCAATTTTGTTGACACGCGGGAACACACAGCGTTTGCAAAAGTTGCCACAGTTTAGCCGAATTGTCATAGAAATTGTATTTTCTCGTCTTTTTGTGTGGACCCCTTCTGTCAATTCGTGAAGAAAAAGTGGCATGCATACAGCTAATTCTTCAGTTTTTAATTATTGGATATGATAACATCTCTTGATTAAAGTACTTACTGGATCAGGAAAGTTTATTTCTCCAAGTTCATAATATTCCACGAGACGTCTCACATCTTTTAATAAGTGAACAAATTTAGCTGGGTTAGCTCCTGGCGAAGTATTACCTTGAAATTGTAAACTCAGTATTCAGTAAGAAGAAAAGACCTTTAAAATAGGAACCTGCATGCAACCTGCATTAGTGAAAAACGTAGTTGTAAATGTAGTTTAACCTTGAAGATCCGTTTGTTTTAGAAACTGAATTTCAGTAAAGCTGTTTGAAAAGATATGGGGCTTCGGTGGCGAAGTGGTTAGCGCACTTGCCTTTCACCTCTAAGGTCGCGGGTTCAAGTCTCAGTGAGAACTTTCTCAATGCGGCTCGAACCCAGTCCTCAAGTGAAAAGAGCAAAAAGTCAACGCTCTGCCGAAAGTCGTGGGTTTTCTCCGGGTACTCCGGTTTTCTCCCACAGGGAAAGTTGACAGGGTGGGTTAGGTAAAAGGGCCCACAGTAATTGGCATATGCTGTTGTGGTGACCCTGCCCTAGTTGGCGAAGCTAAATAAAAAAATTATATATATCATTATAATGGTAGAAATATTTCGCGCACTGGTGTAGCTCAAAAATGAGCAATGAAGGAATGCTGAGGGTTTTTAAAATCAGTCAACTCTGTGATTACCTGTTTCCTTTAGAATATCAGCAAGAACTAGCGGTTGAAATTCGATGTCTATGTTCCAGTGTGAACGATAACGCCGACACAACAACTAAATCATTCACAGGACAAAATTGATTACACACTCACAGGGATGTTACAGAGAAGGCTCACTAATAATTTCCTATGGAGGACGGAGTCGAGGCATTAGTGTATCGTAAGCTGAAAAAATAGCTCATACTAATTCATCACATGGGAAAACGCTTTTTTTAGAGCGTTGATCTAACTACCTGAAAATAGATTTCAACCAAGTTCGTCAAGCGCCCTTTAAAGCCGCGCGGAGAGACATTCCTATTCTTAAAGAATTGCATTCCTATTCTTCAAGAAAAGCTCAGAAGACAAAAGAATAGACAGCTTTAGCAAACACAACGCGACGTCAAAGAGGACGTGAAAATGGTGTAAAAATGGCGTGATATGCCCATCTATGCGTGATATGCCCACGCCTTTTTACGCCATTTTCACGTCCTCTTTGACGTCGCGTTGTGTTTGCTAAAGGCTCTTTTCCACTCATCGCAAAACCAACTCGCAAGCCCGCTGCGAGTGCTTGCATCTAATTAAACTATCGAGCATTTTGATTGGATAAAAGTACCCGCAGCGAGCTTGCAAGTTGGTTTTTTCGATGAGTGGAAAAGGGCCTTAAAGCTGTCTAATATGGTCTGTCGCGCGAGGAAATTTACTATATAGTGGCCGAAAACCGGCTTTTTCGAATTCCATGAAAACGCACGCATGATTGGAAAGCAGCCTTGTGAGTCTTATGTGGTGTCTTATGTGGTGTTTTATGTGGTGTCTTATGTAGTGTCTTATGTGGTGTCTTATGTGGTGTCTTATGTGGTGTCTTATGTGGTGTCTTATGTGGTGTCTTATGTGGTGTCTTATGTGGTGTCTTATGTGGTGTCTTATGTGGTGTCTTATGTGGTGTCTTATGTGGTGTCTTATGTGGTGTCTTATGTGGTGTCTTATGTGGTGTCTTATGTGGTGTCTTATGGTGTCTTATGTGGTGTCTTATGTGGTGTCTTATGTGGTGTCTTATGTGGTGTCTTATGTGGTGTCTTATGTGGTGTCTTATGTGGTGTCTTATGTGGTGTCTTATGTGGTGTCTTATGTGGTGTCTTATGTGGTGTCTTATGTGGTGTCTTATGTGTCTTATGTGGTGTCTTATGTGGTGTCTTATGTGGTGTCTTATGTGGTGTCTTATGTGGTGTCTTATGTGGTGTCTTATGTGGTGTCTTATGTGGTGTCTTATGTGGTGTCTTATGTGGTGTCTTATGTGGTGTCTTATGTGGTGTCTTATGTGGTGTCTTATGTGGTGGTTATGCATGTTTTCCTTTCCAACCATACGAATTTCTTTGTTTCGTGAACACTGGTGCTGAGTATCTTTGACACAAAAGAAAACATTGCCTTACTCTTCCACTAGCAAGGGCCGAGCACTCGTTATTTTAGTATGCCCGACGCCAGACATTTTCTATATTCAAGCATAATGGTGAAGTTCTATTCGTAGGCGAGCTGGCGATTAGTGGCGAACAAACGAAGTAAAGACACCAAACATATGAAAATCGCTGAACAATTTGTTGTGTAATTCACGAATCTCATCCTACGCCACAACTTCAATAGACTATAGCCTATGAAATCCTACGAACATATGTATTTCCCAATCTCCTCCGCAGAGGCTTGTCTTTTTTAATTTTTTATTTGCCCCTTTTACCCTCACGCATACCTACGCATCCCTACCAATGAACCAATGAACCCTACACATACCCGCTATATATGGCAAAAGCTAAAATACCCTAGATAGTATTTCCCGTGATCCCGTCTGTGCCACTGATCTAATAGTAGATCAGTGGTCTGTGCAGATTCGCTTGTTTGCTTGTTCCCAGCATGTCGCCGTCCGCAAGGATTCCGGGGACAGTTTGTGATTGGTGGAATATATAATCCTTTTTTCTGATTGGTTGTTAAGATATAAACTATATGTGTATCAAATTGCGTTGTTTGTTCAACACCGGGAAGACGATACGTTCCGTGATCCTTTCTCAACATGGATGTCGATTTAGCGCGCAGACCGATCACTCTAATGTCTGTATTGGCAATAATATATATGCTTATATTTTCCTGCCGATACAACAGACATTTTTTCATTCGCTTAATTTACCTCCCATACTAAAATAATTATAGGATTCTGCCGTACTTTTTGACTTTTTCGTGTTTTTGTTTTATATCACGCTACATAGCTGTTCGAAAATATACAAACTTGCTTGCGTGGCAGTGTCATATATATTACTCAGGATATTACTCATCGCAGCAAACGTGGATTACTAGAAAGGTACAACTTCACTTCTAGCAATTTATACATTTCCAATACTCGAACATGGATATCCTCGTACAACACAAACTTTAGCTTTCCTTATTATTCCCCAAAAAACATTTTCAACAAACTCTCCCAGAGAGGCATGGAGCATGTCTATCGTTATATGCAAGGTATTTAGGAACCATACCTCAAATCCAATCCATGAATACGGTGACAAAATATCATAGAAAAACTCCAGTTTTCTTTGTTTGTTCATAACTCTACTGATCTTGGAACTTAACTGATACTTACGCGGTTTAGATGTACAAAAACACCACAAAAACTTTACTTAACAGCAAGGAAAGCCAGACTGTTTACATACCTGACCAGTGACACATCAGTGACCTCTGGCTCTGACAGCATAAGTTGAGTATTCATACATACATTATACATGCATAATTACACATTCAATTATCTTCAGCAAGACCGGGAAAACGTAGTGACGTATCATTATACAATGGGTATTTATACAATGGGTATAAACATTATACAATGGGTATACTCGGCGCCAACCATGGTGGCGCCTCGTGAGCTTGCCCCCCCCCCCCCAATATTGAATACGTTCCTACGCCCCTGACCACAAGTTCATGTATATATACTAGAAATAAACTGCCCCTGGCTGATTACGGTATACTGGTATAGCGGTGATACTGGTATTACGCGAGGTATTACGTGCAATTTTGTTGATAATTTTTGAATATTATAGTAAAGGTTTCAGTTTCGTCACAACTGAAAAATCGATAGAACAAAGACTTTTATTTGACCGAATTTGATTGAACATGAGTGCTATGCTGAATTACTATTACTGTAAATTCCCAATTAGTTCAATCTGCAGATGCTTTATAATACACCCCTTCGATAATTACGTCACAAATACTTTGCCTGGGAGCCTCGCTTTAATGAATCAAGAAGAAATGCAATTCGCTGACGATTCATGAGAATGAGGCTCCCGGACCATGAAGAGTTTGTGACGTAATTATTATCTAAAGGTGTATCAGTGGGGTGTATTGGTTGAATTTAATGAACCCTAATTGGCTAAAAGTACAACCAGTTTGTACAATTACAATCGATATTTTTACAAAAAAGTCGATAAATTTCTGAGAGTCAAAATTAAGGCAAACATTTTTTACTGCGGAACGAGCCAAATAAAACAAACTTGAACAAAGGAGCCAAAATCGAGTCATTTCGCCTCCAAGCATTGGAAGCTCTCAATCTCGTAACGAGATTAAGCTCTGCACTGGAAGTAACCTGGCCATTCGCTTCCGGTCAGGTGAAGGCTTTAATTATTGACATATATTAAAAACGCATGTGATTTCTTGTTGTCATTATTTCTACAACTATATAAAATCAGGAAGAAAGAATATTTTAAAGAGCAGTATGAGACTATCAACAGTTTTATTGTGTGCCATTATCTTGCTTTCCGTGATATTACAGCTTGCTCAATGCAGATCTTTCACTATTGACTACGAGCGTGATTGTTTTCTGAAAGATGGCAAAGAATTTCGTTATATTTCTGGTGGTTTTCATTATTTCCGAGTGCCGAGGTTTTATTGGAAAGATAGATTATTGAAAATCAAGGCTGCAGGTCTTAATGCTGTGCAGAGGTGAGCTAAATCTTCGCAGTTTTAGTATTTTCGTTTTATACTCAAAGTTGACTGTAAACCATTAACCAATGGTGCAAACAATTGCAACCATTTACATTAGGCATGATTTAATTACACATAAGGGGCCGTCGACAAATAGATTTCGTCCGATCGCGGACTTGTTCCGCGATGGAGGGGGGAGGGGTCAGCCTTGAATCTGCGATTACAAAATAAACAGGACGAAAACTGATTTTTCTGGCTAAAAAGACGTTGGACTAGTTAATAGTGAGAGTGTACAACCTAAACTGGCCCGATTTATAAGGGCCTTGTTTATATGAGAAGCAGGACAGGATGTTTTCCAGGATGGGACCTTTTTCATCCTGTGTTTATTTGATTGTTTCTCGCGGGAATACCGGGAATATTATTTTATTGTTGCAGGAGGCCATCTTGAATGATTTGACTGTTCAGATGTCACATGACAGTGATCAAATAATGCAATGTCAGCGTAATATTGTCCCAGTAGGCGGGATGGAGCATTTATATGGCAAAAACATCCCACTTGATGCGGGAAAAATGTCCCACTTCCATATATAAACAGAATGCAAAACATATAGAAATATATACATGCCGGTGGGATCCTGATCATCGTCCTGTCCCAGCAAACATCCCGTCCTGCCCAAGGTCGGATTTTCATTTTTTTTAACGAAAGGGGTGGAAGAATTTTTAGTGGGGTGCAAGTGGCACCACAAGCGGCCTCTCTTTGTTAAAGACTTTTAAACAAAATAGGGGGAGGGAGGGGGGTGAAGCAAACTTCTAGTGGGGTTAAATACTTTCTAAGGGGGGTTAAGGAAACTTGGACTTGAGCACGGCGAATGTAAATAATCCTAGAAAAATAATAGAATCCAAATCTTGTAGAAAGCCATCCATTTTAAGCTTAAAAATAATTAAGGCGACATCTTTTAAATTTGATAAGGAGCATAATATTTGCCATGCAAACCAGAGGCCATGCAGCTGGGCGTTCATATATTACATACAGTAAGTGAGTAAGGTATATATAGGCATCCTGGTGCAAACATTGTATTTGCTTCTCTTTGTAATTCTATATGCAGTGTTTTTAATACGGGCCATACTGCAGTGTTTTTAGTACGTAAACATCCCAGTTTTGTCAAGTTGTGTATGTAAAAGTTTTGTGAAAAAGATTATGTAATTTAGACATATTTGTGAACAGTTAAGATCGCTGTAAGCATCAGAATCGATGCCCTGATAGATCGCTTGTCCATCACAAACAACACACGTACATAGCAATTCAACAGAGCATCAAGTGAACATGAAAATACTGTGAAACTGGCAAATAATTTTCTTTACTTAACATTGAGGAATTTCTTGACTCTATCAAGATACAAAATTACAAAAACATACAAAAAGCTGTGTAGCTTTGCGGACTGCTGGACTGTGCCAGACAGACATATGTGTCGAACACACAAAATTGTTGACATTTGAGCTTAATATTACTGACCAATGATATTTTAGTCGAAGTTTTTTTGGTCAAAAACATTTTTGTCCATGGGGTTTGGGCATGCATGCAGGCATTTATTTCTATCGCCCGCCTCGCTTCTCCCACCTGCAGCAAACGCCTGCTACACAGGCTATGTAGAAGGCAGATTGTTTGTCTTGGATGAATACCATTGGTTACATTTATGCACTAACAAATTATCAGATGAACTGCCTTTCCTTTGTCCAAGTATGGTACAGACAAATCATGTGTCCTAATCAGGCTATTGATGTACAGTTACTGTAAGACTGGCTAGAGTTAGGATAATGGTAAGGGTTACTGTGTTATAAAATTATGGCAATTAGGTTAACCATAGGGGAATGGAAAGATTATGGGTTAGGTTAGGGTTAGCTGGGTTATCCTTAGTGTGGGGTTAGTGGAAGGGTTATAAAAGTAAATGTAGGGTTTAGTCTTGCTTTGATGTTATCAGAAATTGTCTCGATCTTCAGGTTGTCACTTCAAGAAACCTCTGCATGGGCATTCCACATACCAGAGGAAAATAGAAACAAATATTTTTTGTACCAGGACTTCCTTTCTTCAAAAAATCAGAGAGTGACTTGCATATAATAATAAGATCAGTGCAGTATGCCAACTGTGTTTATGTGATACATACAAACTACACAATTAGCTGAATTCATATTTGAAGGCGGATTCTGTCTATTAAGACGTGAAACTCAACTTAACTCGTCTTGATATGAAGTTGGTAAACAACAGGTTTTCTGTCACAACTTTTCTGTCTAACTTTCCCACCCAAACATTGAGAAAGTTAGACGAATTCCCATCTTAGATGAGAAACTAATTGTCATAAATTTATATCAGATGAATAAATCAAGATGGGTTTCAGCTGGTAACGTCAAAAGGCACTGGGATTGAGGGTTTCAGGAATTTCTCAGGTTTATTTCTCTGATATATTATTTTCGTTCCATATTCATATCAATCGTGAAATGAAACAAGAACGTTAATGTTTAACTTAGAATTTCCTTAATCGAAGGGAGAAGTGTTGAAAAGAGCTCGCAGAGTATCAGATACAGTAAACTCTTTTCAGGTTCTAAGTTTGAAGGTACAATTGTACATGCTTAATTATATAATGTGGAAAACTTTATAAAGAGGTTTTCACTAAAGTGGGTCATGCTCAAATTGCTCATACGCTTATGGACCTTTCCATAATGTTAATCATTAAACCTTTCGTACAAACGTTAGTTATTATTTATGAAATTGCCAATGGTCTGACAACACTTTTCTTTTTCTTAATTAGGGTCAGACAAGTCTTACATATTTCATTGATTCATTCCGTTTATTTCATATATGTAATACTAACCAATAAAGACAGCTCAAAGTCAAAGTTTGTCGAGGTCTTTGTGCAAATTTGCTTCAGAAATGGCCGAAAATGGTGTCCTGACGCATAAAAGTCTAAAAATGAACTCCCCTTAACATGCGGTCACTTATTACTAGGTCTAGGGGGCGCCAAATTCCCAGTTGGCTTCCTCTGACGAATAGGAGCCAACACGCCACTGTTTTGCACATGCAGTTATGGAATTGTTGAATTTATTGAAACTTTTAAATCCTAATAATTTCGTTTCACTAATATAATATTACCATGGATTATCCATGATATTACTGACATAATAAACACGCGCTGTTTGCTTTTCATGTGAGAAGACCAGGATTTTAATAATTTTGATTACCAACTATATAAAATTATTCTTGTTCGAATGTTGTTGTGATTCTGGAAAGCGAAAAGGGAAGAAATGAGTTAGCACCCACAGTTGAGGACGTTTCAAAAAATGCAGATTATGCTTTTCAGATACGCATAGTTCAGAAATGTTCAATCCCGAGCCGTTATACAGGCAGAAAAATGAAATACTGCCAACAACTTATAGTCCCCTTGTCGGACACATTAGCCCCTCCGTCGGGGAGCTTTATACCTGTCTGGAAATTCTTCACATCGGATATTAAATCTTACTTTAATATTAACAAATGAATGAGTGTAAAATATAGTCTTATAGAAATATAACATTGTATTCTTTAGCTATGTACCATGGAATATTCATGAACCAACTCCAGGAAATTATAATTTTGATGGAGATGCAGATCTTCTGAGTTTTATAGAATTGATCAATGAAACTGGACTGTTAATGGTTTTAAGACCAGGTATGTGAGCAAATGTGAACACTTTCCGGGAATTACGTCATTTTGTACTTTGTGCACTTTGTATAGAAAGTCTGGCTGGTTGTGTAAAGGTAGTTAAACTTTGATTATACAGTATACCATTGCATGTACTTCGTATTGATGGTTTGCAATGGACGCCTGCATTTAGTTCAGAACATTCAGAACACATACAAACTAATCCATCCAGCTGATCCATCATTGCAGGGTAAATAAAGTTTTTATTATTATTATTATTAAACTATATTTATGTATAGACTTCATTCCTGTTCATATCGAGCAGGAGAACGTAATTATAGCTATCCAAGTATTATAAAAAAAACAAGAAATTGTAGATGAACTCAACTACTTCTCTGTAACGGCTAAATAAAATTTTGTAATAAACCAAGATGGCGCCAAATGACATGTAGTGACGTCATGTGCAAACGTAGGATAAGAGAAGAGAGAAAATATCTGCATGACGGAAAATGACGGATGGATACTGCAAGCGATTCATGCAACTCACAATTGAACATTTCATACAGAGGGTTTTTTAAATTCAAATCATGAATTCTCATGAAACTTGGAAAAACACATGCACTCGTGAGTTTTTCAAAACTTCAAATTGAACTCGATCTCAGACTCGTGCAATTGTGATAGTGTTTGAAAAACTCAGTTGGGTAGATTTTTTCCAAATTGCACACGAAACCATGCATGACTGTTACTAAAATTTCCTCCAGCCGTCTTAATGACATTGGGAAGACGTTCTCATTTGGAGAAGCTTTTATTACCATTTCCTTACACCATGCATGGTCAATTTACTGGGGTTTTTACATGATTGTAAAATAATTGCTACTTTATAATTATATAGGTCCGTATATCTGTTCTGAATGGGATTTTGTAAGTTATATAAATTCTATTTCCAAATTGAATTTGTAACGATTAAAGTGATTGAAAAACATAAATCTTTTTCAACAATTTAATTTGAAATATACTATTTAGGGAGGTTTTCCAGCATGGCTTCTAAAGAATCAATCCATTGTCTTACGTTCATCTCACGATAAAGGTCTGTATTGAAACAGGCTCTTTATCTTGTACTAAAACAGTAGTATTCTTAAATATACTGTAGCCCAAAAAAATGATGTTTTGAGCAAAGGTCCTTTGTCAGAGAGAAAGAAAGTTTAATGTGTCCCCCTGTTTTCCATAGCATACATGGATGCAGTGACGTCTTGGATGACTCTACTTCTTGGTAAAATAAAGCCATTTCTGTATTCAAATGGTGGACCTATCATTTCTGTCCAGGTATAAAATATTAAACAAAAGGTCAGGTAATGGAATTGGAAAGTTTGCATAGAGTATCTAGTAGTGGTATCATTATCACTGCAACGTTATGATATGTTTTGGGCGATGCATATGTCCTTACTTTTCTCTTAATAATCTACATACGTTTACCTATGACGAAATGGTCGATTGATTTATTGTTATGGATACCGGATGGTCACCATGCACCAACATACGAACATGTTTTGTGATTGGTTTATTATAGCAATGAAACACAATAAAATAGAGGATAAAATTTCTAAACACATCACTTTTTTAGCATGCAAGCAATCACAAAACAGGTCATTTTAAGTTGGTATTTAACCATACAAGATCGCTAAAAATAATGTTCAATTCTATCTTATGTAGGTTGAAAATGAGTATGGTATATACCCAGTCTGTGACCATGATTATATGAAATATTTACAAAGTTTATTTGAGAAAGTTCTGGGAAAGGAAGTTATTTTATTTACCACAAACCCTGCAATTGGCTATGTCATGAAATGTGGAACAATTCCGACTTTGTTTAATACAGTTGACTTCGGACCAGGTAAGAGCTGTTCAAGGATAGTTTGTTGTCTATGTGGTCTTCACGCGCTACTGTTTCTTCCATGATTGGGTTTCTCTTGTTATTTCTTTATTAAAACTCAGTTTGATGTACCAGTAGCAAAATTTCAACTGTAGATACGAAAATTTTAGTTATTCAAGATCTAATTTATAATAAAATACATTAGGAAAGAGTTACTTTGTGTTTGTCCCATTAGTACTTAATACGTACTTAATACTTATAAAGCCCTTCGCTCCAATCGGAGCACAGGCCATCGACGATCCTCGTTCGATTCTGAGCCTTCCTCTCTAAATCTGCCCAGCTTATAACCACTATTTCGTAGCTAAGTTTCCTGTCAGCATCTCTTAGGTCTCTCGGTCATTCTTGACTCCTCTTTCCTTGTGGGTTCCAAGTGAATGCCTTTCACTTGTCCACCGTATGTTCCTAGCCATCCCCATTTCATTCTCTTTACACAGTGGCGGAAATTATGACCTAAAAAGTGCTAAAAACGGCCTATTTTTAGTGTAAATGGGGGGGTGTATGTCGGAAATTTGAGGGTTTTGTCGGAAATTTTTGGGAGGCTTTGCCCCCACACCGGAAAAGGTGAATTTCACTGTCCCATCAGGGGTTTTGAAAAGTAATTTACAGAGATCAAATATAGAATACAATAATAATATTTAAAAATATATGCCTGATATACAATTAATAATTAATAAATATACAAGTAAGTCTGCTACCACTTGGTCATTAAAAATTGGTGCTGTATAATTATGTCCAAAATTTTCATCGCTCTATAAAGGAAAGTTCTATGTCTAGTTTCAGTTCTGTATTTTGGTACATACAGATCATTCAATTTAGATTGACTTTCAAAGTCAAAACTCAAAACCGCAAAACCTCGACCTTTAAGCACGAAAAGCATAATGGATGTGCTTATGTAGAATGGAGGCATTGAACTTATGTTTTGCGAAATGCTACGAACAAGTAGAAGCGTTAGGAAAGAGGCATAACCACGTTCATTGTGCTTTTCGCTCTTGGAGGTCGAGTGTTTTGTGTGTTGTGACATTCAGAGGACAACGTTAATTGTATATCGGTGTATATTTTGAAATCGTTTGATTGTCAAAGGTTCTTTGTCTGCAGAGAGTATCAGGTTCCTCCTTCGTCTTCACTAGGTGATAATGTAACAGCAGCATTTGAAATAATGAGAGAATATCAAGCCCATGGTCCTTTGGTAAACAGTGAGTTCTACACAGGATGGTTAGATAACTGGGGCAAACCTCATGAGACCAGATCTTCTCAAGTCGTTGCTGGCATGTTAGATGATATTTTGAAGAGAAATGCTTCAGTCAACATGTATATGTTTATAGGAGGGACTAACTTTGGATTTATGAATGGTATGATGTTTTAATTGTAACGCACTTCTTTGTTAGTTAAGTTAGATTATCATAGACGCTCAATGTTCGACAACGAACGGAAATAACTAAGAAGATAATTTCCTTTTCAAAGTTTCTTATTTCCAGTGAATAATACGAGTCGAAGAAAGAAGAAAAATATTTTCCTTTAATTTTTGTCAAATATTTTCTTAAATTAAGATGAAACGCCATACTATTGGCCACCACATACATAACTCCAATGTGTATGTTTACCACTCTAAATAGTTTTTAATGATAAAAAGTTAGCTCGACGTTTCGACGCCATGTTGACATGATTTTCAAGAGAACGCAAGCATCGTGATTTTTGTAAAATATTTTATTATCTTGGAAATGACGTCAAGGTGGTGTCGAAACGTCGAGCGATTTTTTGTCATTGAATGCTTAAATAGAAGATTTTTTATTCGTTTTCTAAATATAATATTTTTTCAGGAGCGAATTACAACTACCATCCAGAAAGATATCAAGCTCAACCAACCAGCTATGATTACGATGCACCATTATCAGAGGCTGGGGACATCACGGATAAATATTACGCCGTGAGAAAAGTTGTTGGAAAGTACCTACCTATCCCTCCAGGTCCTGTACCACCCTCTACTCCAAAACATGCGTACGGGAAGGTTTCTATGACACAGGTCAGTAGTCAGTCCACTGATCGCAAAACTAGAATGGATGGTGCAACACATTGTTCACTTGGGTAGGAAATGAAGTCAGTTAAAACATACTTAAACATAGTTAATGAAAATCCGCCATTAGTGCCAATAATAACTGGTAAAATTACATAGGTGATTATTGAAAATTCTCAACACTGGATTGGTTGCGTTACCTCGGATTAATACGCGATAATTACCTAAAGCGTTTTTAAGCCGCTTTTATCGTAAATAGTCAATTAAAATATTTTTGAAATGTGCATTTTTTATTTTTTCCCAAATAATCACCTAGTATGTACTTTTACTTTTACTGTAATTTTTCAGGCTCGGTGAATATCGGTGAATAAAAACCTCGATTATTATTATTATTAAGTCTTTAATCATTATTAAAAAGGAGGCACAACAAACGTGGGCCTTTACAATTCAAATAAGAAATTTACAAAATGTAAGCTATTTTTACAGTGATTCATAAGTTAAATTAGTTAATTAAAATAGTCAAATAGACATCTATTTAAGAATGAGCGTTTAAATCGTTCAGTTCTGATCATAGGTAAGATAAATGAGTGTTTTCTTTCTCTTAAAGTTCTGGATCTCCTTTCTGGGAGTAGATTATGTAAAACATGATCTGGATCATTCACAATTTTTACGAATAATAATTTGTCTTTCTCCTCAACCAGTTGCGATATTTTATACTCTTTAAAAGTACATCCAAATCGATGAGCTCGTCGAAAGAACTTATCAATTCGTTGTAGATATTTATTCTGTAAGGCAGATCCCCAAACTTCGATTCCGTAGTGGAATAATGATAAGATTAGGGTTTCAAACAATAGATTTAGGTTTTCCTTTGTATAACCATACGATCTACAAACTCTGAGAATGTACATACGGCTTACAGCCTTCGATAGGAGGGTATCGACTTGTAAATCCCAACAACAAGGATCATCCTGAAAAACCATACCGAGAAGTTTTAACCAGTTTTTTCGCTCAATTCCATCTTTTGGAGCGGTAATGGCTTCACTGTTCTTCCACGCACAACCAGTTCCCACGTTTTAGACATATTAAGAGCCATCTTATTTTTGCTCGCCCATTCTTTAATGTTCCTGACTTCGTCAACTGCTGAATCTTCAGTTGTTTTTACAGGTGTACTAACAGTCAAGTCATCCACAAACTTAATCAATAGATTACTCTCAGGATCTCCAAGATTGATATCATTAACCATGAGTGAGAATAGGAAAGGGTCAATAACGGTTCCCTGTGGCACACCTCTATTGATGTCTAAAAAATCCGTCACAATTCCATCTACTGCGACCCGTTGTCTCCAATTTGTTAAAAAGTCTAAGATCCAATTGATGATATAAGGATTAAGATTTGTCTGCTTTAGTTTTTCGCTCAAAATATCGCGAGGAATCGAATCAAAAGCTTTACTAAAGTCGAGGGAAATGACTCTTACAAAATCGACTTCTTCATCTTCGGATCTTCCAACCATTTAAGCCACTGATTATGACATTTAATAAGAGCAGTTGTAGTATTTGATCCTGTTTTATATGCGAACTCAATCTCGTTCCCCGAGCCCGCGATCCTTCGCGAACTGATCATTTCCGATAATAGACTTCGACTGCATACTAATTTCTTGTTTAACAAAAACAAGTTTTTCGAAAAGTCTCATTACTATATTTGTCAGTGAAATGGGTCAAAACTGATCACAATCGGACAAAGGCAGTTGCGCCGATGCGTAAGGTTGGCTAGTTTCCAGAGGATAGGGACACTCTGATGTTTCAATGAGGATATCCCAGTGAGTATTGGAGCAAGGTATGATGCGAAATCTTTCCACAACCAGTATGGGAACCCGTCAGGACCTGCTCCAGTTTGCTTTAAATTCATCATAACGTTTTTAACACTATTTTCATCGATATTCACCGATATTCTACGAACTCGAGTCGTATATGAGCTGATAGCCGACGAGGCGCGATAGCGCCGAGTCGGCTATCAGTCATATACGACGAGAGTGAGTAGAATAACTGTTTTATTATATACACAAGCTCTGGATATGAACAGAACATTTTGGCGTACTTTTTTCAAGCAAAAGTTGAGTTTCCTCTTCATTTAATTGCCCAAATCTGGCAGCCATTTTTCTACTAGCAGGATATGAGCTAATATCCTGCTAGTAGAGAACCAATCAGATTGCAGAATACCTCATATCCAGAGCTTGTGTATATAATAATTAACAATTAGACAACGAGTCCGAGTTGTCTATGAGCGAATAGTCAACGAAGGCGAAGCCTGAGTCGACTATTCGCTCATAGACAACGAGGACGAGTTGTCTAATTGTTTTAGTATACACCTTGTATAGATATATTAATTTCGAGAAAATAATCCATACACCGTGTAATTTTTAAAATAATTTAATTCAGTTGTGTTATTTAACCACTCGTGAGCGGCAAGTAAAAGCAGATTTATTAATAAAATACGGTTTCTATTTCGTTCCTTGCCATTAAAAATCTTCATGCCATATTTTGTGGCCTTTTTAGTTTTCTCAGGGATATAATTTTCTATCAAACTCTCCAAAAATTCCTCCGAAACGTCTGCAAAACGAGAGTTTACTGCCATATTTTTTCAGGTTTGTTTTCATTTTTCCCAAACGTTGTCCATCACGAATGGTCAACGGTTGAGTAGCCAATCAGAATGTAGGATTTGTAATGGACAATGGTTGGGTGTATACTAATCACCGATATTCACCTCGCCTTCGGCGAATAATCGTTAAATGTTTGGGGGAAATGTCTGATTCATTCCTGGTTTCCATCCACAAGAGGTAAGAGCCTGGTAACGAGGTTGGGTTGCCATTTGGTTGCAACTGTCGTGATCAAGTCATCTTCGACGTGAGAAAGGTTATCAGTTGGCTGACTTCTGGCCTTATACAATAGATACTCAATTCAGTTTTATTGCCAGATCAGTTGTAGAATCATCATCCTTTTTACTCGTGCTCCAGCAGAGAGGAGTCCGGATTTGTCATGTTTCTGTTTGCTGCCTGCGAATAAGGCTTAGGTGGCTGCATGTTTTATGCCATTTTGCCAGATATAATACAGTAAATGATTGTTTTACATTACGTATTTTAGGAAATTTCACTACAAGAAATTCTTAATGATTTCACATCCTTTTCTTGGACAAAATCAAAATATCCAATCTCCATGGAACAACTTGGATATTATTATGGTTTTGTTGTCTACAAGACAGTAATTTCCTTGCAAGATGTTGCTACATTGGATGTTCCTGGAGTTCGTGATAGAGGCGTTGTCTACTGTGATAGGGTAAGATTCACGTTTAAATAAAGTTTACCCCATACCATACCATCCCTGGTGTTCGTTATGCTATTGTCTAAACTTAAATAAAGTTTACCTGATGTTTACCTGATACCATCCTATACGTCTATACCATACCATACCATACCATACCATACCATACCATACCATGCCATGCCATGCCATGCCATACCATACCATACCATACCCTCATATCCGATCTCACGCCACGCCACGCTACACAATACAATACTACACCATGCTACAGAATACAATACCATACCACATACCATACCATACCATACCACACAACACCAAGCATAATATATTGTTTGATCTTTGATACTTTAGGAACGACTAGGCATTGTTGATCGCAACGGACCTACAGAGTTGAAAATTAACGCTAAAAGTTGTGAAAATCTTATTATCCTTGTTGAAAACCAAGGACGAATCAACGCTGGTAGAAAAATGACTGACCCCAAAGGAATGATAAAAAACGTTACCTTAAATAAACAGATTTTAGTGAACTGGGAGGTCGCACCATTTTTTCCCATGGCATTTTCTGAGAGCAACAAAATAGAATTGTTTGACAACGAAGACACATCTGGTGTGTATATTGGTAGCATTCCTCAACCTATGCAACCTTTACAAGCTCCTGAAGATTCTTATCTTTTGTTGAAAGGATGGAGTAAGGTATATACATTTCTTTTGTCTTTATTTCGAAATAAGACCTTTATTAAGAGCTGATTACATGCAGGAATTTCAGCCCTGTTTGAAATCTCAGCCTGGAAAATCCCACACAGATCGACCGCTCTTGTTTTATCTATTTCTTTCATGTGTTCATTGGGGAAGTAATTTTGAACATTAAAGTCGTTTTGGCTGAGAAAATGAACGCTAGGTTTTTCTAAATTATTTTATCAGATATACAACCACCGATACGGTACTGATTTCCTTCTGTTTTGCTCATTACAATAATTTTTAATTTATGATTCAAGGACTGGTATGTTTACACCTGCCCCCTGTATTTTATGTTTCAGGGTCAAGTATATATCAATGGCTTCAATCTGGGACGTTATTGGCCAGTTGAAGGACCTCAGATAACTTTATATGTTCCAGCAAATATCCTTCGTGCTCATCCTCCCAATGACATTGTAGTCTTAGAGATGGATAAAGCACCGTGTTTGACATCATCGTCATGTTATGTTGAGTTTGTTACTACACCAATATTGAATGGAACAGTACCGAATGTTTATCACTGAATTCAAACATACACAACAGTGAAAAGTCACTACAAATTACAATCCTCATTATTAAGAAAGTCTTGAATTTACTTGATGTTATTAGGGTGGATGAAATTTTAATGTAATGGGACTAATATATTTAAATGTTTTCTAATCTTACAAATAAAATACAACCAATTGTAGGTCTGTATGTAGTTTGTTTCGTAACTTGAAACACGTTGAAAAATTCCAGAGTGGGTAAAGTACAGAATGCATGCATTTGTTCAATCAGTATACCTTATACCTATATCAGTATAAGTTGTATATCAGTATATAAGTTGTATATCAGTATAAGTATTATAAGTTGTACAATGTACAAGACAATTTGCACTTAAGGATGGTTTACCCTCATTGTTTGGCATGATCCTGAAGGAAAATTTTGGTTAACGAATTGAAGTGTTCCTGTTTCTTTATCAAGTAGTTTCGATCAAAACCCATCGAAGCTTACAGTATAGTTTAATTGTTTATCAAACTTTCTACTGCATGTCTAAGGAGTAAGGAACTTTTACACAAAATTTAGGTTTAATGTTAATATTTCATCGCAACGACCCATGTTTTTTCAACCTAACAATCCAAAAATGTCCCAAATTTAGTAATAAAATTTTGCCTGAAAATTTAAAAGGCGAAAACTACAACAAATTGGTGACGAAGTTCGATCGATTATTGCACATTGCAAAAGTTCTATTGTAAAAATCATTATGTGGTTCTTTAATATTTCATCAGGACCTATTTATCATTCGTCACTGAGACAAGAAAATTAGAAATGATGTAAACTACAATGTAGTTATTTTTACACAATATTATAAAAAGTCGAGTTAACATATACTCTGCAAAAAGTTTTCATTCATGTTCCTGATTACTTGCTTCCAGGTGGACCAGGATTTCTTGCAGGTCCTCTGCCTGGCGGGCCAGGCGGGCTAGCACCCTTTGAACCCTTTACTGTGGAGCCTGCAGGAAATTTAACAAATCACATATTAGTTTATGTCTGTCCCTGTGTATCTATGGCTATTCTAAAGCAAAGCGAATAAGGCCTTTGAATAAATGTTAATAAAGTCAAAACAATGAATGACTAGATCATTGGATCATACATTTCGTTTAATTAGAGGAAATATAGTGCAGTGGCCGTCTTTTTACGTACCTTTCAAATGAAGTCCACAATCACATTGTAGAACTCCGCATCCATTAGGACTACATGGAAGTTGTTTATCACAATCTATCAATTAGAAAATAAATTTTCGTCATTATTAATAGGCAGCAACTTATATTTTTGCTGAATGACACTATTGTCATCTCATGGGTCATGCCCCCCCCCACGGATAGTGCGGGGTTAAAGAGGTATACTATATAGTCTTCTCACCTTTATTAGACGGACAGCAAAGTCCTTTCCTTAATTCTTCTTGCACTGAACTATGATGAAACCTGACAACAGCTGAATGTATATCATCATAACGCGCTACATAACCATTGTTGACTTTATTCAAGAAGATAATATATGGCTGACCATATGACACATCTGACAAACATTGAGCGCCATCACCAAACTTATCAGCACATATATAGTTAGTATCTTGTGGGTAGAGACTGCCTTTGTAAATCTGAGATACATGGAAACATCTTCGTGAGCGAAGCGTGCTAGAGAAAGTTTTAGCGAAACTTTGTATGAGATAAGCCTTGATTGTTAACGGTGCTTTACGCGCGCGTTCTTCAACAGTCAATGGTTTCCAGTTTGGATCACCAGGAGGGCTACATTGGAAACTACAGCCTATTAGACCAAGTAGTAGTAGACTGAACACTAGAAGCTTCATTTTCTCAATGTATAGATTTCCTTTAGTGTACAGTTTTAGACGGAACGTTGTAGATTTCCTTGTTAAACTTTCACCAATGCCGTTGCGCACAATTCAGTCAACTTTGATGTGAGTTTGCTTGATCGCGCTTTAAATATGTTTTTTTGAACGTCAATCAGTTGGGTTGAAACTTACAGGAAACTTGTGTGACGCACGTTTACAATACTGCCAGGTACCGTACCCAAAAACGCAAAAACCAGAAAAACACTTTGTTCTGTTTTAACCACAAACCCGGAATAAGTTAGCCGTGTAAACATAGCTTAGTTCCTTTCACTTCCGCAAGCTTTAATGCGCTGGAAGCGAGAAAACCTCATTCGCAAATTTGCGTTTCTACTTGGCCCCTCTATATAGGAACCATTTTTTCTCTTCTATAAGTAAGACATAAACAGGTCAAATACACTTAACTTACCATACAATATAAATGAATCTGCTTTCACTGATGTTTAATTTTTCGAATACCCGTTGAAATAGCCTGGAAACAGGCGTTAAGGTTTGCGAAATGTGCTAGGCCTTCTAGCGCGCATTAGGTTGCCCGTAAATTTCACGCTCTGGGGCCGGTTGTACGAAAATATAGATCGAAAACTCGAAAATATAGATCAAGTCTATACATTCATCGAACAACCAAGCTAAAATATTTCAACTTGAATAGAACAATTATATTTGCAACTACATATTAAGGGCATAAGATTTAAGTTCAGTCATTCACCAAATGTGTGAAAGTGTTTTTTAATTTTGGCTTATCCCACCGTTTAAGCTAAACGGCCTTCGTACAACCGGCCCCTGGTCTGGAAGGCCAGAAACTACGCCATGAAACTACGCCATGAAACTACGCCATGAAACTACGCTAGTGTCAACACAAATTATCAATGAATAAGGTTCTTGCAGAAAATGAATTTTTGGGTTTAGAAATATCTGGAGTAATAAATAAAGATCTCTAGTGGAAAAGAATAAAGAATAATCCAAAAATGAATGAATAATATACACTCAAGTAGAAAAGACGAGGAATAATGAGTAATTTGAAATATTTCAAATACGTATTGAACAATTGAGATTTGAGTCACAGTTATTCCGTTTCCAAAATTATTAAAACGTTTTATTGTGGTGAATGAGACGTGCTTTTTCGTGAAAACGTTTTCAGTGTTCTGGTGAAGGTATGCAGTAAAACGCAGTTACATCCGCGTTTTCTTCAATACTTGTCTTGATAAATAAATACAATACTCGTACTAGAGGCCACTAGAGCAGTTGTCAGAATCCATATACTTTACTTCAGAATAATATTACATATTTATGAGACAGGATGTCGATTCCGTGACATTTTCCGTCATGCATACTCTTTCCGAGTTTGGGGAATTTTCATTCAATTCAGTCGTATATTTTAGAATTTTAAGAGTAGTCTTTTTATGAATTTTAAATCGTCAAGTATATTTACATGGGTTTTCGGGACTTTTACGAGACTTTTAGAGTGATTTACCCCTCGGAAAAGATGAATAATTAGAATTAAGCGCGTTGTAGCGCCTCGAGATGACGGAAGAGACAAAATAACTTGAATTAGAATTAAGCGCGTTGTAGTGCATTGAGATGACGGAAGGGACGAAATAATTAGAATTAAGCGCGTTGTAGCTCCGTCAACTTTTTGACGCAAATAAAATATACAATAACACATTTCTTGCCAAACTAACCGTCATGCAATAAATTTATAATTTTGCGATAATATTTTCAATAGCCTCGCGTTTGTAATGCATAAAGTCGAACCTCTATAAGCGACCTTCTACTAGGCGGCCAACCCTCATTTAAACAGCCAATGCTTCAAAGCTACACCTATATATGAGCGGTCCTATAAATAGTGTTTCGTATTGCTTTTTACCTCTATTAAATGGCCAGCCTTACTTATTAGGCACAATTTTTAGCGTGAGACGACCGAAACTAAAACTTGAACTAAATTAAAGACCATAGAACACTAGCTGCTTTTTACAATTTACTTTAGTGATTTCAAATTCAATAGAAGGACATTTGGCCATACCCAAGCCCCACTGTTGGCGTTCCTCCATTAAGCGGCCATATCTATATATAGTGGCTACAAAGCTGGCTATTCCCTACATCATGAGGGTGGCCGTTTCGACTATACAATGCCACATTATGTCAAAGCCTACTGTAGATAATTCATATAAAATAACGACGAATAAGATACGAAATTCTATATTTATTCAATGATAAATATTGGCTAGATATCTTTAAACAATCCCGGAAACCAATATAAACGTTCTTTAGGGTCTTGCTCATCAATCCAAATCATTCCTTCTTGAACCATGTGGTCCTAAGGAATTGTGAAAAGAAAAAACCCATCAAAATTCATTCAACAAAACAGACAGGCATTTTACATTATAACAACGAAAATCAGTTGAGAAATATATTTTAGCCTTTGAGTGTGTAATAAAACTACCGAGTACAAAATGGTCATCAGACATCAACTAACCAGACATCAAACTAATTCTCGGTTCTAGTATAATGTTAGTCACCAACAACATTACTAACAATGAGTAAAACCGAGTAGTTGAAACATGAAACGAGAGTCTGATCGTAATCAATATTCTCTCTTCGGAGATATTTCTATTTTATAACCTAAATATAATCTCTACAGTACCTACCAAGACACGGACAGCTCGTTTCTCTTCCCATCCCAACTGCAACGTTATAGCAGATAATGAAATATACGAGGTAGCCTATAGAGAATATATATCAAATTCATTCCTCCGCATTATTCTGCAGACAGACAGACGGACGGACAGACGGACGGACGGACAGACAGACAGACAGAACAACCCGCTAGATTGGTTTATATACAGATTATTATATTATAAAACTATTTAGCGGTTAGTAGATAAGACCCCCCATCCAGCGAGATTTTTCCCGCCATATGACGTCAGCATTTTGAGGATCCCGCCATATGACGTCATTTGCGTAGATACGCGTAGATACATGTAGATACATGTGGATATGCGTAGATACGCGTAGATACGCGTATCTACACATATCTACATGTGGATACGCGTAGATACGCGTAGATACATGTAGATGCATGCGGATATGCGTAGATACATGCGGATATGCGTAGATACGCGTAGATACATGTAGATGCATGCGGATATGCGTAGATACGCGTACGTTCAACTACGTGTATCCGGTTTTATTCAAGATGACGTAATGACATGCCTATAAAAAAAAAACGTCGCGCTTTTATTCAGTGATCATTACTAGCTAAGTTTGAAATGAGTTTCTCACAAAATTTCGAGCAGTCGAACTGGGCTAACAGTGTTCATGCAGACGAAGTTTCGTCCGTTGATTATAAAAAACTTTTCAGTTTGTTAGAGGCTATATATGCAGAGGCTGTTTTTGACGAAGTTTGTAAGCTAAGTAAGGAAAGATGCTGTGGTTGTGAGTACGATCACCCAAGTCAACGCCAGCATGACTGTCTTATGTTATCTGAACAGGAGAGATGGCAATCGTATGGCTTGGAGGCCATAGATCGAGTAATAAATAAACGTATGGTCTGGAGAGAATTTGTCGAAGCTATTAGAGTGATGAAACTACAGTACCATAAAGATGTTCGTGGGCATTTTGAAAGTCTAGAGAAAAGTTCTGATTCAACGTTTGTTTATTCATTGATGGACCTTCGTGAAAACACTGAGGATCGTGAGTTTGAGTCTATTTTGAGCTATCTTTCGTATTGGAGAGAGGACAGACTTTGAAATAAATTATCTTGGAACGACTTTGGGCGAGATCATTGACGTCAGGGAAGCGTACAAGACACAAAAAAACGGCTCTTTTAAGAGCCACCAAATATACTAAAAGAACTAAACGAGTTTCGTGTTTACATATTTATAGTATGCACTGATCACATTTCGCCTCGCGTCAATACACCAACACATGGACAGATCAAATGACAAATCAGAGATGTATAGTGTACACTGAACACATTTCGCTGAATATCAATACTTTTCGCATGAAATTCTTCGATAATCACTCAAAAGGGAGATAAAGGGGGTATGGCGAACGCGAAAATGTATACATTTTTAGAACAAAATAATGTTGCTAGGACACCGCTTTGCTTGGATGCATGCATAGATCAACACAGACAAGGGAGCATGTCGTCAACAGAGAGAAAATAAAGAATAGCAGAGAGTTAGTTTTATCTTTTTATTTTACTTCCTTTCCTGCCTGTTTGGCTTGTTTGGCCTTTTTGGCCTGTTTGGCTTGTTTGGCCTGTTTGGCTTGTTTGGCCATCGACCTCACATCGACCTCACATCGACCTCACATCGACCTCACATTGACCTCGCATCGACCCTCGCATCGACCCTCGCATAGGAAACAATGTAAAAGCTGGACAATATGTTTAATAACTGTATATTTGTGTAAATAATTGTTATACCTAAAGGAATAAACGTTAATCTTTGTCTGTGTTGATCTATGCATGCATCCAAGCAAAGCGGTGTCCTAGCAACATTATTTTGTTCTAAAAATGTATACATTTTCGCGTTCGCCATACCCCCTTTATCTCCCTTTTGAGTGATTATCGAAGAATTTCATGCGAAAAGTATTGATATTCAGCGAAATGTGTTCAGTGTACACTATACATCTCTGATTTGTCATTTGATCTGTCCATGTGTTGGTGTATTGACGCGAGGCGAAATGTGATCAGTGCATACTATAAATATGTAAACACGAAACTCGTTTAGTTCTTTTAGTATATTTGGTGGCTCTTAAAAGAGCCGTTTTTTGTGTCTTGTACGCTTCCCTGACGTCAATGATCTCGCCCAAAGTCGTTCCAAGATAATTTATTTCAAAGTCTGTCCTCTCTCCAATACGAAAGATAGCTCAAAATAGACTCAAACTCACGATCCTCAGTGTTTTCACGAAGGTCCATCAATGAATAAACAAACGTTGAATCAGAACTTTTCTCTAGACTTTCAAAATGCCCACGAACATCTTTATGGTACTGTAGTTTCATCACTCTAATAGCTTCGACAAATTCTCTCCAGACCATACGTTTATTTATTACTCGATCTATGGCCTCCAAGCCATACGATTGCCATCTCTCCTGTTCAGATAACATAAGACAGTCATGCTGGCGTTGACTTGGGTGATCGTACTCACAACCACAGCATCTTTCCTTACTTAGCTTACAAACTTCGTCAAAAACAGCCTCTGCATATATAGCCTCTAACAAACTGAAAAGTTTTTTATAATCAACGGACGAAACTTCGTCTGCATGAACACTGTTAGCCCAGTTCGACTGCTCGAAATTTTGTGAGAAACTCATTTCAAACTTAGCTAGTAATGATCACTGAATAAAAGCGCGACGTTTTTTTTTATAGGCATGTCATTACGTCATCTTGAATAAAACCGGATACACGTAGTTGAACGTACGCGTATCTACGCATATCCGCATGCATCTACATGTATCTACGCGTATCTACGCATATCCGCATGTATCTACGCGTATCTACGCATATCCACATGTATATACATGTATCTACGCGTATCTACGCATATCCGTATGCATCTACTGTATCTACGCGTATCTACGCATATCCGCATGCATCTACATGTATCTACGCGTATCTACGCATCGCGGAAACATAAGTAGATACATGTAGATACGCGTATCTACGCAAATGACGTCATATGGCGAGATCCTCAAAATGCTGACGTCATATGGCGGGAAAAATCTTGCTGGATGGGGGGTCTTATCTACTACTGCGGTTGACTTTTGTGTAAAACTACCTGAAAAATACAATAAAAACTTCGACGTTTCGAGCGAAGGCCCTTCGTCTGGAAGTTAGTAGGAATTATTTACAAAACTATTTACACAAACCTGTGCTAACTGCAGAACTGTGGTATGGTCCATATTTAATTCACCAGGAACAGATTGAACAATTCGATTTTCACCAACAGGAATAATTTGAAATCCACTTCCTAATGTATGAAGTTTTTTTATTGCACGTGCTAAATCATCCCTAAGACAAGATTAACAAAAGTTTCAACCAGAAGAGATTATATACCACATAATCATAGAATAATTCGTTCCATTCATTTGACTCAATATACTTTGCAATTCATGTGGCCCCTCTAGTGTTATTTATATTTTCACGTTTCAACTCGATCGTTTTACTCTGTCGCTACATCCTAGCGTGAGTATAACGACGCTCGAAAATCGAAATATCGTTTTTGAGAAAGACCCGATATAGAGCCATGTTTTTTCAATGTATATGTGGATATAATCTTATAAATCTGTTTAAGTTTTTTCACTTCAATAGTATTGTAACGAAGGCGTTAGTTCTGCATCAGATTACTCACGAAACAAAAGAATATGTTACGTCTCGATACAAATAATAGTTGAAGTGGGGCCAGCATGCAATCAATATACGCCTACAAGATAATTTACAGATATTGCAGTATCTTACTCAGTGACATCTTGTCTGGATTTCCCACCTCCTTTTAACAATAAACGGTGAAGCTCATCGAGAGCTAGAAGCCCTGTGAATGGATATCATAAATTGTAATGAATAAATTATTAATCCAATCTACCGTATCATACTAGAGAGCAGGGAGTTTGGCAAATACAACGACAACGTCAATGAAGACGCGCTCATTAATACAGTCGAACCTCTATTAAGCGGCCCTCTATTAAGCGGCCACCCTCTATTAAACGGCCGCATATCAAAGTCCCAAAATATTTGTAATACAATTACTATAAAATATCCCTCTATTAAACGGCCACCTCCATTAAACGGCCGCGGCCACCTATGAGCGGTCCCAAATGATGTTTTATATAAGTTATTACGGCAATTGATAAAAGTAGAATAGTCGCGAATAGTACGAATAGTCGCGAATAGTCGCGAATAGTGCGAATAGTCGACGAATAGTGCGAATAGTCGACGAATAGTCGCGAATAGTGCGAATAGTCGACGAATAGTGCGAATAGTCGACGAATTATGGCGCTTACATTCGCACATGTTTATGAGAGATTGCGGATGGTCCAAGGATGTCTTTTTAACCAGGTTTGTGGCTATTTTATGTCATTTTACATACCTCTTTCAACTGGCTCACCATTGGGTTGCCACAGGGCCAGCATTATGAGTGAAATTTTGATAAAAATTCGCCTATAAATTATTTATATACAGTAAAATAGTGTAAATTTATGCACTTAATAATTTATACAAACGAAGTCTAATGTTTGTTTTATACAAACTAATATTGTTTATTGTTTACACATGAATATATAGATTATCAATTATATATAAATACCATTTAATATTACTAAAAACGGATATGGCGAGTAATATCTCTACTTTTCTCGAGTTCATACACGCTATTTATATATTTAAAATAATTTGAATACATTTTTTAGATTTACTAAAAAGGATATACGAAACTCCACCCTCCCTAAGTAAATTGAAAAAAAACGAACCAGTTTTTTCAATTAAGTGTATCGCAAACTGCACAAATTGAGTTGTGTTTTCTCGAGGGACTTTGGCGTGTTATAAAAACACCAGATTATAAAAAACACTAAAGATGTTTTTCTTGTTAATTATTTTACTGTATATAAATAATTTATAGGCAAATTTTTTATCAAAATTTCACTCATAATGCCAGGGACGTAGCTATACGCTTAATTGGGGGGGGGACGAATATTCATATATTCGAGTTCACATACCGCAAAAACAATCAGAATTCAAAAGAAATCAGTCTGGCACAAGATGAATATATGAATATTCGCCCCCCCCCTCCCCAATTAAGCGGCTAGCTACGTTCCTGCGTAATGCTGGCCCTGTGGCAACCCAATGGTGAACCACTTGAAAGAGGTATGTAAAATGACATAAAATAGCCACAAACCTGGTTAAAAAGACATCCTCATAACATGTGCGAATGTTAAGCGCCATAATTCGTCGACTATTCGCACTATTCGTCGACTATTCGCACTATTCGCGACTATTCGTCGACTATTCGCACTATTCGCGACTATTCGTCGACTATTCGTCGACTATTCGTCGACTATTCGCACTATTCGTCGACTATTCGCACTATTCGTCGACTATTCGCACTATTCGCGACTATTCTCCTTTTATCAATTGCCAAGTTATTACCTCTATTAAACGGCCAGCTTGCACACTAAAAGTTGAGCTAATGTTTAATAATTTGCTTTATTTACTTAATAACACTTAAAACTAATGTTCAACACATGCCACTTGACACCTCGCTCAACTTTACAGGTCATTAAATTCAAAGCATTGTCAGCAACAAAAGTGTCGGTGTTTGCGTTGCATAGAAACGCTCTATTACTTCGCCTCAAATCCCTCCTTTTTTAACTTTTCCTTTAGCCAACTGATTGAAAAGGCATCTCCTGTGAAATGAAATTCACAGGGAATTTCCAAACCATAGCCGCCACCTCTATTCACACGCGTTCCTTTGACCACTGCTTTACCGGAGTTCGCCGCTCGTTTAAGAAACTTTGTGAGCCAGATTGCCATTAATTTTGGAACATGTCCAATGATTTCAAAGTCCTCCTTCATTTCATTCGGATGCGAGTATCGTTTTTCGGTAGATATATCATGACGACGTCGCATTGCACGTTGAACTGATCTAAGACTAAGATTTTCGTCCATTTCGTGCAAGCTTTCGCGAACAACTGCCACAGCATTAGAGTCCTCTTTGTTACTTGGTTCTCGCTTAAGATCATGTTCTTCTTCAACGTTTGGCACCCAGATGTCCATATATGCATGATAGCCTCTGATAAACGAAATTACTTTAAATGTTTCCGTGGAGGACATTTCTATGCTATGTATTTCTGATCTTTTGGCTGGCAAAATTAAGACGTATACAGGTGTGAACGGAAATGAGTGTAGCATTACAGTTGGGAGGTAAAGCGCCATAACAATGTAAGGTATTCAATTGGAAATGTCTGAGTTGACGAGTACCGCATTTTGTCAAACGTGGTAGTGAAACAAATTACGAATGTTTGAGTTGCAGAAAAGCTGTATGTAACAGGTCAGCTACCTGTTCCACTGCCGCTCCTGAAGAGACACCTGGTTGGAAAGCTGGCTCAAGTGTGTCCTTTTGTCATTCTTGCAAAGATGCAACCGAGAACATAAAAGAACAGGCAACATGTAAAGCTGGTGTTAAAACAAAGCTGAAGACCGGCCACAGTAACAGCCGTCCAACCGATCGCTGCTCAACCTTCACGAACAAGCGCAAATGTCTTGACCTGTCTGAAAAAGTTGCCGTAATCAGATTTGCTAAAGATCACCCTGATCTCGGAGCCAGAAAAATAGCAGAACACTTTCAAACTGGAAGAACACAGATCCAAACCATCATAAAAACAAGGCATCTATACTTGCTTTGCACGAAAGCACTGATGAACGAAGTCAGCAAAGCGACAGCGCACAGCCAAATATTCGGATGTGAACAAACCCGTGTGGGAGTGGTACACCATGTGTAGAAACTCTAACATACCAGTTTCCGGACCAATGCTTCAAGAAGAGGCCCTAGTAATAGCAGAAAGGCTAGAAATGATAGGTTTTACAGCATCAAATGGTTGGCTGGAAAATTCAAGAAACAACATAACATATGCAATATGACCGTGGCAGGCGAAGAGGAGGCGTGAGACCGGAAACAGTTGAAAGCTGGAGTGAAAGGGCAGGAGAAATCACCAGAGGATGGAAGGAAGAAGATGTGTGGAACATGGATGAAACTGGAAGTTTTGGCGTGGTCTTCCTGAGAAGACTCTCAGCGAAAGAGGAAAAAGATGCAGTGGCGGCAAAACGCAAAGATGCGCATCACGTGGGCATTTTTGTTAATGCCGCAGGGGATAAGGAAGATCCCATTGTTATCGGGAAGTCTGCAAAACCGCGATGCTTCAAGCATTTAAAGGACAACAAGCGTCCGTCCAAATGCAACTATTTTTCAAATGCCAAAGCCTGGATGAACACGGGTATTATGACTGAAGTTTTGTCAAAACTTAATCGTCAATTGAAGCGAAAGAACAGACGTATTTTGCTGTTTATGGATAATGCCCTTGTCATCCACAAAGCTTGAAGGACAGCTTTTCGAACATAAACATTGTGTTTTTTGCCAAAGAATACCACATCCAAGACTCAACCACTGGACGCTGGTATCATTGCCAACTGGAAAGTTAAGTACAAAAGCGATTGCTTCGCTATGTATGTGGTCAAGTCGACGGGTCCAAGAGTGCGAGCGACATTGTGAAATCTGTGAATCTTCTTATGTCCATCGAATGGGGAAGACAGGCTTGGGACGAAGTGTCCTCTGATACAATCCAAAGATGCTTCAAGAAGACGGGATTGTCTCCGCAAGAAATCGCTATCGAAGACGATCCCTTTGAAGGAGAGGAACTGCAAGATCTTCAGGAACTTCTGAGCAGATTCGAAGTGCCTTGTACTGCAGAAGAGTACATATCGACCGAAGACGATCTTGAAGTTTGTCCTGGCTACATCGACAATTCTGACCCGAACTGGAGGGAAGTTGTTCGCGAGGAATTGCTGGGAGACAATCTTAATGATTTATCCGCTTCGTCAGATACAGCGAACTCAGTAAGCGATGACGAATATGACAGAGATTTACAAGAACCTGAACTGGAGTCGTTGACGGAGGCAATTGGGCATGCTGAGGATCTGCGAAATTTTGCAATTTATAACGGATATGAGGAGCTAGCTCAATCAATATCTAAGACAAATGATTTGCTCTGTGCTTTGAAACTCAATGCACCGCGGCGACAAATGCAGATTAAGGACTATTTTAAGCCAACATAGACTGCTAATAGTAAACGTATATGGTCGAACATATTGCACTTTTCCAAATTTAAGTTGTTAGTCTTTTGCTACCGCTTTGTGTAGTTCTTGGACCAAGTTTGAAAACTCTTTTGTTAACAATTACTTCTTGATCTTTCTAAAATCTACTTATTACTGTCATCGGTGATTTATGATTGAATAAATAGACATTTGACCACGCCCAAGGCCTAATTATTGCGTACCTCTATTTAGCGGCCACCTCTATTAAGCGGCCACAAAGCCGATCCCCGAGGGTGGCCGCTTAATAGAGGTTCGACTGTAATAGCATAGGGACCCTAAATACCTGTTTAAAAGAAAGATAAATACTATTGAGAGGCAAACAGACTCTTAGTAATGCATGCTTTTACAATACAAAAATGCATGCCGTAGCCGTTCTAACTAACTTGCCAAACTCCCTAGTTTAAGATTTAAGCTTTAGTACAGAAAGAGCGTTTATATGGAATTTCATTACTTAATTAATAAATGTTTCCAAATTGTTGAAATAACCTTAGAAACAGTTATACGTAAGGCTGAAACAATGCGGTGTCTGTTTTAGGTCGACCAGTAACACCTCTTACGTGTCGCAACAACTGAACAAGCTTTCACATTGGTCAAAGGGCTCAACTTTATCATGTAAATTACAGCGTCTCCAAAATAGAGCTGTTCGCATAATTACTCGTAAAGACTATAGTGTACGTTCTAAGGAAATACTACATTCTTTACAATTTGTAAATCTTCATCGACGTAGAATGCATGCATCAGTTATCAACTATGATGTATAAAGTCAACAATAATTTGGTCCCTAATTACCTCCCTAAGTTTTTCACTAACATGGGGTCATCGAGTTTGCCGCGTCAAATATCTTAAACTTTCTATTGAATGGTTTCATGCAGCAGACGAAATAGAACATGAATTACAGTGATGCAAACATACTAAATTATACAATTTAAAGACGTTGAACATATATTGATGAAATTATTATTATTAAATTGAAAATTCAATAAGTATGTACCTCCGTTTCTCGTTCTTGTAGCCATACAAATTTCGATCGCTTGAACACCAAGCTGTTTGAAAATTACAATGTACAGAGAAATGTTTCATTAAGTGACTGAATATATCCCATGCAGGCAGTGGTGCAACTGGTCAAATTGCTATACAAATTTGTGTTATTCAAACTCTTGAGTCTTGTAGAAATGTATATTTTAAACTATTTCAGTGCATCTTTATTAGCATAGCATGACCAGTTGCCATGGCTTATAAGCTTAACCACTGAAGATGATGACTTCGTTTCACCAATAAACTAACATAGTAAAATTACTTTGTCTCTGTTGCTCACCTCATAATAAAAATCACCTACTCCTAACATTTCTGCCCAGAATCCTTTGCTCGCTAAAATAGTAAAACATTATTTTGTTCATGTTAACACCAGCTACCAGTTATATTTGTGGGTTGCGCCCAATTTTATTTCGCACATAACTACAGTACACTGTATTATATCAATCTGCAGTTGTAGTTGTTACAAAACTGTTGTGAATATTGTTATGTTGTTGCTGTTGTTGTCTGTTCATGCTGTTGCTGTTGCTGCTGCTGCTAGGTAGTTGCTGTTGCTGCTGCTGCAGCTAGGTGGTTGCTGTTGCTTTTGCTGCTGCTGCTAGGTGGTTGCTGTTGCTGCTGCTGCTAGGTAGTTGCTGTTATATTTCAAATACTGAAGGAAAACAAAGTATTTAACAATACAATCATGAAACATCATGCCTTAAATTTACAATCCTGTCGTTTTATACTTTATCTCATATTTTACAGTAAACTATAAGTAATAACTAAAGCCATACATGCTAAAGGATCAACTCCAATTCTTGCACACATTTGCTGAAAATGACCTCGAAATTCAGCATTTTTCTTGATATCTGACTTGTGTTTAGTAGCAAATTCTTCAAGGTAAGTTTTAAATGATTCCAACTGCTTGGACATCTAAATGTTGCATAATAATTTATCTTCAAGATGGAAGTGATCAATCATGATTCATATCATTTGAGGTGTTTTTATTTAAAATCACTCTTGACTATTAAACAATTTTGAGTGTATGATATAATGTATCAAACCAGCATAATTTAAAATTTAAAACAACATGCTGTTGTGATCGTTGTAGACAAAACCATTATATACTACCGTTGTATCAAAACAACAATACCATGGTAATATCCTGGTTTTGTCTTTCGCTCCTGAGTTAATATTAAAGAGGTTTGGAAATAAATTAATGTTTAAGGTGGTTAATCAAAGTAATTGTAACACTAAACCTGACTTATCTGTGCATCAGCAATAGCACTTCCTTTTTGTTCATACTTGGCCTAAATAGACAAACACATCATTCACACATTTCCAGTGTTGTAAACACTCGTTACTAAAGTAACGCATTACTAATTACTTTTTGAGTAATTTTTCGGTAATTTATTACTTTCTGTACGAAAGTAATTTTGTAACGTAATTAATGGCATATGGTAAAACGCGGACTGGACTTACACATGGACTGGACTGAGTGGTAGAACGCGGACTGGACTCATTAATAAAACGCGGACTGGACTCAAACAGGGTCATTTATATAGTAAAACGCGGACTGGACCCAATTAGTAAAACGCGGACTGGACCCAATTAGTAAAACGCGGACTGGACTCAAATAGGGTCAATTATATAGTAAAACGCGGACTGGACCCAATTAGTAAAACGCGGACTGGACTCAATTAGTAAAACGCGGACTGAACCCAATTAGTAAAACGCGGACTGAACTCAATTAGTAAAACGCGGACTGGATCCAATTAGTAAAACGTGGACTCGACTCAATTAGTAAAACGTGGACTGGACTCAATTAGTAAAACGCGGACTGGACCCAATTAGTAAAACGTGGACTGAACTCAATTAGTAAAACGCGGACTGCCCCCAAATTGCCCCCAAAGACTTTCTAAGTAGCGAAAAGCAAAGGTGATCACGGAATTTGTCAATTTGTCAACCATGTAACTCGTGAATATTTGTGCTACCGATAATATTCAAATTTTATTTGGCTTTCCTATCGTGTAAGGATTCTGGCTATACATAATTTATACTTTGGCTTGCTACAGCGAATATGAATTAACCACTGAATTAACATGTTCGACCGCAGGTTATAGTATAAATAGTTATCACAAATCCAGATATACAATTTTGAAAACTTGCTCAATTCTAGCTCAATCTTAGTCAAGAAAAGCTTACAAAGGATTTAGTGGTGATATATAGTCAAATCCGCGCAAATTATGTTATCTGAGATCGCTAGGCAGTAAATAATCTGAAAATACTCCCAGTATTTCACGAGATTTACATGATATATACATGTCGGACAAGCATTTGACATGAATTTTGAAAACAAAACACAAAATCGGTGATAAATTTTCAAATATTCGATGTATTTTATAGCTGTATTTTATGCCTAGCGACTTAGATAACATAATTTGCGAGGATTTGACTATGATTTCAACAATATCATGCAGCCATATGAAATCTAACAACACCCACTAAATTTAATTGTATTTATGTTCATTACAATGAAATTTAACCACTGAGTCTGAGGGGATTTGACACGATGTGGAATACAAAATATTCGCTGCAGTAGCAAGACAAATTATATGCAGTCAGAATCTTTAGACGATAAAATAGCCATACGAATTGGAATGGTGTTACAAACACCATTTTTTCAAACTATATTTCACGAGTAAATGATTTTCTTTCATATACAGTATTAAATTTTGCGGTGCACGGACACGCCACACTCACGGTTTAATCATCATCGTGAAGTCAAAAAATATCATTACTAAATCCCTTGTAAGCTTTCAAATAATGTTTACATTCGCTTCAATGAATATACCTTGACTCGTCGTTGTATGGCGATCTTAAATTTATATAATTTATCTAAGATTGAGCTAATTGAGCTAGAATTGAGCAAGTTTTCAAAATTCTATATCTGGATTTGTGATAACAATTTGCATGCACTAACCTGCGGTCGACACAAAGTCACATTTTACTTGTAAATAGAACATATTGACGGCAAGCCAAGTTACATATAGTCAGAATCCTTAGACGATAAGAAAGCTGAAAGCCAAATAAATTTGAATATTATCGGTAGCACAAATATTTCAAGAGTTACATGGTTGACAAATTGACTAATTGAATCCAGTCCACGTTTTACCAATGAGTTCAGTACGCGTTTTACTAATTGAATCCAGTCCGCGTTTTTTTTCTTCGCGTTTTACTAATTGAGTCCAGTCCGTGTTTTACTAATTGGCCCTATTTGAGTCCAGTGGCGTAACGTTATATCAGGGGACACCCGGTTCAAAATTTTTAAAGGCCCCCCTAGTACGGGGGCCGAAGACACAATATTCCCCCCAGAAAATTTTCAAATCTATATAGACTCTCTGAAATGCCATTTTCTGGACTTTGGGGGAAGATTTTACAGAATTCTGAGGGTCAGAAAACGACATTTTATCATTTGGAAATTAGTAAGGTTACACCATAAATCTTTAAGTTGCAGCAATTTTGTTGCTCACATTACTTCACCTTTACCTCCATTTAAGGTATTTGAACCGTGTCTTGATGCCTTGCAATTTCCCTACCCCCCGGGTGTGTAGTCTTGAAATTATTGAAAATTACCCATGCCCCAGGGGCGAAGTTAGGCTAAAATCTCCCTGTATTTCCCCAACTTTGTCCAGGGATTACCCCCCGTGGGGATGTCATGACAATGATAGGTGCATAAGCCAATTAGATTTAGGCACCAAAATCTAAGTACACTATTGTAAGCACCATTTCACATGCATCTCCTCTCATCTCATCTACTGTATTTCATGCAGTAAATGTGGCATGCTCTATATTGGTGAAACTGGTAGATATTTAAGGATAAGGTTTGGTGAGCATTGTCGTGCTGTCGTAAACAATGATGCTAAACAACCTGTTGCCAGACATTTCAACACTGGCAATCACAGTGTTTCAGATATGAAAATTCGAGCTCTGTGTCCCATTTCTGGCAGCAATGATAGCCGCAAAAGGCAAGAAATGGATCTCATTTCCCAACTTCGCACAGTTCATCCTCTCGGCATTAATGAGGGCTTCTCTTACATTTAACTCCTATCTGTTTATGCCTGCCATCAGCAGATACTCTACATCTCACCTCATCTTATATTATTATATAGTTCCTTAATTTCTGTCTTTCTTGCTTTGTTCACTTCTCCTTATATGCTAATATATTTTGTGATGTGATTTCTATATTTTCTTTATAGTTTGTTTTGATTAAATCCATCTGATTGGTTTATTTTTTATCACGTGATCGTTTTTGTATTCACTATAAAAGCACATGTTTCCCCCCGACCCATTCTACTAACTTCCAGACGAAGGGCCTTCGCTCGAAACATCGAAGTTCTCATTGTATTTTTCAGGTAGTTTTACACAACAGTCAACCGCCACATCTATTTTTTAGTCAACTACAATTTATCCCCCAAAAAGGTTAGGCATAGTTATTAATGTAAATGTCTTAGGAACCATCAACAAATAGACCTCGTCCCGTTCCATGGACTTTGTCTGTATCCCTATCACAGACCATTTAATGTCTAGTTTGCACAGAAAAGTCAGTTTTCCTCCCAATTATTGAATAATCACGGATATTGAGCAAGTGACAGTGTGACACAGAACAAGTCCACAAAGTGGGATGGAATCTATTTGCAGGGGCGCCGGAAGGAAGCCGAAGCGGCGGGGGCAGCCCCATGAAAGGGGCGCAAGAAATTTGTAGGGGTGTCCGGGGATATCCTCCCCCGGAAAATTTTTTGAATCTACACTCTCTGAAATGCCATTTCCTGCATTTTTAGTGGAGATTTTACATAATTCTGATATTATAAAACGCAATATAAAATACACAAAAGGATGAAAGTCTACACATTTTTAAGATGATACACATATAAATCATACATTCAGATTTCCAGTTCATATAAACCTATATACGAACTGTATATTTCCAATTTATATAAACCTACGAGGGCTAGCCCGGTCACAATAATTTATTCATTTCAATGCACTTTATTGTTAAGAAAAAGGGCAACCGGTTGCCCCCGCGTGCCCCCGTACTATAAGGGCAGCGGGGGCAGCTGCCCCCGTGGCTCCAGCGCCCCTGTCTATTTGTTGACGGTCCCTCAAACAGTCTTACCAACTAATGAACTGGACCCTAATGGATAGTGTGTACAATATAGAGTTAATAAATGTATCATGTTTTTCAGTATGTAATAATAATAACTTTCTTTGAGTGTCAACTGAAATAGCAGTTAATTCCACTATTAAAATGGTGACACTATATGATGTCATGATGACAATATTAAAATTGACTCTGATATTGATGTTCCCTTTTTTGTAACTACCTTTGCTAATCTTTGTTTGTTAATAGCACCAATACCACCAGGTCCACGTCTCATTGTCTTGCCGGGTATTTATTTCAAATAAAACGGCAATCTTGAAATATGATTAAAGTTTTTCTGAGCATTTCATTCTATTTACATTTTCTTTCATTTCGTACATATTAGGGATAATTGGATGTTAACATGGTAAGCGGGACTATAAGGAACAACCTTGGACACAAGCATTGAATGAATAAATCATAGAAATATTTATAGATATCTATTATTTATTTATTTCTATGGAATAAATCAAGAATAGATAGATAGATATTATTGTCATTTTGTTTCAGATAGCGATGAAAACATCTTGTAAAATTCAAGGTATAGTTAAAACAAAATATCTTCCTTCAGTGTTTGTTTTTTCCCTATATTTTCTTGATAAACTCTGAAAAATTAACTCTTGCCTGGTTGCTGTAGTTCATGGTTACCCCCCAATTACCCTGTATGTCCTACAACATCGTGTATTGTGTTTCAAAAATCAAAATGGCTGAAGATTTACACGTGAAAGGAAAGGATCTCAAAGATTTAAAGGTTTGTTTGACCATTCTAAGTCTAGTTATATACATCGTTATGATAGAATATGAAAGAAATTATCACTGGTATTTATTTAGGTGCATATTAGAAGTGTAAAGTCGTTGATTATTTGAAAAATTAAGTAAAATACTATCATAGTCACCCAATGATGGCAAATCTTCTTATATTATTTCTTCTTATATCTTCGTATATTATTATAAGAAGTTTTTTTGGGAGCAAATTTCTTCTTATATCTTCTTATATTATTTTATTTTTTACAGCTTTGTAAAATAATTCGAAATTGTAAAATCAGTAAATTTACTTAATTTAGTAATAGATTGTAGCAGAATTAATGAATTATCAATACAATTAGCAAATATTTACCCACCAGTGAAGTAAATGCATTTAATGATCAAATTTTGATTTCACTTGCCGATTTGGTATCTTGGTTGCATGTAATAATATTATATTCTAAACCAATATATCCACCATCTTGGAAAAAGATAGAGACTGGTGACTACTCGGTCAATTGGTAATTCGGTTTATTTCCCTGTTGGCCTCAGGCAAAATTCGTTAAATTGTAAAAACAAGGCAAATATTTTAATAAAAAGCATTAAATAAGACTTAAAGAGATGTTCAGCATTTGTCAATCTTTCTAGATATATAAGGTAACTATAAATAATTGTTTATAATATTCAAATCATGTGCCAAAGCTCAAATACAAATGTGCTGAACATGTGCATTCCTTGTAACCATGGCAACGAAACTGGAAGCAACGACTCACATTTTTTACTGGGTTTTTTTCTGTGTTGCTGTAGTTTAATCAGAATTTATTTAAAATAAAAGTGTGTTGTTAGTTGACACTTTACATAAAATAGCACTTACAGTATTTACTGAAATCTTGCGAAAAACTACTAGAACAGCGTGTTTTTTAAACTTTTGTAAATTTGTAGTTATGAAAGCTAAAAAAACATAAACTAGTTTGAAATTGCAGTTAAAAATTGTATATCCACTGACTTTTATATCTATTCGGATTTTGCTCCCACTTTCAGCTCTGTGTGTTGCCATGAGCAATACAGAGTCAGTCAGAGATGGGAACGGAAAACGAAAACCTGGAACTGGAAGAAGAGTTGCAAGTGATTGAGCCTGGGGCTGAGAAAGTCCGCCAAACTAAGCGCGGAAAACCTGTCCATCCGATCTGGAGCAATGCGTTTGACCAAGAAGATGTGCACTGCATGCGGAGTCCCAACAACGCTGTTTGCAAGCATTGTAAAACATCTGTTTGGCACCAACACTAAACACTCTCTGTTGAATCCCATGTGTAAATGCCAGCCATTTAAGAAAATGATGATGGACAAAGCAGTACAGACTGGTGGAATAGCGGCGTCGATGGAGTTTCCAAGAAATCGAAAGTGGCCAGCTCAAGTTCAACCATCCTTTGGCAATTTGGCGCAGTCTTCGATGAGATTGTTTGCTATCCCGAATTTCAACGCCACTGAGCAGAAGAAGTTTAACCAAGAGATGGCTATGCATTTCTATTGCACAGGAACAAGTTTTGTACGCGTCGAAGACCCCTATCTTCTTCGGGCTATTCAATTGCTGCGACCAGGTGCACGGTTACCGACACGGAAGCAACTAGCTGATGATAGTTCTGGCGGCTTGCTGGAGGTTTGTTACCAGAATGTCAAGACGGAAGTCAGTAGGCTGTTATCCGTTAGCACACAGTATGTCTGCATCGCCAGCGACGCATGGTCCAGTGTATTAAACGAGCCAATAGTCAACTACATGGTAGTGTGCCCAACCAAGTCACTATTTTTAGAAGCTGTTCACACCGAAGCTCAAGCGCAATGGCATGACGCAGAATGGCTCGCCACCGATATAATTTGTGTGATAGATGGCATTGGAGATAACGCTGGTTGCGTGCCAGATAACACGGCAGCAATCGTTTCCCAATTCTTCCATGGCTGTGTGTCTCATGGACTGAATCTTCTGGTCAAAGACATTTTTGCAGCCAAGAAGAAGCAGCCTGAAGGCGGTGGCCCTCCTCAATATCCAGATGGATACCCCTTCGAAGATCTGTTACTCTTTGCTGACGACTGCAAGGATGTTGTTCGTTCTTCCACAACCACCGTGCTCCAATGGCTAATCTGAAGAAGGCGCTGCATTCGTCCAAGTTAGGGGGTCTTGTCCGTCCAGCGCCGACTTGATGGGCACAATCCAGGGATGCTTCAAATCCCTACGAGCAGCAGACCACGTTTTGAATGGGTTGGTATCTCAGCGTGTCACAACTGGAAACGCCAATCAGATGGAGAAACGTGCGGCGATTAAGAAGATCATTACCGATCCCGACTTCATCATCAAGCTATCATAGAATGGGTTATTTGAAAAAAAGGCAACAAAGATGTTGACCAAGTTCTCGTCATCTTGAAAAACTGCAAGTTTTTGTATTCTTATTGTGGAAGCTCACTATAACATGCCTGCTTATGATGTGAGATCAGGCATCTTAGATGGATATGCATGTCATATGCAATGTATCAATTACAGTATGATGAAAGATCCTCAATATAACGTGCTTTTATCTATAATGTAGTCTGCACTATGAATCCCAACTACTTGTTATAATGAAACTCCAATATAATTATTAAAGGTAGAAATCAATATTTTTATAGATAAAGTTTATTTATTACAGGTGGTAGAGTTAAAGAAAGAACTACATGAGAGAGGCTTGAGCATAACAGGACACAAGAGTGATTTAATAGCTCGTCTGGAAGAGTATCTATTAAAACAGGGTATGGTAAGATTAAATTTTATAGCCTGTCATATTAGCGAGGCTGTTCTTCAGGCATCATTAAAATGTGCGAGTGCACAAGCGTCGCTTGCAGGCAACTTTTGCATTTTTGCAGGCACATTCTAAAATCTTGACATTTTAACAATATTTATACCTCAGTCTCAAAACCTAAAATATGATGCATTTTTGCAGGGACATTTTGAAGTTTTGCTTGCAGGCACTAAATAATATTAATGAGCCCTGCTGTTCTTGCCAACCTACTACTGACAAAAATAAGTATAGAGTATTTTGCAACTCTTATAAAAATAATTATATGCAGTTCAGATGTTAAATATTTTTCTCTGATCACTACTACTCTAGATCAAACTGAACAAAGGAAATCAGTATCATTAATGTGTTGATTGAGTTGATTTCATGCTAAACTCTCATTAATGGAGTCAACCTTTTTACACTGAATTCAAAACACATACAGGCTACAGTACAGTACTTTGATGTTTGAAATCACTATTGATAATAAACTCCTTGTTTATAAATGATATCATTTTCTTTGTTGTTCAGGAGATGATCAGGAAGAGATTGAGGTTGAAGTAGGTGTATTTGACAGTGAGATTGAGAATATTGGAGGTGATCTTGAACAAGAAATTAGTGAAGATACTTTTGATGAACAAGATAGTGGAACTGAATCTAAGAATGAACAGTCAGATGAAAAGGTGTGTGTGAGTACAACCAATAACCTAGGACCTTTACTGTTTTAGTATACAATAAAGATTTGTGGTAACTGTCGCAGGATAGGCTCTCTGAGTCTGTATTTTGTATCAAATTTTGCTTATAGTTTACTCTTTGAATTTTCTATTCCTAGTCTGATATACCAACTGAGAATATTCCACCATCTTCTGATGATCTAGCTAAAGTTGAAGACAGTCTGTAAGTGATAGAGGAACCACTGATTGCACATATTTGTACCGCACAGAGGTCCAGAGGATGGAATGTAATCAGAATATTCATTTTTACTGTTCTCATCAAACACAATCTATTTTGAATGATCTGATTATAGAGTTGCTCCCATCGGGATATTTTCGTAATCGCTTAATTATCGATAAATCATATTGACTAAATTAAATCATCACACGCCCAAAACGTGACATAATTAACGAGAAAACGTGACATTTCGAAAGGTAAACATCGTGAAAATGTTTTCATACTCGACCGTTTTTTGCAATAATGACTTGTTTCAATAGGCCTATCTTATATTGACTGCAATAAAAGCACCAGAATATTTATCTCTTCACATTCTCCTAATTCCAGAAAATAAAGTTTAGGTCAATATCATGCTGTGCATGGTTCTCAATGATCCGATTATTGTTAAGAATAATCGATTAATCGGGAGCAGCTCTATCTGATCAGTAATAACATCATCCTCGTACCCAGGGCATTTGCTCCCCCCGAGCCAAATACCCTGGTATGAGCTGGTCACGTGAACCCAAACAATTTATATTACTAAGGGGGGGTAGGTGATTTCTAGTTTTCTTCTCAGCCTGTTCGCAGGTGCGAGTAGGTTATTCAGGCGCCATTATTGCGAATGTAAATCCAAACAAAGAGGACATGTTTTTGTCTTGTCTTTATTCCACTGTAAACAATATAAATAATATAAATTATATAGCAATATAAATCTTAGGCCAAAACAAGCAAAGTGTTTGGAGGCGCTTTTTAATAGGAGAGATACTGTCGCTGTTTTACCGACTGGATACGGTAAATCTTTAATTTACCAATTGCTCCCAACACTGCTTCATTTTGCTAAAACAAAGCCGAAAAAATAAATCAATTAGCTAATGTAAAGTATCAATTTACGACCATTTATCATCATAACTTTTTAATCTTAGAGCCAAAGTATTCGATATAGTTGTTGGGACTAATTTGAAATTGCTTGGCAATTCAATTACAAAAGTTAGGTACAACAATTTTAGTTCATCTCGTCCAATTCAGGAAGCCGGTTTAATTTTGTTTTTTCTTTTACTGGACATTTTAACACATAATTTGATGTACGAAAATACAATAAGGCATAACAAATGTACATGAAATCAGGTTTATTTAATACAAAGGATTTAGTAAAATGCGATTTGTTTTTATTGCGGACGAAGTTGTCGTAAAAGCATTAAAGCCAATTTGCGTCTATTATATGGCCGCTTCCGTTTGATATGATGAGTTAACACTTGTATATACGAGTGTATCTAATTATCAAAACCCGCAAACTTAAAATAAAAAGAAACAAGGGTGACATATGGTAAAAACAAACAAAGCCTAACGAAACGCTTTGCAAGCATATTTATATTTTCCAAGTCTACTCTGGCTCTGCACGCACTTTTTACTTTAACGCATAGCGAGTTTACAGAAAGGATTAAACTAAAAAAATGTACAGTACATCTAATAAACTATAATTTCCCAAACTTACCGTATTTTCTTTTGAGGAAAATGAAAGGGATCGTCGACTTGAAGTTGCTTGTTGTTGGACCCTCTTTGCTGTTGGCAATATTGAAGGCGACGGCTCGGAGCATCTTTTCGCTCTCGATTGCGATTTTAAAACGTTTTGGCTTTTCGAGATTATCTCTTTAAAAGTTTTATAATTAGAGAGCCGTCTCTGGCAAGGTCTGCAGATATTTTGAGGCAGATTTGGGTCTCGTACGAGAGAATCGCCCAGACAATCTTCAGCGAGTTTTAGAATATTCGCGTTCGCGTGTCTAAATAACTTTTTGACGTGAGTCACATCACAAATATTTAAACATAAACGGCAGCACGAGCTTTGATTTTTTCACCAGCACTGTAAAACCTTTTTGGAGTATCTAACGCTTTTGACATGTCCAGGTGCATACGCGAGCTGTGTAACTTTGAAGATACAATGGCTATTGTTTACATTTATAGCGTGTTCTAATTAGTTGTGTATACTCACTCCCCCGACCCTAATGAACAATATTCTATTTTACCCAAAATCTGGGGGTCACGTGACCAGCTCATACCAGGGTATTTGGCTCGAGGGGAGCAAATGCCCTGGGTACGAGGATGTAATAACATTTCATACTTTGCACATTACAATCCAATCACGCATTGTTTTATTTTAACATTCTGCAAAGCCAAGGGGCTATTTGTAGTGACATGTTGACACTAATTTTGTTGTAGGAATTTTATCAAAACTGTTGAAGAACCTAAAAAAGTTTCAATAGATTTATCAAAAACAGACAAAGAGGTAAATATTGAAGATTTCTTTCATTCTTACTTTTCACAGTTCTACTCAGGAGATTTTGCATTTTGATGGCTGAAGGGAATAACTGACTTATTTAGTTGAATTTAATATCTATAAGTATTTTGGCATACTGAATAGAAGTTCTCCAACTGAGTACTGATTTTGTTTAGAAGTCTTTTTCATTTTGTCTGAATGTATTTTGTCCATTTTGTTTAGAGGAAGGTAAACAGACAAGAACGGTTTGGTATTCCTTTAAATGAAAAACAAAAGAAACTAGCAAGAGCAGAAAGGTAAGTACTATTTACAACATGAGCGCTCGTGTTGTATCGGATATACAAACTCGAGACGAAGGCGAGCGTTGTATATCCGATACAACACGGATGCGAATGTTGTAAATGGCTTGTGAAACGTCTTGATGAGAACATTCGTATTCTTCAACAATTTAAAATAAATTAATGATATTTGGTGAGAAAATTGAACTTAAAGTTTATGTAAATCAGCATGATTCTGTATCAGATATACAAACTCCTTCACGCTAATGATTTATTTTGTGTTTTCTTCATGAATATATATTATAGAACTTGTGGTATCATTTAGTTATAAATAGCAAAAAGTGATTACACAGTATTACATATTGCAGTGTAATTTATCCACACAGTTTGAGTGAGTGTAATACGTTTTGTGTAAATTATTTTACTATAATTTTATTCAGACATAACTAGTGTGAAATAATTTCAACATATAATATTGATAAACATAGATTTGGTGCTGATGAAAAAAGTGATGGAAGTAAAAAACTTGGAGGATTTACAAAAGTATGTGTCTGGCAAATATTTGTATTTTATCATCAGTGAATGTTTAAATTTATAGATTTTGATATTATAATTTTGATAAATATTAGTCTTTTCTCCAATCTTTCTTTGCTAGGATTCAGCAGATATAGAAAAGTTATCACAAAGAGCTGAACGTTTTGGAGCAGTTTCGCCTATTGTCACCAAGGTATTGTGTAAAGACTTCACTTGTAGCCCAAGGCGTTGTTATAATCACAGCGGCAGCCAACTTTAAACGTGGTCCATTAAAACCCCCAGATCTTTTTAGTGAATAAATGGCCTAATTTATAGGAAAAGATAGTTCGTCTCTTAATTTGCATAAAAATGCGTCAAACAGACAAGACAACAATCTACGTCATGTACTCAGATCAACTTTCGTTGACGGATAATCCGTCTATGTATATTGACCCACACTACTAACTTCCAGACGAGGGGCCTTCACTCGAAACGTCGAAGTACTTGTTGTGTTTTTCAGGTAGATACAAACACAGTATATCCATCTTAAGTATAATTGGGCCAATGATTTCATATTTTAGACTGTTGAAGAAGAAAAAATCAAAAAGAAAAGAAAGATTTGGTGTTTCAACTTCCGGCATGTCTTCCGATGCTGAGGTGCGTACTTTATAACATTTTCATGCTGTGCAGGAGGTATATAATTCCCAGTTCATTATTTTCTTTCAGACGAGGAAAAAGATGCGGGCAGAGAGGTTTAAACAAACTTAGTTCGATATTCACAAGATGACGTCACGACCACTGTTCACACCTGATATCGAGGCTGTTATTCGTTCAAATCTGCAGGAGTTGCAAGATTTCTGTATTCGATCAATTTAATGCAACAAACTGAATTGTAGTAGACGATTTGGGTTCACTTCATATAAAGTTCACAATGTTCGCATGTAATGGTTCAAACTGTATCTATTGCAAAATATTTTTATATCTACAGCCAGTACAGGCCTGTAGTTTTTCAACCGCTTACGCACGTGCCATCCATATAATTGTAGCCCGCATACAGTAGCTGGCAGTTCTGAAGGTGTTGAGGCGCGGGAAAGCGAAAATTAAAGGAGTTCTACGCAGGCTATATAACTATAATTGTAAGACGTTGTGTTGTTTCGTTATGTTTTACGCGGTATATTGAACAGCAAGGTTTTACATTTAGATGGCTTGTCAACCTTGGCAACCGCCAGAAGTCGGAAATAAAATACTTGATATACAAACTGCTGTAAAACAGGATTAATATACTATATTTCAAGATTGTCAAAAATATATTACAATTGCACAAAGAGAACTACACGTATCAGTAAAAAAAACATATTCTAGGTAGATGGTGGCATTGTACAAACATTTTATAGTATAAATAGTTAAATACTGCAGCATTCATAGCAAGAACACAAATTTACAACCGTTCATATCATTATTTTCTATCATTCATCACTCAACTAACTATCAAGAAAGAAAACATGTACACAGAAAAATAGATCCCGAATGCAGACTTTACTAATAGTTCCTGGAAATTCAAGTTTTTGGGGGAATATCTATTAAGTACAGTTTGAAGAATGTCGTGCCTAATATACTGCAATAAATTTGCTTTCATATTATTTCTCTGCAACATATTATCTTTCACGGAAAGATTAAGATCAAATATACATGGTTCACTTTTTAAGAAAATCTGAACAACGAAGAAGGTAAATGACAACAATATGTATAATCAAGTAGCCGAAAGCAATAAAATATAAGCAAGGTGCTTCAGTGTATCCCAAACATTCCTATCAATTTATAAACCTGTTTTCATTTGGTCATGGCGGAGCATGTCAAAGTGGTGTCAATGTAAGTACAGGTCCGTTCAAACCAATCCAACATGTTCGTCCAACATCATCCTATCTTGTTGGATACAACATTCACTTGCTGGGTCTGTTTGAACATGTTTCGTAATGTTGGCTATAATGCTGGATCAGGTTTGACCTTATTCCAAATTTTCATCCAACATTGTTAGACGATGTTGGAATGGTTTGAACGGGCCTTAATAGATATATCTCTGCAATCAATATACAGAAAAGACAAAGATAGATCCTCAGATCGGCGAAGATGACTTGGACACAGCTGCGACCAAATGGAAACCAGGCCAAGATACTATTCCCGCTTGCATGTGCGTCCCACGTGCGATGTTCGATTTATTTTGAAACGAGTGCCCATGATCTTGGCGTGAGAATTTCCATCAGTGAGTCCTGTAAAAATAAATGACGAAAAAACATGAAAAGTAAGACTATTTGTTAACATGACAAACGAGAGAAATTGCAAGTTGAAATTTTATATGACGCAACAACGATATTTATACGTGTTACGGCATGCAAAATAACACAATTGCATGTATAAATATCAGTTGTTGGCTGTGAAAATGTCGCTCTTTCCGAGAAAGTAGCGGTTTTTTATAAACAATAAGCTTCGGGTCTTTAGGATCAATCTACCTGAAAAATTCAACAAGAACTTCGACCTTTCGTCTGGAAGTTACTACCTTTCCAATGTTCCTCAAAATAACCGGAAATTTTCCGACATGCAGGCTTTTGTCTGGGTTGGTTTGCCAGCTGGCCATTGCAGTACTGCTAGCCTGACTGAGTGCTGACTGTTGCTACTAATACTAGCCTGACTAGTCTAGTACTTACTGCTTTGCAATGTTTTATTCAGTGTTTCACTTTCAATCTTCCTCAATGCCAGTGAACCTTCCTCACGGGTGGTACCCGCAGCTTTTTGGGAGCAGTTACATATTACACTATAGTATTCTACCTGCTTTTGCTACAGACCAGTCCGTGCACATGTGCAACTTCCTACGGCACTCGTGGCGATATTCACTTTTGCTACGGACCAGTCCGTGCACATGTGCAACTTCTTACGGCACTCGTGGCGATATTCACTTTTGCTACAGACCAGTCCGTGCACATGTGCAACTTCTTACGGCACTCGTGGCGATATTCACTTTTGCTACGGACCAGTCCGTGCACATGTGCAACTTCTTACGGCACTCGTGGCGATATTCACTTTTGCTACAGACCAGTCCGTGCACATGTGCAACTTCTTACGGCACTAGTGGCGATATTCACTTTTGCTACGGACCAGTTCGTGCATATGTGCAATTTGGTACGGCACTTAGTGGGGGTAACTTCGTTAGCCGAAGTTAGTTCGGGAGCCGTTACATTCGGAATTCTACGGGACAGATAATTTGCCTTACTGACATTACAGTATTCTACTTACGTTCTTCTTTGGGTTATCCTGTACTGCATACCATTCCAGACAGTAAAGTACCATCAACAAACCACTGCCAATGATTATAGTTACCCACATAAACACATTCCATACAGGAGAGACATTGCTGCCTTTCTTTGGTTTCAGAAATACAAATGAAACTGCAAGAAAACGAGAAGATATGTGGACTAACTGAGGGTTGCACTTTCCACGGTGACCGTGGCGTGAGAAAATACCTACAAACTTGTAAGACACAATCACTAAAACACAACATTAATACTGGAAATATAAATACAGAATAAAGTTTATGTTTACCTCCAATACCGAAGAACATGATAAACAGAACAGGAAAGAAAAAATTAAATGTTACAATTAAGACGTATTCATGAACGATGGCGGAGAGGAAGAACGTAGTAATCATGGCGATGTTACGATTTCCACAGAATATCTAGAAAATTATTTATTCATATCAGTTATGATTGTGAAAAACATTCTTAACTGCTTTCCATTGCATATATCTGTGGTTGTTACACTGGACTTTTTAACGAACAACATATAACAGTATTATTATACGTTGTATTATTGCACGAGAATGTATTTAAAGTGTCCGGCATTTAACCCCAAATCTGATTTTCGGTATGTGTAATATTTATCTTTATAGCAATAAAACACATTTTGCTCACGCAACTTTTCCACTGTCAAAGTTGCCGGATATGACGTCATTAGATGAATTGCAAATTAGTTTGCCTTTGCTTTTTTGCTGCAAAAATTCATCAAGTGACATCATATCCGGCGACTTTGATAAGATGAGGTTTCTTACTATATTGAAAAACTTATTAGAATGACCCAAAGTTACATAATTTATACCAAAAACCATATTTTATTGGGATAGTAGCATTTTAAGTTACATCTTAATGACAATCTTAATAAATTATCTGTCTTGTGAATACTAATTATGTGGATCTGTATCACTAGGTAGGTCAATATACCATTATTCAATATTCACATGTAAGCTCGCTTCAAATGTAAATACCTCGCATCTACTTGGTTCATGGAAAGAAATTTTACTACATTACCAAATTATAAAAAAATACGAAGTAGTTACCCAGTGAAAGTCTCTGTAAAAATAAGCATATAACCAATCATGAACGACAACATTCCAAGTTCGGTAATAGTCCGCATACGATGACGCATTCCACCAATCCTAAAGAAATCATTGTTCATATTAAAGTGGCGATCAAGTCTGGTCTGTTCGTGTTTTGTTTACAATATACGTTTTAATAATAGATAACTGAATAATATTTCCATTCTGTGGACTCGACAATGGAATTTTTATTTAATAAGTAAAAGCGTTAACAAAGCTTATCCACTGGCGGACACCTGGGGGGGGCAGAGTGGCGGACACCTAGGGGGGGGGCAGAGTGGCGGACACCTGGGGGGGGGGGCAGAGTGGCGGACACCTGGGGGGGCAGAGTGGCGCGACCGCTCATGAGTTCTTCTTCAAGTCTGACAACTACCAAAAGTAAGGAGTCAAATATTTTTACTATGTAGGAGACACTTTACCTTGTAAAACATTCTATCAGCAAACTTCAGCATCTCAGCAAAAGCATTTAACCAAGAATGTAGGATACAAAAGAATCCTAAGACTAAGACCAGAGTTCCCGGTAACATGGCATTGAAAACAGAGAGTACAAAACGTCTACATAAATATAAATATTACTGCAATTGAAGCGAGAAAACACATGTTGAGTATTCAACTATTCACCATGCCTGTAGATTCTATACGGGCGCAGCCGCAGGGTTCTGGGGTCCAACAGGCTGACCAAAATTGCCTAGGGACAAAAATGGGTCCAGAAACGAAACTCCAGGTGACTCGGGGGCAGATCCCCCACCTTGATGATGAGTTTTGGAGTAACTCCAGGCTCCACATGATTTTTGGAGTTGTTAGCCGAAACTCCAAGTTACGATAGCTAGCTCCACTGCTTTCACAAGACTTTTGGAGCCTGTGACTCCAGAATTCTTGATTCAAATAAGTTTTGAAGCACACATTTTTAATATGGAGTTAGCCCCTTAGACTATGGAGGTAGCCCCTTAGACTATGGAGTTAGCCCCTTAGACTATGGAGGTAGCCCCTTAGACTATGGAGGTAGCCCCTTAGACTATGGAGGTAGCCCCTTAGACTATGGAGGTAGCCCCTTAGACTATGGAGGTAGCCCCTTAGACTATGGAGGTAGCCCCTTAGACTATGGAGGTAGCCCCTTAGACTATGGAGGTAGCCCCTTAGACTATGGAGTTAGCCACTTAGACTATGGAGGTAGTCCCTTAGACTATGGAGTTAGCCCCTTAGACTATGGAGGTAGCCCCTTAGACTATGGAGGTAGCCCCTTAGACTATGGAGGTAGCCCCTTAGACTATGGAGGTAGCCCCTTAGACTATGGAGGTAGCCTCTTAGACTATGGGGGTAGCCCCTTAGACTATGGGGGTAGCCCCTTAGACTATGGAGTTAGCCCCTTAGACTATGGAGGTAGCCCCTTAGACTATGGAGGTAGCCCCTTAGACTATGGAGGTAGCCCCTTAGACTATGGAGGTAGTCCCTTAGACTATGGAGGTAGCCCCTTAGACTATGGAGGTAGCCCCTTAGACTATGGAGGTATAGCCCCTTAGACTATGGAGGTAGCCCCTTAGACTATGGAGCCCCTTAGACTATGGAGTGGCCCTTAGACTATGGAGGTAGCCCCTTAGACTATGGGGTAGCCCCTTAGACTATGGAGGTAGCCTTAGACTATGGAGGTAGCCCTTAGACTATGGAGTTAGCCCCTTAGACTATGGAGGTAGCCCTTAGACTATGGAGGTAGCCTTAGACTATGGAGGTAGCCCCTTAGACTATGGAGGTAGCCCCTTAGACTATGGAGGTAGCCCCTTAGACTATGGAGGTAGCCCCTTAGACTATGGAGGTAGCCCCTTAGACTATGGAGGTAGCCCCTTAGACTATGGAGTTAGCCCCTTAGACTATGGAGGTAGCCCCTTAGACTATGGAGGTAGCCCCTTAGACTATGGAGGTAGCCCCTTAGACTATGGAGGTAGTCCCTTAGACTATGGAGGTAGCCCCTTAGACTATGGAGGTAGCCCGTTAGACTATGGAGGTAGCCCCTTAGACTATGGAGGTAGCCCCTTAGACTATGGAGGTAGCCCTTAGACTATGGAGGTAGCCCCTTAGACTATGGAGGTAGTCCCTTAGACTATGGAGGTAGCCCCTTAGACTATGGAGGTAGCCCCTTAGACTATGGAGGTAGCCCCTTAGACTATGGAGGTAGCCCCTTAGACTATGGAGGTAGCCCCTTAGACTATGGAGGTAGCCCCTTAGACTATGGAGGTAGCCCCTTAGACTATGGAGGTAGCCCCTTAGACTATGGGGGTAGCCCCTTAGACTATGGGGGTAGCCCCTTAGACTATGGGGGTAGCCCCTTAGACTATGGGGGTAGCCCCTTAGACTATGGGGGTAGCCCCTTAGACTATGGAGTTAGCCCCTTAGACTATGGGGGTAGCCCCTTAGACTATGGGGGTAGCCCCTTAGACTATGGAGGTAGCCCCTTAGACTATGGAGGTAGCCTAGACGATGGGGTAGCCCCTTAGACTATGGGGGTAGCCCCTTAGACTATGGAGGTAGCCCCTTAGACTATGGAGGTAGCCCCTTAGACTATGGGGGTAGCCCCTTAGACTATGGAGGTAGCCCCTTAGACTATGGGGGTAGCCCCTTAGAGTATGGGGTAGCCCCTTAGACTATGGGGGTAGCCCCTTAGACTATGGGGGTAGCCCCTTAGACTATGGAGGTAGCCCCTTAGACTATGGGGGTAGCCCCTTAGACTATGGGGGTAGCCCCTTAGACTATGGAGGTAGCCCCTTAGACTATGGGAGTAGTCCCTTAGACTATGGAGTTAGCCCCTTAGACTATGGAGGTAGCCCCTTAGACTATGGGGGTAGCCCCTTAGACTATGGAGTTAGCCCCTTAGACTATGGATGGTAGCCCCTTAGACTATGGAGTTAGCCCCTTAGACTATGGAGGTAGCCCCTTAGACAATGGAGGTAGCGGTGGTCCATTATAGCTCCCTAATTTCTGCAGCTATGTATTCACACTAAGTTGGAAAACTGTAAAATTAGTTTAACGGCAAACTCTCAAGTCAAACTTACTTCAAATTCGGAGGATTCTTGCCAGTGTCTCTGAAAACAGGCACGCAGAAACGAGCAAAAATATAGTAAGTGTAGAAAACACAACCAACAACCTGCGCAAAGTTAGAAACGACGTACTTCCAGCGGATCTTGGGAGTTCTATAAACGCAAAAGACGAAACAAGATTACCAAAATAACAAAAATTGCTTTTGCATAACGTCTCTGAACACAAAAAGAACGTGCAAGGTAAAATTTTCAGATACTATAAGCAGTAACTACTAGCATTTCTTCTATCATTTTTCAGGTATTTTATTCGAGTTTGATAACTTTGACGCGTGATATATAGCAGGAGAAAGAATGACTTTGAACTTTTTAAGTCTGAACTATTAGAATACCTAGTTGACAATCAGGACTAATGTATTTTATCTTATGTATTTGAACTTTTTTTAGAATTTTATATACCGTACATCATAGATATTTTAGTTTTAAATAGTTGGTGTGATATGATTTGTAGATTTTACCGACTTAATTATATGTAGATCAGTTCACTTTTCATATTAACAACCACAATCTAAACATAGGAGTATCTTGCCTTTAAACTATTCCTAATCCTGAACATTATAGGCCACCATTATCCTAACCGTCATCCTAACTCTTATCCTAACCTAAACCTAACCCTTACCACAATCATAGTCTAATATTAACTAACGTAAAATTGGGCATCAAAGTTATTGTGACATTGTTTCGGGACATTTAGAACGAGATATACACAGAAAGTCAGATCCACTAATCAGACATTGCGCTGAGATTTCTAGCGATGAAATGTTGATACGTTACTTACTGTTGAAATTTGATTGAATATATATACGCTACTTACTGTGGATATGAATCTCTATAGACAAGAGTTGGAGCAAAAAGAAAGTAGAGAAACTGACTAAAGCCAGGAATGTTGTTATTATTAGATTTCATTGTAACATCATCATTATATCCTTCGTCATCATCTGTTTTTTCATCATCACTGTTCTTTTTATCATCACCTAAAATTCAGTAACAACATATATTCTATAATCATAGAAGAAATTAAGTCGCAAAACGAGGTTAGCCGGAACGCCATAAAAGGAAAGAGGGGAGACTCTCGTCAAATGGCACTTTACCTGCTATATTTGTGGACTATCAAGAACACCTCAGAGTCTACTACAGGTAACATTATTTATAATAAGTATTTTAGCCTTCCTTCATTGATGCTAGTCATTCATAGCCTACGCCGTAGACGCCAGCACTTACACCGTAGGCTAAGTCATTCGAGGAACTCGCCAAGATAGATGAGGTGCATTGGATTTGATATGCATTTTTACAACAATTAGTATACTTAGATAATACACTGTTTTATGCCCTAATTCGTACACATTGTTCCAGTGTTCATTGTATATATACGTACATGATAATGAATATCTCAACATTTATGGAATGAAACTTACCTTTGTGTCTATCTGCAGCTATAATACGTGGAGCGACTTCTCTGACAAAGGCATGCATTTTCATGTAACAACGAATCTTGAATTAGACAAATACAAATTCTTACTACTTAGTAGAATCACTTTACGAGAATGCAGGTATCGCGCAAAGACCATGGCATTTACACCCCTACATTTTCAAATAAAATATTCCCAACATACCTGCTCCATAACAATAATGATTCTGGACACAGGCGGCAGTTGATTACTCAGGATCTCATGGAGAGGAAATATAAACAAGATGGCGAGATAAACAAGGAAAATCCCCAACCAAATTAGATCAATAACTCTCGACGCACGGGTGGAAACCCAGGCGATAAATAATGGATATGCCAAAAGTATTTGTAACTGCATTAGTATCCATGTTACCACTACCACAGATACATTGCCAAATGCCCAGGTCAAGATTGAGAAATCTACCACCAATCTAGAGTTAACAAAGATAATGTTACGCTTACTCATTTCACGAGGTCTGGGACTGCAACTAGGTTAATCCTTTACTGCTTTGGTTACTGTTGGTCTTAAAGTGTAAAATATAATGACGTCACATTTCGAAAATGGCGACAATTTCGTAGATCCGATTACGGGTGTACCCGCGGAAAACGTTTGGATCGAGTTCGGGTTAGATTGGGGGAAATGGACATGGTAGAAATGGATATGGTAGAATGGAAATGGTAGAAATCGTTCCAAACGAAGAGAAACGCATTGGAGATCGCGTTCAGCTCGTGTTCCTGGTGCATATTTTGTTACGTTTGGTTATTTCTGAATACTGTATATTTTTGCACAATATTGTTTGGATTTAGGGACAGGAAACATTAAGACGATATCTACTTCCAAATTGCCAAATCAGACAATATCTACTTCGATATTTCCTACCTGCCATGTTCAATGTAGTCATACGCCAAGGTGTTTAAGCTGAAAACAATGAGTATTGCTACGAAAATGTTGTAAATTGTTCGAATGTGAGAAACTTCAAGTAGATCTCTAAAAGAAAAATAAATTCTATAATTTGGTGATACTTTGAAATGGATAATTATGTAAAATAGAATCTGGTTGAATGTAACAAGTCAGGGACGGACTGACAACTTTTTGGGCCTCGGTCAGGAATAAAATCCAGGCCCATGTATGAGTGTATAAATATATCGAATAAAATATTATAAAGTTAGTAGAAAGAGCTCAGTTCTTTAGAACTGATGGCAAACTTGTCAATAACCTGTTCTTTATTGTTCTTTACTGCAACGCAATATCCTTTTCAATAGCAATAATCATCAATGATTCAAGATTTTCCTGCGTTAGCGAGGATCTTAGCCTTGTCTTAACTAACTTCAATTTCGAGAACGGTCCTTCAAACGAGCGTTGTGTCAAGCATTGTGTCAAGCATTGTGTCAAGCATTGTGTCAAGCATTGTGTCAAGCATTGTGTCAAGCATTGTGTCAAGCATTGTGTCAAGCATTGTGTCAAGCATTGTGTCAAGCATTGTGTCAAGCATTGTGTCGAGCATTGTGTCGAGCATTGTGTCGAGCATTGTGTCGAGCATTGTGTCAAGCATTGTGTCAAGCATTGTGTCAAGCATTGTGTCAAGCATTGTGTCAAGCATTGTGTCAAGCATTGTGTCAAGCATTGTGTCAAGCATTGTGTCAAGCATTGTGTCAAGCATTGTGTCAAGCATTGTGTCAAGCATTGTGTCAAGCATTGTGTCAAGCATTGTGTCAAGCATTGTGTCAAGCATTGTGTCAAGCATTGTGTCAAGCATTGTGTCAAGCATTGTGTCAAGCATTGTGTCGAGCATTGTGTCGAGCATTGTGTCGAGCATTGTGTCGAGCATTGTGTCGAGCATTGTGTCGAGCATTGTGTCGAGCATTGTGTCAAGCATTGTGTCAAGCATTGTGTCAAGCTTAGTGTCAAGCATTGTGTCAAGCTTAGTGTTAGTGTGTTACCATATATTTGTAAGCTCAAAACAAATTCTCGTAAGCTGTGGAGCATAATTTGTACTGAGACAGCAAGTGAAATGCGCACGAGAGACAAGTTCTTGCCGTTTTCACCATTACTTTTGGTGAATCCTCACTTTCTTCGCTAAAATCTGACATATCGATTATATACAACCCCTCGCATCCCTCAACAACGGCCCTGGGGACGAGGTTGATGTACAACAGACTAAACTCTAAAGTAAACGAACGCACTATAGTGCTTCCACAAACGTCCACGGAAAAATTCATCCGCGCTCACTAAGTTTCCTTTCTTGAATGGAGACACGTCGGCAAGGCGAAGATTTCCCCCCTAGAAAATTGGGAACCGGACTAGCCTGCACTAGGAAGGGGCCAATCGTGTTCCAGGAATCATAGCTCAGAAGCCAGGTGAACTTTCAGTAAAAGGAAATAGTCTGAATCTGTCCTTCTTCCTGTAATTCCGGGCCCCCAAAGTTCGCCGGGCCTCGGTCCTCGTCCGATTGCCCGACCGCTCAGTCCGCCCCTGTAACAACTAATCAATAAATGCTGTAAATTTTGTAATGCGTGCCTACGAATGAATACCTAATTGTCCACTTTGCGCGTTCTCTAGTTATATCGATATAGACCGATATAAAATACAATTATGATGTATCAATCATTCCAGTGCAGGCTACAAACAATAGAATTGTAATTTGTCCATGCAATGCATAAATAATCAACTACAGATCTTGCAGTCATCTGAGAAAATTACGTCACGTCATTACGTCATGGCGGACATGACACAATTACTTCACATATGTTGTGACGTCACTTGCAAGGGCTGAATATCCGCCTCCTCAGGCATCTCCTAACTTCCGGCGTGCAGTGGTCAGGCAAAATTTGGCTGCGAGCTAACCATGCAGGCACAGGGTGAGATACATAATCTCTATACATTAAGGTAAAAACTTGCATGTTTCAACTTACGTGAGTACTGACTGTCTTGCTTTGAAAACTTTTCCTGTGTCCATATAACTATACATTAAAAAATTAAAGACAATCACTACAATATGATGTATTCAGCCCCTTAGAATGTTCAAACCTTAGGCCTTAGAATGTTCAAACCTTAGGCCTTAGATGTGGTGGATACCTGGACAGACTAGAGGGTATGGTGGATACCTGGAGAGACTAGAGGGTATGGTGGATACCTGGACAGACTAGAGGGTATGGTGGATACCTGGACAGACTAGAGGGTATGGTGGATACCTGGACAGACTAGAGGGTATGGTGGATACCTGGAGAGACTAGAGGGTATGGTGGATACCTGGAGAGACTAGAGGGTATGGTGGATACCTGGACAGACTAGAGGGTATGGTGGATACCTGGACAGACTAGAGGGTATGGTGGATACCTGGACAGACTAGAGGGTATAGTGGATACATGGACAGACTAGAGGGTATAGTGGATGCCTGGACAGACTAGAGGGTATGGTGGATACCTGGACAGACTAGAGGGTATGGTGGATACCTGGACAGACTAGAGGGTATGGTGGATACCTGGACAGACTAGAGGGTATGGTGGATACCTGGAGAGACTAGAGGGTATGGTGGATACCTGGACAGACTAGAGGGTATGGTGGATACCTGGACAGACTAGAGGGTATGGTGGATACCTGGACAGACTAGAGGGTATGGTGGATACCTGGAGAGACTAGAGGGTATGGTGGATACCTGGACAGACTAGAGGGTATGGTGGATACCTGGACAGACTAGAGGGTATGGTGGATACCTGGACAGACTAGAGGGTATGGTGGATACCTGGACAGACTAGAGGGTATAGTGGATACATGGACAGACTAGAGGGTATGGTGGATACCTGGACAGACTAGAGGGTATAGTGGATGCCTGGACAGACTAGAGGGTATGGTGGATACCTGGACAGACTAGAGGGTATGGTGGATACCTGGACAGACTAGAGGGTATGGTGGATACCTGGGCAGACTAGAGGGTATGGTGGATACCTGGACAGACTAGAGGGTATGGTGGATACCTGGACAGACTAGAGGGTATGGTGGATACCTGGACAGACTAGAGGGTATGGTGGATACCTGGACAGACTAGAGGGTATGGTGGATACCTGGACAGACTAGAGGGTATATGGTGGATACCTGGACAGACTAGAGGGTATGGTGGATACCTGGACAGACTAGAGGGTATGGTGGATGCCTGGACAGACTAGAGGGTATATGGTGGATACCTGGACAGACTAGAGGGTATGGTGGATACCTGGACAGACTAGTGGGTATATCCAAACTGGATCGGTAAAAAATGACCGTAATGGAAACGGCCTTTGGAAATGGATGTTTCTCAGAGAAACATTTCTGTGCCGTTATAAAACTCATTTAAACTTCCGTTGACGTAATACAATAACGTCAATTGAAGTAAGGTAACGGAAGGTATGATTATAGATACAAAGAAAGTTAAGTGTGCCACTTCTCATAGTTCTTGAAACGTCTTCGACGATGGCTATTTATTTATAATTCTTTATTTTTATATCAACAACGAATGCTTTTCAAATCAGTGCAATGAATTGGCATTACAGAGCTCAGATCAGAGCTCTGCTTCTGCACTGCGGAATTCCCCAAGCCCAAATGGGCAGTTTGAAAATTAACAATGAAAGGACCTTCACTAATATATCTTAACTTAATGGTTTTACGAAACTCCAACTCTAGTAACAGGTACCTCAGCGTTCTACAGTATTTTGTATAGTACAGCATTTGATTCCACGTAAATCTACATTATTCAATTTCAATTGGCATATATTACATATATTATTGTATTAAGTAGGAAAAGTCAAACTTTGTATTATATTTTTTTATTTAAAACTTATCAGCAATGTCAGAGGACTTCATAAGGACTCAACAACTACATGGAACGAAACGGTTGAACTTAATATTATGTAATGAATTGACATCATATCAGCATTGCCAGTGTGCAAATACTCTTCATTTGATAAATAAATCGCCTGCTATTAGAAATGAAAGGGGTGTATTACACCTTGATGGGTTAAAGGTGGACCATCTTCTAGTAATTGGAAGTTAAATCTTAAAACTCAATATTAATGATTAATATTTCTTCTGCAGGATATAGGCAAAGGATAAAAAAGAACCTTTTATCATTCAAACAGCTGCAATATTTTTAGTTCTCTCTCTCTTCTGACAAAACATACACAAGTCATGCAGACCAAATTTTCATTATTTTTAATAAAAATAATTCAACCTATCACACAGTCACAACCTGCTGTATTCACACAGTCACAACCTGCTGTATTCACACAGTCACAACCAATGTATTCACATTCACTACAATCAGATTTCAATATTCAATTAAATAATACAATGTACCTGAGAATGTTGCAAATGTTTGACAAAAGCAAACAGATAATTGAAGACTCCATTTATGCATGAGGCAATCTCACCAGTGCTCGTTAATATTTTTTGTGTCTGGGTGCAACATTCATAACTTCAAAATATGCCTTTAAATTGCGTTTTATTTTAGATTTTGTGAGCTATTAATTAAGTCAGAATTTCAAAATGTGCCTGCACAAATTTGAAAGATGGCTGCAGGTGCATGCTCATGCACTCACTTCTCACTAGACAAATTGTGGTCTAGTTGAAAATGTTATTCCACTCAATAAAGAAATATTGATGTCTTAAGGATATATTTATATATCCCTGCCATTTCTCCAGTATATCCTAAAGTTTACTTCAGTAAGATACTGACTACCGTACAACATGCAATGTTGAATATATTATCTGAGATAAGTAATGAGGGATAATTACATACTAAGTGCTTTTACATAAGTTTAATATCATATTCTATGTTGTTATGTGGCAGATGCTGAGCTATTGTATAGTCAGATGTACTCATCTTGATCAGCCAGTACAATATCAACTAGAACTAGCAATTTTCCTCAACTGAGTTGCAACTTATCTGGTACTACATATTGTACAACATGCTATTTTATCTCATTTTATCAGACAAGTGTTAACTGCAAAACCCAAGCCTCTATGGGCCAATGTTCTCAATAGAGTGGCTAATAAACAGCATTAAAACCCTAACAATACACCTTTTCGATAAATACGTCAGCGATCACTCGTTGGCCCGGGAGCCTTGTTCTCATGATTCGTAAGAGAATAGCCTTTCGTCTTGATTCACGAGAGCGAGGCTCCCAGGCCAAGGAAGTATTCGTGACGTAATTATCGAAAGGGTGTATTATGTAGTACATGTACAAAACAAAGCTATTTTTGAGAGAGCCGCTGAGCAGTAGCTGATATGAGGTCCTGAACTTCTATAATGCCAACATTTCAGGATCACCAATTTGAGGGGAAAAGGCAGTGAATGACCTAACCTGAGAATGGGAACTGGGAAGGGGGCCCCTACTTCAGAGGGGGCCCACTCACAGTGGGGGCAAGGCACTCCCCCCCCTCTTATATAGTGGTCGAGGGTGAGGGATTATTAACCAATACATCTGATCCTTTACTCTCTTTGCCCAGCATTCATATTTTATAGTCTGATTTTATAGTCAAATATCCCTTATTGGCTGGCCACATGTGGAATGAAAGAACCTGGAGAATTTATCAACAAAATATTCATTCTACTAGCTAGTTTTCAATCTAATAATATATTTCAATGTCAAAGTACAGTGTGTCAAGCATATCTATATATATCAACTATTAACTAAGAAACATTGACTTACTTTCTAGATGAGATTTGTTCACTCACTCCATTCTTGGGTCCATCACCGCTATCTGCCAGGAAATCATCGAGCAAATTATTTAAACTTGAATCAAAATTATCTTCTATTTGACCAATAAGTTTCTCCTTTACACTCTAGGATAGAAATAATTGAAAGATTGAGTAACATATTTTTTGTTGACATTCGTTACAATTGTGCAATTCCACATTGTTGTCACATTGATAAGATATCTGATCAGCAAACGACAAACCTCAGCCTTAGCTCTAAGCTGTTCTCGCCGCATTTTGGTTTTATTCTCTCTTGTATTCACTAGAAAAGATAAAAATCAATTTCGACTAATACTCAGGCAGGATATAAACTCTACAACGTACTTGTTCAACAGACTTACGGTCGGGGAACTGACTGTGCAAATGCTTAGTGTTCGCCATGATCGACGCGGTATTTAGTAATAAACAGATATGAGAAGAAAGACACTTTATGTTTGAAATAGATGAATAAATACAATCAGATTTTCTGCAACAGTAAATACTTACATTACCTCAGCATTTCAAAGTTTTAATTATCATTAGTAAACATGAGAGATGTCAAAAACAAACAATGAAGACTGAAGAGACAAAGAACAGTCCACTAAAAGTCCACTCATATGAAATCTTTATAACTATATTTTAGAAGATTGAAAGGCCAAGGGGGATTAGCTCAAATGGTAGAGCGCGCGCTTAGCATGCGCGAGGTAGCGGGATCGATGCCCGCATCCTCCATAGTGTTTCTTTTAACTTTTCTTATTTTGTATTTTCGGCATTTTTGTTGCTTTACGGTTTATTTGTGAACCGACATTTTCATTCTTCTCTCTTACTGGTAAAAAGGTTTTTAAAACACTAAAATAGAGTAAAATAGAACTGTACTTCAATATTTATCAATACAGATTGTGTAAGTACCAGGCCCCTAATATCTTATGTCAACAGCATACCGATATTGGAGAAACAAAGTCCAACGTTCCATTCGTGCAGCAAAATACCAATATTATAGCGTTAAAGTTACTGATGTACAAAGAGTTAATTAATTCCGCAAAATGGTGGAGAGAAATTAAAAAACTCTCTGGGCAAAGTTCAAAACTGGGATGGCACCATCAGTTTCTAGAAAATAGCTCTGACACTAAGTTACTAGCTAATAGGATTAACAACTTCTTTACTGGCCTTACTGATAATTTTGAGCCTTTAACTCCACGCATTGTATCCCACGAAGTTCCACAGGATTTCCTTGTAACTGAAAATGAGGTCTACAGAGCATTATCAGCGCTCCAAGTAAATAAATCAGTCGGTCCTGATTACATCCCGAATAGAGTCCTCAAGGAATTCGCGCATGAGTTGGCACCTGTCATCAAAGATATCTATAACCAATCAATGAAAGAGGGATATATTCCTGAACTCCTCAAATCATCAATTGTTATTCCAGTACCAGTGATCGGAAATGCCTTAAAGTGGATTAAGTCGTTTCTCTCCTGTAGAAAGCAGCGTATTAATATTAAGCAAAAGTTTTCCGCCAATTTTCCGCTGAACTGTGGAGTTCCACAAGGAAGCTGTCTTGGACCGGTCCTTTTCCTATTATACGTGTCTCAACTGTTCCAGATTATTAACAGGCATCTACCTTCTTCCCATGGGTATGCAGATGACACTCAACTTTATTTATCTTTCCGTCCTGAGTCACCCGTTGTCCAAGATCAAGCTATTCAAACTATTAATAATTGCATCGTCGAAGTTCGTGCTTGGTTAGTTTCACATAAATTAATGTTTAATGACACTAAAACGGAATTCTTGATAATTGGAACTCGCCAGCAGCTGTCTAAGGTTACAATCGACTCGATTGAAGTTGGTGATGCTGATATAAAACCTGTACAAGAAGTCCGAAATTTAGGTTCGTGGTTTGACGAACATATGTCTATGAATGTCCATGTGGGCAAGGTTTGCAGCAAAGCATTTAGGGGCTTGTACAACATTCGACAAATAAGGAAGTTCCTCTCCATCGAATCAACTAAAACGCTCGTACACGCCTTTGTGACGTCACACTTGGACTACTGCAATTCTCTCTTGGTCGGCATTCCCCAATACCAACTTCAGCGTCTTCAACGAGTTCTCAATGCCGCTGCTAGAGTGACGTGTCTTATACCAAGATGCGCTCATATTACCCCTGTCCTGATGCACCTTCACTGGCTGCCTGTTAAGTTTCGTGTTGATTTTAAAATTGCACTCCTGGTATATAAAGCTCTCCATGGGATGGCGCCAGGCTACATTATGGAACTGTTGTTAGAAAAACCGAACTGCTGTTACCAACTGAGATCTGATGATCAGGGACTACTTTTTATCCCAAAAACTAGAGCCAAGACTCTTGGTGATCGAGCATTTGTGCATGCAGCTCCGTCAATTTGGAACATGCTACCTTATGGTATTAGAAATAGTAAAACAATTGACTGTTTTAAATCTCAATTAAAGACTTTCCTTTTTAAGAAAGCTTTCGATTCTAACTTTTAGATTTATAGACACTTATACCTTAATTCTTAATATTTTAGCTGCTTGTATATAGTAGAACTTCATTGTTGTAAAGCGCTTTGGAATATTTTATATAATTTAAGCGCTGTATAAATCTTTATATATATATACCGAAGATCAACCCCCCTAAAACCATAGAAAATGACCTCCGACCTATTTCGTCGACATGTACCATAGCAAAGGTCATGGAAGGTTTTACATGCACAAGACTCCTACCTCAGTTAGAAGATAAGCTGGATCCGCGCCAATATGCTCGTAAAAATCATTCAACATTGGATTGCAGCCTTTCTAACCAACCGTATGCAGGCTGTTAAAATAGATGGGGTTCTATCAGACTGGAAATCAGTGAAGGGTGGGGTTCCTCAAGGAACTTTACTAGGCGTAATTCTCTTTATTGTCATGACAAACAAATTGCTCTGGGAATGGAATCTCCGGACTAAATTTGTCGATGACACATCCGTACTGGAGATTATCCCAAGAAATTCCATTAGCATCCTAAACAATGCTGCTGCTGATATACATAATTTTGCCATAGAGCATAATATGAAGCTAAATCCTACCAAATGCAAAGAAATGCTTATTAACTTCCTACGCAATCCAAACTTTCTGATTAAACCTATACAAATAGGTAACTATGTTATAGAACAAGTGGAGACTTATAAGATCCTAGGTGTGATCATGAGTAGTAATCTAAAGTGGAACTGTCATGTCGACCACATTATCAAGAAAGCCAGTAAGAAACTATATTCGCTAAGGGTACTGCGTAGAGCTGGAGTCGAAAATGATAATATCTTAAAAGTTTATTTAACTATAGTTCGACCAGTGCTGGAATACGCCGTACCGGTATGGCAAGCCATCCCGGACTATTTGTCTGAGGCAATCGAAGTCGTGCAAAAGAGATCACTTAAAATTATCTATCCTGAGTGTGATACGTACACAGACGCATTATATCTAGCCGACATCCCTACACTCAAGAGTAGAATAGATCTATTGTGTGAGAAATATATGGACAAAATGAAATCTAAAGACCATCCCCTAGATAATCTACTTCCAAAACCGGTCGTCTTTGAGAATCAGCGTAATCTGAGAAGGAAATCAGAACAATTTTACCTATTTAAAAATAATACGGTCTGTAAAACGAACAGAGCACAATCCTTTTTTACCTTTAAATTTATCCATTAATACTGCTTAATTAAATATTTAGAAATATGCTGTAAATATTAGGAATAAATAATAATAGTCTAAATTTGAACATTTTAATATGAACATTACCTTAGAAATATTATGTAAATTTTATTAGTAAGCTCGTTAATTCAGTTGTATAACTGCAAGAGAGTTTTAATAAACATCAATAATCTTCGCGCGTAATGCACATATATCAATGTAAATCCCGTGTGTGGGGGGAGGGGTGGGGAGGCCGGGACAAGACAGAGGATTTGAAAAAGACAGAAAAACAGTCAAATTCCCGTAGGTGGGGATAAAAACTCCGGTCAAATAAAGACACCTTTTCCCACCCAAGGGATATCAGAAAAGTTTTGTATCTTGAAATTGCTAAGAATGCCAATTGTAAACAAAGAGCCAAGAACGGAAAACAGAACTTTTAGTGAATATATTGACTGACATGAACACAACTGCTCAAAATACATGATAGATAATATTACCCTGTGCCCCAAAGGTAGCAAGCACACCGTATTCTGAGCCAGGATTACTATTCTACGCTACACTGTACATGCAAGTTCAACTTTCGAGCAGGCTGGGTGGAATTCAAACCGCCCCATCTCCGGGACGCAGATTAAGGACAAGCAAGCTGTCAAATTTCCCAGGGAGGGGATGGTTCGGACTGATAACCTCTGGTGACAAGTTGTTCAAATGAAGAAAAAATTCACACAATGCCAATGTGGCAATGGCCATACACTTGCATTTATTACGTGCTGATTCAAATTTCAATGTGTAAACTATCAATCAATATATATATCTAGTAGGAATCTATAAAAATAAATACTTTTCAGACAAGAACATAAAATTTGAAAATGTCATGGAAAAAGATTAAAAGAATAAAAACCACGTTTCTTTGTCCACGGCGGCGTACGAAGGAAATAAATTTCAGTTTATTATTATTAAGAAGGACATTTTTTCATAAAAAGGGCGATTTAGGAAATCATATAGATTATAGGTACGCCTGTAAGTGTAATGTGCGCCCATACCACACACCTTTCTTTCCTAACGTATTCCAAATATTACGCTCTTTTTATATGGACGTTTTTCATAGTGGTGCTAACTTTAGAATAACTTAAATTAAATTAAATTAAAAGTCAACCTTTCGCCTCTGTTTCATCAGTAACCGCAAAACGCGATGAAAAACGTTCATATAGACTATAGTAACGGTAAGTTACATTATAATACAATCAACCTGCATGCAAACTATATACCGGTCGAAAATTGATGATAGTTAAAGGTTTGTAATTACAAATAGACGTGTGCTATTCAAAGTGAATGCATTTTGTCTTATTGATATAACCAAAACGTGTTTAATTTCTTTATTATATAAGATATACGGGGTTATCATAAACACAACATAACATTGAAACCACATTCAACATAACACAACACAAGAACACCACACAACATAGAAACCACATTCAACATGATAACACAACACAACATTGACAACACAACATTGATAACACTACACAACATACAAAGCACATTCAACATAACACAACACAACATTGATAACACAACACAACACAACATTGATAACACAACACAACATAGAAACCATGCACATTCAACATGATAACACAACACAATATTGATAACACAACACAACATAGAAACCACATTCAACATAACACAACATAACACAACACACACAAGAACAGAGCACAACACAATACTGCTAACACAATACAACTATACAAGAACGCAACACACATTGAAAACATTATATAAGTCATATAAAAAACTATGTCTTCAGTAAGTGCAGTGACTACAGTAGGAGGTACAGTATATTAAGAAGTTTAGGAGCACATAGAATATAAAACGCAAGATAACACTTCCATAACTCCATGACCATGAAAGCGACAACCGAACTGAGTCCGCAAAACCAACACAACACCAACTTTATATATACATTTGGTTTTATAACAACCGATAATATTTCCAACATATTTCATTAGCACTGTACATCCTCACACATCCATCTGTATTTCTCCATTATGCCTACAAAAAATAAAATAGGTAAGGGTTAATTAATTATTCATTAACTGGAACAGGCAGGGACTCTTTTAACATATGACATTCCCATAATTATACTGACAGCTCAGTCTCTACATATAGATGAAATATATCCATTTGTGTCTGAAAATGCAAGATATCAGGCCTCAGAGGCTTAAAAACACGAAATTCTCTGGGGGTGAACCTCAAGACACACCCTACCAGTCCACACTTTCCATCCAGTTCACCGCCTCCGCGTTCAATTAGCTTAGCTAATCAGCTTGACGCTACTTGATTGGCAGATTAGATGTCAAATGCTGTTGACAAACATGAACGTTTCACGTGACAATATATATTTCAAAAACTCATTAATAATTCGTGAAGAAAACACAAAAGAAATTAATGTTTAATCAGTGTCTTTATATGTGATAAAGACCCGCTCGTTTTTCTCGTCGAAATTTCTCGGCTTTCAAGACAACAATTTTCAAAATTCGTTTTTATATGAGCTAATAAGATGGGTCGTTTTTGAAGCCATTTAAAACACTCGCAGTTCGTGCTTTATCAGATACAAAACACTCGGCTTCGTCTCGCGTTTTATATTCTGATAAAGCACTCCTGCTCGTGTTTTAAATAGTACATATATATATATTTATATAATGTTGTTATCTGGGTCTGTTCATCTTTTACAGTTGGAAAAAACAGTAGATGAGTATTTAATTTCAACACGAATTACTCACCTTATCTCTCTGATGATTTGTTATGAAGTTGCATTCGTTCTTCTGGAGTTAAACTCAAAGAAATTTGAAAATGTTGTGCTTTTTTAGACTTGGGTAAAGTCTTACTTTGTCTAATGTCATAAGTAGGTTTAGTTGCAACAGTAGGCTTCGGTTCTGACAAATGTCTTGGTTTTTGGGCAACTTGTGGCGGCTTAACGCCTTCATTTCTAACTCTACCGGTAGTAGCATATTTAGACGATAACTGAGCGCCATTTTGGTTTAGTCCAGTGGTCGTCGTATTTGATGGCGGAGAAAGTGGAGGAACGATGGTTCTTTGATATCTTAAAGTTCCTAGAACTGGTTCTTCAATTTTCAGTTTTTGTGGAGTATGGGCAACATACGATGGAGGTTTCTGTGAGTTTCGTTTTTCAGCTGCAACCTGTGCTGCTTGCCGAGCTACGGAGGTCACGTTGGGTGGGTGGGTAGGGGTGCGGACCTGGTTTGATGGGTTATGATTTATCACAGCAACACCCGGGGTGTGGGGCTTAGGTGTGTTTACAAGAGGATTAGTTTGGGAGGGAGGGTTGCAATTTACAGCACTAATACCCAAGGAAAGGGTGTGTGGCTTAGGTGTGATTACAGGGGGTTTTGCTTGGCTAGGAGAATTGTGATTTACCACAGTTACACCTGGGTTGGGGGTGCAAGGTTTAGATGTGTTTGTAACCTGGGAAAGATTGTTGTTGGTAACAATGGGAGTGGATTTTCTTTCATTCTCCATTCCAGGAATTGACACTCTACCTGTCACACTGGGTGTAGAGGTGGGGGACGTTGGTTTAGGTGTGTCGACGGTATTTTGATTGACGCCCACCAAAGTCTTATTATTATTTACAAATATTGTTGCAGAAGGAACGTTTTGGGTCAAGATTGAATTTGATGCGGTGTTTGGACTTTCATGTTTGGTCGAGTTTCCAATAGAGGTGTTTACGTTGAACGATACGTTGCCACTGTCCGTCACTGAAGGCTGAGATGGTTTCTCAACTGGTTTGCTCAACTGGTTTTTTGTAGAATCTGCATCAACGACCTTTGTAGGAAGTTTACTTACAGAAACCGCATTGTTCTCGGGAATTTTGCTTGCAAGGTTAACATCATTTTGAATAATACCGTCAACTTTTTTCTTGCCTATAGCGCTATCAACATAAGATGACTTTCGTCCAGCTTCACCAACAGTTATTGGAGCTGTTCTCTCTTCCTCTGGTTTCGATTGAGGGACATTTTTCTCAGCACTTGCAACATAAGATGTTGGAACTTTGGTAATTTTAGCAGTGGGTGAAACTGGAGTTGTTAGAGTGGCTTCTGATTCTTGACTTGTCTGACTGGCTAATTTCGGAGGAATACCTTGCAGTTTTCCTTGAGATACTTGGGCAAGCATTTTCTTGAATAAAGGTCGGTTAACTAACTCTTCTTCTTTGACAGGCGGAGGAGGTTTTGTCTCAGTTTGAGAACCTGACTCAGATTTTAGTTCTTTTGGTGAATTATCTGACGAAGTTGAAGTGGTGGTGGATGATTCAACCTCATCTGTCGGTTTTGGCTCTGATGGCGGAACTGCTTGGGGTAATGGTTGAGCGGGTGGTTGTGCATGTGGCCACATTGGGTTAGGGTAGTTAGCACCATTCATCTGAGGTTGCATACCAGGTATAGTTCCAACTGGTGACATCACACCACCAAGTTGCATCGGATGTAAGGGTGATACAGGCATCACTCCGCCCATTGGCATTGGCATTATAGTAGGTTGTCGTTGTTGTGCCATTTGTTGTTGAAGCATTTGTTGAAGAAGAATATTAGATAACATTTGTTGATTTTGTTGCATGGCAAACAGTTGTTGATTCTGCAGGTTTAATGGCTCTTGTGGATTTTGTGTTTTTATCAACAAAGCTTGTAACTGCTCTGGAGTCAAGTTTTTAATATTTTCCTGATTCAGTGAATTTTCATTCTCGTCTACTTTTGCTGGTTTGCTTTCTTCTTTTGAGTTAGAAATATTAATGTCATCTTTCTTCAATGATAATTCACCGTCAACTGTATCTTTTACCTCAGCTACTTTCGTGTTATCTTCGATTGTTTTCTCCTCTGGTTGTCCATTCTGATCATCAATTTGCGAAATATTTTTGTTTTCGTTTTCACTACTTTCTGTCTTAACGCTCTCAGTATCGTTTACATCCAGTTCCACTTTAACCTCAACTTCCTCGCTGGCTTCCTCTCCAGCCTTGCTCTCATTTTCACGGTTTTCGAAAGACTTGGAATCCAGTGATTTAGTATCATCAACTATACCGTTGATCTCCACAGGAATCTCGACTGAACCGTCATCTGGTTAAAAGAAAAACAAAATATATTAAGTTCAATTTAGGTTTGGAAACAAACTGATGGACGATCTAGTAGAGAAAGAAGGGGAATACTTATGTGGATACATTACATTGGAATGGAGAATATACAGAAGTTATACGGACAATCATGACCTACACACGTAAAAACGCACAACTTGCAACAAACCTGCAGCAGAATTGTACCGATGCTGTTTCAACAACTTTGTTATCAGGATGTGTTCGCACTGCTTGTTCCCAGCTTGTTGACAACTTGCTACAAGGTTGCTGACTAAACAGACTTGTTACAAGTTGTTCCAACAATTTGTTATCGTCCTGCAATTTAACAACTTGTTAACAAGTTGTGAGTGACAACCTTGTAGCAACTTGATAAAATGACAACATTGTTACAACTTGTTGACAAGCTTGCTACAAGCCTGTTGTGAACACATCTTGTTGACAGGATGTGAGATTTTTACGTGTGTAGATGAGATGATTTAGTTTTGAACAGCGATAAATATAATTGTTTTGTTTCCAAAAAACATACTCTATAATATATTTTGCAAAGCTTTCGACTCGTACGCCGGATTTCAATTATGCGTGAATGCAATTCCAGTATAAAACCAAAAGAAAATAAGCATGTTCTTACTAGGTTAAATGTAAATCAATCTCGGCACAATAGCCATGTTCAAGGACAAGGTATTTGAGTAAACGCCAAACGAAAATTTGATGCAGTGATATTTAGAATGCATTTAAAATTGATCTTCAGTCTGAAGTCTGAAATAATCACACTTAACTAACTGCAAAAATATTGAAACAAAAATAAAATCTTTTATGATATTCGTGAAAAACATTTTGTGAAGATAAACGTGATTTTTCGTTCTATTTTATAACAATACCGGACAAGAAACACATCAATGCTACTGTAACTTACCCAATTCTGAATCAATAGGTCCCACAGGAGTTTCACACTGATCAATAGGTGGTGGTGTGCTGTCTGGTGGCGGTGGAGCAATAAATACGGGGAATAGTGATTTATGTTCAACACCATTAGATGTTTGGTTAACTTCGTGTTCTGTCCCTGACGGTGATAAACTGGTTGGACTAGTTATGGATGGTGGTTTGGGAGGCCTGGGTGGCTTTGTACCATCTCGGTTTGGTGAGGTATCATCACTTGTTGGTGTTTCTGGTATGGTCACATTCATTGGTGGTGATGGTGCCCGACGTTTCATAGTCGATTTCTTTCCATCAATGGTGTGATGACCATTAACCACTGACGTAGTTTGTCCAGATTTTGGTATAATCAATTTCGGTGGTCGAGGAGCTTTTCGCTTGACATTTCTTGTCGGCAAAGTACTGGACGCTGTCTTCATGTCAGTTGTGTCACTTTTTGTTGCTCTGGCTAGTGAGTGCGCTGATTGAAGGGTTTCTAAAAAAATTTAAACAGCCGTATTAATTTTCAAAAGATGTGAAATATTTCCAAAGCGTTTCTATAAAACAACTTCCCTCAGATGATAGCATAGAAATGAAGTTTTAGGCAGAGCACAATTATTAAGTTGCTTATTAGGGAGCATTCATTTTTTAGAAGGGGGGGGGAGGGCCGGAGGAATCCAGGGGTAGGTCATTACACTTGCTCAAAAAGGGGGGGTTACACTGTTTTTAATAGCACTATGAAAGGGGGGTCAATAAATATTTATTCGCTTCTTTACCAGCATGTAGCCACAGGGCCGCTGAGAGAATTTGTGTGGTCCAGGGTGGGGCCCCTATGACATCACAATGGGCAGATTAAAATGGGGTCCGTTCTGAGGGAGGGTATTAATTTTTTGTTGAGGGGCACGCTTAAGTTGAGGGGCACGCTTACCCTTTAGGTTGTGTGCCCAGAGAAAGTTGCCGCAAAGCAAGTTCTCCAAAGCCTAATTTTACACATGGATGACTATTCAAGTGGATTGACTTAATTTTTTCCAAAATGTACATATCAAGAATACTCATGTGCAGCAAGTACAGTAATGTCTCAACAGCATAATCAATATATTTCATATTTTACATTTTTTAAAACAAATTAATACTATGAAGGTTAAAGAGAAGTAATTATTTCAGAAGGATATATTACAAGTGTATGATGGGAAAAGTAGCAATAGCTTTCGAGTTGACCATCGTCTACTTTCAGTTATTATAATATATTGGCTATGTAATTAAATCTATTTGACCTTGCACTAGTATCCATAAGATTTAGCTGGACAAATTATAATGGACAGACAGATTAAATTTTTAATTGTATTGTAATTGTCCCACAGTACTGAGGTAAATGAACGAAAATTCCCCACAATTATGGCTTTGATTTTTGGTTGATAGAAACTATATCTAGCCTCCTACGTCTCTCTCGAGGGAAAGTTGGTAGAGTGGAGGGGGGGGGGGTTATAAAAAGTCAGTTATGGTCAAGGAGAGGGTCACTTTTCTAGGCAAGCGTAATAGGGAGAGGGTCAGTATATTTTACATTGCTGCTGACAGCGATCCCTCCGGCCCTCCCCCCCCCTTCTAAAAATGAATGCTCAGTATGCGAGTGTCGTTACATAATATTCAATTTAGACAAAAAAGATCACTAGTAGAGTGGACTATACTGTTCTCTAATGCAAATCACTATTAATATACTGCAAGTATTTTTTAATTATACCTGATATACCCGAGTTACTACTGTCACGTACGTGAATTTCATCACTTATCTGTAACAAGAAACCTTACGTTAACATGACATTCTAACGTACTATCCAAAAAAACTAGAAAACCAGCCGCGGTTTCGTTCCGTATCAGAATTATTCAAATTATCTTTTAGAAACACAGCCAATTCGACTTCAAACTATAAGACATATCACATTTGAAATTACAAATTTCGCTTACAACAATCATTTGTTCAAGTTGGTGTATAAAAATCCCTACAAACTGTTTCAATATCGATGGGAAACAAATTGATTCTATAATTCCGCTGTTATTTTTTTTCAGTTGAGCTTGAAATCGTACCTGGTCGTCTGACTTTCGCTCAACCAAAAAAACATTATCAGTATATTGGATGACAGAAGGTGCAGAACTATACTGAGGTGATTCCTTTCTTTTTCTCGAAAACCTTCTACGAAACAATGAAAACATGCCACCATTCTTCTTCCTGGAACTGGATATGCTCACCTTGTCTATGGTACCGGACGAACTTCCTCGCATTTCTAGGAATTAAGAATATAAATGTGAGTGACATAACTCTATGTATTGCATGTATTACACGGTGATAGGAAAAGCAGTTTAAGATATTGGTCAATGACGTCTGTGCTAGACAACAGTGTTTCATTGGAAAATAGACATACTGTTTGGATTTTGGAATTAAGGTCAACAAAAGTCATTGTTCTATGTTTTTGTCTACGTTAATGGGAATTTGTTCATTTTTACGGTGAGTGAACGTATCTTTTTGTGTACGTGACTGAAATTGAGGATGGCGGCAAGCGAGAAACCATTGATTGTGACTTTTTGTGTTTTTAATTTAGAGAGCATGCTCCAACATTCCATACGTACTAATCTATTTGTAAATGCATGGCAGATTTTTATTTAAGTATATTCCAAGGATGGTCATATTGTTTAAGCTACAATTACAGTACCGTAAAAGAATATCTTAAAAACCAACCTCTTTTAGATATCAATCTTATCTTGTCTGTTCTTAAATCTCCAACTCTGAGCGCCATGTCGAGACTGTCATCAGTTCGTTGCATGTGATGAAAATAATAATCATTTATACGTAGCTTTTCTTTGGTACAAATCATCTTTAATGCACCTTTTAATGTGTCGGTTTTATAAAATTTATATGTTCGCGGTTCGGAATTTGGAAGATGAATCTCAAGATCCACCATCTGAAAAAATAAAATATAATCATTCAGACGCCTGCTTGTCAAGTACATAGGTGTGTTTCACTAGGCACTATTCCCGGGAACAGATGGCGGAGACTAGGGGAGGGGGAGGTGTTCCATGGAGATTTTTGTATATACTGGCCAATTTCTCTGGCAATTGGGCAACCTTTTGATCAATTTATTTATTTATTTACTTATTTATTGAATTTGTCACAGTAGTTACATGAAAATGATATAGAGACGCTATTACAAAATAGAAAAGGGGTGACAGGAGAAAGGAACAGGACTTTCGTCCCAATTGAGACCTAACCCAATTAATATACCACACGTCATTGTTGTCATAGTAATTATTAATGCTTTATATCGAAGTTATTTCGTTGGATAAAGAGTTGATGTTCTATGCTTCTGGATGATAACTACCTTGTCCAAATTTTTACTTTCCAGTTCTTTTCCTTTTCTTAACGTTGAAGCCATTCTGGATATAGTATCATAAAACTGAAAAGAAAGAAACAGTATTAACAAACGTTTATTATTTTAAATTGAAGATGTAGATCTCTTATCATACAAGTATGTTGTGGTTTGGTTGGAACTATATCTAAAAAGATAAAGAAAATTCGACGTTCCGAGCGAAGACTCTTCAGTCGTTTGGCTTTACTAATTTCCAGACGTCAAAGTCTTCTTCATCATTTTCAGGTCGTTCCAATAACAACCACATTTGTTGTAGAATAGTACCTACGCTGGACCCCATGTTAATATATAAATTTCGTAACTACTGACAGAACTATTTTATAAGAAGAACTATTTTATATGAATATAACCTACAGTATTAGTTTTGAAGAAATGACAATCGTGAATTCATTTCTTATATATACAAGTCACTTGTATAGATACTGTGCATGAAATTTCGGAAGTGACTGGCATAGATAATTTTGTTATGTATGGCGTTGTTTATACAATGCATTGGCAGTGTGTTTACTCTTGGAACTGGCACACTCATGCTTCCCTTTGATAAATTATCCAAATTCTGACGTTGTTCATCTTTGGAAATGAAATAAAATGGTAAACGTAACGAATTTCATCATTCCATGTTTAAGGAATTGGTAATTTATTCAAATATATATCCATCTATTTTATCAAGTCACATTCTGACGTTGCTAAACATGGACAAACATCTGCGAGATTGTATTAAAAACATTTCAGTTTGCATGTTCGTTCATTTTGATTATTCTATATATAGGCTAGGATGTTCATTTAATATGAAATTCATATAATATATGCAATCTTTGCTCATTCTAAACAGAACCTGAAACTAAATTACATTCACGCCATTAATACGGGACTATTTCACTGTGTAAAACTAACTATATACAAAGAGAAAACAAAATGAGCGATCTTCCAATAGGCCGTATATAGAAAAACTATTATAATAAGGGAAATTATGATTACTTTCGTCCAGATTAAAGCTTATTTTTGAACGATTGGATAGTTTGAGATCTTTTAAGATCACAAGGTAAACTATTCCAAGCCACCGCACCCTGTAACTAAATGATTTTTTCTTGAAATTAGTGTTTGGTCGCATGAATATAGCATCGTGAATGATCAAACAATACACTTCTTAATTTTGAACCGCCAAGAAGTTTGGTCGGCGTCATGAGAGCGGGCACTTTACACTTAAATTACATTACTTCATTATAGTGTAACATAGTTATTACTGTAATAAATACATGTAGGCAATATAGACACGAGCAGCTGCTAAATTAACCGGAACGTTTCAGTATTTCTCAGCAAGGAAACTTTTGAAGATTGTGAGAAACCTAGAGTTAAAAATGATTTTAATGTTTTATTGCTTTCAGTTATTCAACCTGATGGCGTTAAAATTTTGGTGATAAAAGTTAGCATTATTCATATCTATATATTTACTTATTTAAGCTATAATGATTTTGACTTTGGTAAGCTATCCAATCATGGAGACTGGAGTGCATGCAGTAATAATTACTTATATAGTTACTGAACCTTCTTTACTCGGCAAAGCTGTTATCATGTCCATGCATACATACAAGGTTTGACACTAGATTTACACATTATACCAATTACGTACTTGAAATGCGTGTGATTTATTTGAAAATCTTGCTCCAAATGTTTCTTGATCTTGCCAACACACAGCGTCTTCTTTTATGCTTGTTTTTGTTTTACAATTCACAATAAAATCAACAACCTAGAAATACGACATTTGGTCAGAAAATACAGTAACTTGAGTTGGGGAAGTCTTTGTTTTATAGTTCAAAATAAAATCAACAACCTAGAAATACGACATTTGGTCAGAAAATAGAGTAAGTTGAGTCGAGTGCTCAGGAAACAAAGAAATACGCTACGTTTCGGTACGATTGAAGTGGAAAACAGCCTTTACACAACCTTTACACAACCTTTACACAACCTTTACACAACCTTTACCCTGGTCTGCTACAGGCACGCGGGCGGGCACTGAGTACGAGGTTGACTCACAACTATGAAAATTTATAAGATGTCGGTTGATGGAGAGAGAGTATAAAGGGCACAGTTCTCAAGACTCCTAAATAACTGTAGTAAACAATAAATTTCCTGACCCTGATATGATTTTCACTCTCGTTATCAATTACCAAGATTCTGAAAGGATATTTAACATTCTTGACTGAAACTCTCACGAAATAGATAGGAAGATATTCTGATTTCAAAATATGCCACTCCGCGCCTTCTATTATAAACACAAGACCATAAAATGTCGCCAATATATGTTCTGTTGAACGAAGAAATGTTTTTCTATGTTGTCCCAAGTCAGGTACCTTCCGAGCGAAAGGAAACGTAAGCTCAGAAAAATTCTGGTGGATCACTGGGGTTGAGTTCCACTTCGCAAGACCTTTGTTTGCAGGTAAGGTGGATGATGGGAATTCTGCTATAGGAGGAAGAGGTGCTTGATATCCTTTCTTACCACTAGAGGGTGAGAGAAAACAACTTTAATACACACAAAAATGCGCAATTTTTCATTGGCTTAGCTGCACGGCTAAACACTGTCTGCATTTTCATTCGGAAAATGTTTTACTAACAAATTTAGTTTCGAAATGAAACACAGAGCTATAAGCTGTTTGGAGTTTCGACGCGCATCCAAATGACGCGTTCTGCGTCGGGATAAAATTGCAGTTGAATCATAACATGCAGCTGAGACTGGAAGAATTAAAATATTCATATCAAAGTATTCAACTGTTCAATCGTCATTTGAATATGCAAAGATTGCTTGAAGAACAACTAGTTTTCGCACGGATGACTCGCTTTATTCGCTTAAGTGTACCTGTTCTATTTTGCTTTACCAAAAAGAAAAAATATGCTAGTACAAACATTATTTAATGACAGTTCTATTGTCGCTATTTGTAAAATACAAATATGGATTGAACAGTTGAATACTTCGATATGCATATTTTAATTCATCCAGTCTCAGCTACATGTTATGATTCAACTGTAATTTTATCCCGATGCAGAACGCGTCATTTGGATGCGCGTCGAAACTCCGAACTTGCTTATTTTGGGCTACCTCCCGCGTTTTAATACATGGTTAAATATTTAGGGGATTTATAGTGGAGTTTTAGTCTGGAGTTTAAATCTGATACAGCTCTCTCTCTTCAGTGTTTCGTATTGTTTTGTTTCTGGGGTATACTTGAGCGGTGACGTCACAGCTATAGGAGGGACTAGATTGACCCTAACACCAACTAATAAAGAGCGAGACACGAGTCTATAACCAAAATTGAAGTGAATGTAGCTGAATGTCATGTTTTTCTCAAACAAAATTATTCCTCAGTATAAAATATTCTCTATATACATGATGTGAATATTTGTCTGACGCAAATTCTGGTAAAAACGTTTAGAAAGCAATGTAGGATCATTATCGTTCCGCCAAATGGCCAATTACAGAAAGTATAAAGTTCACGATTTTCTGCTGTTTTTCTCAATATTCTCAAGTATATTTAGGGAAGTGATATGCAGTACATATTGATCTAAAATTCTGGTGCATCCTCATTTAGGAAAGAGAGAACCTTGAGTTTCCATGGAATACACCTCAAGGTATTTGATAATTTTGTCATGAGATGAGCAATATCAATGACTTTAAGTATATAACAAAGATGGTTTCATAAGTCTATGGCCAGTTGCACGTAGCTTGTTTACCTTATACGGTGGTAAGCCCCACATCAATACATTAGTCATTATCCCAAGCCTCTTATTTCAGCTAATCGTTAAATTGACTCAGAGTATATGGAATAATTTTGAATGAAGTTATAATACGTTTAACCGCGTTAACTTATACTATATATAGTTTATTATACTATATTTTATACAATCCACATTGGTAGCTATGAACGAAGCCGAAGGTAGCTATGATTCAGCAAGCACTAAAAAAATTAGGCCAATAAAATAATTCTGTTTCTGGTTAGTGGGTTTCTGCAGAATTTACGCGGCGACGCAGCTTTTTTTTTCCTTCTTTTTTTTCTTAAGAGTTAATAAGGAGGCGCTTTTTTGGAGAAATGGGCGAGTACTTTTGCAGTTTAATAGAGTTTAAGAGTACTTCATTTTGCAAGGATATTGATGGACCGTATATTCCAAAAAGAAACGTTGACGCGCACAGTTAAAAATGACGCGCGCGCTGACCGGAAACAGAATACTTTGTTTTGGCCTTATGCAATTATCATCTTGATTTTTCTCATAGGTGAATAACAATTCTGAAAATATTTCCACACTCACAGTCAAATACAGGAGAGTTATTGCTAAAGACATAAAGAAGTGTGAGAATAGAGCTCTTGCAAGAGAAATGATGAATATATATGAACAGAAACGTTACGTTCTAGCTGTAGAAAAATATTTTCGATCCGGAACATTCAAGAAAATGCGACTCCCCCGCACTGTTTTATATTCGACTTTAATAAATATTCAAATCGAAATAAAGTTTGTTACGACATACTGAGATACACGCCTATATATTATTATCAAGGAAACGACATCGATCGATGCTCAATATATAATATATTCGCTTTTATTACTACGGATACAAATAATACTCAAAGAAATGTACAGTTATATGAATAAAATGGTTAAAAACAAAAATTCGAATCATATTTGATATGTCCGATCTTTAATTAGAATAAAAAGAACAGCGGCGAGTTATTAGCAATGGAAATTAAGCTTATGAAATATCACAAATATGAGTTGGGAAATATTACCCTTTAACAAACATATACAGACGGGGTCTATAATAAATTTGAAGGTTAAAATGTATATATTTTCAATGGAACTATTCAAACTAAATGTCGCAGGAAAATATTTATTGCCTTTAATTCTCACGCTGAGTTCTGCTCGTCACACAACTTTTCCAGAATGACATTCCAAAAACATACCGTTATAATTACATATAAATTCTATTTAACTATCACAAAATTGAAAATGATAGTGGGTTATAAATAACGACTCTAGTACTACGAAATTATATACGAGGTCGATCATGTCTATAAAGTATTGAAGTATTCATGTTCTAATTTTCGTTCTAATTTGCATCTGAACACAAACTATATTTCTTGACATTCTTCTCGCTAAGTTAAATGGTTTTAGGTTTAATTCTTACAGCAAACAATCTCTCTCGAATAAATAATCAATGTTTTAACATTCATGCCATTTCTAAGCATTAAAAGCTAACATAAAAAGGACAGCTGAAACAAGTGATGAGCAATGATCAAGATTGTGATCATGTTCAATTGAATTGTCTTAGCTTGTAGAATTGTCGGTAATTTGTGACTTTGTCTTTGCCAACAAACAAGAAGAATACGAAACGAATGAGTTAAATTACACAGTCTTACGGTAAACCTCTAGTGCTACAATATTTAAAAGTTAAAATACAATCATTAAGCAATTTACTGTTATACAAATGAACGAGTATATAGAGTATAACTAGTCTTCTGAAGGCGAAGACAAAGTTCAATGCATTATAATACAACTAAAGTTATGAGACGTAGTTCTTCTTTAATGAATAATGAAGGTAATGTATAGATACAAACTGCATATAAAGTAAAAGTAAGAAAGGATAACAAACCTTGAATCTTGGTGCTCTACATAAACTCCCGTCTTCGCCTTGCAATCGCCATTCTTTGAATAAATTTCCATTCCCAGCAGGACTGAAACAGTCGGGGGTCAAGCACTTCGCAATCGAAATAATACAACTATGGTTCGACAAATATGCCAAAAATTCAGGCAGAAAACAGCGGAATTCACCGTGAAACGGCTTACAATCGAGCGAAAATAGTGTAAACAGTTCTTTAGTAAAGACGTAGTGTATAGAATATATACTGGCGGTCTTCTTCTTTGTATTTCGTCATTTCCAAATGCACTTAAAACTTGAATTAAAACGGGAAGCAACAAGAGACGCTACTTTTGCAGCAGAATATCACGAACTGGGCTGGCATAAACAGGCTATAACTCAACATAAATTGCCTATCAAATGTCTCAAATAATTTACATCAGCGGTGGCGGGAATAGGCGGGCTTTGTTCGCATTGTTGACAAAAATTACGTTGAAATGTTTGCTCAGAGTTAAGAGATTATGCAATGCTTTTATGCATTATTATGCAAACTAGGATCAGGAAAAACCTTCAATCTTCATGTATAAGTTTCTCGTTGTGTTAGGAATTCCCCACAAGCTATTACCCTACTCTATACAATATATTCAGCGATACTGCTGGCTTAAGTAGATCATACATATAAACATAGTTTAGACATTAACGTTACGGATGATAGGTTAAGACAGATGTCACATTAATCATTTGACTAACCTTTACATTACTGCTTGGTTTAAAAACACTTTCCTGGCCTGAGGTAAGTGACTCCCACCATCAACTGTATTTCATTACATAACGTCTGAAGATATTGTGTTCTTATGCAACTATAGGCGACGCAGACACCACTCTAGTAATAGTGTGAAATTTATCTTTCATGCCGTATATCTTATTAGGAAACCTAGGCAACCGGAAAGTTTATGCAAAGTTTTACACAAAAACGAATATAATTCTTTTCAATTTCATCTTATCAAAAAAACATATACAAGTTATTAAGTATAATTACTGATGTTTTCTGTTTACAATGTGATTTTTCAAATAGCGTTATTTTATACTAAACCTGTATATATAGCATAACTCCATAAGGCGGTCAAAACCTTTTTACAATTAAACATGAACTTTAAATGAACTTTCTGGGTGTTGTTAACATGTCTCTTGTGATTTTGCCTTTGAACTTACATGAAATATACAAGAACAAGTCGGTTCACTTAGTAGTTTTATATATACCAAACTTTATTTCTACGATTTTGTAGTCTTTCTTTTCTTGCTCTTTTTGGAACAGTACTTCTCTTCCAAGCCTGCCAAGAAATTATTCATTTCAGTTTTTCTGTCGCCCTGACGTTTTGCAATCATGGCAGCTAAATCACCACTACTACTCATTCCGATTTCGGTTGCAGCTTTTTCTGCTTCTGCAGCTTCTTCTTTCGCCTGAAGAAGGAAATTGAAGGGGAAAGCATAATTAATGACTATAACACAGATATATTTCTATGTGGAAAATAAATGCATGTGAATAAGTAAATTAAAGATTTGTTTCATATTAATACACCACTTTCATATTAATACACCAATTTAAATATTCCTTTATATGTGCATCGCAATAACAGGGTTCTGCTCAGGACCGAATGAGTGCTGGGCAGAGTTGCTGGGGAACTGCTGGCCTGGAAACATGCTTCCCTGACAACGTTTGAAATTTTAATGGTCATAAGATAATTATTCAATCTGGCTTTGGATGGACATTGCTTTTTAGTTTTTACCAAGTTTTTTTACCATATTGCATGCACTCTGTTGTTAAATTACACCAAGTTTACATAAACAAAATCCACTATAAAGGTTTCCTTATCACATATTTCTTGAGTGCCGGGCGGAGTAGTCCGCTTTGGCGTGAGCGCTGGGTGGCACTGACGAGTGCCGCGGACACTGCCGCCCTCCGTGGGCACAACCCTGATAAGCCTCTCAGTCTAGCCTCATTTCTATGTCATTAAAAATTCAGAAGAAACCTATATACCTCCCAAATGAAGCCAGAAATGATGCATATACAAAAATATTTTGAAATGATGCGCATAGAAAAATATTTTGAAATGATGCCATTATAAAATGTGTGTACCATTAGTAAGGGAATAGCAAAACGACACTCGGAATAACCACAGAATCACTCTAAAGATCTACAGTAATCGTGTCGGATGCACATTATGTACAGTAGTAGATATAATATGCGTGGTATAATTAGAGGAGGAAAACAAGAGCTATATTGTTAAATACCAGTTGTAAAAGTTTGTTATTCGTGGCTTCATTGGACGAAAAGTAACGCGTGGCGGTCCCAAAATCGCGGTAGAAGATAAGGTTAAGTAATACAATCTTAACATTGAAAATTTGATTCGTATAAACTCATACGTGGTTAATAATACGACTCGTTTAAATATCTTGGACACAAAGAAACATCCCCAGATCCAGAGATGAAAAATGTTTTCATACAACCAGTGGCAGTGTGAAAAATTTTGGAATGTCAATATTCTTTGGAATGTTTGACGACAAATGAGAAACTCTATACTATTCTTCCAGTAAATAATTTATTTAACATTTCCCAGGGAACGAGGCTGTGAATTCCCGCGCTTTAAATATAAACAAATAAAACAGAAAACTAAACATTGGTTGCGAGAGCGTGTGAACATCGGGATTAAGCTATCTAATATTCAATAATCATGAATTATGTCGTAATTATAGTCATTGTCAAATACAAACAAAATTATATTTTGTGTTTAACGAAGTTAGAGTATTAAAATTTCGTTTTCAAAAGTATCGGTATCAAAAGTATCAATTTAAAATCAGACATACACTACAGCAACTCAACACGCATACTTTGCGGGGACAAAATATCTTGTTGGCAGTTGCTGTTAACATTTTTCTCTGTCGGGATCACAGTAATTGGCTGTATAAACTGTTGTGGCCTCCCTAGCTGTCACTCATTGACGTTGCTTTCTTAAATATATTGTATATATATATTTTAATAAATTTGTCACAATTACAACAAAGGACTATTATATATATACAGAAACAGTGACAGGAGAGGGCAACAGGAACAATTCCCAATTGACAACCGACCCTGTATATACTTGTAATGTTGGCAAACCTTAATAAATAATCTGCGAACCAAGATGTCGTCCCTGGGAGAGTAATCAACAGTTAGCTATTCTATTTTAGCAGAAGGTGTTTTGTAGATTTATATACATTTTTAGAGCTAACCAGGAGCAGTTGCGAAAAATGCAACTTTAGGCCCTCTGGCAGGATTCAAACCTGTGACCCTGCGATTCCGGTGCAGCGCTCTAACCAACTGAGCTACAGAGTCCAGTTACTGAGCATTAACTGCATATTCGTGTATATATATGATGGGAGTGATGCCAGTATAAGGTATGGGTAAATATGAAGATTTTTTCGGTATCACGTTCAAACCTTGCAATTGCATTCTTCTGGCCATAATTTTATGTTAGGACAAAATAGTTGGTGTTTATCTCGGCCCTTTTCTTTTTGTTTCTGTCAAGTCTGAAAATTATTTGACACTTCACGATTAGCAGGTCTAATCCAACGCAGTAGTAGCTAGCGTTTCAAAGTATTACATGCTTTCCTCAGAGAAAAATTTTATTATGGTATACTGTATTTTACAGAAATTCTGAGGCTGAATTACTGAATTCAAGGCTGCTGAACCAAATTCAAGTCATGACATACTCTCTATAACATTTCATCTCTAATCCAGAGAAGGTTTCTGGTGGGATTAGTTTTACTCAATTCCAACTTGATCATTCACCAGATGCTGTGTACCTTACTTTATGGGAATGACAAAAATGCCTAATTGACAAAGCCAAAGGGCTACGATTGCGACTTGGGCACCCTAACTGGACATTAATCCCTCAATACATCGGAATGAAAGAGAAAATACTGATGGCTACTTTCGACCCTTTCACATCAGCAACTGAAAAAATTGGTCAGTAATTGCTTGTGGCACATCTATGTAAATTTTCCAAAAAAAGGAAAAAAACGAATGTGGTGTTTTCCACAAACACAAAACAACTTTATATACCATAAATACTCTAGTAAGCTTAGGCTTGGGTATGTTTGGGGCTTATTGTAGGGGGCGGGGGGGGGGGGGGTAATAGAGAGTGGGCTTATTCACATAGCTGAATCACAGCTGTAAATGCTACACAGTAAATCAGTGAACCACGGTCAACTCAGAATTCAAATTACCTAGCATTACCTAGCACAGTATATTTTCAACATTTGATTTTTTGCATCAAGTATGATTTAATGTAATTATGAATGGCAACATGAACATGAGGGAAAGTTAATTAATAAATCTAAACAGTAAACATGTGTTTCTTTGATGAGAGAGGGAGCCTATCTCACCCGATAAACTACAATGTCCAATATATGAGTTTAGTTTTTGCTTTTTAATATCATTTCCAATCTACATTGTTCACATTCTAAAAGTTCACTTTTTGACAGGCGAAATGACAACTTACACCTGTCAATGCCAACGTGAACAAACACGTTTTAGCTTTTGTGCTAACTTTTACAGCTTTTCTGCAAGGTTGACACATTAAATTGTCTTTGTCCTTCTTGAAATAATTCCATTCAACATTTGGAAAAGCTTGATATGACATTTTAATATACAAACATAAATGTGATACCAATAATACCGAAAAATATCGATATTTCGATATATCAAAAATTTAAATATTGAATAATCAGTTTTTAAAAAAACGATAATTTTCAGTATATCGATATACCGCAACAGCCTAAGATATATATATATATATATATATATATATGTGTGTGTGTGTGATATACAGAAACTAGAGTAAGAGATGAGCAGTGACAGAAATAACAGGTATGTTAAGTGTACATGTATATGTATATGTGCAAACTGTTGCAGTTGTTGACTAGTATAATTGTTTTCATTGTAGCAGTTATTGTCATTACTGTTTCTGTTGTTGGAGTATGGTTCCATCACAGCAGCCCAAGCTACGTTGCGACTATTAAATCTATATTGCAAACAGTATACACCTTATTCCAAAATGGTGACCGGAAACATGAAAACGAGGCTAAGGGGGCCAGAATTCGCGATATTATTATAAAGTATATTAGGAGTGGAGAGTTCACGGATTTTCTGCGAAAAAGACATTTCTTTCGGATATGGTCAATTCTAAGCCACCGAAGAGGATATTTATATCAAAATCCGTGCCGAACGACGTCCTGCTGGGCTTTTATTGCAAATTTATATCCCGATGAGTGATGATGACAAGATGGCCATATCAAGTTACAGACATTATAAAGATTACCGAGGCAGCCCAATGCCGAAAAACTGTTGTGTTCCTCATTGCAAGAAAAAAGTTTACGTAGAAGAAGGAAAAAAGATATCCTACTTCAAATTTCCGAAAGAAAAGAATCTGTTTGATGAGTGGATTCGAGCAATTCGCAGAGACGTTGGGCGACACTTCACAGTAAATGACAACACTCGCGTTTGCTCAAGATTTTAAAGTTTCCCGGGATCAATTGAAGTTAACGACCCCCCTACCCTAAGGGGGTCGTATACTTCAATAACAAATATTCGGATTGAAGTATATGACCCCCCTTGTATTATATCGTTAAATTTGTTTTTTTTTATATCGGGAATTATATCGTGTTTGTGTCTGTTTCAAAGGAATTTTTATAACTCCCTTCTATTGTCTATGTCTCAGTTAATTGATTTTTTGACCAGGAAACAAATTCAAAGGACTTTCAACACGACCAATAATATGCGCTTGAGGTGTTTTGTTTTGCAATTTTGTCTCCGTGTTTTGATCGCACAAGTAACCCAGCATTGGGCTTCATGCAACTCGTGGAACGACGAGATGCCGCGACCTTGCTCCCCATTATACAACGCCATATTCGACCGGGATCACTAGTGTATTCTGACGAGTGGGCTGCATACAATCGCGTCGGCAATATCCCTGGCTTAGAGCACCGAACGGTCAACCACTCGCTATTTTTTCGTCGATCCAGTGACGGGTGTGCACACCACACTCAGAATATCGAGTCGTACTGGAACAGAAGCAAGGTCAAATTAAAGACAATGAGAGGCGTAAGACGCGACATGTTGCCCGGGTATCTTGACAAATTTATGTGGCGAGAACGAGCCGGCGAGAACAAGTTCAATGCCATCTTGGAAGCAATCGCTCTGGAGTACGCAATGTGAAAAGACAAAGATAAACAAAACCGGTTCCTTTAGGAACCACCAAATACATAAAAAGAAGCTAAACGAAATTCTCGATATAAAAAGCATGAATAAAAATCATGAATCATGACAAAAAGCTATTTTTTTGGGGGGGTCGTATACTTCAATGGGCATTGAAGTATACGACCCCCTTGGGGTAGGGGGGTCGTTAACTTCAATTGATCCGTTTCCCGTGCTGGCATACGTACTCTTTGTGACGGGGCAGTGCCTTCAATATTTCATTGGAAAACTGCTTATCCTAAGAAGAGAAAGTCTCCTGTAAAGTCGAGCAATATTGTGCAAGATTCAGACTCAACTGACAGCGATGTAAACACGGCTGGTGCATCAACTAGTAAAGACGTCGACGCAGACTCTATTACAGAGCCAGAACATGAGGAAACAAATGCGCATGAAATTGAACTGGGAAATTTAAAGAACGAAGTCAAAAATCTGACGGAGAGATGCGCAACAAATGCAAATAGAGTGTTCTCGTTTAGTCGATTTTGTAAGGATGACAAGAGCATCAAATTCTACACTGGATTTCCAACTGTGAAGGTATTTGATGCTCTGTACGAGTTTTGTAATCCTGGGGAACATGGGGAAAATATTACCTACTGGCATTCAGCAGATACTAGGGATAGCTTTTCCAGTCATGCTGGTCCGTCGACAAAACAGGGCAGACCAAGAGCACTGCACCCAAAAGAAGAACTCTTCATTACCTTGTGTAGACTGAGGCAAGGGTTACCTGAAGAACACCTTGCTCATTTGTATGGGGTATCTCAGAGCACCATCAGCAGGATAATTATCACATGGGTGAATTTTCTGTATCTCAAGTTTAAAGATATACCTATGTGGCCTTCTCGAGGGTTGGTAGATAAGTATATGCCTGAGCAATTTAAAGAAAAATTCCCTTCGACTAGAGTGATAATTGACTGCACAGAAATCAAATGTCAAATGCCAAGCAGTCTTCTCCTGAACAGTGAACTATTTAGCTCATACAAGAACAATGCAACACTTAAGTGTCTTGTTGGTATAACTCCTGGTGGAGCATTTTCATTTATAAGCCAATTATACACTGGGCATATATCGGATAGAGAAATTGTTATGCGAAGTGGGTTTTTGGAACAGCAATTCACTAATGGGGACTCTGTCATGGCGGATAAAGGATTTACCATTGAGGATTTATTGCCACCTGGGGTTGGTTTGAATATACCTCCATTTCTCGGAATGCAAGGCCAAATGAGTGCTGAAGATGTTGTCAAAACCCAAAGTATTGCATCATTGAGGGTACATGTTGAGAGGGCAATAAACAAAATTAAGAATTTTAGAATATGGGATGGTATTATTCCTCTAAACTTGTTTGGTATTGTTAACCAAATGTGGACAGTATGCTCTGTTCTTTGTAACCTTGAGAAACCTATAATTAGTATTTGACTGAGAACATTATTTTGCCCTGTCAATACTGATGTATATTAATTAATTCAAGGAAGATTGTTGCATTGTTGAACTATCTGGTGTATATATATTGCATACAAATTAAATTTTATATTTACCTTCTTTATTTACATTTGGTTATTCCAGAAACAATAGTAGACTATGTGCACATGGTTACATTTCCTGGAGTTTTAACTTTGTTTCAAGTAATGATCTAATAGCTCTCAATATACCTTACTGTTTATTGCATTTTCCACAATGGCCTCGTTTTCATATGGGTTAATTTAGTATTTCAGTTTGGCTGAAGACCACGTGCACAAAATCTGGGTACACTGTATGTGCGCAAACATTCTCAAACAGGCAAACATGAAAATGAGGCCATCGGGGGAAATGTAATAAACGGTAAGGTCTATTCCCTAGAGAACAGTAAATAATACAAAAACCCTCGGAATGCATATTGTCATTGTCATCATAACTAGTCATAAGCAATGGATTTTTCCAATATATACACATGCATAACACAAACCCTGCTCTATTCTTATAATTATGATGACCCTGACTTAATTTTTGCAGCAATTGGTAAAAAGTGTGTAAAATACACTGCACAAAGTTTTGCACAAAGTTGCTTCCAATGTTCCTCATCAAATGGTATCCGGTCAACGTTCATACCTGTTTTGGTGTATACCACGAAATCACACCATTTAGCTCCAGTTAATCCCATTTGTCCTTGTACTTGATCATAGTATTCATGATTCTTCTTCAGTTTTGGTTTATTGTCCTGCATCTGAAGATAAAATTTATTGTCACTGCATGCATCAACAGGACTAACAGCAAATTTTGAAATTGGGCATTTAATTTCTAAAAGCCCAAAGGCATCTCCATCACTGCCAGAATTGAGATCAATCACCTTTCCATCAGGGGAACATCCAAGGATATAAAGTTTGGGGAAACAAAAAGCCCTGATTCCTTAACATCTACTGGATGACCAATCTTGTCCATATACTTCTGGTATTCCCTTCTTGCAGTTGGCTCATACCTTATACCATGTTCAGTTGCTTGAGACTTGAAAGGTTTTGCTGTGATATGTTCAGTACAGAACTTTTCAAAGTTCCTTTGCCTTCTTGCCACTCTACCAAATTTTGACGCAGTAAATCGCACTTTTCTGGCTTGTGCCCATTCATCACTGTTGTGTTGTTTCCTTGTTTCCTTCTCTAGTTTATTGGATTCCATTAATGACATCTTTAAACGGTCTAAAAATTTTTCTGCATCATCTAATGTTTCGGTACAGGCAAAACAAAACCATCATTCAAGTCATCCAATGGAAAAGATGGATAGCTAGGGCCGAAAGTGCTTCTATGACTACACACATACTTAGGTTCAAATGGAGAAGTTACAGTAAAATTGGACTCTTGAAATGAAAGTTGGTATGTGCCAAAGGAGCCAGGTGGACTAGGGCCAAATTTTGTTGGTACTTGCTCTACATTTTCATCCACTTCACATGTTTGGACTAAGCCAAAGGTTGGGTCAATGTCTTTAACAGTTTGTAGGAAATGGGAAACATTGGATTGTTGTTGCCTTCTTGCATTATAGAGTTTACACTCGATTCCTTCTGTCCTTTTATCTTCCTGATGAGTTTTTGTCACAGCAACTTCCATTACTGGCAATGGTGAAATTCCTCAACTCTTGGTTTGTGCCATTTCTGTAGGGTTGAGGTGCATGCTGAATCAGGATTCTCGTCATCTTCGTCATTCAAATCAGTCACTTTTTGACAGTTGAATAAACTAAATTTGCAAATCTTTAGCATCAACGCCAATATATGATTACAAAAACCAGACTTTCCAGCAGCACATGCAGGACCACAACATGCATACATCACTTCACCAGATACCACACACAAGGCAAGTTCCAACTGATGGGGGCTTTCGTTCTTTTTAAAGCTATGAAAGCATTTGGCACGATAGAAAAAGTAACGCTGGTCGTAAGTGGCTTCAATATTATGTAAATATTCATCTTGTAAGTATGTTTTGGCTTTCATAAGTCCTGTAGGCAAGGTGTGATTACTCCCACCAACAATTTTCCCTGACTGGCTGATGTGCTTGTCTATCTCAACTCTGCTAAAAAATGGTGCTTTAGACAGTGACGTACCCCAGCCTTCTGTGGGGAACTTTGGTGTGTGCTTGGATTGTTGAGGAGAACTCGTACTTGGCAACTCAGACACACTGGTAGCTGCTGTGGTTGTGTTGGCCATACGAAGTTGTCATCGACTTGTCTGGATCCACAATATTTTCATCCAAACCTCTGCTTACATACTCCTCAACCCTAAAGTGTAGCAGTAAAAGAAATAAACAGTGAAAATCAATAACCTTAAGCATTTGATCAAATATATTGAGTCATATTTATTTACCTTTTGAGTCAAAAGTTTTGACAAGTTGGGCCTTGGTTTTTAATCCTTTGCATGAGTCCCCACGACATTGTAGCCAGAACTTCAGCTCGTTGTTTTTTAGAACCGAAGGTTTTCGACCAGAGAGTGAGCTTCCTGGGATGTCTTCCTCTGTCAGTAAGCGTGGACCGCAAAATGCCTTATTCATTGTGCGGTTTTCGAAACGATTTCCAAAACGCACCGTATGTAAATGACACACACAAAATACAAACTCGCTGTAATATTTTGTGTTCTCTATCTTCTCGCTCTGAATATATTGCCAGGAAAACACCGTCAAAGTAAACTCAAAAGGAAATACGGCCCTAACACATGGTCTATTATCCTCTAGTTCTTTGTAACGTGATACAGCTGATATGGCCATCTTGTCATCATCACTCCTCGGGATATAAATATCGCAATAAAAGCCCAGCAGGACGTCGTACGGCACAGATTTTGCTATAAATATCCTCTTCGGTGGCTTAGAATTGACCATATCCGAAAGAAATGTCTTTTTCGCAGAAAAATAAGCAAAATTTTAAAAAATAACTCTCCACTCCTAATATAATTTATAATAATATCGCGAATTCTGGCCCCCTTAGCCTCGTTTTCATGTTTCCGGTCACCATTTTGGAATAAGGTGTATGGATATGGTACTTTATATAAGCTGTATATAAAAGACTTACTAGAAAATTGTGTAAATTGAGAAATAAAATACATTTACCTTTACTACAAAGTGTATTTAACTTTTATGCATTGGTTTGGATGTGATTTGAGCCCCTTTCGGTTTGAACAGCTCAAATTACATCCAAACCAACGCATAAAAGTCTGCAATGATCGCTGGACGAAATCTATTTGTCTAACAGCCCCTAACTCCTTTATATAGCCCATACCTTTTCCTTTCTTGCTCTTTTCTTTCTCTTATCCTCTTTAGTGAAGTTATCAAACTTTGGTAACTCATCATTATCAATTGCATTTTGCAATATCTTTTGAAACCTGGCCTCATCATCTTCGGTTGAACAAAGAACATTTTCTAATATTCCTTCAATATCACCTTCACACTGAACATACGCTGACTTGAGATCTTTTAATTCTTCGTCAGAACCTTTATATTGTTTTTCAAATTTCTTGATATCTTCAGTGGTAATTTTAGGAAACAAAACTCTCCAGTAATAGATCCAATCTCGTTCTTGTTGGACCATTTCCTCACCAACCTCACCTGTCTCATCATAAACAACACGGAGATCTTTGTTTGACAATATAGAGTGAACCTTACTTATTGCTTGAAATTTCTGAGTGGCCAAATCTTTTTTATCACTACTTACTCTATCAGGGTGAACTTTTAGTGACAAACGTCTGTATGCTTTCTTTATTTCTGCCTCAGAAGCAGTTTTATCCACTCCAAGGATCTCGTATAAACCTTGGGTGCCAAACAGAGAGTTTAATTCTTCCAAAAAGCTCATTTTTATGAAACAAAAATAGAAAGATTGAAATGTTTTATGTTCTGAGAACTTCTGAAATCTGAATCAAGTTTCCAGCTTTCTTCCCGCGTCTTTCTGTCTCATGAGCCTGCCTTGTCAGTGGTAATACAACCGACATAATTCATGTAAGGCCATGTAACCCAAGATGAAATGTGTTTCAGTGTTTGTGCAAATTTGAAAGTGGTCCATAAAAATTGTTTAGATTGTGAAATGACAGCAGAACGAGAATTTGACAATCCATTTGATGATCAAATTGTTGGACAGCTTATTGATGACGTTGGCAAGGTATGATTCCTGCAAAATATGATATGATATTACCATGCATGGAGCCTTGCATAAATTGCCTTGCATAAATTTTTTGCATTGTGCTTCAATGCATGGATCAATTCTTGCTGTTACCATCCCCTCCCCAGGCAACCCCCGGGACATTGCAGCAAATCATGTTCAGGGGGCCGGGAATTGGTTTGATGAACCAACAGACTAGTCCCTAATCCTCTTTGCGCGCGTTATTTTTCTGTCACAGGCAAAAGCCCATCAAATGTTGGATATACAGCATCTCAAAAAGATTGTTGACAATGGAAGAAGGGCTGCCGAGAAAGCAAAACAAAGAAGCGCTTTGATTTTCTGTTGAAAGTATCTGTTTTTTTATGTTAAAGTCCTTGCATTAGTTTTTCACCCTTGCCCGGGGGTTTTCAAATTCCCGGGGGCTGGGAATGTGCAGTGAGCTTTAAAAAAATTTACAAATCCCCGGAGTGTTGCCCGGGGGGGGGAATGCTAACAGCAAGAATTGATCCTGCATAACGAGTTACATACCATAAATTATGTGGGGCCCAGGGTGCATTCCATGTAAACTCTACGCCGGAGATACGCCGACATTTACGACATTTAAAACCCATGGAATGCACCCTGGTGTGGGACTTGTTCATTTTGGGCACACTTGAAGGGGGGGCGTCTTGTTGGAGAGGGGATGCCGGATTAATAATAAGTGATGGGTTAAAAAATCTACAATCAGAACACATGTGTTTTTGAAAAGGGGTGGTGGCTTTGCAGCTAGAGAGAGAGGGGGGAGGGGGGTGTTATTGAGGGCATAATGGAGGAATTAATGTACTTGTAATATTTATAATATTTTGACCATATTAAATTAAATGAAAGTTGCATGAAATCTATTGTTTAGTGTTAACACCTGACTTGCTATGTGACGACAATTCAACATTGTGACAGAAGTTGCATGACAAAAAGGACTGTGTAACAACTCCTATGGTCACATGTTCAGGCATTTTTTAGGGTTCAAACTCATATGGAATTCTGACCCTAAAACCTGAGTTACACAAAGAAAAACTAATCCATAGTTTTCTCAAGTGTAAACAGACCTAACTGTTCGACATGTGTTCTTTTGAATCTTATTCGATAGTAGGATTGAAACTAACATGGGTCAAACCTGGGTTAGTTTGTCTAGTCTAAATCAGGCTTAATTAACAATGGCAGCACATGGCTCTCTGCATGTTGCAAATGTTATCTAATAGTATTTGTTTTTTCAATAAAGAAATCATAGTTTGAACACCCGCCCCCCCCCCCCCCCTTTCTTAAGGAGGGAGGATAAACCTTCTCAAAAAAGACAAGAAAGGGGGGATGATTTTTTTGTAATAATGGGGGGTTACAGAAAAGGGGTGGGTTGATTTAAAAAAGGAGGGAATGAGCAAGAAAAGCTGTCATAAAAATTGTATAGACGAGTCCCTAAAAATACTACCATTTGCAATCAACTGGTCAGTGTCCAAATTTTTTCATGATGTTTACGTTTCAAAACGTTATGTTATGTCAGTCACAACGTCACGTTATTGCCGCGGAATGTACACGTTTACATCCGGTTTTGACATGTTTTGAATCAATTGCTAGGTTGTTGCCTTGTTATTTAATTCACTTTGAAATCAAAAAACCCTTACACTTTACGGAAATGCAAGTCAATAGCCAAGGTCGTTCTTACAGACAAGGTGTAGGGTTGTTAAGAGACATGAAATCCCTGATAATCGACGAACTTTACCGTCGCGGTGGAGACAGATTAACACAATTCGTTCCTGTAGGTTCGTACACCGCTGTTTCTAATGCTATAAAAGTATCATTAAAAACGGTAAAAAAAGTATGGTTGCAGTATTGTAAACACTATACATTAGAAGGAAAAAAAGCTGGAGGAGACAGACGTAGCAAACTGAAGTCCGAAGATCTGGAGCTTATCGAATTAATGAAAAAATATAAGGGATCTGTTTCACTCAAAGAAATTTATTCTACTATGGAAGAACTAGGGAATATACAAGGAGACATCTCGATCTCGTCAATATCACGCGCATTAAAATCTAGAATGGAATCTGGCAAAACATATACGCGTAAGAAAATAACCCATGTCGCTTCACAACGGTTTGCTTATAACAATTTATTGTATACGCAAATATTTATGGATTACCTAAGCTCGAAGAATCCAAACAGTTTAAAGTTTTTTGACGAAGCAGGTGTTAAATATCCAAACGTTGGCATGCGTTTATATGGACATGCACCAAAAGGAGAGCGGTGTGTTGAAGTTGTGAAAAAATGTGAATCGCCAAACGCAACAATCAATATGATTGTCTCATTGAACGGCGCTGAGTATTATGATATCATTGGCCTCAAATACTTACGAATTTTTAAATTTTTTTGGAAAAGCTTCGAATGCTGTTAATTTACAAACGTTGCGTCCAGCTCTCGAAATAGGCGACATTCTAGTGATGGACAACTTATCGGTACATCATTACGAAAGCGGGGAAGTACTCGAGGAATACTTGCAAGAAATGGGCGTTGAATTGCTATATACTCCGGTTTTTTCTCCTGACCTAAACCCCATTGAGCATTCTTTCAATAAAATCAAGACAGTTATGAATTACGAACTTAAAGAAATAACGTCGGCAAATATGAAATTATCAGCAATGCTTGCAATCGAAAAGATTTCTCATGAGGACATGGTGGGCTTTTTCAAAAACACTTCATATTTATTTCCTTGATTTATAGTTGTTAAAAATGATGTTTACTGTATATTAATTATCGAAAGATTTACTGTAATACCGTTATTGTATGTGCGGGAAAAATTTCGAAGGACATTTTTACTGTAATAAACATTTCATCACAATCACAACACTGCATGTCACTGTATTCAGTTTAATATTAAAGTTTACCCTGCAGTAATATAACTGCATTGTGTACAGTATTAATAATACTAGAACCAACTGAGTTAGTTGGAACATACCAACAACAACAACAACAACAACAACAACAACAACAACAACAACAACAACAACAAAACTGTTCCGCTAGCCTATTCACAATTAACAAAATATTAAAGTTTGTTCTCGTATAGTATAAATATAAACAAAGCACAATGTCGGCATTGTCAATGCCAAATTGACAATGTCAGCAACAACAGTGTCATAAATAGTGAAAATACGTTTAAAACTGACATTCAAAAACTGCTCATTCAAGTGGTATCACTATCCAAATTTCGCAATGAAATTAGGGCAGCTGCTGCATCGTTTACAGTGCAAGTGACTTCGTTAATATTGACTGATTCCTGCACAGTACGAGCAGAACTAGATGCTGTTGAGGTGCAAGTAGAAGATGGTTTTGAACGAGGTAATGTTGAGCGACTGTAGTAGGTTGACTCGATGCCATACTGACCGCGTTCATGTTGACCCTCATTTTCCGCGTAACTAGCAGACAAAGCAAGTCTAAGTTGCTCATTCTCCTCTTGCTCATTCGTAGGCTTAATTCGATCAATCCAAGATTGATTGCACGATCTCGAACGGTTGCTTTTTAAATCAGGACTACACGATCTAACACGGTCGTATGTTGCGAGGTATGTTTCTTCATCAGAATCTTCAAGTTCAGAGTCGTGAGATTCCCTGTGACGAGTTGGAAATTGTATTCCATACCTTTCTAACGTGGGTCTGGCCGGGTTTTCACGTTTTTTCTTACTTTGTCTGATAGATATATCTATCCCTGTGCAATATTTAGATGTTAGGGCAGCTTCGAGACAAGTCAAAATCTCATGCTTTGGCGGAATTCGGCCATGCAGTGTAGTTTGACAGTACTTTCGCAGAACGAAAACATGTTTCCTAAGAAGACTCCAGTTTTTAACCCCCCCTATATTATATGACACTGGATCTGCATTGAGTAACGAGTCCTCTAATTTATTTAGGATATTGTCCTTTAAATTTTCAGCGGCTGATTTTTTGTTTTCCAGCTCCTCGATTAGTTTTTCTTTTTCAGTTTTTAGCTTTTTTACGTTTTGCGCCATTTGTTTTAAATTAACTTCGCCCGTGTGCAACTTATCTTCTCCGCACTGAAAAACAGAAGTGCACTTGTCAAATTCACAATTTCGCGCAGTATGACGAAGTCGCATATGACAATTCCTACAGAGATTTCCCTGTCCCACGTTATTACTCTTTGCTCTTTCAATTCTGCTTTTAACATTTAATTCTGCCATCATTACTTCTCGTATCCTTTGATCTTTATCTTCAATATTTTGTTCAGTTTTAGCTAAGTATCTTTGGATCGGAGTGTTTATTAGAGTTTCGGGCTCGTGTAATTCATGACAAGTTGGCCGAGCTTTCGTGATTGTGGATGTTTTTGCAGTATGCGTACGCTTCGTTTCTGGTTGCGTATTACTCATAAAAATTTCCGATTTGTCTATTTGTTTCCCTTTATAAAAGTCAAGTCGTCGTTTACGGATTGTTTCAGAACAATTATTCTGATTATCAGGATCATTATAAAAGCGATCAGAAGTAAATTTTTCAGTACCTGATTCCATTGGCGTTGTAGTATTTGTTTTAGAAGCATTTCGATTCTTTCCAATAGGTGTAACCTCGTCGTGAACTCGCACACACATTCTAAAAACGCCATCTGCATTTGGCACTGCTGTCAAGCATCGTATTGCATCTTTCAGATCAGAATCATCCATCATGGTAACAAATGTGTTTTCATCATCTCTGTATTGAATTCGAACAATTTGGCTGTCAGCACCGCTCATAAATCCGCCAACTGTGTTTTGTACTATGCGTTTAAAATCTGCTAAATATAAGCAACTTAATTCACTTTTAAATAACGAATGTACTTTGCAGCGAGAAAAGTCTTCACCGTAAAGTATTTTAATTTGAACTGACATTTTCTTATCGAATTTTTCTTTTACGAATGAGTGGTGTTCAGAACAATTTGACAACCTAGCATGGGCGTGTAAACATTTCAAAATTGATTCAAAACATATCAAAACCGGATGTAAACGTGTACATTCCGCGGCAATAACGTGACGTTGTGACTGACATAACATAACGTTTTGAAACGTAAACATCATGAAAAAATTTGGACACTGACCAGTTGATTGCAAATGGTAGTACATGTTGAGTTCATGTATTATTGTTGATTATTTTGTTGATGGAAGTTTATTTGGATATTACACAACCTTAATATTAATTCTGCACCATTTGCAGGTGTCAACCTGTCAAATTTTGCTCTCTGAAAAAAGTTGTTGTAAAAGGGGGGGGGGATGAAAAGTTTTAAAAAAGCGTGGACATTGGTAAAAGGGGGTGGATATTTAAAAAAAGGGGGGGATAAAACCGGCCCTTTCCGAACTATGTAAAGAAATATTGAATTTGGGATGTTCTCTGACCAAATATTTTTCATATCTCCCACCACGACATAATAAACACTGTAGAAACATTGAAAAAACTTGCCCTGACAGTTAGTGGGCCACTTAGTTGTTCTTACGATGATGTAATATTGTGTATCAATAACTGGACAGTCTTATCTATTTGTAACCATGCATATGCATGCACAGATCGGTGAAACAGGATGGTAATTTAAGACTGGGAGAAAACAGCACATTAGGAAAACAGAATTCAAATATAGCCAAACACTCTGAGCCAAACAAAAGTCAAACATGCCTGGAATTATTCACACAAAATCTATTTTAAGAGCGAGAGAGAAAGTTATTGACAAAGGAAACAATCGAATAGAGAAAACATTATTTAGAATCTTGGCATCTACATCTTTATTTACCACTAGAACATGCATCATCACAGCGGGGGGTGTATCACTCCAAAAAGTGCACAAGATTTTTTGGGATTTTGAAAATCCCTTGGGACTTTGGGATCTTGAAATCCTTTGGGATGTTCTGCTATGAGTACTTTCATATTGACATTTCATTTAACAATCTACTGTTGAAATTTTACGGTAAAAGTACACACACTAGGTCATTGACTTGATCCCAATTTGGGTTGTTGCTTTTAGGAAGGTCGAGCAATTAATGATGATTTTAATTCACACATTTCTCTTCCCCAAGACTAGGATAACAAGCTATACTAAATGATGATTTAAACTTGCACTTGGATAATAATGTTTCCAATAATAGAGCATTAATAAAACAAATAATTTTATGGAGTGTAATTTTGGCAAGTAATTTTATGTGGTGTAATTTTTCATAGATTTCTCAACCATGGCACAGTTTGCTAAAGGTGAATATTGAAAAATATTTACAACGGTTAGAAAATGGATTGAAAGAATCCGATCCCAATAATTATTCCGTGTATACAGGATCATCTGGTAGGTTTATGACAGTGTTTATAAAAACTAAACTATATACTCGATAGCTCCATCAGAACCAAACTGTTCTTTCTATGGCTATAGCCTTATAGGGTATATAGACCCACTCGAGTAAAGGAGGAAACCAGAGTACCCGCGACCCAGAGAAAACCTGCGGTGTTTGGTAAAGTGCACTTGTCACATGCAACATGTCATGCAACTGGTGCGAAATTGTAGTCAGACAAGTGTACTTATTGCAGTAATCGTACCCGGATCACAGAAGTGCAAGGCACATACACTTTACACTGGTACCACCAAACAGGCTTTAATAGATTGTGCTAAGTGTAGTTAAAAACCTAAGCCAAAATCATGCTACGACAATCTACAGGAGCCTATTCCGCCAACACCTTTTTATTTTGAAATTTGCAATTGCAATAATTGATGCGGCATGCCTACACAAGCAATTCTTTCAATTCCAACAAGATGATGTTCTGTCCAAGGATAAACCTTTTATGAATGTGAACCTACTGGATAGGTTTCCAGACTATAGGTTATTAATTGTACTTATATTTCTATATATATACAGCAAACACCGATAATGAAACATTTTAAAAACCCAAGACGTTATTTTCTATGTTTGTGTTTTACTCTGTTCAGGTATTGCTCTTCTCTACTACAAACTTTCGTCAACGACATTCTGTCAAAGTACAAGTGAACAACAGCAACTGTTGTCTAAAACATTAGAAATTTTGGAAAGTAATTTGCACAAGTTGAGAGAGAAACGTCTCACCTTTCTTTGTGGTGATGCAGGTATAGAGTACCGCTCAGGAACAACCTGACAAAAACTGCGAATATAATGCAGTAGATATTTAGATAAACAACCTACTGTATAGACCACAGCCACCACAGCCTTACCTCAACAGAACCGCAGCTAACCCTGACACAATCGCAGCCTAACCGCAACTAAACCACAGCCTTACCTCAACAGAACCGCAGCTAACCCTGACACAATCGCAGCCTAACCGCAACGCAACCACAGCATTACCGCAGCAGAACCGCAGCTAACCCTAACACAATCGCAGCCTAACCCCCAACGCAACCACATGCTAACCGCAGTCTTACCATTGCTAAACCGCAATCCAACCGTAGCCTAACCGCTACTAAATCGCAATTGAACCGCTAAACAGCGACCGCGCGGCAACTGCAGGGTTACTTCTGTGCGGTACTGCAAAATCTTGACGTGTTCATAAATATGAACGGGTGAAAATTCGGTTGAGACAAATATTGCATTGTAAACACGTTCACTGCATGGGTCAAATTTGGGATGACAATCAAAATTTCACCGAGGCGCCGTTCTGGGAGAAAGCCCTGGGGGTGGTAGTAATTCAGTAATACGAAATGAAATTCTCCCAAATTCTATATACCTATGTGAGTTTCTATGTTTCGGACGGAGTTGCAAGTTATGCGTATGCACCACTAGACCATGCAAGCCTAGATCTATATAGTTGGTAGTTTTCAGTTGATCAGAATTAATATGAAATATTTTATTTGAAAAATCACGTTAAATTAGACAATTGCATGAAACAGATTCTTGCCTCGTTTTTCTATACATTATGGAAATGGAAACAAAGTTGTATCTCATTATATTACATGACTGCATGAGGTAAATGTTTTGTGAGACTGTGGGAAAATTATGTACGGCATACTGCTTTTGTTTTTCAAATTACACCGCTCCACTTATGCGCCGAACTAATAATATTGATGAAGTAGGTGCAACAGAAGAGCGACTTGTGAATCAAATTGGTGCAGCAGAATTTGGAGCGACAGAACTTCGGCAGAGCCTGTCGCATTATGCAACGTTGGAGCGACATTGGTTCATAAGCCGCTCCGCTCATATGCCGAACCTAACTCAATATTTTTTTAATTTGTTAATATTAGATTAGACATCTTTCTGTACGTTGTTTGAATCACTGCCGCTCTTATATCGCTCAAGCGTCGCATCTAATACAATTAATTCGGCGCATTCGTGGAGTGGCGTCTGAATCGGGTCTAACAGTATGAAGTGGATTTGTCTGACCGGTATAATTATTTTTACTAACAATATTTCATTCAGGTGTATACGCCCTATCAGCTGTATTGTATTCAAAACTTGGAAAGATGAATAAATGTGAAAAATGCGTTGAAAAACTGTGTGCAATGTGTGAAATTGTCGTGTCAGATCCAACACTACCGAATGAGTTGTTGTACGGCAGAACTGGTTACTTGTACTCTTTGTTGTTTATACAAAATCACTTGGTGAAAGAAAAAGTTTCTGATGCAATTATTGAGCAGGTGATAACTGATTAATAAATTGAATGTATTTTTATTCACAATAATCACTATAAGATTATCCCAGGCACTGTTAGCACTGAGGAAGGTTGTACAAAAACAATTCAGCTCAATATATCTCCGATGGCTAAACCAAAAAGTCGCTTGTTCACAAGATCCGATTTGTCTGATCCGGTTCTCTTCTTGACGTATGTGATTTACTAGACTTGCTGACAAGAGTAAAGCTATTGGCTCATACCTGGCGAAAAGTGTAGTTGCTGCTGTATTGTGTGTAATCACATATGTCAGGAGGATAATCGGATCGGACAAATCGGATCGTGTGAACAGGCGTAAAAACAGCTTCGCCTCAGTCTATGGTGTACTTTCCGGCTGGAATGACCAAACTAAATTCTTTTCAACCTGAGTGAGCAGGACAATTACGATACACAACTTCATATTTTGTTTGAACATGCATAGATTTAAGATAAAAATAAATACACAAAAGCGTTATATTTTTGCCTTTCCACTTGTTTAAGCTTACGTCCCTGATGATCCGAGGTCTGAGATTTTCACATCAATTCGCCGCCTTCCATTCGTCAAACATAACTGAAAAAACTATATATAACTAATGTTTTGAAAATAATAACCAATCCAGTTTGAAGAATTTTTCTATTCAAACTTTAAGAATAATTCAACGGCTTACTACAGAGTACAGTTACTTGCTCATATATATACCTTGCAACTTGGAGGTGACGTGAAAAATATAGTATATTTAAATCCTTTTCTACCAGGAAACTTTTCGGGAATTGAAGAATATTTTCAGCAATGTCATTTGCAATGCCGTAAAAGTACGATCGGCTTCCATATTTTCGTGGCTACAATGCTTTTCTATAATATTTCGCTCCAAAATCTATAATTTCTTCTTATAAAAATACTGAGAGAACGAAGGTGTGTGAGAAACGTTGCGTATATAGTGTATAATTTTGAAAAACATTTCAGTAAATGAACGTCTTTTAAAATGAATTTATTTAACTAGTAATTATACTTTTTATTACTTTAGGTTGTGTCAGCCATATTAAAATCTGGTCTAGCTCTCTCACGAAAGGAAAGAAGTCGAAGTCCATTAGTGTATACATGGCATGATAAACATTACGTAGGAGCAGCTCACGGTATTGTTGGAATATTGTACATGATTCTGCAAGTGAGTGGTTTACTTTTCAATTATCTGCAGTACATGCAGTTGCTTTTATATGTTTTAGTTAGGTTATATTAGTATATAATTAAATATTATCACTGGTCGAGTATAATTATATCATATAATTAACATTGCACCAAAAATGAAAAAAAATATTTAATATTTAGTCATTCCGTTATGGAATTTCATTACTTTCATAAATGTTTAACTAAGCCAACAAACGATGAAATAATGTCGTTGTCTGCTATATAAGGTCGACTTTAAATAACACCTTTTCCCTCGCAACAAGCTTACACGTTGCTCAAAAGACGTGATAATGATGAATTTAATGTCGTAATTAGAATGACGACGCTGCTGAAGACCTTTTTTAAACCTTTACAAACGATGTGGAATATTGGTTTATAATCTGTTAAGAAAATGTCTAGTCTTTATATTCCCTGCATAAATAACAGATATTTCATTTGTTTTCAGATGTACCCAACTAGTGCTGTGGTAACTCAGCATTTGACAGAAATTCAGAACACTATCGATTACCTTCTTACCAAACAGTTCTCGTCAGGAAATTTCCCATCATCCTTAGAGAATGAATCTGATAGGCTGATTCACTGGTGTCATGGCGCCCCTGGAGCTGTGTATTTGATGTTGAAAGCTTATCAGGTTACTAAGTTTACCATAGTTTAATGTATAGTATACAGAGCATTAGGTTGTACCTATATTTAGCCACATCTGCATTGTTGGTGTGTCATGCACCACGTCAGTTTCAGTCTTCTATGCCATATAATTTTGCCAGGTAAAAGTAAATACGCCAGATTTACCATGGGAGAGTTTGGGCGCATGTACATAATTAGGCATAACGTTTAATGTTGTGTTAGGAGCATAATCTAACTCTAAGCTCCTGGTCTGTTTTATGGTTGATGTACTAACTGTTATTAGAATACTTTATTGGTTAGCTGTTGACCAATCAGCAATCATGAATTCTTTTAAATAGAATTGTAATAAATATATTACGAGATATACCAATACACACCAAACAGTATAATGTGTTACATCTCTAGGTGTTTAAAGAGAAGAGATATCTTGATGCTGCTATATCATGTAGTAATGTTGTTTGGAAACGAGGCTTATTAAGAAAAGGTTATGGTATATGTCATGGTGTTTCTGGCAATGCTTACACTTTCTTAGCGTTGTATAAACAAACTGGCGATCAACTTTATCTCCATCGAGCACTCAAGGTAAATGTAATTTGGATAGAAAATTCTATCTTCCTATATATGTACGTATTGTTTTGTTGCCTTCTGTATTATTGTCTGATTTCACTATTTTTGTTATTATAAGTTAATGAGACTAATTTGTCTCCATGCAAGTTCTTCTTTTTATTAAGTTTATTGAAATAATCCTCAACAAATAACATTTTAGATATTTTGCTATGCATAAATAATATAGTTTGTAACAAGATCAGTTTCTGGAATGTTTATCACAATATCGATATAAAACGTGGAATCTAGATCTAGTATTGTACAATAAACTGCATTGATTTTGGTTGGAACTACCTGAAAAAGATTATAACACTTCGACGTATCATGCGAAGGCCCTTGGTCTGCTAACTCTCAAACGGAAGGCCTTCGCTTGCGACGTCTTAATCATTTCTGTATAGTTCCGATCAAGACCACAACAGTTCTATATTTCTATATTTATTACAAAATTTGACTGAGGATTGGATTTATATCCTTTTAATTCTGTTTGATCTAAGTCATATCGTGGTTCCTAATTGTGTTTGGTATTTCCAATTAATAGGACACTCTTTCGACGTGACGACTGTCATGAGAGTGGCCTGCATATGGGAATTAACGTCAATTATTTTGTCTGATTATAATGTTGGTTGGAAAATGATTGCTAAGCATTAAACATTTGATTAAATCTTGTATAGTTTGCTGAATGGACATTTTCTTACGGTGAACATAACTGTAGAACGCCAGACACTCCCTATTCGTTATTTGAAGGTAAAGGTTCTTAATTCACCATTTCAGATGAGTATATATTTAGAAAATATTTATTACATTTTATTTAAAATCGTTGTATTAATTGAAGTAATTCAAATTTAAACTTCTCACAGGGCTTGCTGGAACCCTTTACTTCTGGTCAGATCTTTTTGAACCTGAGAAATCTCGCTTTCCAGCATTTGAACTTTGAAGATAGTATTGTGAGTTGAATTATCACCACTAAATACATATTTGGAAAAAGTACACGGTAATGCCAAGTGTATAACTGTGTATGTACCCAGAAGAGATGTGTTTTGAAAAACATGGATCCCGACCTCTCCATCCCTCTTCCAACCATGACATCAACACAGCGCCAGCATTGTAGAAGTGCAAATAAGTAAATAGAGTTGGATACATGCTTCCCCGGATATACAAAAAACCGTTTGTATTGATGTAGAAACATTAAAATATAAATGTCTGCACATACATAATCAAGTAGCTAAATGGACAAGTCATTAATTGATAGACAATTTTATCCTCTTTGGACTAGAATAATCCTCAGTGATTAGTTTTCTGTTTCCCCCAGTATTGGGTTCTTTATAAATTCCACATAACAATATTCAGATATAAAACACGGAGCCGCATCAATTTCAAATAGAAGAATTTTGTTGTTAAAGTCAGGGTTTCCATTTAATGAACTTGCAGGAACATATAACGTTTGTTGAGGTCCTCTAGCAGGCCAGTATCGTCCAATGTTAAATGTGTTGACAAATGCTTGACCCTTAAAATGAAAGAGAAATTGTCGTATTTTACTTTGAACTTTAACATAAAAGATTTAATCAAAATTAATCGTCTTATTCAACTAACCTTGGACCAATCCTTTAAATACAGAAAAGTATCAAGTGGTGCTTTGCCATCAGGTATTGCAGGTATACTACCGACATAAAACGATGCTGGTCCGGAGGGCTCCGAAGGCGAGCCGAGAACCTCCGATGTATTAAGTATCATTGCTACGTCATTAGGATCGAGATTTAACGGGAAAATTGACCAATTGGTTAAAATAACATCATGTAGTGTTACATTCTGTATTATTCCTTTAGCATCGTTTAATAACAAGAAGTTGATATGACCTTGATTTTCCACCAAGATATCCAGAGTATCATTTTCTTCATACTCAATACCAATACCTCCGAACCCATTCCGGTCAATGACACCTTGTTTCACCTGAAAAATGTACATGGAAATGGCAATAATGCAATTAAATATAATTAAGAGTTGTAGTTTAAGTTGGCTCCCTTCAGTTAGTAGCGTTTGAAACACGATCTATATAGATCAGACGCCACCTCACGTCCCACACGTGGAATCTTCGTGACCCGGGCCCGGCAAAAATTTTTGAAACAAGCCGGGGGAAGATATTTTCGGAGACGTCTCTGCGAAGAAACCGCAAGTTTTTCATTATAATCGTAAATCTTTGAAATTTAAACTACGTATGTTGTTAACCTAAACTACGTATTTTCCAACCTCGTCCCCAGGGTCCTGGGGACGAGGTTGTGTATGTTCAGTATTATCTTTTATAATGTTCAAAATCTTCGACTTGTTGCATTGACTAAAAATTCTGAAATTAGGGACTGGTCATAAAGTACAGGGGGGGGATGAGCTATGAAAATAGAATTTTACGAAGGATAGTTTGAGGTGACTCACCCCCCGATTTGTCGAGAAATACAGATAACCCACCCCCATGTGACAGCTGAAAACATAATGACCCACCCCTAGTACAATTTGACACACTTGCTTCTTTTATCTCCCACTAATATTAAGTATCAGATAAATGAAACTGAAGTAAAGTTCTACAGAGTCTTCTTTCAGGTCATGGTCCAGTGACATTTGGGAGAACAAATAAAACGTACATTTCAGTGGCGTAGGAACATATTTAAAGTTAGGGGTCGGAGACATAGGGTCCAGGAAAATTTTAAAAATTGAGGGTCGGAAATGCCATTTCCTACACTTTCTAGGGGCCAAATTTAAGAACTTGGACAGCAAAATGCTGTAAAAATTTGCACTTCATAATTAATAATATCATTGCTGGTAATTTTTGTTGTAAAGATCTTACAAAAAACATTAGGTTTAAGTAATATATCATTTGTGTTGTATGAGTTCAGATATAATATTATACTCTCAAGTGTATGTAATGTAAAGGTTGATTATAAGGTGACCCCTCTCAATGTAGCTTTAAAATTCGCATAACCCACTCCCATGTATGACGTGGAAAATTGATGACCCACCCCCCCCCCAATTTTCATAGTCCAACCCCACCAATACTTTATGACCAGTCCCTTATATTTTATACTCTCTTTTTTTAATGTTTTGAAAGGTTTTCACCCCAATTTTAACAACAAAAACACATTGAAGAAACATTGGATTAAAACTATTTTCATTTTGGTTATAAATCAAGTAAAGAATATTTGGCACAAGCCAAAAAGTCGGAATGAAAATACGCAACAAGAACCAAGCAGAGTTTTTAAAACTTTGCACAATTGTTCAACATGGTGAGAAGAAAAACATAACCAAATTTCAAAAAATTAGGTTTCTCTGCAATCGAAAAATAGGTTTCTCTGCAATCGAAATTCCAAAATATCTCGAAAACTTATTTGTAAACTATCCTTCAAATTTTGATATGTTATTCCCTTGTGGACCATAAATCTTTTGACTGAAGGAAAAAAATATATTGTCGATTCAATCTGAAATTAGATAAGACACCATAGTAGTATTATAGGTACCGATCAACCCCCTTTTGTGGGGGTGCGTTCATTAAATATTCAGGGTGAGGTAATATACAATTACTTTATGGTTTCCGTGTTTGGAACCAATTCGACCATGACAATGACATTATTTCAATTCGATATGGTTTCGACCAATCAGAGCACGCGTTATATACATGTTATTTTATAATTAATATTCAGGATGAGCGAAGGGTGCGCACACATGACGTCACTCAAGGCGAGCTTGGGCATGAAAGTAATCGCTTTTTAATTAGCGTCCCATGTTAGCGTCGCTACAAAATTTTCCAAACATTTGATCTAAGCATAGTCTTTTATCGACAGTGTTTGAAGTAACTTCCCTTACTTCGGTTATGTGAGACAGTCAATGGATAACATAGATATAATTTTTGACGAGTTGAAACGAAATGAAATTGATGTCGATAAGCAAACTTTATCGTTTCATATAAATACAATTCTCAACCAACATCGAGATCTATACCGTGAAATTGATGTAGATCCTGAACAACTCTACAAAGAAATAAATGTTACAAATTTTGGTCGTATTTTCGCCTATTTAGCTTTCGTATATTTACACAACGATAGCGAGGAATCTATTCGACAAAATGTCCGAAGATCTGTTGAGGCATTTCGAGTTGTCAGTGTTCCAAAGCATAAACAAAATACCAAATGACCATTTTTAATAACACTCTCACTCACATTGATAGCTTTATATGTCAGTCTATAATTACTGCTTTGTTCATTTCGTTCTGACCTCGGTGGGGAAAAGATGAGTTGTTGTTGTGAAGGCCTACCACAAATATCTCTTCGAAATATATTTCGGAGGATACGTTGTATTTCTGCTTGTTGTGGAGGCAATATTATAATACAAGCTTCAGATATAGATGGCAGAGAAATACCCAAGTCGAGTGTATTACAATCCAGAAAGCCCCGCAAGTTTTGGTGGTTTAGATTCCATATATCGCGCCGTGAAAAACGACGGGAAATATCAGATATCGCGGAATAAAATTCGCTCGTGGTTGCTAAAGCAAGGTACTTACACTTTGCATAAACCTGTACGATACCGTTTCAAGCGTAACCGTGTTATTGTCGGATCAATAGATGACGAGTGAGAGGCTGACTTAGTGATTATGGATTCATCAAGTAAACAAAATAGCGGCTATAAGTACAAGGATAAAGGAACAGAATTTACAAACAAACTGTTTCAAAAACTCCTAAAGGATAACAATATTCGGTTCTTTACTACACATAATGAAATGAAAGCGTCCATTGTCGAAAGGTTTAACCGAACACTGAAAGGAAAGATGTGGAAATATTTTACGACTGAGAATACTTTAAAGTACACTGACATTCGTCAGAAATTGGTCAGATCGTATAACAATTCCCGACATCGAAGTATTGGAATGACTCCTGCTAACGTGAATAAAGACAACGAGAGTATTGTATGGCAAACACTCTACGGAAAAGAGTTTATCAAACCGATCCTGTATACGTTTAACATTGGCAACCAAGTACGGATCAGTAAAGCAAAGCGAACATTTAAGAAAGGATACTTGCCTAGTTGGACCGAAGAAGTATTTACGGTGACCAAACGCGTGCGTCGCCGACCACCTGTGTACAAGATCGCTGACTACGACGGAGAAGAATTAGCAGGAACTTTTTATGAACAGGAACTTCAGAAAGTCAATAAAGCAGACACTGACTTTTTTAGAGTAGAAAAAGTACTTAGATCACGCATGCGTAATAAACGTAAAGAATATTCTGTAAAATGGTTAGGTTATCCTGATAAATTTAATTCATGGGTACCTGCAGAAAATGTAAAATATGTGAACAAATAAATGTATTTGAAACTTATAACTTGTGTTCATTTGTGTATTGGTCTTCAGTATGGCAACACAGTTTTATCTAACATTGCCAAGCAATAGTTAAATAAAATACTTTCCAAATAATACAGTGAAATTAGCCGAGTGAAATTAGCCGAAACAATCACTTCGCCTGGACAGTGGGAAGTTGCTTTGGTCGGACTCCATTATCCACATACGTGGACTACGGTACGGAATGGAGTACAACGAACGTTTATGTATAAAATTGATTCTAACCCTTCGACGATTATTCAATTGACTAAAGCACTAAATGTCAGCATGTCGAAAGAAGCACAGGCGAAAATAAAATTCAGCTATAGTCGCAGTACACGCAAAGTAGCGGTTGATGTGAAGCACGGTGCAATGGCGTGGTTTACTGGTGACATAGCAATGGTCTTGGGGTTTGACCAAGACACTGTCATTCGAAAGAAGACATCAAGTCCATATGTGGCAGATATCAACGGTGGATTTTCTTCCATGTATGTATGTGTACAGTGATATTGTCGATGCTCAGTTTGTAGGCGATGTCAAAGGGCCCCTATTAAGAATTGACAATATAGAAGGTGAATATGGCGAAAATGTTCACGCCAGTTTCCGGAATTTGCAATACGTTCCCGTCAAAGTGAATTCTTTCGAGACCATTGAAGTGAATATAAAGAACGACAGAGACGAAAACGTCTCATTTGCTTTCGGGAAGTCAATAGCGTCACTTCACTTTAGACAGAAGAGATCTCAATATTTTATTTAAAGATGAAAGGTATACTTATCCCTGACGTAAAGCTACTAACTGAACATTACACAAGAAATCAGCGTGGTGGTAGCATTCAAGGATTTCGAGGGGCAAGAATGTTAAATTATTATTATTATAAAATTTCCAAACTAGCAGTAACAACTGAATTACTTTGGAATTACAAGGTATAGGGACAAAGATATTCAATCTATTCTATATATACAAGTAAAAATAGGTAAATTAGATAAAAATGCGATAATAAACTAAAGTTTACTTATTATTATAAGCACGAGAAGCAGCAGGGATGAAACTGTTCGAAAAACGTTCAGTTCTACACCTAGGTACTAATAGGTTAGAATAAGACCTCAAATCATAAGTTTGAAGATTTTTGGGCGGTACTAAGGCATTCAGTTTATGAGTGGGTTCCAACATCTGTTCTACGTTCATAAAGAGTCATTAAGTTAGCTTTAAGCAAACATTCAGCATAGGTAGCTCCAGGGAAAATAATTTTTAATGCTCTTTGGATTTTTTCGACTTGATCACTCAGGTACTGAGGAAGGCCATAATGCCACACATGACAAGCGTATTCCACAATTGGTCGAATATGTGTACAATAGGTTGAGATCAGGACATGAGAAGATAAAGCGTTTCTCTTAAGTAGGCGCAGGCCATACAAACGCTTCGCGGCTTTCTTGCAAATGTAATCGATGTGGCGGTTCCATTTGAGATCGTCTGAAAGAACAACGCCCAATAATCTTGCCTCGGAGACGACGTCGACCTCTTGGCCACAGATGGTAATAGGGGCAAACGATGGAATAAGATTGGAAAAGCAGACACGCAATTCTTTAGCTTTAATACATTTAACTTCATATTATTGGCTGATGACCATTCTGAGCAGTTGATGATGTTGGCTGGTAACTGAGATGGGGAATTGTTTGATATTATTTCCGAAAGGCTAGTATCATCCACAAATTTAACGGTTTCATCAGACACTGCCAAGTCATTGATCATGATTAAAAATAAGAGCGGGCCAAGCTTAGTTCCTTGTGGAACGCCGGCGTTTAAAAACTTCCACTCGGAAAGAACTGATCAACACGGGTTCTCTGTTGTCTATCTGTTAGGTATTTTGCGATCCAATTAAGCAATACAGGATGAATTTCCATGTCTTTCAATTTTTTCAACAGAATGTTATGATCTAATCGATCAAACGCCTTGGAAAAATCAAGTAAACAAATCCGTATAGAGTTACCTTGTTTATCAGCTGCTTCATACCATTTATGTAGCATGTAGACTAGTGCCATACTAGTGCTTGAACCTTTCAGCGAACCGAATTGCAAGGGATCAAATTTTTTTGAGACAGAGTTAAGAAGCCATTTGTAAGGAAAGGATTCAAGAATCTTGCTGATAATTGGTGTGAGGGAGATTGGTCTGAAGTCGGAATCAACATCTTTAGGGGGCGAAGATTTTTGAATTGGTGTAATATTTGCTGCCTTCCATATAGAGGGAACAAATCCTTCACGAACAGATGCGTTAAAAATGTAACACAAGGGTCGGCACAGCACTGAAGCGTTTTCCCGGAGAATCCAAGAAGGAATTTCATCGGGACCAGCAGATGAATGAAGTCTAGATGATAATAGAGCTTTTTTCAGTCTCCTCCACAGAGATGCAGAATTCATCTGGAATGTCATTTGTGGGAAGAGGGAGCCAGTTCAGACTGGGTAAGGAGGACCCCACAGCGACGAACTTGTCGTTGAGCAAGTTTGCTAGATCCGCTTCAGAATAAGATTTCCCTTCGAACATTATTGTAGATACTTTCTTAGAAGACTGAAGACCGGCAATATTCTTCACCGCTGACCACCATTTACGAGAATCGGACTGTTGAACGCCCGCGATACTTTTATTGTAGTAATTAAGTCGTGCCTTCTTACAAAGTGCATTAACTTTATTTCGGTAGAATCTGAACATCAGGTTGTTGCCAGCCGCCCATGCTGTCTGCCGCTTGGAAATAAGAGATTTTATTTCGGAAGTAATCCAAGGCTTGTCATTAGAATCAATTTTAATTTGTTTCCAAGGTAAGTGTACGTTTATGATATTATCTACGATGGTGGAAAAATACTGAAACTGCTCGTCACAAGATTCTATATGGAGCAAAGGTACCCAATTAACTTTCGACAGATGATCGCTAACAATTCGACGATTGATTGGGCGAGAGTCTCGTACTAAACGTGTAGACCTTGTGCCACCATAGGATTAGCTGGGAGAGGTTTAAGAACGATGGAATTATGATCGGAATGTCCAATTGGAGAAATCACCATGGCAAAAAAAATAATTTAGAAATGTAAATATTTTATCTAAGATATTCTTTCCTCTAGTGGCGTCTTTGACTAACTGCTTGAGGTTAAAGGAACTGCATAACTGGTGGTGTTTGAATTGGTTAAAATCTCCAGCTAAAATAATTCCTGCACCAGGATTAGTGTAAAGGGCAGAATCAATTGATTCGGTAAGGTGTGGCAAGAAGGGCTTTATCGTCACTTCCAGGTGGATGGTACACGATTCCCAATACAATTGACTACGTGTGGAAGAAATGACTACGTGTGACTGAGTGTGGACGTGTATTTGCTCGGACAATCTAATGGGAGAACTACACCTGTGCTGGACGGGTAATTTTGAACAACTGAAGCAGTTTGTGAACGACAACATCGAGGTAAACGGTGTATGGGTCTCACCAGGCGGGGACAAGAAGAAATACAGCGATGGCGACACAATTTCGTGCCGTAAAGGTAATAAAGTGTTGCAAATAGAAGGTAAAAAGAAGAACCAGATAAATGCTAAGTTATGCTCAATAATATATAATGAAACTTCTGACATGTTGCCCGAGGAAACTTGTGCTATAAATAATCAAAGTGGCGTCTCCCATCACACAACGAGTGAGTTGTCTGTTGAAATGGACGGTGTTAAACTAGACATAGCAATTGCTGAGAGAGACATTAATAATAACAGTCTCGCTATTAAGAATGTTGAAGCTCGCCTAAATAAGGTAACAAAAGACTTCGAAAAAGTTAGTCAACAACTTGATAATTATCGTAAAGCAGATATACAGGGTGTATCAAAAAAACTGCAAATACCATAATTTGTATGCACGAGATCATACATTAGAATTTCAATGGCTGTGCAAATAATTACGCTTCTGGGATTTGAAAATACGTTTCCCAGGGGTATCAAAACAAGCACACAAAGTGAATTAAACTTATGAGTTCGATTACGAATGGCTCAGTTTACGAATGACTGCTGTCGAGTTTTGAGTTTGGGCGTACTTTAAAACAAGAAATACTCTTTGCTCTGTTGTTAGCTGAGCCATTCGTAATCGAACTAATTTTAATTCACTTTGTGTGCTTATTTTGATAGTACTGCACGTGGAAACGTATTTTCAAATCCCAGAAGCGTAATTATTTGCACAGCCATTGAAATTCTAATGTATGATCTCGTGCATACAAATTATGGTATTTGCAGTTTTTTTGATACACCCTGTATACTTCTCAAACAATCAACACAGGGATCAAACTTCACCAGAATAATCAAATTCATATGGCTGGTATAAATTTCTCTGCGCCGGAAAAGTTTTGTTGTGACAAAGCCACTAGTACAATAGATTTAACCGTAAACAACCAAATTAACGAAGCTAATGTTGTTGAATTTTCCCCAGAGAACACGCCACCTATTGAAATATTAGATAAAGCCACAGAAAATAGCCGTTTTAATCAGCCTTGCATAATACCTGATATAGCACAATATGACAATACAGGGTGTATAAAAAAAACGCAACCACTTAATATTCTAAGATATTCACTTTGTTTTCAAGCACAATAGATTTTAGGCCCCTGGGAATTTAAAATGGCTTCTAATCGCACAAATCAGCTAAACTAATAATGGTGCAGCTCACAACCGAACAACGAATTTTCATAGTTTTACAGTACAACCGAAATCAAAACACAACTGAAGTGCAAAACCTTTTTCGAGCAAGATTTCCTGATCGGACCCTCCTCACAAAGCGACAATCTTGAGGAACGTCAGGAAATATTCGAGTGAAGGAACGAGCCTTAATCTCAACAAAGGTAATTCTGGCAGGCGAAGAACAGCACGTAGGAAAACATTGCCGCTGAATTCCCAGGGGCCTAAAATCTATTGTGCTTGAAAACAAAGTGAATATCTTAGAATATTAAGTGGTTGCGTTTTTTTTATACACCCTGTAGTTCAGACGAACAAAGATGTATTGTCCTTGAAATTGGCTCTCAAATCAAAGAGCCTGGACTTAATGATGCGTCCAAAGTTATGCAAAATCAACCCGCGTATATAATAATCAAACAAAAGGCGATAATTACCTAGTGGACGCTGAGTTCACAAATGAATTGGATAGTTCCCTCCTTTTAGATGAACTAGTAACCCCCAAAATAACCGAAGATGTAATCTCTGTGCATGCAGAGAAATCGCTTAATCGCATAATCGAGGCTAATAGTAAACAAAACCCCACAAATCGTGATATGGCATGAATTGGCAATTTACCACTGGTTGAATTTTCCACCTCAGTTAATGACCCTAGTGTAGCGCCAATTAAAGTACAGAGTCACCCATTTCAAAAATTGTACGTAAATCAAATTGTACGAAAAAAGTTTAGGAAAGCCAAAGTCCACCCGGGAAAAATATCAACAACGGATCAATGCCAACCATCACATAGTCCCGAACCATGTTACATTAACAATAATAGTACCCCGTCCTTCAAGCTGCCTAGAGATGGCCATCCCGGTGGTGTGCTGACCACAGTTACAAAAAGCAATGTGAGTGGAAACCAAGCCTATCGACCTCCTTTTCGACGACGATCTTGGAGCAGACTTCCCCCGGAACGACCTGTTTGCCACACAGAAGATTGGGTAATGCACTTAGATCTTGTATACAGGGCAACCAGGAATTGAGATTCTCAACGTCGAACCAATTTGATCCTATTAAATCTCCAAATACTACCAACACTATACCTGTTAGAATAACTAATCGTCCTCATACCCGTACCCGTACCAGCCAAGGTCGCCACAGACCTCGAGGCCCTGACACACTTAACCTCAAAAGTATTGTACTTGTACAAGAGCCCAATGCCTATGTTTCAAAGCCACATTTACCTAGTTTCGGTTGTATCAATGCCAGGTTGCTGCTTCCAAAAATAGATGAACTTACTCTGTTTTTAAGTCATCACCAACTCAATTTCGTAGCAGTTACTGAATCGTGGTTAAATAACGACATCGATGATGAACTCGTCTCGATTAATGGGTACAATATGTTCCGTAAAGACCGCTCTGGCCGCCGTGGAGGTGGAATCTGTGCTTATCTATCACAGGGTATCCACGTCAAGCGTAGGATAGACCTGGAACACGAAAATTTAGAATGTTTGTGGCTGTGGCTTCGCCCAACTCGTCTCCCCAGACCGCTTTCTGGTATAGCAATGTGTATTGTTTATCATCCACCTGGGGAGATGGATTGCTACGCATGACTGGTTTGGTAAGCAAGGGACTAACCAAACGGTGGACGAATTAACTTCATCCTTCACATTAGATCTTACGGAAGCCATTGACCGTATATTCCCCCTAAAGACCGTGAAGTGGCATCAAACTGACAAACCTTGGATAACTCCAGCTATAAAAAAACTGATAAAAGCCCGACAGAAAGCATTCCATAACCATAATACCCCTCTATGGCAGTCGCTAAGATACAAATCCAAGATGAGATAACGCGAAGAAAGAAAACATTCTACAAAAACAAAGTTCAGCACCTAAAAAGCAGTGACTGTCGCAAGTGGTGGAAAATCATTAACAAAATGTCTGGCAAATCCGAAACAACAAACCCTATCATCCTAGAACACAACGGAGAAACCCTGAACAATTTACAATCGTCCAATGCCCTCAACGAATTCTATATTTCTGTTAATGATGATATTCCTCCATTAGATGTGAACGTATTACCCTCGTTTTTACCATCAAACGAAAGTGTGCCTATCATCGAATGTTACGAAGTCTGTAAGAAACTCCGAGCAGTTCAACCCTTTAAAGCCCCCGGACCTGACAATGTCGTAAAGCCCCCGGACCTGACAATGTACCATGTCGAATTTTAAAGGAGTTTGCTTACGTGCTAGCTGAACCAGTTACCGCCATATTCTGGAGTAGTGCCGAGTATTTGGAAGGAATCTAACATTATCCCAATCCCTAAAACAAAGCAACCGACTAGCGAAGGCGATACTAGACCGATATCGTTAACATCGTGCTTGTCCAAAGTATTAGAGGATTTTGTTGTGGCTTGGTTGATTGATGATGTGAAAGAAAATATTGACCCATGTCAGTTTGGTTGCCTGAAAGGGACATCCACCACCTTCTGTCTTCTGGATATGCTCCATACCTGGCTGTCCCATCTTGACGGACATGGTGCTCATTTTCGTATTTGTTTCCTGGATTTTTCCAAAGCTTTTACCGTATAGGTTATAATTTACTAATTGAGAAACTGATAAATTTGGGAGTCAGACGCTCCCTGATACCTTGGATTATTAACTTTCTTTCAGATCGAAGACAACGCGTTAAATTTGGCGAAGCAACCTCGGACTGGCTGTTCCTGATTATGGTTAACAACCTGCGAACCACTTCACCTGATACTAGAATGTGGAAATATGTGGACGACGTTTCAACCTCCGAGAAGCTAAGCAGAAATGGTATCTCTACCACTCAATCAACTCTTAACTCAGTCCAGGTATGGGCTTCCGATAATTGGATGAAGCTTAATGTTAAGAAATGTAAAGAGCTTCGTGTCAGTTTCCTTGGAGAAATACCCCAGTTACTGCCTCTGATAATCGATGGACACCCGCTAGAGACAGTACGGTCACATAAAGTACTAGGACTAACGATCCAAAATAACCTCAAATGGGATGAACATATTCTTGAAACAGTCTCGAAGGCGTCCAAGCGATTGCACATCCTTCGAATATTGCGCCGAAGCGGTGTTCCTCGTACTCTCCTTCCTGTGTACGTTGCGTTAATACGCTCAATTTTAGAATATTCTTGCGTGGTATGGCATAACTCTATCCCATACTATTTGTCTGACAAGCTAGAAAAAATTCAAAAGCGATTATTGATTCTATGCGCATTATCTACCCTGAACAAACCTATAAAGAAGCATTGCTGTCGGCCGATTGCCGCAGGTTGGACACTAGGCGTGAAGAACTATGTTTGAAGACACTTACGAAGATAACCAGAGGTGGCCCGCTTGTACAACATGTGACCCAGACTAGATCGAGCGAACATAATTATTTATTAGATCATCAAACAATTTGTCGAATTATAAATGTCGAACTGATCGTTTTAAAAACAGTTTTTTTCCAAATACAATTGCTATATCAAACAGAAAGCGGTGACTAATGAAACCTGACTTCTAAATTTTAACTTTGTAAATAGATATTTTAACATAATCTTATAGTATTATAGTATTTTAATGTAAACACATTGTAATTCATTTTATATGCGAAAAATGTGTAATTAAACATTATCCATTATCCACAATTGAATTTAGACCGCGAGGCAAACGGTGAGGCTTTAAGAGTAACCAAAGCGACTCGTATTCATGGCTTTCGATCTCTTTAAGATGAATGAAAGGTAACATGTCCTTTACGAAGACACAGACTCCACCGCCTCGTCTGCCGTCAGATCGATCATGTCTCAGTAAGGAATAACCACTTATATCTATTGCCGAATTGGGAACATTTGAGGAAAGCCACGTTTCGGTAATAACGACAATGTCCGATGCATAGGATTTTACTGTAGTAGACAGCTCGTCAATCTTGCTGATCAGCGATCTTGCATTAGAAACAAATAAATTCGGTAGAGAAGAAAGTAAGGGCGTTTTTTTTTGTTTGGTGGCCACTAATGTAAATTAAGTTATTTTTACGGTTGGGACTTTTCCCTGACGAGTTATAACTTGGATGGGTCACTCTTGTATGACGGTGGGAAACTCGGACGGGGATAGTATAGGGCGGCAATGTCACGTTCTGGTTATCCGGCTGACCAGATCTAAGTGTTTGTACCAATCGGGAGCACGGTGGTGCGAACGCCGTATCCGAAAATTTTGTTGTGCTACAACACTTGGAGGAGTAACAGGTATACGCATCAAAAGGGAATGACTACCGTTTTGCGATCGTTGGGGTTTCTCGAATCTATTTGGTAATTTCTTAAAATAAGTTGTTCTTTGCTTATTCGCTTTGGTTTCATCAAGATGGTTTAGTGGTTTAGGAAACAGCTCAATCAAAGGGAGTCGATTTATCCACTCTATGTGGTTTTTATCACGATGTTTACTTGACTTGCCGACGTCATGCGTGATTCCTTTTAGATTAAGTGATTTCGATTCGCTGTATAATACGGAGGGGATATGGAATCGGTGGAATTTTCAGAAGCCTTGCTAGATTTGCAATACCTTTATTCAAACAAGGCGCTAAAACAGTTGGTAAAAGAGCGTTACAAGCAGCAACGGAAGTTGGTCAAGATGTACTCAATGGGAAAAAATGTTAGGGAATCGGTAAAAGCTCGTGGAAAACAAGCCGTCAGTGATGTCGCTAACAAGGTAGTGAAGAAGGCGATGACAGGTCGTGGGCGTAAGAGACCTATAAGAAGATGTGCACCAGCTAAAACTGCCATCCATCCTCAAGCCAAGAAGCGGAGAACATCTCACAACATTGATAACTATAATCCTAATTGGCATGGCTGATCCCGTTGAAACTATACATAAAGATTCATGTGTGTGTGTAAAGTCTGAACTGGATTTGTTTAGTACACCGCCTACTCAAGTTGAAATGGAAAAGGGTTTTTGGGAAGACATTGACCCAATTACAAGTATAACGTCCTCAGATACAATTGAATTTCTATGCGCTGCAAATTCCGGAGTTTACACGGATCTTGCGAGTAGTTACCTACACGTTAAAGCAAAGATTACAGCTGCAGATGGAGCAAATCTAGGTGTTGACGATCAGGTTGGCCCCGTGAATCTCTGGATGCATGCACTATTTTCACAAGTAGAAGTATTCCTGAATAACAAACTCGTCACACCTGCAAGCACAGCCTATCCCTACAGAGCCTATATCGAAACTGTTCTGAACTTTAGTAAAGATGTGCAAGATTCCCTTTTGACGAGTGAAATGTTTTACCGCGATAATTTGGGAAAGATGGATGTTGTAAACCTCCTTGCACAGGCTGTGAATGTCAACACCGGATTAAAAGAGCGCCATGCTCATATACGTCAAAGCAAATCCGTTGCCATGGAGGGAAGAATTCATTCTGATCTGTTTGCGCAAGAACGTTATATTCTTGGTGCAGTACCAATCAAAATTAAGTTGGTCAGATCACGAAATCCATTTTGTCTGGTTTCATCTGCTGAAAATCCAGCCTTCAAAGTGGTTATTGAAGAATGTGTCTTTCGTGTGCGACGAGTGAACGTATCACCTAGTGTCATAATGAGTCATTCCCAAACCTTACACACATGACGGCTAAATATCCTATCAACCGTATCGACTGTAAAGTTGTGTCTGTGCCTCGAGGAAATATGTCTGGAAACCAACCCAATATATTTCAAGACCGACTACCGAATCGAGTTGTTATGGGAATGGTCGACGCTGATGCATTCAATGGCACCTACACCAAAAATCCATTCAATTTTAAAAACTATGATATCACTATCATGGGTCTGACTGTTAACGGAGAGAACCTTCCTGGGAAGCCCTTACAGCTGAAGTTTGGAGCAGCAAGCATTTACATCTCAGCTTTCCAAACCCTGTATACTGGTACACATAAAATGTTTGAAAATCAGGGCAACGGTATTACTCGTGAAGAATATGCAAACGGTTACACGCTGTTTGTGTTTGATCTCACTCCAGACCTTTGCCTTGGTGATCATATACAACCAGTAAGAAATGGAAACGTCTCGATCCAGTGTCAGTTTGGAACCCCGTTGGAGACAGCTATAAATAGCGTGGTGCTTGGTGAATTTCAAAGTCTTATCGAGATGGATGATGGGAATCGGAACGTGCTGTGTGATTTTAGCAACTGAACATGGACTCACTACAGATTTTAAACATTCTCAAGAGTGACCCGTTTACGAAAAATGTGTTTACAAACGTTTTGCCTTCTGATGGTTTACCTCGTGAAATACAAAAGAGACCTAGAGGATTTATACTCAACACGGATCCAAGTAATAAACCAGGAACTCATTGGGTTGCGATATATCTTACAGAAAATGAAAAAGGGGAATTTTGGGATTCTTATGGCGAAGCACATGGATATTACAGTCAGAACTTTATTCAATTTTTGGACAGGCAATGTAGTACCTTTACTTGGAATGCAAACGTTTTACAAGCCCCTTCATCGGACGTGTGTGAACAATATACATTATTTTTTGCTTTACATCGGTGTAGACGTATTCCAATGTCAACTATTGTGAATATGTTTACGGACAACAAACATTGGAACGATATGTTAGTGCGTGACTTTATAGATAAATGGTACTTTATAGAATAGAACACGTAGTGTTAGTTTAAAAATACATTTATTGTAAAACTTTACAAAAAATAAATAATTTTAACCATTTATATAGAGTACTAATAATGTCTCTACGTTTTTTCCTCTTCTCTTGCTGCACTCGGATCATAGGGGAACGAGGGGTAGAGGGTAGGTCCTCAGGGATTCCCTTGGTTTTATACTCGCGAACAAGTTGGAGGCGATTTTCATTTCTCACAATGCCTTCTGGTACATTTAAATGTCCTAGGGCTTTTGAAAATAACTCCCAACCTGCTGGATTGAAATTCTTCCTTTGCCTTAGAGAATCGTTGACCAAATCCACTATATTTGTTCCTGGAACAACTGTCCTTGTTCATTCCACCCAACGATATCTTTATTTGCCCTAAGTTTTTTGATCAGTTGGAGAGCACGTGACTTCATCGTTGCTGGCACGCTATCCAAAATGTCCGTTTCGATTTCGTCTGAAGATTCGATTTGTTCATCCGGTTGTTCTCTGGGCTCATCTGTCTTTGTAGGTTGTACAACATTCACTCGGACAGGTTTATCCATTCGTTTATCATAAAACGTTAAATAACGTTGTAAATGTTGATCGTATAATTTTGCCTTTTCATCGATCGGTATGTCTTGGCGTTGAATGGTGTCTTGCATATCCGAGTCTATTTCGTTGACTTGAGCAGTCAAAGGTGCCACTAGAGGTCTCTTCCGTTGTTCAGCCATATGTTCTGGGACGAGGACTAATCTTTTAACATACTCCATTATACAAAGTTAGCCAATTGCTCCCCATTTCTCCCCTCGCGTGTTGTCCCGCGCGCTCTTCATGCAACCGCTTAGCACGTTAAAGCGCCTGGGTACGAGGCTGACATTCTTTGTCAAACATAAATAACTTGCATTGAGAGAAATCGTACGATGATCATTGATCTGGTGAAACAAGTTTTGTACAATGCATATAACACTGAGATTGCCATGGTGAGATTTTTTCGTGAATAACTTAGCAATAACAGCATCTCTTTCACCCATAAAATCATCAATAATATATAAATTACGTGTTTCTGGATTAATAGTGTCCAACATATTATCAGGCAAATTCTGTATAAACTTTATGTTTGGTACTAAAGTTTGTATTTCCCCAAACGTATCTTGATATTCAGCATAGTAGTAAACAATGTTTTCTGGAGGTTTATTAATCATATTGTCAACGTAAGCCAAAAGATTTTTAACAAATGTTGTTTTGCCTGACTTTGTACCACCGGACACAAGGAGGCCAAAAGGGTGTGTTAACTGTATGCTATACATCGTTAGAATGAAATGAAAATGTTTTGTACGAACCTATTTATACCATTTTGATCGCTTCTTAGTGTTTCTAACCATTCTATGCAACTCATTCAAAACAGCTTCAAGGTCTAAAGGTGTAGCTTTAGAAAGGTTGTCTTTTTTCACAAGACAGTTCATGAATGTCTGCTAAATGGTTGATAATTTTAACAAACTTTTCTTTCCACAAATCGGACAGTCTTTACGCGTTCGAGGCATGGTGTATACTGAAACATTTTTGAAAATGTATAACATTTTAAAGGAGTCCCAGCGGGACTTTTATCGTCCCGGGAGTCCTTGTTATCGCTTATACATTCAAGAAATTTTCCCTGCGGGACTTTTCGTGCCCCGGGAGTCCCGATACGCTAGATCACTGGGTGTTCCCCACCCATGCAAAAACAACAGATATGTGGTTTTGAAAAATTCTATTTTTACACACACTTAAATATCTAAAGGAATAGTGGAAACACCGTCCTCCAAAACTTTGAGTTTTGGATAAAAGTAACTAAAAGCGTTCTTCTCTTGAACATATGTTAACATTTTGTTATCTAAAACCCTAAAACCCCTATTTACACCTGATCCACTACGTTTAGTTAAAAATACTTCTCTTTATTAATTACATTATTTTTCTTATTAACCCCCTTGCAACTAAATTTATCTTTACCACTCCCAAAACAATAATACGTTTTACTACACAAGCTCACAATTCCATCTCCCTCCCATTCTACTTTAAAGAGGCCTGGTGTTCTCTTATCATAACGTGCATGTTCTCTTATCATAACGTGCATGTTCTGTGGTGTCCATACGCGGAAACCAGTTACAGTTATCCTCCTCGTACTCCTCCAACATGGCTGGTTTAATTAAACTATCAATGTTTTCACTACTTATAGCAATGTATGCTAAGTCAGTGTCCATCTCACAAAACTCAAAATCACACCTATCAATATATTTATCTAAGAAATCATAGTAAAATTCAAGCATGCATAGTTTCGCGTATTGGTACACGAAGAATCCTACTTGAAGAGGAAGATCCAACTTGATTTTCTTCTTACTGCTTTGTACTTCATTCGTGTCTTCATTAATCGGGTTGAGTTCACGAAAGAAAGGTGAGTTGATTAAATCTGAGACTTCGTCGTCATCACAGAATTTAACTTGACGATGCCGTTCTTTGTTGGTGATGGTCTTACCATATGATGAGTTGCCAACAAGTTTCATTGTGTCTGCGATGATGGCTTTGGAGCGGTCTGCATCGCCAGCATGACGGGCATCCGACACAGCATCACTGAAAGATTTGAAACACGGCTTAGGGGTATATTCAATCACCTGGTAGATATGTGTGACTTCGAGACCGTGTTCTAGGTACCACTTTAACAGGAGTTGCCAACAGGATCCTCTCACCAATCATACTACCGATTAAACTCCGTCTTGGTCGATTCATGATTTTGTTCTGTTCAGCATAGGTCTTCATGTAGTCACCAATATCTTCTCGACTAATTTCAGATTACTAAAACTATGCTGTATATTTATAATTTGTTTTAGCTTATTTGTGAATTAAATTGCTTTACCTTTTACGATATTTTCAACCAAAGAAAATGGAAGCGATTCGGTATCGCTTCGCGGATATTTATATATTTAATCCTTCATTTCGCCCTCCGTTTATGCCTAAAACATAGTCATGGATAGGTATGAGCATTTGTGCTGGCTTTTCAAGTCTTTTTCAGAGTTTCTGGAGCTCTTTTATTTTTATTTTCTGCCGAAATTATCGCCACTCTTGACATATATTTGCACTCACTCAGAAATCGTGTCGCGATGAAGCGTTGGAGGTCTTTGTTGGTCTTTTTCATCTCACGCCACTCACATTCCCAACACTCGACGAGATTGAAACCCTGCTTACGGATATAAGCGCTGTTTTTTCTATTCTCGGCTGGCAACTCTTTCATGGGTTTGTCCCGCGTTGTGTTGGTTTCTTTACCTTCGTTGAGATGGCAGTCATGACCATGCCACCAACAACCTAATAAGAAAAAAACAGAAAATTACAAACCTACAAACATGAATTTAAGCAAGGCATAAAAGTATAAATTGAGTACATCCCACGCAACTACCAAAAATCAATTAAGCTAATCCTACGCAATTAATATCTAGGCCCACGCAATTAAGCTAACCCTACAAAAAATCAACTACACTTATATATTTTACCTTGAAACTGAAACACGGTTTGTGTTTCGGTGTTGAAACCATCGACAGGTAAGCGGTGTGGACCAATGCGTTTCTCTGTGTTGTTGTACTCGTGTCTGATTGAGACTCCTCGTTGATATGCTTCCCATTCCAACCATTCGACAGCCATCTCACCACTGAACCGATTCTTGAATCCATTCTCCTCCAGACGCCTGGTATATTGCCCCGTTGGCGTAGGTTGCATTATCGCCGACAGATAGAGAGCGTTCGCGTCGTATCCAACCACCTTTTTGCACGGTTTTGGGTCTTGTCCTTTCGCACACATCTCGACATTACGAATGTTTGTCTTATCCTTTTCATGGTACCTGTTGAAAATAATGCTCGGTCCGCCGACATTGTTGTCTTTCATCGTATAATATAGATCTTTGTCTTTCTCCGAGAATAACGAGAAATACGTATGGGGAACGTTTGAAAACAGATATTTCATTGTGAGGCCAGGCACACTGACACCGTCTTTAAACATATCTATATCTCTTTCTTTCCAAAAATCACTCAATTTATCAATCGCTTCAAGGAAAGGCACCACATCGAGGTTGTTGTACCACACGAGGAAATCGCGGAAACTTGTCATACTGTTCTCATCCCATACGCGCTGACAATAATCATACTGTTCGTTTGTTATGTCTGTGTTGGATAACCTTGAATGGAATGCTTGCTGTGGTGGTGGTAAACTTGGAAAGTTCAGTTTATCGATTGAGTCGACCCACTCGTACGGGAAATAGCCTTTCGTCTGTGAACACTCGTACGCTTTCAGAAACTGTTCGTAATTGAAACCAGGAGCCAAGTAGTTTGTGATATCCAGAAACTTTAAGTGTAATGTTTTGAAGCACATATGATTATTGTTTCTCTTTATCACAAATTTGACAGACTCATGTTTCACCAGGTGTGAGAAGAAGGGGTTCTTAGCGGCGTTGATATCATACTTTCCCGAGTTGAAGCCAAGGACTGGTAGTTCCATCATATATTCCATCAATTTCTCCTGTAATTTTTCCAATGGGTGAGCTTTCACGTCTTCTTGTTCGTTCGCTTCTACAGCGTCTGCTTCTCTCGCCTAAAACATAGAGAAGGATAATAAATATTATAAAAAAGACGTAGTAGGTTAAATATATCTACTTTACCTCTCTGTCTGACTCATGTCCATCCATTTCAAGCAGACATTGAACCATGTCCTCAATCATAGCATCTTCCTCAGTGCATGCTGTGGACTCGTTCACTTCGCTCAACTAAAACATAGAGAAGAAGAATAAGTACAAAAATTATATAAAAGATGTAATAGGTCAACTATATATACATACCTCGCTGTTGGATATTCGTTCGTTGATTAGATGAAACACGTCTCCAAATCGATCCAACAATAATCCATAACTCTCTTGGCTTATTTCAACCAAATAGTCCACGAATCGTTTGATCATATCTGCCGTGTTACCAGAGGAAACAAAACACTTGGGCTCTTCGTATCCTGGCACATTGGAGCATACTGATACACTCAATGGTATATGTTCAGCTTCCCATGTAAGTTTCGCCGTGTTTCTCAGGTGTTGTGATTGGCGTTAAAAGTAGCACTCGAAGTCAAACGTTGCACGATACGGGAAATACTTTAAATCTTCAGGGATCTCGATGCCTTCGTCTGCGAGTAAATCAAATATCGTTTGTGGAAGTTTATAGACACCGCCAGGGAATACATGACGAACAGTAGCTTCGCAGGTTTTCTCGTGTCTGTTTAAGGCTCTGGCATATTTTTCCATAGTTTATCACATTTACAAGATTTGGAGTACATTGACAAGTTCTTGATATAGCTGAAATGGCTTCCATACAAGTTCAAGTACATTTATTGGCATAGGTACGGTGCGATCGCTGGATGAGCTGAGCCACAATTTTTGTCTGGTCGTTCTCTTCATCGTAAAGTTCAACAAGACGATACACGTAAATATTAAGTTGAAATAATTTTTCCAAGTCTGGTAATTCTTCGAAATACCTTCAAAATCAGCATCATCCTCAGCATATCGTTCAAAATAATGTTGAGTATCGCGTTTGAGATTGCTCGGATGACATCCACGGTGCATAGCCAAACAACGGAAGAAACACAATTTGTCCTCGTAAGGTAATCCAGTTTGTTTATTACAATCTAACGACACGATGGCAGGATTATCCAACACACGACGAGGTAAGCGGGTACTACGTCCAATCGGATGTTCGCGAAGCTTCGTTATATAAAACGTCGCGTTGGTAATATCCACAACGACCCACTTCGAGTTGGGTCGTTGTTGTCGAGCCCATTCGAAGATATCCAAGTTTTGTAAAGCTTCGCGTACTTGATCTAAATCCTCGAGGTTACGTATTTGGAAAGGCGCCTCGAACACACGGTTGTTGTTGACAGAGGAGTGGTGGCATTGGAATTGTTCCGTCTCGTTATTGAACAACACGAATCCAAACGATACGTTGAGCTTGAAAACAGTGGTTTGGTCATGGAATATGCGATCTACGTATTGTACAAGTTCACTCGTATCCATAGAGTTCAGACGATAATTGTACCAATCCTGGACTCGGTTTCCACGACTTTGACGGGTTCGAATAGCACGCCAATGTTGCCGGTGTAATTGAGAGGGGAGATTAGCTGGTGGTATAATTGGGTCTTGGGTAAATGGGTTGGGTTGGCAGTAGATGTCGAAGCTCCTTGAACAGGAAATTAATCTCAATTATAAGATAACAAACACCCGATTCGGAAAATTTTAAACGCTAGGAGGAATCAAACCTATAATGTGCAATGTACATAAGTCTAACACCTTTAACGACTAGCAGTATACTATATAAGTATATTAAATCTTTATAAAAGAAACTATATGTGACTTGGTAAAAACACACTACGAACAGCGAAACATAAAAAGTTAATTACTTCTTAACGACTCTTTTCGCGGATTAGTGATATTCAAATTACACTTAGCAACGTTAAGGCGGTTTTCCACTGCGCGAAATGTTTCGATCGAATCGAAATTTTTCGAGCGATATTTGTCGAGTGAAATCCACAGGCAATTTCCACACAAAAAGCGAGCGAATTTTTGAACATGCAGAAGGGAAAAATATAAACATGGCTGCTGTAAACAAGCGATATTTTTTGAAAGTGATAATGTTGATGTGTTTGAGATTACGCATTAGGAAGCGAACAGAGAAATACAAAAAGAGGTTTTGGATTAGAAAAATTTACAAGGAAAGATGTGAGAAAGGCGAATTATCAATTTCAAGTGCAGGAGCACTATCTTGGAGTAAAAGCAAATTGCACTCAGTCATATCCGCCATCTTGTTCACAAATATTTAGATTTTTTCGACCAACGAAAGAGGAAAATGTCGCCAACATTTCAACTATATTTCGAACTCAAACATTTCGCTGACGAAAAATAAATAAACCACAGCGCATACGCACAACCCGTCATCGTCGAAAAATTTCGATTCGATCGAAAAATTTCGCGCAGTGGAAAACCGCCTTTAGGATAGCAACCATGTTAAAATATTCAAGTCAAACTTTCCTACCTTCGTTAACAACTGTAGACGTTGAGGCTCCTTCGTTCACAGGCGTAGAATCCGTCGTTTTTACTCGTTTCCCTTTGCTTGCTGTGGGACCACGCTTACGTTTCCCACCGCCGACCTGATGGACATCGCGTTGATGTGCTTGGAGTGGGAAAATGTTGCGAAACGTCTCGCCACAAACATTACACGTATACTCCCGTTCAGCACCCCTTCGTTCGTGCATTTTCATATGTCTACTGAGTTTATCAGTTTATCGGTGGCGCAGTCGTCAGAGCAACCGCCTTTCACCTCTGAGTCTGGAGTTCGATTCTCGTTGAGGACTTTACTCGTCACACTCATGTGAAAAGAGTAAGTCAACGCTCTGCCGAAAGTCGTGGGTTTTCTCCGGGCACTCCGGTTTCCTCCCACAGGGAAAGTTGACTGGGTGGGTTAGGATAGACAGATTAGGAAAGTAATATCACAATTGTAAAAATAAATAATGTAGGCTAAGTACATAATATAGGTAAGCTAGATACTTGATGTAATCGGTCACTGAAAAGCCCCATTGGGGAGTGAGCTGAATAATGTATGTATGTATGTTTATCCTTCAAAAGAGATATATATGTTTTAGTTCGAAATATTATAACAAGTGCTATAAATCTTATAATTACATACCTTGTGACATCTCGGACATTCGAAAGTCTTCTCTTTAGTATGTACCTTCTTGTGGCGGTTCAGCTTATCTCTCGTCGCAAAGGTTTTGTCACATTGGTCACAAGTAAAAGACCTTTCTCCAGAATGAAGAGATTGAACGTGGCGCTTCAAGTCGGTTCGATGCGTGAATACGCGACCACATTCTTCACAGCTATGTCCGGGTGTTTTGGTAGGTTCGTCGTCGTGCCAATCATTCCATTCTTCAAGAATCTGTGCTTGTGTTTCTGGGGACCAAGAATCGAACATATATCTTCAACCGCTAACGAACAAAGCTGCCGATTGACCTCATCGTTTTCCAAATCAGCCATGAACTGATCTCTCCTATGGAATAGAATTTGTATTAACAAGAATCTAATTATACCAAAGCGAATGTCAAAATCAACTTACCACAAATTTTCTCGATGTTGTTCTGCCATATTCCCCAAAAGTAGATTTCTTCAAACAAGCAAAGATTTCCCAAGCAAGAGAAGCTGCTGCAAACACTGTCGATAAAAGACTATGCTATTATTATTATTATTATTAAAACTTTATTTACACACGGTATTCTCATCAGGATTTAACATGCAACAAACTAAATTAGATAAATTACAAAGTAGAACCACGCTAAATAGAAAATATAATACCTGCTTTTCATGAGGGCCGTGTACTAAACTAATATAACAATATATACAAAGAAAGTTAAAATAATTTGGCACAGCCCGATCGGAAATTTATCAAGTTATTTGCTTGCCGTAGCCCAATCGGAAGACTGTTCCACAGCACCGCACCACTATAGCTAAAGCTATTCTTGAGATAGTTTGTGCGGGGCTTAGGAACAGCTAGTTTGTTCTCAGTGTTTCTCAACGAATAAGGAACACTGTCACGGTTTACAAACATGGAATGCATGTAATCAGGAGAAAGACCATTTAATGATTTATAAACCATGACAGCTTTTTGAAACCGGCGCTGGGATGATAATTTTTTCCAGCCAAATTTCTCAATTAAAACATCAGCATTAGTGTCATAACTGGAGAATGTTAGTACTCTCGCTGCACGATTTTGTAGTTTTTGAAGTTTTTCAGCTAGGGTTTTGTTGCAATTGTCCCAAACTGTGCAACAGTAATTGAAATATGGCTGAACCAAGGAATTAAAAATTAATTGCAATGTTGCGACTGGGACAAATGATCGAACACGTTTTAAAGCGCCAATACCAGAAGCAATCTTTTTTGTTAATTCATTAATTTGTATATTCCAAGATAGATTCTCGTCAAGGTACACTCCGAGAGACTTTGCTTGTGAAACCTTATCACCGTCTATTTCTAAACATGGAACTGATCGAAATGTGGCTATTCTTTGTCGTGAGCCAATTAGCATAAATTCAGTTTTGGATTGATTTAAAGTAAGCCTATTGGCGATAAGCCATTTGTTCACATTTGCAAGGTCATGATTAAGGTGATAATTTATGTCGTCAATATTGTTACTTGCAAATGTTAAATTAGTATCATCCGCGTACATTCGTGCCTGGGAGTGCTCAAGGCAATTTGGTAAGTCATTTATGTACAGTAAAAATAACAATGGTCCTAAAATAGTCCCCTGTGGAATACCACATAGTAACGTACGATTGTTAGAAAGGTGACCATTAACATAGCATTTTTGACTGCGGTCACTTAGATAAGACTTAAACCAATTACCCACAGCACCCCCAAGACCATACGCATTCAGTTTTGATAGTAAAATTCCATGGTTAACTGTGTCAAACGCTTTCTTAAGATCTAGGAAAACTACAGCATTAACTCGGCCTTGGTCAATGTTGTATGCCCAGTTATTGGTGGACTCAAGAAGCGCGGTGACAGTTGAATGTAGACATCGAAACCCTGACTGGCTATTACATAGTAAATTGTTGTCAGTAAGAAAGGCATAGATTTGATCATAAATAATTCGCTCGAAAACCTTCGCTACAACAGGGATTATCGAAATTGGGCGATAATTATTCAAGTCCCTACGCTCACCGTGTTTAAATAATGGAATGACTTTTGAGCATTTCCATTCGTCGGGAAAGATACCGGTATTAATAGAGCAGTTGAAAATTACGGTAAGGGATTCCGACAGTAGGTCAGGACAGTAGCGAAGAAGGTTAGCAGATATTTTATCTAGACCAGTTGCTTTAGATTTACAGAGTTTGTCCAAGAGTGAACAAACCATTGATGAAGTTGTCGACTTCAACTCAAAAGTATTACCACTAATATGGCAATTGAGATATTCTAAATATGAGCAGTTATTTTCATCACAAGGTACCTTCTCCATAAGCTTAGGTCCAATGCTAGCAAAATGAGTGTTAAACGTCTCTGATAACCCCGGGGGGTCACTAACTGAAGAACCATTTAGTTTAATCTCTTTTACATATGAATTATTTTGTTTTCTTGAGGTTAATTCATTAATAATACCCCAAGTTTTTTTCACATTCTCGTTTTCATGAAAAGCATTCATATAATGGGCTTTCTTCGCAAATTTAATTTCATTGTTCACAGAGTTGCGAGCTTTCTTAAAAGCAGCCCAGTCATAAATATCTTTAGATCGAATAGCCTTGATTTTTAAAATATCTCTTTCATGCATATGTCTTTTTAACTCAGGCGTGATCCAGGGCGACTTAGAAAGTCTTACCCGCCTTGTCCGAATAAAACGCTAGCGAAATTTATACGGACGCTTAGCTATTGTCATTAGATGGCGTGGGACGCGAAAAATTTTGTAGCGCTACACCTCGGTTGCGCTACGCCTATTGTAATGCAAAAAAGTTTTTGTCGTGCTATTATTTACACTGTAACTTTTTATGTAGGGAAAACTCGTTCGGCTGTTATGTCGGAAGCTACAAAGTCATAAGCCCTTTCAGTTAATCAATTAGTGTGAATCATTAATTCCACGTTCGCTCGTTTGGCTAGTTATGCCTTGTGAAATGGACAAAATATCTATCCGCCCCGCTTATGGGTCAATCATATATAAGGATTCGCAACAAAAATATCGGTCATACAAAATCTATCAAAATGTCGACCAGATTTTGCAAATTACGCCTGAAAAAGAAAGAAAAAGAAAAAAGGGCACAAGGCACACCGCCTTGTGCGCACATCATGATGCGCACCCTTCGCTCATCCTGAATATTAATTACCTCACCCTGAATATTTAATGAACGCACCCCCACGCACCCCCCAAAAAGGGGGTTGATCGGTACCTATAATACTACTCACCATGGTTGCCATAGCAATTCTAACATTATTCCTGTTTGTTCATAAATGGACAGCCCAAGACCTCTTTACATTCCTGGAAATGCTCATTTTGACCTGTCGTGTTGGTTGAAAGCGAAAGCTACTGAAAAGTATCCATAGTTTTACAGAACTGTAGGGAGCCCCTTAAGTTGCTTGCTCGTATAAGTGTCAACATGTCTGAGGTTGACCACCATCTGCTGCTCCGTATGCAACTGTTACCAAACCCCACCTATGTCATTTAAATATTTAAAGGTCTAACCTGGTTTAAGAAAATGGTTGCCCTGTCTCGTACCCCTGGAATGCGCAATATTGATGAGCCTGATTTTAATTTTAACTGTGTTCTGTAAACTGTGAATCCATGAGATTGACCAAATGACTCCGCAGTAACAGGATATTCAGATAATATAGGTTTACTTGACGGTAGAAGTTTCAGAACATCCCACACTGACACTAGCTGCAAAAAAGTGGGAAAAAAGCGAATATATATTTCCTAGAATTATTAATTGTAATTGTAAACATTGTAAGACTTCTTAGAAGCATCGATGAGAATTGTTGTTAGTTTACAACCAATTAATGGTGACAGTATATTTCGTATGATAATATAAGATAAACACAGGGATATTTACTGACATATTCCTTTTCACAACTCCAACCGTCCACGAGATTGACAATTCGAGTTTGTGTGTTTGGGTCAAAGTTTCGGACAAATCTCAAGTGGGTTTGGAAGCATGGCACATAAATATATGTTATCGCGTTTTGAATAGGAATGATGGTAGCTATTTACCATATGGGATCACTCCTGATGAAGCTATCGAAACGTTGAATCGTGAATGTAATTTGCTCGGGGATAACCAGAGAGATGAGAGTCTAACATTATACCTGGTTGTCCTGAACTAATCGTAAGCTTTAAATATAATCACCTTGTTTAAATAGACTTTTCCATATTCATACTTAGGCAGTGCTGGAGGCACTGGGCCTGGAGGTTGAGGTTGGTACTTGGAAATAACATTTCGAATTGAGAAATATTTCTTTGTTGGATCACCAGCTTCAGAGAGAGGAGCATCATAATCATAACTTGTTAGAACTGGCAGGTAAAGTAATGCCCACGTTGCTCCTGAAATGAAGAATGTAAGAGGAGCTATGAACATATTTTCCTAACTATTTCCAAAGAAAGTAGGCATAAGCTATCTCTTTATAGAGCAGGATCGTAACTCATCAGAAATTGCAGGTAAAGTAATGCCCACGTTGCTCCTGAAATGAAGAATGTAAGAGGAGCTATGAACATATTTTCCTAACTATTTCCAAAGAAAGTAGGCATAAGCTATCTCTTTATAGAGCAGGATCGTAACTCATCAGAACTGGCAAGTAAAGTAATGCCCACGTTGCTCCTGAAATGAAGAATGTAAGAGGAGCTATGAACATATTTTCCTAACTATTTCCAAAGAAAGTAGGCATAAGCTATCTCTTTATAGAGCAGGATCGTAACTCATCAGAACTGGCAAGTAAAGTAATGCCCACGTTGCTCCTGAAATGAAGAATGTAAGAGGAGCTATGAACATATTTTCCTAACTATTTCCAAAGAAAGTAGGCATAAGCTATCTCTTTATAGAGCAGGATCGTAACTCATCAGAACTGACAAGTAAAGTGGCGCCCAGGTTGCTCTTGAAATCAAGATTGTTACAGGATCGGTAAACATTTTCTCACAAGCTATGACAGTACTCCGAGCCTCATTAAGCTATTTTAAATACTTTAAGAGCCATGAAACGAAGAGTGCATGTTAGAGGATTAATCAGAACATAGGCATCCATATGCCCCCTTAAACTATTTTAAACACTTTAAAAGTGAGAAATATCCGGTCTTGCGGATCAAAATATTTGCCAATTAAATAAACGTGGTGTTTCCACACATCAAGTACATCATTACAATTATATTTATCCCCATGCAAACTTACCATTGTTAAATCCAAAATTACTGCCTCCTTCAAACATATAAATATTCACTGAAGCATTCATTGAGAGCAATTTGTCCAATGCCTTTGAAATAACTGTGGCATTTTTTCTCTGAAATGGCAGACCCCAATTATCAATCCAACCAACGTAGAATTCTGTGTTGACCATTGGACCATTAGGTTGATATTTTCTCAGTGTCTTCAGCGCAACTTCTGGATCTGTTTCTATAATATATTAATTTAACAAATTTGAGTAATACACTTCCCACAATTTCTCCTATGAATTTTGGTAGAAATGTAAGGCCGTACAGCAGGAAACAAAATTGCTTCTCAATGGGCTTAGTTGGCTGTGCAGAATGATAAAATATGTCAAAACAATGAATAACTGAATGGCATGGAGAACAATGCCAATGAGGTTTTCAAAACAAAGAAAAAGCAAGGAAATATTACGATCACTGGTTCGTAACTCGACACTACTGTTATGCTGAGTGTTATTGAAAGGAACTATTTTCATTCAAATACACAATTGTTACTGTAAAACCTTAGTCCAGACGTACGACTGGATAAACAGTTTTACGGCATATTTTTAGTTGGGATAACGGCTAACCGTACTAACGCAGAGCATGCACACGACGAAGTGTACCGTGTACGCCACCCGTGCATTCATGCATGTGCCATGGGAGATGAAAGCTTAATTTTCACACATCTATCCCATTCTATGTTTGTACATTGTGATTTATCAGACCGATTTAAAAGAGGAACGACAGACCCTACATGCATCACTGATGCATGCATAGCGGCTGCGCAGGAGACTAATTTAACAATACAATGTCCCGACATACAAATTGGCGTATATTTTCTTTTTAATGAAACCTATATAAAATGTCTTTTTAATACGTACGGACTACGGACACTTTGCTGTGTTCCGTCAGTGTACGTATAGAGATGTCCAACCAACATCATCTGACATGATCACCAACTTGCAGATAATCGTCATTAATGTTCAGGAAAATCATAAATCGGCCGACAAATCGCAGTATGTAATCTTACTAGACTGACCTGGTCCAAAATCAATAGTTGTAAAAAGTGATGGAAGAGTTCCACAATTGATGTCAGATTTTAGACCAATAGGATCCACGGTAAATAATATGACGTCATCACCAAGATGTTTCTGGAACAAATCTTGTAAATACTTCATGTAATTATGATCACATGTGTAGTAACTGCCATACTCATTTTCAACCTAAAAACCAAAAACAAATCTAAATATGGTGTCTAAGAATTATACCTACATGTAGCCTGAATTTTCAGACGCTTATTCGTAACCTATAGAGAATGCGCTTAAGTTACACACACCTTTTAAAGGAACTGACCGAACGTGGCCATGCTAACGTTATAGTCTAGGAGTGTAAACTTAGGACATGGTTAGAATTTGCAAAACCCGTTAACAGTCACCTGGACAGCAATAATTGGACCTCCATTGACGTACAAGTAAGGTTTTAATTTGGGGAGAAGAACATTCATCCATGATGTTACAGCTGATAAATAAGCTAGACAGAAAAAATAGAGATCTCAAACGATTATATACAGGCAAATAATATTAGTACAATTACTCGAATACGAGACGATTAAACAAAGTAACTCATTTATGTATTCTTTTTGTTAGCTTTACAACCTTTTATCTAGACAAGTATATATATACATATAAAGTTTTAAAAATACAACATGAATGGAGACAAACAAGAATGAAGGTATGATCAACTCGACAGGAACGCATAGTAAGACCAACCGAGCAAAAACAATGACAATAGTTAATATTCCTAACAAAAAATGAATTTTCCTGCGGAAGTAGCGTAATAATAAGGATGCAAATTAGTATACGAATTTGCATTGCACTATAAATATGAGTGAAAATACTGTAGCGCCATCACGTGTAGCACAGACAGCCTTCTTAGTTTTAGTATGTCAGATACGGAGCCCACCGATATCGAACAACCAACGCCTGTTGCTAGTGGACAACTAAACCTCACCGAACAAGTTTTCGAACGATTCAAATCATATCTTGACCAAAAGGTTTCCAATTTAACCACCAATCTTACTGCCAAGGCCGACAGCAGATCTAGGCGTGTCGAGCGCCAAACTACAGGTCAACAACTCAAGCTTGCCGGCAACAAGGATCAGTTTAGTTTCAACGCCGAGTTACAAAACTCAATCGAAGAAAGTACAGAGTTACTGCAACACCAAGACTTCGAAGGGGCTTTGGTAAAGCTCGAAACGGCTCAGAAATCTTTACATCTAAGACAGAAGAAAATAAAACTTGCTGACAAAAGCGACGCTGGGTGGTTAGCGGTAAAAGAATACGAAGCTGAAGACCTCGCAAGTGATTCAGACGATGAGAAACGTTTTAAGAAAGCCCAAGCGTCGGCAGTACGGAAGAAAGCTAAATCTAGACAGTCAAAGGCTATCAACCAGGCATCCAGGAACGAATTTGTTAGTCGCTTTCCTGTTCATAGCGACAATCAGCTTTTTCGAGGTAACTCATGCATGGACACAATAGGTATAAGTCTGTACGTAGCCCTTTCTTTGTAATATCAGAATGGTAGGCAAGTGCTCACACGTCGCCTACCATGTATACGTTGTGTGTGTAATTAATATAGCGAATGTAGAAGGAAAATGTTTTTCCTTCGGGCGAACGCAGTGAGTAAAGAAGGAAAATGAATTTTCCTGCGGAAGTAGCGTAATAATAAGGATGCAAATTAGTATACGAATTTGCATAGCACTATAAATATGAGTGAAAATACTGTAGCGCCATCACGTGTAGCACAGACAGCCTTCTTAGTTTTACAAAACTAATTGCAAGGCTTTCGTTATGCATCCTTCCAAGTGTTTTATTTTGTTTCAGGCCGTCGCTTTCCTAACGCAACCGACACCTGTTTCCGGTGTGGGAAACGAGGACATTGGGCCGAAACCTGTTAGAAGTTTGACAGGCAAAGATCGGGTGTGCATACCTTCATCCCAACCAGGGGTCCCAACTTTGGGGAGTCTTCTGGATACGGATTTAAAGCCGGAAATAGTGGTAAATGATTACTTCGGAGAAGAACTTGAACGCGTCGAACACGTAGAACATTTGGATTCTGAATATATTTTTGAATTTTTGGACAGGCATGAACCTGTCAATGCTGTTGGTCTGCCAAATGTCAAAGGCAGGCTAAAATCCCACTTAGCGTTTTTGATAGATATTAAGGCGCCTGATTTTATCATTGACTGCATACGCGAAGGATACAAGATCCCGTTTGGTGTGTTCTCTCGATTTTTCAGACTAATACTGTTAGCCCATACAGCTTACGAGTGTAAGAGTGTATAATTAAATATATCAAACTGCAAGATTTGTTGAGTTTTCGTTTTCACGTTTTCTGGGTCTGGGACCGCCGGATGGCGCAGGAGTGTTTTAATTTACTTGGTAACGTCGCCGGATGGCGAATGACGTTGAAAGTGTTCAGAAATTAGCCGGATGGCAAATGAACTTGAAACTATTCGGAAGACGGCCGGATATGGCATTGGAAGGTGAAACTGTTATTATGATAGCCGGATGGCAAATGTAACAGGAATACCTTTGGGATTATTGTCCAATGGCTAGTTTATAAGCTTTTGCGGCCCTAGTACTTGTGCATCTATGGTTACGTTAAGTGACTTTGTTACCTCTTATTTTCTTTTTTTTCAGGAGTTAGCTAATGCAACCACATGGGGAGATTTTCCCGTCGAGGATAGAAAAGTTTGGATACGTCAGGGAAAATCCAAGACTGACCAATATCGACAAGGAAATATAGTTTATATAGCAAAAACTAACGGGCCAGCGTGCCCACATGCTTTGATTTTGCGTTTCTATTCTCTCACAGGTATTCAGCCACGTTCAAACGAGTCCATTTTTCGTTCGCTGTCATCACTGAAGAAAAGTACATTAAATAAAGCAGACAATAAACCTTTAAGTTATTCTCGATGTCGTGAAATTGTTAAAGAAACTCTGGCCGCCGTTGGCGAGGATCCAGCTCAGTTTGGTACACATAGTCTGCGATCTGGAGGTGCAACTGCAATTGCAGAATCCATGAAAGGAATACCAGGAGGCGATAGGCTGCTTAGATTGCAAGGCCGATGGAAGTCGGACACTTCTAGGGATATGTACATTAAAGACTCCATGACTAACAGATTGTCAGTTACAAAGTCACTTCAGTTGTAAAAGCAAACGAAATGTAAAATAAATAAATATGGATAGCGATTAATCATTGTGATAAAAGGAATATGAATAAATTATAGGCAAGTGCTCACACGTCGCCTACCATGTATACGTTGTGTGTGTAATTAATATAGCGAATGTAGAAGGAAAATGTTTTTCCTTCGGGCGAACGCAGTGAGTAAAGAAGGAAACACATATTTAACATACTAATACATTATGACGGGGTCAGACTAATACGTCAGACGGGGTCAGACGTGCTTGTTATTAGCTCCGCTATTAAATATTTTATAAGCGTTTGTAAACACTTTACAATCCTTTTACCGAGTGGAAAATAAATTCCTGACGTCGTGTTTATCACCTTGTAAACATTAAAAGTTTATCAAGGATTATTGGCCAAATATGTCAGCGAATTTAAGATTGTCTTGGGATGGTGATCTCGAAAGCTTAAAAACGTTTGTAGAAGGTAATCTTAAAATACAAGGAATTTGGTCATCACCAGCGGGCGAAAAGTAACTATTTGTAGGAGAATCTGAAGATCCTATGGCTGAAAAATAAGTTTCTCGCGATCGAAGGAGAAGATGCAAACAAAATTATTAAACATTTGACCGGTACCATGTGTATGAGCAATGATGCAGATAATGCTAATGCAAACGGAACAAAACTACGAATGCCGTGAACTCTAACGATGAATCCCCAGCAGAGAATCATCGTCCTTCGGCTTGTGTATGGAGGGCCTGAAACTGGATTTAATTATCTTGGAGTCGAAGTTTAGAATCGAAAGAAGTTTTTTCAAAAACATAAAAGAAATGTTAGCAGTCCTAACCACAACAGAGAATGGCCTAATAGAAGGTTACCTATTCCCCATTACGATCAGTTATGTAGTACCAATAAAAATAATAAACTTAACGAAGAGTTTTTTCGAATAGCACCTACTTGGAGACTAGAAAATCCGCGTTCCCCGCAGACGACATTGGTCTGATTAACGTTAGCATTGGAGGGAATCCGGAAAGCACGAGAAGGAGAAATGAATGTAACCTTGTTAAAATCCCTATAATTGAACAAAGTGACAAGGGTAATGAAACATCCTTAGAACAAATTAATCGTTACTTTGTGCCTTCAATCTTATTATTTAATGTAATGTCTCTGGTGCCAAAGGTCGATGAGCTAGCGCTAGTTGTAGGAGATAATAATCCTGATATTATTGGTATTACAGAAACTTGGTTAAAAACCAAATACCGGATGATGTCATCCAAATTTATAATTATACTTTGCTACGACTAGCCTCCTCCGCAGGCATCGTCTTAAAATTGGCGGGCAGAAATTATTTGCTGGAAAAAGAAAAAGAACATTGTGGAGTATGTCTGTATATAAAAAATAGCTACTCTATTAGTATTCTTGATGTTCCAAATGAACATGAATGTGAAGTCCTGTGGGCCATAATTAACCCTCGACGCCTGCCAAGAGGATATGCTCAACTTATTATAGGTGTATTATACGTACCACCTGGTGCTAATAAATCACTTATGCTGGAACACCTGCAATCATCTTTAGAGATAATCGAAACTAAATACCCAAATTGTGGAATACGTTTGACTGGTGACTTTAATAAATTGCCCATCCAGCAGCTAACTCGACATTTCCATCTTAAGCAAATAGTTGACTTTCCAACAAGGGGGTCGAGTAAACTGGACTTAATCCTGACCAATCTTGCTGAATTTTACGACAAACCATATAGTATACCACCGTTTGGACTGTCAGACCACCTAACTATTCTTGCATTTCCCAATATTCGAACTAAAGAGACGCGGGGTAAAAAGATGATTTATGTTCGCGATAAAGAATCCAGTAGTGTAAGGCATTAAGTCTCATGGGATTTTATGGTACCCTCCAACCTATCGTGTGAAGAAAACCTAAATAATTCTACTTGCATAGATAGATACCTTACCCATACTCTAGATACCTTAACACTCTTGAAAGCTGTAGAAACAAACTATAACGATCGACCGTGGATGAATAATAATCTGAGGACCCTTATTAATAAAAGCAAAAAGCTCTTGCCCAAGGTAACCAAACGCTTTACAAAATGTTACGAAATAAAGTCAATCGTTCCAGGGAAAGTTGTCGCAAGTTGTATTATGAAAATAACGTCAAAGAAATGAAGCATACTAAACCAAGGACTGGTGGAGGGAAGTAAAACGGTTCTGTGGTCTTTCCCTGGGAACACCTCATAACATTTTTGCAAATGTAGAACAGGATACACAAGACCGTACGGTTCTTAGTAATCTGATGACACTTTTTTGGACCCCATGCATAATTACCCTCCTTTAGACGATAATGTAACTGCTATGTCTGAAAACGATACCCCAATTGTTGTCTCTGTCGAGGAGGTGCTGTCCTATTTACAGCGTATCAGTCCGTGTAAATCAAGGTGGCCTGATAATCTACCTAATTGGGTTTTAAAGACGTTTGGAGATTTACTTGTCACACGTGTTACTGTGATACTGAATGCGTCTTTTCGGGAGGAACAGCTACCGGCAGTGTGGAAGCTAGCAAATGTATGTCCCATCCCTAAAAATAAGGTTGTGTTGGACGTTAATAAAGATCCGCGGCCTGTATCACTTACATCGTCATTGTGCAAAATTGCTGTGGAAATTGTTATTTCAACTATTTCATATGATCTTAAACCTTCAATAATGTCATGTTTTGATCCCAATCAATATGATTTTATCCCTGGGTCCAGTATTACATTGGACCTATATCCTTAATTCATCGTTGGACATAAACTGTGGATGAGATGGGTGGAACCGTACGAGCGCTGCTTACGGATTATCGGAAGGCATTTGACCTAATAGACCATAACGTTATTTGCCAGAAACTGCAGTGAATTGGTGTTAAACCATCGGTGTTTAATTGGATAGTAGATTTTTACGTGGACGACTGCAAAGAGTAAAGCTCCACTCGGACTGTTTTTCAAACTGGAAGCCTGTATATGCTGGAGTTCCTCAGGGAACCAAATTGGGTCCATGGCTGTTTCTCCTTATGATCAACAATCTTTCGATTCCATCTGATGATCTTGAAGGTGATATGCTCAAATATGCAAACGACACCAATGTTTCTGAATATATATCTAATGAAGAGTTTACAAGTTCCTTGCAAGATATTGCTAATTCTATTGTGAATTGGTTTGCTGACAATGAATTCCAACTCTACCCGATAAAATACAAGGAGATTGTGATTAACTTTCAACGTAATGAGCCTGTTAACGTTTTCCCGCCGATAACAATAAACGGAACTAACATAGAGCGTGTGTCTGCGTGTTGAAGAAGCAACGATTCTTGGTTTATTGATCACGCAAGACCTGAAGTGGAACGGGCATGTGGATAAGATAACGACTAAAGCAGCGAAGCGACTGTATCTGGTGAAACAACTTAAGAGATCGGGTCTTAGTGACAATGATTTAAAATGTTTCTACATCGCCTCTATAAGATCTTTCTTGAATACGCGTGTCAGATATTTCATTACGGCCTCCCGGAATATCTTTCAGACCAAATAGAGCGGATTGAGAAAAGAGCTTTGCGCATCATATGCCCGGACTTATCATATTCAGAAGCCAATGAAGAGTTAGATATGGAAACCTTGAGGACAAGAAGGAAAGGATTATGTATTAAAGTTTCAAATCCATAGTAAATGACAAACATAATAGAATTCACCACCTTTTACCTACAAAGGATTCAAATATTTACAACTTAAGGAATCCAAACTTTTTTAATATTCCAAAGTGTAATACAAATAGATTTAAAAACACTTATATTATGTCAAGTCTTTTAGAACTAGTCTAATTATAGTTTTTTACCAGTTACTTTTATAGTGTTTTTACTTTATTATTTTTATCGTATCTCAAAGAACTAATTGTAAGGACACATATTTTTAAATAATTATTGTAAAAATCATATAATTCAACCTCTGGGCTGCGAAATGATTTGATTTTAATAAACGGTTTGTAAACGGTTTAATAATAATATAATTTGAACAAATACTAAGTAACATGAAAAGTGAATGAAATTAAACCGCAAGAGCAACAACTTGGGTTGTAAGAACGACACTTGTAACAATAAGTCTTTCATGTACGTATACAGATTGTGTTTGAAAGAGAAAATAGAAGTACATTCGAGGATATGAACTGGAAGATTGTTCCGAAGGAAAACAAAAAAGTCCCTAAAGAGAGAATTTCTGCAAAGATTACATGTAGGTGTAAGTAATTTTTGTTGGTTTGTGCGCGTGCGAGAGACAGATTCTGAAGAGAAAGTAACGAAAGAAAAGAGATCTAGATCATAGAGACCTATTGAGTATTGTAACTATTATTATATTTTACTTTTTTACCTTGATCAGAGGAACGTAAAACCATAGAGCTGTTTCGCAGTAGCCACGATGGAAATCCTCCCTAAATAAACAAGATAATTTATTGGTCTGTTTGTTTGATAAATTATAGGCTAAAGCGATGTAGGTATCTTGGATAAATATAATTTGATAAAATTCTTAAACTGTTTAGTTTACCAAGTCCCATTCCGCACAAATGTATGGACCTATAGTTAAGAATATAAAAGAAAAGAGTTATAGTCGATAAAGACAAGAAAGCCGCAGTTATTAATTCCGTAAAGCTATCGATATTATTGTCACTCACTGCAACACCGTAATTCTCCAATAATTATGGCTAAAAATAATTTATATAAAGCTTTAACAGCTATATACTGTAGCTATAGCTTTAAGTTTTAATGCTAGAATTAAAGGCTTTTTATATATTTGCGGTCATATACAGACAACTATTTTCCGAATTAGCCTGTGAATGTCGGTTGTGTTGTTCGGTTGTACACTTATAGAAGCAAATAACTCAAAGTACATCTCCCGATTCTATTTATTAGTACCTTCACTTTACTCTGATAACTCTAGGTTGACCATCTATCGCACAATATACAAGGAACTATAGCCCCAATGCACGAGCGATAATGGCAATTACATGCACATGCAAGCAATCTTATGATATAGTGCACGCCATAGACAACAGTAATTTCACATATGGCATATCGTGCCTTGTACTAAAGAGAGCTGGTCCGTGTCTGGCTGTATATATGTATGCATATTAACTCAGGAATGATCATTGAAATTCACAATGAGAAAAATAAAAAATAAATATGCCAATATTTACCTGGTCTTACAATCAACAGCAGTTCCAAACTGTTGACAAGTTTGATAAAGAAGTCAATATTAGAATCGTTATTGAAGTTGTATTGACCTTGTTGTGGTTCGTGCACATTCCATGCTATATACCTACATTTTGGAAGAATAAAATATCAGGAAAATGTTAGTACTGCATGTATAATGTTAGAAATAAAGAAACTATGAAATGGGACTATCTTCTCATCCTGTCATCCTAAGCACACTAAAACTGTTATCCCTTACTCTCAATTCTTACGTCTTCGTCGCCTCTGCAGTGAAGACGACGACTTCGATGCCAAATGTTCAGAAATGAGAAGCTTTTTTGTGAATCGTGGTTATCCTTCCCACCTTTTAGATACTGCCCTTAACAAGGCCTCCCTTATACCCCGTTCAGACACCTTAAGAGAACCTTCGGTTGCAATTTCTAATCAAAAAGTACCTTTAGTTTTAACCTTTCATCCCTTCAATTTTAAAGTAAGAGACATCATTTGCCGGAATTTTAATCTACTTAAAAATGATCCTGCAACGTCTTCCATTTTCTCCGAGACCCCACTAGTCTCTTTTCGACACAGTAAAAACATCCGGGAAACCCTAGTGCACAGCTCACTGCGACAGGACTCTGTGTCACCAGCTGGCACTGTTTCCTGTGGTCGTGCTAAGTGCTACACTTTTAAGCCTCGCCACCTGTATTTCGGCTCCAAAATCTCAGTTTGTCATCAAGCACAGTTTCACGTGCATCTCCTCCAACCTCGTTTGCTGCATCTCTTGCAGCAAATGTGGCTTGCTCTACATCGGAGAGACTGGAAGACGTTTAGGCGATAGGTTTGCTGAGCACTTGCGTGATGTTAAGAACAATGTGCACAACAAACCGGTTGCTAGGCACTTCAACAGTGCCAACCACTCCTTTTCTGATATGAAAATATGCGCCATTCATCCCATTATTGGTGGCAATGATACCCGTCGGAAGCAAGAAAAGCGTCTCATTTTTAAACTTGGCACCATTCAGCCTGATGGTATCAATGAGCGCCTCTCCTTCATCTAGCTCATTCTTTTCTCTTAAATACTTCTTATATACTTTCCTCTATATCCCCTCTTCCCTTCCCTTGTACGACATTTATAGCGCTTTGATAAGTGTAACGCCTGTGCGCAGGCCTTCGACCCTATAATCGGGCCGAAGCCTGCACGCAGGCTATATCTTTACATATTAATTCTATTTTGTTATGATTGTTATGACCATGTGTTTATCTGTCTACTAATTTCTCCTGACGAAGGGCTTTAGCTCGAAACGTCGAGATTTTGTTTATATCTTTTAGGCACACGCGAAGCAACCCTCTATTTGTTCTATATGTTCGTGGCCGACGCTGATTTAAAGTCTATGAAATGGGTCCCGTTTGATGCACGCGATAAAACTATACAGTACATGGTCAAAATAATGCATGAGTGACTGTATCTATACATTTTGGAAGAATTAAGGTTGCATTAAATACCGTCCAACATTAGAAAAATATGGATACTTTATGAGTAAAAGCAATTGATTGGAACATATGCATAACAGTAGATTTAAGGGGGGAAACACTCACTTGCACTGGAATATTGTCGCCTGTTGTGCTTTACCTAATAATTATATTCAGGGTTTCAATGGGGTTAACCGACTACTGCGATTTGCCTATACTTTGACTGGCAATCTTAACTGATAGCTGAGAAACGACAAAATAGGCAATTTGGAACTGAAATCTTACAAAATATCTTACTGACAGCTGACAATTGGCTTCAATGTTAACTAAAAAAGCTTAACAACCCCACGTTAAGACTCTCTACATTCCCTTAGGCATTGGTAGCAAACACAGTGTCAATGAACTGAAAGCGCTTTCTCGTTTCCCATTATGGCCATTAAGACCTTTTATATCATTATCAGGCTACCTTAGCCTTGATTCCGTGCTGGTTCAGTCCAATTAGAAAAATGACTGTGTATGTACTATTTTCAAACAGGTTTTTAATCAACTTGTATGCTATACTATATAGTATAGGTATTTTTATATGCAGTTTTGAAAATATATATTCGTTGTTCAATGAACGTATATAGACTTGTTCACGATTTTGGAAATTGGAATATTGTGAACAACCAATAACTTGTCCCAAACCCCTCATTCACCCGGCCACTTGTGCAGAGGATTAAATGTCAGTGGACTCAGTGCAATGATGTCCATGTAATCGCATGGTGTGCTTAGTATTATCAGACGTATTGAAACACACTAAATGAGCCAACGCCATGTTAGACCAATTTTTGAAATTTTCCTTACGTTTGCACCGTGTTCAAACCAGCTGCTTTCATTTTCATCAAGCGATCCTTCCAGTACATCCGGGGTACTCTGAAGTAATGAATTCCACCAGATATATATTGAAATACTTGGCCATCTTTGAGAAACACATTATTCTCGTAGTCGATGGTGAATGAACGTTCAGTAGAAACACCAGCACTGCAAGCAACTAATATTAGGACATTTAAAACAAGCCAGAACATTTTAAATATATTTTGAGACTTACACAATGTCCTTGCGAAATAATGTTGTCAGTCAACTTATCATATAAGACTACAGAAAAACAGGATCATATTACAAGTCCGACAGAATTATTTTTATCCACCCACAATTTGTGTGTATGGAACAAACAAAGTTAATTGTTAATTCTATAAGCCGCTAGGGCCCTACTAGAAACCTTGATAGGTCAGATGAATATGACCTTTACAGGGTGTATAAAAACGGAATCCTCGCGGATTCAAATGTAAATTTCGAAAGGGATTAATAGAATATAGGCCGGGCATATAGCATTTATTTGAAAGCTTATTTCTAATGTATATATATTCTAAATTGCCTGTAGATTAGCATATAAATGATCTTGGAAGCAGTGTTCGGCAAGTTACATCTAAAATTAAGTTTCATCTAATATTAATTAATATCTAATATTTAATCACATTTTCAGGCTCAGGGATCCATGCATGAAGCAGGGTCATATTTCACATTTTTACAAGAGATGTGTTTGTGTCTACATTAAAGCATTTTATTACTCCTTCAATCATTGCTCCTGCAGATAAGGCCTGATAAGATATTGATTATGCATGGCTTATGATTCTAGGGTGGCAATTTGAGTCATTTGAGTCCAGTGGCGTGGTGACTCCAAACTTTCAAGGGGGGCCAGTGTTAAATTTGGCGCCCCCAAAAGTTATTTCGATACTGGCAACCCCCCCCCCCCCAACAGTTCCCTATTTAGTATCGCCCGAATTTGAAGTGCAAAACAGCGATGTTAGTTGCTAAGCCTACGTTACTAGTCGCACAACGTTACTAGGGGGGTCTGGGGCATGCCCCCCCAGGAAAATTTTGCATTTTTGAAGCCAAAGAAGTGCATTTTCCGTGCTTCCTGAGAGGATATTTTATAAAAAATTGTGGAGTTTTTACATCTAAGAATTCAAGATTTGTAACGCACTTTTTAACTTTTTACAACCTCATCCCCAAGTTTTGATCGGAAATGACATTTGCTCCGTAGACAATTAAAAGCGCCAGTTAAGAACATTGGTTTTGTTCCTTTTTATATATACACAAAGTGAAAGTAACGACAAACTATTGGAGATGAGATGATTGTCGTTGGCTCTGCAAGAAATAACTGAACAAAAGTACAACCCTGTGGTTGTTTGAAATTTTAAAATTTACCGATCCACCGCTTCCCGCTTTGGTTTCAAAAACCAACCACTGTCAATCTGCAATCAATCTATCGACCATTTTCACCCCCATTCATCCCCCCGCTCGGTACGCCCATGGATAAAATTGTCGTTAACATCTCGAAAACAGTTTTAATTTGTTTTCATCCCGTCTCTGTCATTGTTTACAACGTACGGTAGTTTTTGCAGTCGCAGCTAAAACTGTCAATTTATAGAGGCTCTTTCTTCGCCAGGTAGATTGTTGTAACAACAGGAACTATACAAAATATATGTTGTTGTGCCGCAATAGTATCGCGCTTTATTGTTTGAGAATTTTAATTTAAAAATTTAAATTTTAGAATTAAATACTAATCCCTTCTTGGTGATTTTGGCGCCCCGCCTGCATTTCGGCGCCCCTCTTGAAACCATCGCTGGGGGGGCCATGGCCCTCCCGGCCCCCCCAGCCACCACGCCACTGCATTTGACGAACGCTGTCCCGAAAATCTCGCAGCCTTCAACTTGTCATGAACAATGGTAGGCTAGCTTTGAAAATCCAAAGAGCATTCCCCTTGACCTTTCTCCACCGTACAAATCCAAATTAACACTATCACTACCATGTAAATGATATTTCACTTCCCCAAATTACCAAAACCATGTTATATATTACTTCCTTCTTTGCTCAACTACACTCAATGTTTGATTATGTTTCGTTTAAGCAACAGGGGAACTGGGCACTTTAATGTAAACGCAGGCTACCCGATCCTTTGGAAATATGTTGACTATGTTATCCAGTTTCTGATAGATTCAAATTTGAAATCCTGAACTTCAGCGTCTTTTTTGTTAAATATGAATAAAAAGTTTCGTCGTTTTAATAATAATATTTCATAATAGAATTTCTTTCATTCAGGATCAATCTTGAACAGCTATAGTTATTTCTTTTTGCATAAATTGCATGGGGAAGTAATTGTCAGTATTATACCGTCACTCTTGTTCAAAGCACTCGAGGTTAAGATAAAACATGCTTCAGGCGAACGTTTCATGCAATGTTGACAATACTTTCGGGATCACAGTTAAGTGGAGCTACTAAACTACATATATTTAACCCTAATTAATCCCATGATCAGGCATAACATAATTATAGAAACTGCTATATGATACACCATTTTCTGCATGCTTACATTATTATTAAATCTGAAATTTGAAGATTATTGCGGTTACAGAAATAAAAAATGGGGAAACAAGGCTAAATATGTACAGCGCCTGCACGAGGAATCTAAAAGTACCTATATAGCTTATCCAAGTTCTTTGTTAATATAAAGTGCACTTAATTCTAGCGTCACGCAAGTTTTCTACAAGCTATTTAAGGATCTGGATGGGGGTACCTCGATAATTAACACTGATTAAATTTTAATGTATAACGCTAAAAGTCATATTTGGCAGTTTAGGAGTAAAATCGTAACTTTTTAACACTAAGCAGTAAATCTTTAGTTTCTGTAACTCTTTAGAAAAATAGGAAATGATACTTAACCGCATTAAACGTCATTTAGAGCCACCTTTACACCCGATCCAGTACCTATTTAAGCAGGATGGACTTTACTTCAAGTTCATTGCGTGTTGGATGTGTTGACGACAAATAAACCTACACATTGAAAATAATGTTTTGTTTTCTTTTATTGAGTGTGTTTTTGCTAAGTGTGGTGGACAACAGTCTACAATGTAGTCCTCCTGGCGAGAACTGGGTGCCATTGACCGTTGAAGAACTGGCACGAAAAGCACCATTAGTAATCAAAGCTTATCTCGTCAAAAGTTTCGAGTACGATGCCGTAGATACAACGACTCGTTCTCGAAGATGTTTATATGTAACCAAAATATACAAAGGAGACCTCAACCCACAAGATGGAAACTACATAATGTCCGAGGAACTTTGTCGGTGAATCTTTGTGTCGCTCTGAGTTGTTTTTCGGTATTCCATATAAATAAAACAATGGCGATTACGTGGCCCGCTATGATGATATTCATTCCGCAGCAGTACCTTACTCAGATCAAAGGTCACTGTCAGATCAACTAAGTAGAGGTATTTGCTGTCTTGCTAATCAAGGTATGAGTTAGAGCTACTGAGTATTGATAAACTTCATATTCGCAGGCCTTTTGAGTGTTGTCTTGCATTTTAGAGGCCACATGATGTCCATCCTGGCTTTGTTACCCTATACTGGTTAACTTTGTTATCTCTTGCTAACAACTTTGAGTATCCAAGATTAGGGCTTCTTCAGTTAGGCCCACAAAGTGTTTTTAATTGAGTTGTTCAAAATTAACAAAAAGAAAAAACTTTCAATGAAATATACTTTATTAACGTAAATTCTCTATTAATGAGCCCCCTCGCAAAAAAGTACCCCCATCTCTAATAAGCCTTAAGCCCCCCCCCTCCCTCCCCCCCCCCTTTAGAGGAAGAAATGTAATAAGCGTATACGTACGTCCCTTCTTCACAACAAAAAACACAAGTATATAGTGATTAATATTCCTTGACCTTGTTCATGTTATCATGTTTTTGTTTTGTCAAACACAATAATGGTAAATCAGAATAGCTTGATGAAATACATCAAATGTTAACAATACACGGTTTATTTTATATATCGCATTATACATCATAGCGTGGAGCTGGTTAGGCAAAATCAATAACCCACTCTATAGTAATAATTTCACCAATATCCGAGAACAGTCATATGGAATCATATCTCATTTAATCCCTCCTCTAAACCAAGTATTCCAAGTTTCAAGACAATCGCTATGTCTTCAATCAAGTCGTTCACAGTTTAACTTACTAATTCGTATGTTTTGTGTTTGTATTTTGTTATTGTTGCTGTTGTTGTCATGTTGTTGTTGTTTTTTTTTGTTGTTTTTTGTTTGTTTTTCTTTCTTTGTTCAATGAGATAATACTTACATTATTTTTATATAGCAGTTCATCATCTATTCTACATTTTAATATGTACATAATTATATATGTTAATTAGTTAAATCCTCCTAGTATAGTTTAATACTGTTTTAGGAGTAATTCATTAAAGCATTCACCCCCTCAAACGTTCATAAAAATAAAGTAGCCCCCGCTGGCTTTTCGGTATCATACGTGTGATGTCACTTTGTTGCAATTTCATTAAATTAGAAGATTCCAATTATCAAGCAAGGAAACAAATTAATGCTTGAAAACAAGTTACATTAATTTATACGGTTCTTGGTTTTAGGTTGTGAAAAGCAACCACTATGTGGCCTTAATGAATGTGGTGTTAAAAAATGTGAATGTGATGTCCCTTAAGGTAAAGAAACCGATCAATAGTTTATGACGTGTAAAATATTACCGGTCTTGTTACCCTTCCTATCCTATATCTTACATTGTTTCTATATATACGAAATCTAGATGTGGCTAATAGGACCCGAATAATTTGCCATTTTAAATAATGCCGATTATACATTAGCGACTTTCCTTCATTTTTCTAAATAACGTGATGGGCCACGTCGATGACTAATCAAACAAAGTCAAATTGTGGGAACGAGAGAGTGCAGCAAAATATTGCTGTGGTTAAATTACTAAGTGATACTTTTGCTTTCTTGGTTCGTTACCAAAGTAAGATGCCAAATTGAGGGAAACATCAAGCTATTTGCAGCGCGTTAATTTGGATCGGAATGTACTAATGTTAGCTAATATTTACAATATACCTATAGACGTAAATAAAGGTTGACATTAAAAATTTAGAAACATTCATTAATCGTGTTTTCATTTTTTGTCGGCATGTCAAGTTGCTACTTTCCTGCATGGCCTTATAAATGAATAGGAACTCATTTCATGTATTTTATGTGAGTTATGGCCGTGGTTCAAAACCACATCAGTCACACGAGAAGGTCTGGGGCTAGGCTGAGTTACCGTAAATAACGTAAAGAAAGACACTGGCGCGTTAGCCGATAAAGGTAGGATATCATACTCAAGGCACTCATTCCTCTTAGCAGTAAATACACATAATTGAATAGCACAGCTAAAACAGTTGCATAGCCATAAACATTGACTATCGATCTTGATAATCTTGGAAATTTTTCAGGAAGATGCTACAATATCAATTACGGAAACAATATCAAGTTACGTCAATGAAATGTAAATTGCAAATTTATTCTGGCTCATGTTAGGATGTTTTAAAATAAGGGCGATAAGACAACGGCCGGAACAGGCCGGAGCAATATTGATTGTTGTTTTATCTTCATTTCTTTGCCTGCATGGGCTTCAGCCTTACTTTTAGCACTTACTCATTTTAAACCAAATCTTGATCAGTTGATATTTGGGACAACAAGTCATCAGTTTTCATGTAGATAGGTAGGCATTCTTTTTCCCTCTCAAAGTATTGAAATACTTTGAACAAATTCCCATAATTTGGAATATTATTGGTGTTGCCACCTTAAATGACTATAGAAAGCAGTTGGTTATTTTAATCAATCAAGTATCAATGATATAGTTATTTCGTCCAGTGTAATAATCTGAAACATATTGTGTGAAACATATAAGTGAGTGCATACGATTTATATTTACGAGTTGTGAAGTCCCTGCCTGTATGCATGTCTATATATGTTTGTTCTGTGTGGCCAATACCAGATACGTTATATTAGCCAATTAACGTCACGTAAGGAAACAGGATGTTAAAATATTCTGTTTACATGTAGTGCCTTGGTCATTCTGCTTCTTATACGTCAACAAACTACGTCATTTTTACGTCCTGTTAAACCCTAGACCTAGGTAGTATTCCGATCTCGACTAAAGTCAAACTAATTAGTTTTGGCAATTTTGAATGTTTCCTGTCTTCATTTTACTTTTCCTGTACTTCATTACGTCGTCTTCAATAGTCATTTTCCTACTATAATCTATGTAAACGAGTTAAACATCAGCAGTTTGGTATATATAAGGGTAATAGATCATGCTTTAATAGATTACACACGAAGTTGTAAAATTTTAAAAGAACGGCTAGTATATTATTATGTAGTAAAAACCTTTTAGCCGAGTTTTCAGACCATCATATCTTGATTGAATTTGGTCAAAATGGAACTGCTTAACTAGTGAGAATGTACAAAAATGCTAAATTATTTTTAATATATGCAGGACCCACTGACGTTATTACTGATGACCCATGCCTATATTTTTTATGTTTATAGGTCAAAAGTTGCATGCATTTCAATTTGAGTTTGTCACATCAATTGTTATTCCTAATAGTCGACCAAGCACATGGCAAACACCAGATAATCTAAAATGTTCTTGATTGCTATTATTTATAGTTTTTAAGCACAATTTGAAGTACATGTCAGGTGAACCTATAATTTATTTTCATTTGACGATATCGTGATTAAACTTCCTCCTAGCTTAAAGCTATAAGTTCTTCATTTCTGCAATTAGAATTCAGTTTAATTGTTTTAGAAATCAGACTCAATTCATGAAAATATCTCGAACGTGTGGTGCCAGTGTGAGTAGTGTCTATACAATAAGCTTCCGGTCTTTGGGATCAATCTACTATGAAAATCGTTCAATTAGGATAGGAAAATTAGGCTGTTCTTTTTTCTTGACGTAGAACACTTTTGTCATTTTCCGTATCTACTCGGCTAGTGCGTCAAAATGTCAGCCAGGAACACGCTTCAACAAGATATATTGGATATAACATATTTCCGTTACAATATATCATAAGTATTCATTAACATCGTCTTTATGAAGTCTTTGTAGTTTGTTTCCGGTTGTTTTGCAGTGTATATGTATATATAAACACCATGTTAACAGCAATTCCAACATTAATAAGTGAGGCAGTGAAGTTGGAACTAACTAAACTAAACTAGAAAAGTTAAGATATTAACAAGTAAAATGTCAAAGGCAAATCAAGTCTTTATATTTCTCTTGACTTTTTTCTGTGGATCAAGATTGAGTCTTCAATGTCTACCACCGCTTGGATGGACTCCTCCGTCGATAGAAGAACGAACTCGACGAGCTCCGTTAGTTGTTCGAGCGAGCTTGATTAAAAGGATTCCTGACAGTGGCAGCTTATTGACAGCTGAATCGTTTGGCCCCGGTGGTTCATACACTGCGTGTTTGAAAATAACCCACGTTTATAAAGGCGTTCTCCCAGCTGGTGATATTTGTGCAAGTGGGTTTGGTGAGCCAGTGTTTTGTAAAACAGATTTGGGATTTGGTGTTTCTTATGTTGTATTTCTGAATACTGATCCTCTTAGTGCCCGCTATGAGTTCATCGCTCCAGCTGCTGTACCTTATAGCCAGAACGTCTTCACACAAGTTGATAGAGGTGTTTGTTGCTCTAAGGAATCGATAGGTAAGTAAGATGAGCAAACAGCTTTCGTTTTGGTCGTAACTATCTGAAAAAGATATGTTTGTTTGGCTACGTACTTCCAGACAAAGGGCCTCCGCTCGAAATGTCCTTCATCGCTTTGAGGCGACAGATATTAATTTTACAGCATATATTATTCAATATTTCGTGTTAATATTTACGAAAAGAAGTTCTAAACCTATACGTGTAGGTTTAGGTCTACGAAACGCATGCTCGATAACATATAGTTAGAGCAAATTATGGTAAGAGTGCTCGATAACATATAGTTAGAGCAAATTATAGATTTTCGCTTACCTCAAAACTTGTCTGCAACAGGCTGTTTCATATGTTGCAGACAAGTTTTGAGGTAAGCGAAAATCTATATATATATATATATACACTTCACGCATGTCTGGATGCGCATGTGTCTGAGTATTGCACCACATGCGCTTGGTGAGGGCAAGAGTATGGTGTATAAATACGAAGTCACTCGCATCTAGACTGCGTTACAAGCTGCACTGACGAGCCGTTGAACGGCGAAACATGCATGTCTGCAGATTTGACTATATATATATATAGTCAAATCTGCAGACATGCATGTATATATATATATATATATATATATATATCAGGAGCCAGCTCTCAAACAAAATTATTTAAATATCAATTAAAAATATATATATATAAAATAGAAAAAAATAATTTATTTAACGTTTTGGGGCAAGCCCCTTCTTCAGAAACGGTCAAATTACATTACTTAGCACTGTCCACAGTTTTTATAATCATCTGTACGTGAAATTTACATAAATTAAACTAATTACTTTCCTCCCTCATGTTTAACCCCAATGGGCAATAACAATTAATTTTTTCCATCCAAAAACTTTCTCTCTCCGTTGGGTTGTTAACATCTGTTGTGTCGATAATTTTAACCATAAAATCACTTAACCCCGAATGCCCCTCCCCGAAATTTCCTACCTTTGATTTAAACGCTACAAACTCGTAAATACCACCATTCGACAGGTCCTGGAAACATCTATTAAAAGCTGTCATTTTGTTTACATTACGAGATAATCTAGCCCTTTTATGGCAATTCTCGTGAAAATGCTTTCTTGTTGCAGCGTCGGCGCACGCTCGGACAACTTCGGAAGCTAAATCTCCGGGATCTTTGCAGTACCGGCAATCGATTCCTCGTGATGTAATTTCCTAGATGGCGGATTTTCATTGGTGTATAGCAAGCAACACTGACCTTATATTACACATATACAAAAACAATTTTTGGCCCGGTTAGTAGCACTTTAATTTCTTCTTTTCTATCTTAACAGGATGTGCACGTGCACTCGTTTGTCCCAGTGCGTACAAGACACCCATCATCTGTGAATGCAAAAATTTAAATTAGACCGCGACACAAAAGAACGTTGCTAGAAAGCACAATAAAAGGTTGGTAAATATAAAATTTAAGCTTGAAAGAATGAAGCTTTAAAGTTGCTACCATGCCACGGCAGACTAAAATGTTCTCAATCAGAGCAAAGGAAAATTGATTTTCTGAAATGAGTATCCCTCGACTCTTTGTGTCTTTAGTATATTAATATAGGACCCAGTTCAAACCCGTGACCAGTCCAATATGTTGGTCCAACCACAGGAGGCCCAGGCTCTATTTGCCCGCGCCCGCCTGTGACTTCCTTATAACGAGGGAAGGAAGGAAACATTGAGACCAAAATAGCCCAGACTTGGCATATGTTACACGAAACTATCCTCGATTTTTCGCCTTTAAATGCATTTCTTTCGAGATTAATCGATATCCCCTGCAAGAATGATACCGTACAACTCTTTAAACAACGATGCTTTAATCAAAGAGCTTAAATTCGCTCTAAAATTAGTGAGGGAATGACAAAATTTGGCAAAAATATATCCGCGGCCAGGTTTGCTGGTCAAAAACCGGAAGTCGTTGAACAACTCAAAATACACTCAAACCTGATTGGACAACTTTGAAATTCGAAATTTTTGTTGATATGAGATTTTATAAAAGTTCTAGATTAAGGTAACAAATAGACCCGTCTCCCCAACACAAGACCTACCCGTAACCCCTGCTCCTCTTCTTTGTTTGTGGCTTGGTGGCTAAAGCCAGTGCTTTGTTGCTATGGCAATTGTGATACGAAGCCTTGAAACTGAAAATTTGAAATTTTCAATACTTCACACTTCCAATTAATACCGCGAAAAGTGTGTAATACCGCACACTAAAATGTGCCCTGAGTCATTACCAATCATGGTGTTCAAACAATCCAGTATGTTGCATCCAACAATGTTGGACTTGTTTGGACGGATTGTATTCAAAATCCATCCAGCTTCACCAAAAATTGTTGGACTAGGAATGCTGGACGATGTTGAAATGGTTTGAACCTTCACGCTTACCAGCTTAAAACTCGTATTAGATATTGACTGCATTCTGCATTTGATTTATTATTTACCAATATTTTAAAATATGCATAATGACTGAGAGTAAACCAGGCTGTGAGGACTTATTTGGATCATTGATATTCTATTTCAGATAATTTGGGATCATAATTTTAGAAGAAGCTGAAAATGTTGACATTGTATTGATGTTTTTGCAGTAAATTTGCAGTACCGCCATCGATATACATCTCATTGAAGAATAATGAATTAGCGTATAGTCAATATAGTTACCAGTTAGAAAGAATTCAATAAAATTATTATGATTTATATACTATATAGAAACTGCACATTCAATCAAATAATAATCTCAATAAAATATCATGTTAAATTCTTTTGTATAACTTATTGGCATCATCTGAAAATGTTTTCGAAATTGTTTGCCGTTCCCCTTGCTGAAATTTTTAATGAGTCATTTCAGACAAAGAAATTTCCTGAAACTTGGAAAAAATACAAAGTAACTGGGATTCCTAAGATCACACCATGTACAATCGCTGAAAACCTTAGACCGATTGCATTAACCAGTGTTTTATCAAAAGTTCAGGAATCCTTTACCAACAAGTGGATAAATGAAGATATAAATGGGAAAATTTCCAATTCCCAATATGGAGGGCTCCCAGGATCTTCGACTTTGTATGCCCTTCTAAATCTACTCCACAACTGGTATAGAGCAATGGACGAGCCACAAAGAGTAATACGAATAATTTTTCTTGACTTTAGAAAAGCGTTCGATCTAATTAATCATAATATACTGCTAAGAAATATGAAAGAGATGGGAGTTAGATTGGCCTTAATCCAATGGTTTGGAACATACCTCAATAAAAGATCCCATTTTACTAAATTTGGGAATGATACGTCTGATTATGCATATATCAATGGCGGAGTGCCACAAGGAAGTAAACTCGGACCAATTGCCTTTGTAATAAAGATTGATAAACTTCCCTCTGTAATAAAAGAAGAAATCCAACTCATGATATCAACCAACATGGAAACTAATGTTATATTTGAACATGATACATTAATGTTTATGGATGACACTACATTATACGAGGTACTAGATGTCAGCCACCATATTTCTGGGAAGCAACTGGGTGGTGCTGAAAGTAAAGTTAAGAGCGTTTTAAGGTTTACTGAAGAAGATATGATGGAGTTAAATCAAACGAAATGCAAAGAAATGATAATTGACTTTCGAAAAAATGTAACTGTTATTCCACCGCTAGAAATCAATAGACATGTATTTGAAAGGGTTAAATGTTACAAATTACTTGGTTTATGGATTGATGACAATTTGAAGTGGTCAACTAACACATGCTATATTGTTAAAAAAGCGGTAAAAATACTGTATTTTCTGAAGATGTTAAAAGGTTATGGTGCACCAAAGCAGGATTTAAAAGCCTTTTATATGGCTGTCATAAGATCGACACTTGAATATTGTGCTAAAATTTGGCACGGAAACTTAACCAAGGAACAGTCTACTGACATAGAACGAGTTCAGAAGCGTGCGCTTAGGATAATTTGTCCTGGTCTGACTTATGAAGAAGCATTACTGGACTGTAACCTTAAAACATTAAAGGCTCGCAGAGAAGAGATGTGCGGAAACCTTATAAAAACAATGACAGACCCTAGACATAGATTACACAGTTTATTGCCAGAAACAGTTAATCAGATAAGACAGAGACAAACTAGATCAAATGGAGAAAAACTGTATAATTTTAGATATCGAACTGAACGATTTAAAAATAGCCCAATTGTGTATGGGATTGAATGTTTTAACCGAACGCTGGAGTCGAAGTAAATTTATCGAATTCTATCAAAAAATTTTCAAATTTTATTTAAGATTACTTGTAAATATTAACTCTTAACATTAGTCTTAGTATATTTTTTTATACAGTTTAAATGTAATTCACATTGTAAATTAGTATTTAGTATTTACTATTTAATGTGAAATTCTAGAAAGATTAAAGATTAAAGATTAAAGATTAAAGATCTGATATTTTATGCAATAGGCCTATATATTTTTCTATCAAATCTTTGAGCGCTTTACAATTGGATTGTAAAAAATACTCGAAATTATTCGTGACTCGACGTGATTCTTTTTCCAACAGCTATTGAAACAGGATGTAACTATGTTTTCACCTACATGCGCGTGTTATTTTCCCCTTCATGCGCGTGTTTTCCCCCTTTCATGCGCGTGTTGTTTCCCTTAATGCGCGTGTTGTTCTCCCTTCATGCGCGTGTTGTTTTCCTTTATGCGCGTGTTGTTTTCCCCTTCATGCACGTGTTGTTTTCCAAACGAAACCGCTGCATATTTATTTTTTTATTGTGATCCATATTCTGACATTTTACTGTGCTGCTCACCATCGCTGCTCTCTTTCGACAGTCGACACAAATACGCTAAACGATACATGAATACGGTAGAACGTGTGTGGACCGTTACGTAATCGTTTATAAAAGTTCCGTTTTCAAACACCCACACGAATGCGCTATTGTTACGTTTTCAAAAGACCGTTTTGAAAGGAGTTTGTATTGTATTTTGTATTTGTATTTAATCATATTTTAGCACGGTAGCCTATCAACCTGTACGTTTACTAATTACAAAAATAAAATGGTTGTTTTTCATAGGGCTGTGCGTAGCTACAATACACAATATATACAACAATAACACTATCTACATAGACACAAACAAATATACAGTAAGGAAAATAAAGTAAAAAACATGTAGGTGTATTGATTCTGTTAATTATTTCATTTCTAGTTAATCGCTCTTAATCATTCCAGATTTTTGCCTCTCTGTATAGCTAAACTTCTTTTCATTGTATTTGTTTTAGGTTTTGAAAACATCAACAACAGACCATTATTCCGTAGATAATAAATCCTATTGTCTTGGAGTTTGCGGTTTTGGTGGGCGAATTAGCGTGATACGTGTGGTCAGAAGGCGAGTCTGCAAACAAATCCGTATTCGTGTAGATGGTGTCTTGATGGCTACATCCGGACAAATCCATTTTAAAATCCCTCCGTTTTTGATACTTCAAAAACACATACAAATATCTGCGTCCACACTAGCATTTTCGGAACGTTTTTGATCATCTACACTAGCACTGGGATAACGGATAACGATACTGTATTTATTCATTCTGTCCTTAATTATGGAAAATTCCACCAGGAACAGGAAAAATTCTACAGAGAAAACAGCAAACTTTATGTAGCATGCATGGGCGCACTTTACAATGTACTTTTTAATGAAATCGATCAAAAATAAGTTGTTGAGCATCCTGTTGTCTTTAATACACCCAGTTCGATAGAAAAAGACATTCTGTTGAATTTGAGCAAACAACACAAACACAACACATTCGCCATTGTGTTCATGACTACGGCGTTTTTAAAACATGCGTTTTCCCCCACACGCTAATCCAAAAAGCTTCCGTTTTCAAACGACTCTCCTTTGAAAGGCGTTTTAGAAAAGCTTCGTTTTCGTGGATGAAGGTATCCGTATTAATATGGACGATCGGCGAAAAAGCATAGAAAAGTATTTGTTCTCAAACGAAACCGGATTATTGTGGACAGCGCCTTAGATCAACTACTGACTCCAAGACGAAGGGCATTCGCTATATTCGCAAAGTATTCCGATATATTTTACAGGTCGTTCGAACGCTCTGAATAATACTATTTGGCTTAAGTGAATTTCCCTGGTAAATTCCCTGGTTACAGACATATTTATATTTGAACAGGTGTAACCAGGAATTCAATTTAACCACGACTTCCTGGTTGAATTGACCAAATTATGTTACGTGGATATGCAACAACGACTTGGTTAGAATTTAAACCCGTTTAAAACTGTTGAGGTTTTTGTCCAACTGCTTGAAAAAAATAAGAATACTTCGCCGTTTCGAACGAAGGTCCTCATAAATAGTTGTAAAATATATCTTTATAAACAGTTAAATGTTTTAAAGTGCTTCTGTCTTTACTATCAAGTGATTAACATGTGTATGTATCTCATTATATATGAAAATTGTCAAGTCGCATGGTTACGTCATTGTATCATGTCCTATTAGGATTGATAGATGGCTGCAGTAGCGAAGCCAGCCCGATTATTTGGTCCTGTTATGCAAATTTTAAATCATATCATTATTCATTTCTTTAGAAATTGATTGTTTTCACAGTCTATGAACACGAAATTATTTGCATAGCATGACCAAATAGTCGGGCTGGCTTCGCTACTGGATGGCTGCCTATGTTGTTTTTTTCATATTTCTTACATTTTTGCCACGACTGAATCTTTCTATAACTGTTTTAAGATTATTTTAAGCATAAAATTTCTTTTTAAAATTTAAAATTAAATTCCACCTACACTCACAGCAGGGTGACAACAATAATTATACGATTTTACACATAGTGTTATAAGCATAAACTACGCAGTCTGCCTTTGGTTAAAGTCACTTCCAAAGCCGTGGTATTTTTCTCAAAATGTAAGTAAGTCGTGTTTTCAGTTTTGATATTCCGATTTAGTTAATGAGTATAAATGTAGAGAGTACTGTATAATGAAGTTTAACATATTAAAATCATTAATTAGTGTTCCGTTGGCATCTTAGCAAGACAACACATGCATTGAGACACATTTTGTGTGCCATATATTTGGGCAAGAAAGATCTCGAACTGTCTCTGGATAACCTAGTACGTTAAACCATAGTTAAACCCAGAGGAACATGGGAATCTCTAGATAACAGGGGAACAGGTGGGCTCCCGTTCAGATCAATGAGCTCGTTCACATTGAGTCCGAGTTGGACTGGTGACCAACTATTGGCAAACGATACTGAACTATGGTCTGACTAACTCATCGAGTCTCTAGGTTAAGCATTCAGCTCGCAGTTAGAGCCTAAATGACCAGTAAAATTAGTTTCATGTGGCCAAATATTGTCCCAAACGTATAACACTCCTATAGTCAATTATACACAATCTCATGAGATAGAAGGAAGTTAAAACATCGTTTTTCTTGCAATCAGCATGGTCAAAATTTGGTAATGTCAAGATAAACTATGTTTGTTATTGTTGTTATTTCTAACACTTCGAATTTCCAGGTTTTATTGTGATAAATCTTTTTATAACTGTTTTTAGGGTTATTCATTACCTTTGAATGTATAAATTTATAATGATACTCTAGCTATTGTCTATTGAGAATATCTTTAGCTTGTACAAATGAATGGCGAATATCAGTTGAGCTTAAAATCTCCATACTCATGCAAAATTTGCATCGTATTTTGTATGGTGACACATTTTTGAAATCAACTAGCCAGACATAAAAAAGTGATGAATTTATGTTCTTGGTATTATTATATACTTGTTGTTTTCAAAGTAAAGAACAGTGAAGTCTGGTTGCCTAGCTTGCATGGTGGAGTAGATTTTTCAATGAATGGACACCTTGATCCGAGCCCTATATATCCGTATTAGAGAAGTTTGACTGTAGTTTATTTAAACATTGTGAAATATATTATTATCTATTATTATAACACTGTGTGTTTGTGCGTCTTGCGCAGTGCATATAGGCGTGATATCATTTCTTAGATCGCGACAAATGAAACGCTGGCAAAGAGACTATACCTATATGCGCAGGGACGCCGGAGAGGGGGGCGCAGGGGCAAGCGCCCCTCCTGCCCTTTCCTTAGGGGGGCAAGGGGGGAAAAAGTGCCCTTATAATATAAATGAAACAATAATAATACTGGCAAAGAAGAGAGAATACAGCTGTAAATTAGACGATCAGTGCATAATGGAAAGCTATTGTTTTCGTTCCGTACTTCTTTAGATCTATATTTGTACATAGAAATAACAATTAAATGAGTTGAAATTTGAAAATCATCAAAATCCCATCGAAAGGGCGTGACAGCGAAATTGTTTCTCGACTGCCCTTACGTTCGCATTCCCCCCCCCCCCCGTGCCCTACTATCGCTCCGGCGTCCCTGTATATGCGACATATGCATTCATGCAAATATTTATATGAATATAAAACTATTAACCTATTTATAACCTGTAGATACATTGCCTGGAGGTAAAGCATGTTTGCATTACATACGAGCTCGATTATTATTGAGACAGCGTTTTATATTATTTTCTAAACAGATGCTGCTGTTTGTGATATGTATTTGGCTAGCTCTCAGTGATGGTGGAGTTGCACGTGAGTTTTCAGATTAAAAATTACTTTTATTGAGCTTTCGACTCGGTTCTTCGAGCCTTCTTCAGAATTATTTACATGAATTTAAATTTTCGCGCTGTTCTTTGCGTTGTTGTATTCGACGAGAGCGTCTGATTGGTGCTTCGGTTCTTTGGGGAATTTGATTGGATGTTGTAGGATGCGTTGCCATGAAGAGAAAAATGCAGAGAACAGCGCGAAGATATATGTGTTTTTGTGTTCGTGTTTTCATCAAGTCTATGGGATATAGTAAATGTTGTAAGCTTGGATGGATAGTAACTAGAGCTGAGATTGTTCTCAAGCTTCGTATTCAGAAAAATTATCTGAACTCCCAACGGGAACGAACCCGTGTCTCCCGAGATTGCCGGTTCAGTTGTTTTACCACTATACTATAGGGTTTCAGCAATATGATGTTAACTAGAGACCCACCTGGTTCCTACTAATGATATGCGTCCTTTGTGCTAAAGTCTCAACATATCTGTAATGTGATATCACATGCATGTGTTCGAACATAAAAAGGAAAAGACGAAAAAATAGCGAAATAACAAAAAAAATAACGAAAGAAGAGACGTGTAGATCGTAGAGACCCTGTAAACATTTAAAGAACATTTAAACACTTGCACGTACCAATGCTGTTTCAACAACTTGTTATCAGGATGTGTTCGCACGGTTTGGTCCCAGCTTGTTGACAACTTGCTATGAGGTGGTTGACTTAACAGACTTGTGACAAGTTGTTCCAACAACTTGTTATTATATTGTCCTGCAATTCAACAACTTGTTAACAAGTTATGAATGACAACCTTGTAGCAACTTGATAAAATGACAACATTGTTACAACTTATTGACAAGCTTGCTGCAAGTCTGTTGCAAACACATCTTGTTGACAAAATGTGAGATTTTTACGTGTGTACTCGCTGTTTTTCGGCACTTTAAAATGTTCATTTTCCTGAGTAAATCACAATGCATTGGGATTTCAAGATGGCGTCGTTGTTGTTAAAAAGTGAATAGAAATCAACGTAGTGAATAATGTATGCTTTAACTACAGTTGTAATTATTTCTCCCAGAGTTATGTGCAGAAGGTAATCCATGTGATCTTCACGCCATATGTACTGATCTGGGCTCTGATGTAAACTGTACTTGTCAAATTGGTTTTACTGGAAATGGCTTCACTTGCTCAGGTAAAATATTCTAGTCCTGCTTTGAAAATATTAACCAGCAATGAAACGCTACTTGCCAGTAAGCTTATACCTAGGCTCCGTTTACACGAGATTGGATGAATTCAGAACAGTTCTTAATTTCTACGATTTCATTTGAACCGACCAACTACGAGCACAGTTAACTATACGAATTCCAGTGGAACCAGATGAATTGTCGCACGTTTCCGAATTCGTTCGGTCACGTGTGAACCTCCTAGTCTCCTTCGCAGACGTTTTTATGAGCGCTCCCGCCATAAGAGTATTTGAAGGAAGTATCATTCAGTTGAGGGTCAATGATGTGTCGCGATGGTCTGTTGCCAATCGTCTACAATTTAACAATAAAAATGTAAAGAACTCCGAATATTATTTGCTAAAAATCATCAGAGCCAATTATCGTAAATGACTTGGAACTTAAAGTTGTTAATAATGCCAAGTTACTGGGACTTCCGATCAGCAGCAATTTAACGTGGAATGCACACGTGGATGAAGTGGTCAAAAAAGCATAGAAGTGGTTATACTTTCTTGTGCCACAATTGGATTTGGGGGCATTCTATACAACGTGTATTAGATCAACTCTGCATGATTATGGTGTTCCAGTTTTCTACCATGCTTTACCTCAGTATCTCGAACATATCCAAAAAGAACCGAATGGTAATTATTTACCCTGACATGCACATAAGTCTGCCTTAAGTACCTCGAACTATAAACGGCTTGCCGAGCATCACGAAGCTTTAACAAAGTATTTAACACAATTTTAGATAATCCTCACGCAAATTTCACGGCCTGTTACCAGAACGCTATCAAACTAGATACAATCTCAATCGAACATTTTTCCTCCCACGCATGCGTACGGACCGTGTAAGAAAATAATTTACTGTAATATATAGATATTCTTATTATATAAATAAAATTGCAATTCGGTAAATATTTTACTCTTTTAAATACTGTAACATATTACGTAATTTAGTTTTCGGGCTGAAAAGTATGCTATTAAATAATCTATCTATCCAAAATCCCATTGGTTCACGATATGTGTCAAAAGGCCCATTATTGGCATTCAATTACGAAAAGAATGACGATTTTAAAATAACTTTTGCCACCTTACCAAATGCGAAAAGTCAATTGCAAGATAAAATGCGCGCTCCAAAAACTCGTGAATTTTAGTGTAAACATTTGAAAGAATGAAAATATATCTTTTCCTCTTCATATTTCATAAAAATTAACACGAGACATTAATTTCAATCAATTTACGATTATCGAGTTATAAATTTATTTTAAAGATAGCAATTCTTAATTTTAATTTTTGAATGCTTTCCTTAAAAGATGTTTTGAATGCTTTCCTTAAAAGGCTGCCTAGATGGTAAAAGAGGCCCTTAAGGCCCAATGTTCCATTTTTGTTTGAAAATTACCCTGCCAGATCTAAAGTTAGGATTTGATACAGAAATTGGCATCCCTCCTCCACTCCTTTGGCCAAGGCTAGGGGTGTTAAAGTCAAATTGGTAAATATACAACTTACTCGTGTAAAGTATACTTTCAAACGTGTTCACTAAAAACTATTTCTCATTTTTCAGATATCAAGGAGTGCATTCTAGGAACGCACAACTGTAGTGTAAATGCAAATTGCTTAAAAACAAGAGGATCTTTTAATTGTACTTGTAAGACTGGTTATGAAGGAAATGGTGTCACTTGTATAGGTATGGCTGCTCTGTTAATGACATTTATCATAAGCGGTAAAGATATAAATTTGCCATTTGCAATGGCAAATTTTTAATTTTCTTATCATGTACATTTTCTAGATCTGTTGGTAGAACATGTAGTTTTGGTTTGAGCCTTCATTAACTTGCAATGCCTGAACCGAACTGTACCGTTTAATATCACAATAGTTCCGTACATGATAAAGTCTGGCTTCTTGCAGCTAATGCTATCCTCTTGACGGCTATGCGTTGACTATATTTTATATATAGTCAGGTCCGTTTCTTCAGATGCGCCTTTGTGATATTAAAAAGGAATGTGTGAGGAACATTATTAGTATGTGAACATATACCTTGCAAACAAACAAAATAGTGCAAGATATTTTTCACGTCCCCGACAGCATATAGACATAGAGTAAATATTATATAGAGGGTTCACTCTCTTGGGAACCTTTGAATTTTTTGGGGTCGCGCATATCGCATTACGCATGTTGGCAGCCATTTCTCTGGCCAGTCAATTGCTTTTTCTGGCCAATAAGCACGCCGAACTGGCTGATCCGCCATTTCTCTGGCCAGTAAACTGCATATTTTTGCATAAAAAACCGAGGGCACGTTGCACCGCTGAGTGGCCCTTCTGTATACATCTTTATTCTGTGATATAGATATGTGTAAAGCTAAATGTTTGTATAATTATGAATCAATTATACCGTCATGGTTTAGATACGTAGGTTTATATTGAAAACCTATAATCCTATCCAAAAGCACTTTGGCTCACGAGATGTGTCAAAAGGCCCATTATTGGCATTCAATTACGAAAAGAATGATGATTTTAAAATAACTTTTGCCACCTTACCAAATGCGAAAAGTCAATTGCAAGATAAAATGCGCTCCAAAAACTCGTGAATTTTAGTGTAAACGTTTGAAAGAATGAAAATATATCTTTTCCTCTTCATATTTCATAAAAATTAACACGAGACATTAATTTCAATCAATTTACGATTATCGAGTTTTAAATTTATTTTAAAGATAGCAATTCTTAACTCTAATTTTTGAATGCTTTCTTAAAATATGTTTTCATTTTCTCATTTCGTTTTTACCCTTCTTTTCATTTTCAACATACAAGCGCGCTTGTGCCAGTCCTGATCCGCATCACACACGGATCAGCGCGCTATGAGCGCGTTTCCCCGACCTTGATTTACAGAGCCCCGATCTCATATATAGGCCAAGGGCGCCATAGCGACCCCCCCCCGTATTTTACAGCGCCCTGCTGTGTATGATGTCCGTCCTTACTGTGTATTTACATGTACTATCACAACGTGTAAAATAACAGCGAAATGGGGTAATATTACACCGTATTAGGTGTTAATAGAGTATTTCTCTGCTTTACACCAAATAAATGTTAATGGAACGCTAGCATGGTGTAGAGCGACACTGTGGTAGTGCTATGTTACACTGGAATGGTTGTTAATTTCGTGTAACACTTAATCAGTGTAATGTTACACCTGTTTGGTGTTGGCGCAACACTGCGAGATTTACAGTGAAATCTGCAGTACTGTGACGACAACTGGATATGTGATCTTAATTGATTAGCATAGACTTTTTTAAGAAACTTAATTTTCTCTTAAAATATACTGATTCATTTGTAACTATGTCGGATTTGATAAATCACGATATAAATATTGTTTTGTACTCTTGAATTATGCGGGAGTATCTGCATAAAACAAGTTCTTCTTTTTGTTTTATAGACATCAATGAATGTGATCTAAACTTAGACAACTGTCATTTAAATGCGACATGTGCAAATACGGAAGGGTCATTCTCTTGCACTTGTCGACCGGGTTTTAATGGAGATGGTTTCTCATGTATCGGTAGGTTCAACTTTATCCTTGATATCAATTTGTATTTAGAAAAATAGGATTGCCATTTTCAGTTTGGACGACCACTTTAAAAGACAGCGTTTGGACGGCAGATTATCATGTTGACGGCCTTTAAACAGCTTGTGAAATCTGTACAAACATTGTACACTAAGATTGGCAAAAAATCGTAGCGGCCATACACAATACGACTTTACATTTTACGATGGAACGTCTTACTGTTTTGTTGTGTTTCTGAGGGATCTTGTTTTTGCCAAAGTTCTTTAATTACTGGTACCAAATTTTCAGAGTAATGGCAATGATTGGCTTATTCATCCTATACTGAAATAAAGCCTTGCATACATCACGTTTCGGACCCACTATTCCCGAATTTGGACACGCAAATTCCTGACAGATCCTGACTAACCCTGTTTAGTGACTATAGTTTTCCGAAAATTTATGAGTAAAATGAAATGTGATTTATCTTTTACAGATATTGATGAGTGCGCACTTGCCATTGATCTATGTGACAGAGTGAATGGACGTTGTTTCAATGTCAAAGGATCTTACACGTGTACATGTAATGATGGCTACCGTAGAGACGGAAGAACCTGCGTAGGTAAGTAAGATATTCGGTGAAGTGTAAGTCAGAAAAAATGCTGGAAATTTTTTTAACAATATTGGACGAGGTTGAGCAGAATATCCAGAGTTATTCAGACCAAGGTCAATGTTTATTCTAAGACACGAACGAATAGAACCTTGGAATAGAACAAACATGTAATTGAAAACAAATAAAAACTCGTCAAATTTCAAAATATTTCCCACGTATTTATAATCAGGCTCCATGTTTATTGATCGATGTTTATTTAGACATTGATGAATGTGCAGAACAAATTGATAATTGTGATGAGAAAGCGCAGTGTACAAATACTAGTGGTAGTTATACCTGTGCTTGTAATCTTGGCTTTAGTGGAAATGGATCCACTTGTGTCAGTAAGTTCACTTAAAATGTTCATTGTTTTCATTTCTTAAAAAAATATCCAACTTTTTCTGGGCGAAACATTTGGCGCCAGATCACTATTTACAGTATACTTAAGGAGGCTTTAGGTATAAGCTGATTTATCTATATATAGAGGTTATTATTTATTATATTGACCATATTATTGCTATCAATTTTATTATTCTTACCCTACCATGGTGCATTAGAGCAATGCTCACATGCAACAAATGTTTGATTGGTGCATTTGTTCAGGTGTCTGGATAAAAAGGTCTGTCTTGTATGTCGCATTTGGAAATCTTCTTTCAGGTTGAATCTTCCGAAAACTCTTTCGCATTTTCATCGGTAACTAGCTTCAGGGTTTTCATTGCCAATGTCAGTTCATAATGTTGTTTTGGATTTGAAACATTTTTATCGTCTTATCGTTTTCGCTTATAGACATCAATGAATGTAATACCGGGACTCACAACTGTAATGTGAACGCCATGTGTACAGATACCATTGGTTCCTTTACATGCCAGTGCAATACTGGATTCACAGGCAATGGGACATCTTGTACAGGTATAAATGTATAGCCTTTATGAGATCTCGTTCATAATTCTTTTAGACAATGTTTAAATATTTGGTCTATTTTGCCTTCTTCCGTCATAAGATTAATATCTTGTATATTCGTATCAGGAGATGTTGTACGATTTTCTTGAAAAGATCCCAAATGTTAATTCCAAAGTTCAATTTGAGATCTTTGCATGCTTTGGACTTGGCATTGTATGTCAATGCAAATATGGCGGTTCAGAAGTATTTCATACCTTTATACCAAAACGTTTTGTCTTTTGATAGATATTAATGAATGTGCCTCGCGTATCCATACATGTAGTTCAGATGGAATATGTGACAATACAGTCGGTAGTTATACATGCAAATGCAAAGTTGGCTTCAGTGGAGATGGAAGGACTTGCACTGGTATAGTTTTCACGTCTCATATAACAGGGACAGACCCAGCTTCATCTGGTAATGGGGTGTTGAACAGGCGCTGGCCATAAAGCAGGGTATGACCGTCAACCGAGGGTGCAGTGCACCATCACTCTAGATCCCCTGCACATTTAAGAGCTTGTCAGAACATGTTTGAAGAATAAGGCTGCCTAGATGGTAAAAGAGGCCCTTAAGGCCCAATATTCCATTTTTGTTTGAAAATTACCCTGCCAGATCTAAAGTTAGGATTTGATACAGAAATTGGCATCCCTCCTCCACTCCTTTGGCCAAGGCTAGGGGTGTTAAAGTCAAATTGGTAAATATACAACTTACTCGTGTAAAGTATACTTTCAAACGTGTTCACTAAAAACTATTTCTCATTTTTCAGATATCAAGGAGTGCATTCTAGGAACGCACAACTGTAGTGTAAATGCAAATTGCTTAAAAACAAGAGGATCTTTTAATTGTACTTGTAAGACTGGTTATGAAGGAAATGGTGTCACTTGTATAGGTATGGCTGCTCTGTTAATGACATTTATCATAAGCGGTAATGATATAAATTTGCCATTTGCAATGGCAAATTTTTAATTTTCTTATCATGTACATTTTCTAGATCTGTTGGTAGAACATGTAGTTTTGGTTTGAGCCTTCATTAACTTGCAATGCCTGAACCGAACTGTACCGTTTAATATCACAATAGTTCCGTACATGATAAAGTCTGGCTTCTTGCAGCTAATGCTATCCTCTTGACGGCTATGCGTTGACTATATTTTATATATAGTCAGGTCCGTTTCTTCAGATGCGCCTTTGTGATATTAAAAAGGAATGTGTGAGGAACATTATTAGTATGTGAACATATACCTTGCAAACAAACAAAATAGTGCAAGATATTTTTCACGTCCCCGACAGCATATAGACATAGAGTAAATATTATATAGAGGATTCACTCTCTTGGGAACCTTTGAATTTTTTGGGGTCGCGCATATCGCATTACGCATGTTGGCAGCCATTTCTCTGGCCAGTCAATTGCTTTTTCTGGCCAATAAGCACGCCGAACTGACTGATCCGCCATTTCTCTGGCCAGTAAACTGCATATTTTTGCATAAAAAACCGAGGGCACGTTGCACCGCTGAGTGGCCCTTCTGTATACATCTTTATTCTGTGATATAGATATGTGTAAAGCTAAATGTTTGTATAATTATGAATCAATTATACCGTCATGGTTTAGATACGTAGGTTTATATTGAAAACCTATAATCCTATCCAAAAGCACTTTGGCTCACGAGATGTGTCAAAAGGCCCATTATTGGCATTCAATTACGAAAAGAATGATGATTTTAAAATAACTTTTGCCACCTTACCAAATGCGAAAAGTCAATTGCAAGATAAAATGCGCGCTCCAAAAACTCGTGAATTTTAGTGTAAACGTTTGAAAGAATGAAAATATATATTTTCCTCTTCATATTTCATAAAATTTAACAGGAGACATTAATTTCAATCAATTTACGATTATCGAGTTTTAAATTTATTTTAAAGATAGCAATTCTTTACTCTAATTTTTGAATGCTTTCCTTAAAATATGTTTTCATTTTCTCATTTCGTTTTTACCCTTCTTTTCATTTTCAACATACAAGCGCGCTTGTGCCAGTCCTGATCCGCATCACACACGGATCAGCGCGCTATGAGCGCGTTTCCCCGACCTTGATTTACAGAGCCCCGATCTCATATATAGGCCAAGGGCGCCATAGCGACCCCCCCCCGTATTTTACAGCGCCCTGCTGTGTATGATGTCCGTCCTTACTGTGTATTTACATGTACTATCACAACGTGTAAAATAACAGCGAAATGGGGTAATATTACACCGTATTAGGTGTTAATAGAGTATTTCTCTGCTTTACACCAAAGAAATGTTAATGGAACGCTAGCATGGTGTAGAGCGACACTGTGGTAGTGCTATGTTACACTGGAATGGTTGTTAATTTCGTGTAACACTTAATCAGTGTAATGTTACACCTGTTTGGTGTTGGCGCAACACTGCGAGATTTACAGTGAAATCTGCAGTACTGTGACGACAACTGGATATGTGATCTTAATTGATTAGCATAGACTTTTTTAAGAAACTTAATTTTCTCTTAAAATATACTGATTCATTTGTAACTATGTCGGATTTGATAAATCACGATATAAATATTGTTTTGTACTCTTGAATTATGCGGGAGTATCTGCATAAAACAAGTCTTCTTCTTGTTTTATAGACATCAATGAATGTGATCTAAACTTAGACAACTGTCATTTAAATGCGACATGTGCAAATACGGAAGGGTCATTCTCTTGCACTTGTCGACCGGGTTTTAATGGAGATGGTTTCTCATGTATCGGTAGGTTCAACTTTATCCTTGATATCAATTTGTATTTAGAAAAATAGGATTGCCATTTTCAGTTTGTACGACCACTTTAAAAGACAGCGTTTGGACGGCAGATTATCATGTTGACGGCCTTTAAACAGCTTGTGAAATCTGTACAAACATTGTACACTAAGATTGGCAAAAAATCGTAGCGGCCATACACAATACGACTTTACATTTTACGATGGAACGTCTTACTGTTTTGTTGTGTTTCTGAGGGATCTTGTTTTTGCCAAAGTTCTTTAATTACTGGTACCAAATTTTCAGAGTTATGGCAATGATTGGCTTATTCATCCCATACTGAAATAAAGCCTTGCACTTTAAAAGCCCACGTGGAACACAGAAATATTTCATGAGCCTTAACAGCTTGTATAAAAAACAAGTTATTTGGATTGTGCATGGTATTGAAACAAAAAATGCACAAACATTCCACATGATTTCTCACAATCCCTATTTTACGTCTCATTAAATCAAATATAACAGGTAGTTAACATATACTCTATGTCCTTGCTTGCATATAGACGTGGATGCATGTACAATTGGAACTCACAATTGTCACCCTACGTTAGCAACCTGTACTAATACACCTGGATCATTCACATGTAAATGTAAAGCAGGTTTCAATGGAGACGGGGTCAACTGTACCGGTAAGCGTATCACCGTCCTGTACATAAATTGTGTTAGTCCACTATCATTATGATTAAAGTTCATTTATGAGAAAATACATACAGAACTACAGAAGCTCGTGTCCTGACAATAAATTTAGGGAATAAGAAATAGCTACCAGGGAAATAGGTGATACCTAGGTGTATATCTACAAAAGTAGAAACCTAAACAATGTATTGATTTCGTGTAGATATTAATGAATGCAATGGTGATCCTTGTCACCAATTTGCCACGTGTGTGAACACTGCTGGTTCTTTTACCTGTACTTGTAATGTTGGTTTCGCTGGAGATGGTTTCGACTGTCAAGGTAATCCATTCTTTCTTTAGGTTAATAACCCTTCAACTGTTCTAGCTTATCCAATACAGTGTGTTTACTACAGACAGGAGGTTATGTTCTCACGTCAGTTTGTTTGTCTGTTTGTTTGAGGAGTCTCAAAAAGTATTGAATACTCAATATTAAAGTTCAAATGGATAAAATTTAGGTTGAATTTGGATGAAAATTGGATGATAAATTTATGAAAGTTTTCCTTTCTTCTCCAGGCTATGTAAAAAATAGAATTTTTTTTGCCTCAACACAATTTTCCTAGATATAAATGAATGTTTGGATCCAACCAGATGTCATAATTCTGCAACATGCAGCAATACTATTGGATCATTTACATGTCAATGTAATGTAGGATATTCTGGCGATGGATTCACTTGTGTTAGTAAGTATAGCAAATATTAAACTTCAATACACTTGTATTACACTTAGGTATAGGTACCTCACAATTTAAATTGTGACATGTCGAACATCATTAGTTACCAATCTCTATGACTTTTCACTAATTTATTGACCTGTTGTGTTAAATACTTGACTATTATTATCACCTTTATTTCAAGAGAGTATTTACACATAAGAGTAAAAACTGATAAACCAGTGGCCCTCCACTGCGTGAAAGATACCGAGAAGGGAAAGCTATAAATGTGATAGGGAAGAATGTTGAACCATGTATAATTTTAAATTCTCAATTTATACGCAAAGCTATAAATTGCGGTTAATGGAGTAATATGTTTAAGTGACTCCATTTGCCTCAAGGCTCTTTTCCAGTGTGTCAACGCAATTACTAAATGTACCAAATTTAGCTTGGTCAAGGCTCAAATATACCTTGATTAACCTTGATAGAACAAAGCAGCCTCTTTGTCGAATACTTTTAATAAGTATAAATGTCAAACGAAATCGAACTTTGGCAACTTAGCACGGGAACAACTGATGCAAACTTGTGTTTAACCAATCAAAATCCTCCTGAAGGTTTTTGCTTCACGTGCAAGTGCACAATGGCTCCCTTTTTCTCCAAGGACTTTTGCCTACAGTTTATGCATGCATTATTCATTCGCAAGACCTCAGTCAGTGCGTCAACATCGCTGGTTAAATCCTAAAAGGTCTACTGAAGGTATAATACCTCTGTTATACAAAAAAATAAAAATAAAATAAAAAAACGTGGTCTATACCATGCCTAAACAACCTAGCAAACGTCGATCTACTCGCGCTCGTACACAACACCGAAACGAGCAACCCACGGCAGAAAACGTCGGTGAAACGTCGAACGCGAATAACCGCGCCAACGAGCAGCCATCTGGTTCTCTCGGGAACTACGCCGACCTGTCCACCGAAGTTCTCCATCTTCTGTTGGCGCAGAGAAACCTTTCTCTTGCTGGTTCGCGTGACACTCTATTGCTACGCCTCGCCGATCACGATGGAACAGAAGTCACGCCAAACACAACACCTCCTGATCCAACTACGGGTATGCCGGAATTCTCTACCGAATCTCTCCGCTCGTTGGCGTCTGACCTCGCACGGTTGCTTCGCGATGTTTTGGCCCGCGGGACCGTATCCCCAACACCGCCACCTCAACCACCACCTGTTGTAAATTTTCCCGCGCAAACCGCTCCAACACCCTCTTTGGACCTTGGCAATCCTGCCCACGTTGCTACACTGATCTCGCCATCGCAAGTTTCCTCGCTGTCCCACTCTTCGTCATTAGCGACTCTCAGTTTGCCCAAGAAACTCGAAGAGCAGATCTTAAACGGTGAGTTTGTCGATTTTTCTTCACTTCTCCCGGGTAATTCAGACCGCCCCCCTTTCGGTCCAATTCGCCTGTCCGTCGAGGGTGATCAGGGTTTTTCGATACCTATACCAAATTTTTCAAATTTCGGCAGGCGTCCAAAAATTGATAGTCTCGATAAGTGGCTTACGGCTTTTGGTATTTACGCGTCGGTTGTTGTCGCTAAATTTCCGCATAAAGCCTCGCAGTTGTTTGCTTACCAGCGCATAATTCGAGAAGCCTCGATATAGATTTTCGGAAGCTCGCCGCGAAAAATCCAGCGTTAAATTGCGGTGAACGCCATCTCCAGCTGTGGTTAGATAAGTTTACCGGTCTTGCGCGTTATATTTGTTTTGTTTGTGGCGGCGCTGACCACATGTCTGATATATGCCCTCTCTCCTCTTCAAGGTTCGAAAGCAGTCGGGCGAGAATTTCCAACCAGCGAGGTTTCTGCCGCAATTTCAACACAGGTGTCCAGTGCGCATCAAGACCATGTCCTTTCGAACACCGTTGCAACAAATATAACTGTGGCGAACAGCACGGCGCCTATGAACACGATGACTCCAGCTATAAACGAACTGATGACACTCCGCGTCGCAGAAAACACAAATAAAGATTTTACCAGTTACACCGATTAACGTTAATTTACTTGAGTGTATGCTAATTGACCACCCAGATCGTGAATTTGTTGTTGACCTCTGTGCAGGTTTTAGAGAAGGTTTTAAAACTGGTTATAATGGGCCCCGTCAGCCTCACTTTTCTAACAATCTTAAAGCTGCCTATTTGTTGCCAGAAATAGTTGATGGGAACTTGTTAGATGAAGTTAAACAAGGCCACACTGTTGGCCCCTTTACCAGCCCTCCTTTTAAGAATTTCCAAATTTACCCCTTGGGTCTTGTCCCTAAGAAGAATTCATCCAAATGGAGAACAATTAATATATTTTCCACCTATCCTATCCAAAAGCGTCTGATACTAGCGTTAATGCTAACATTTCGTCCGAAGATTACTCGTTACAGTATGTCAGAATTGACGATGCTATAAGAATCCTTCTAAAATTAGGACCGAATTGTTTCATGGCAAAAACCGATGTTCAATCTGCTTTTCGAAATATCCCAGTACACCCTGATGACTGGGAACTTCTCGGCATGAAATGGCGTGGGTTGTATTTTTTCGACCGTGTACTCCCATTTGGATTTCGTAGTGCACCCTATATTTTTAATATGCTTTCGGATGCACTTGAATGGATTCTAAAACACTGGAACGGTATTAGTCTCTTTCTTGACTCTGACCAGACCCCATCCCCATCACTTCAGTTATATACCGATGCAGCAGGTTCAATAGGTTTTGGTGGTTATTTAGCAGGACAATGGTTTCAAGGCCGCTGGCTGCCTGACCAAAATATTAATAAAAGACCGGTATTTCGATAGCATGGCAAGAGCTTTATCCAATTTATCTTGCCTGTTGTCTCTGGGGTTCCCAGCGGACAGCTAAACGCATTGTGTTTTTCTGCGACAACGAGTCCGGTCTCAACCAGAAGACGTCAAAAAGCCCGAAGATAATGGATCTAGTACGACCGATAGTTCTTTGGACATTGCAAAATAATTTTACGTTTACGGCCAAGCATGTACGCGGACTTGACAATGGCATTGCTGACTCGCTCTCTCGTTTTCAGATGGACCGCTTCAAACAATTAGCGCCATTGGCCTCTCCTCTGGCTTGCGTCATCCCGGTATCCATGATTCAAATTTGAAGGACCGTGTTTATGAACTTATCCAACATTCTTGGGCAACATCAACAAAACAAACATATGCTGCGGGTATTAAACAGTTTATTTCTTTTTGTCTCGCTAAAGGTATCGTGACACCCTGTTCACCTTTACTGCCTGCCACTGAAATTACTCTACTTTACTTTGTTGGTCATTTATCAAAATCAGTTTGCTATGCAACGGTTAAAACGTACCTAGCTAGCGTGTCTTACCTCCACGTAATTTTTCAAGTTCCATTTGATATGGGAAGCATGCAATTGTTAGAAAAGTGTCTAAAAGGTCTGAAACGCCTCAAGGGTGAAAAGGTGAGGGATCGGCGGCCTATTACCGTGAACGAACTTGAGTGCCTTTATTCCGCACTACGTCCTCAGTTTACAGATTCCTTGGACAATGTGATGCTTTGGGCTACTTTTACATTGGCCTTCTTTGGTTTCCTCCGGTGTAGTGAATTTACGTGTAATTCCCCATTTGATCCCGATTACCACCTTTCACGAACTGACATTATTTTCCACCCGAACATTTTGCATGCGGAATATTATGACGTAGTTATCAAACGCTCTAAAACCGACCCTTTTCGCCGTGGATGTCGTTTAACAATTGGATCATCGCTTAATAAACTTTGCCCTGTACGGGCTATGAAAACCTATCTGCTCCAGTCATCGTCTCTCCAAACAACTCGGCCGCTTTTCGAATTTGAGTCTGGTGTTCCACTTACCAGTATAAAACTAACGTCACATTTACGTAGTCTACTTCAAGGTCTAGATGAAAAGCTGTATGCCTCGCATAGTTTCAGGATCGGAGCTGCCACGGCCGCTGGTTCCGCAGGACTACCTTCTTGGCTCATTAAAACACTGGGACGTTGGTCTTCAGACTGTTATGAAAGATACATTAGAACTCCAAAGGATGTGTTAGTTTCTGTTTCATATAAACTGACCGCAAGTACAAAGCGTTAAACAAATTCATTACTAGTTTTTCTATAAATTATATATATATATTTATGCCTCACCTCTATTATGAAAACATCAATATTGCTGTCGTGCCTGAGCTCAGTTTACTGGGAAGGAGTTGTACATAGTAATAAACACATGTTTTGGGATAAATTGGCTATGGGCATAAGTGGCCCATAGCCGTTTAATAATCTTTTATAAAATATCACAAAATTATCAAATATAAAATCATTGACAACGTAAGCCCAGTAAAGGTGCAGGGCAAAATATACGCCAACACACGTAGATGACTATAGAGTTCAACAGGTACTAAGATACAACTAAATAAAATGAGTACTTCTCATATGAAGATAAAATATTATTACATGATGTGTGTATACCATAGATGACTATAGAGTTCAATAGATACCAAGTTCCAACTTAGAATGAGATCTTCCCACATGAAGATGAAAATTTTTTTACATGATATTTGTATACAGAGGTATAGGTCTGGGGAGGAGGCGGGTTAATAAAATTATTTCAAAAAGTGTAAACTGGACTACTGTAGTCGGTGAACACGATGCTGAAAAGATCGATGAACACGTGTGAATCCAATTTATAGTAAAACCCCCGGCAAAATTATGCAGGGGCAAAAACGGAAGTGAATAATATCAACCCATCTCCCCCGCAGTGTGCCTGATAACTACATAACAAAAAGACATAGAAGATGAGACATATTTTCTTTATGCCTCACCTCTATTATGAAAACATCAATATTGCTGTCGTGCCTGAGCTCAGTTTACTGGGAAGGAGTTGTACATAGTAATAAACACATGTTTTGGGATAAATTGGCTATGGGCATAAGTGGCCCATAGCCGTTTAATAATCTTTTATAAAATATCACAAAATTATCAAATATAAAATCATTGACAACGTAAGCCCAGTAAAGGTGCAGGGCAAAATATACGCCACAACATCACAAGATGTGATGTAGCCCCACCCCAGGCACGCGCAGCAATCAGACCAAGGAGCGAATAATTCAAAACAGCCGCCAATGCTAACTGACGAAAATATCCGCTGTTAAATAACTAAATCATCGATCCAATCACGACATCTGCCCGTGCAAGATGTTGCAATTGGATCGATTACATTAGATAAAGTAGTAAAAGACAGCTGCCCATGCTAGCTGAATATGAGAAATCTCGATCCAACCACAACGTCCGCCCGTGCAAGATGTTGCAATTGGATCAAAGACATGAGCGTTACACTGCCCCGCCAGTGTAACTAAACAGATTAAGACTTAGGTAGAAAAATTAGAAATACGTATGTATTTGTGGAAGGCATTGGATTTCCATCGGCCGAGTGTCCGAATTTGGGCATCAGACATACCATGTTTAGCTGCATATGAGGCAGCACCGATACGAAAACTGTGTCCTTTATACCTTGCCGGGTCAAGACCGCAATGCTTTATTGTCAAAGCCAAATAGTTGGAGAAACAATCACGTGTTATAGGGCGGCCAGTATTATCTAAAAACAGGGCCCCAGGGAGGCTTCCTCGCAAGGATAAATAATGAAACACCAACTTAACAGGACAATGTACCTGTTGGGGTAAGATATCAATTGAGAAGGGTCGTTGATTATAGCTATGTTTATATTGATAAATAGTTAGGGTAAGATGTGTTATTTGACCCTTTGTATCGAATTGCTTAGATAATTGATTGATCTGCAATGGCATGGGAAGACTAGGCTTAGACGAGGTAATTTCCCCAATTCGTAGAAATCCAAAAAATGCCAAGACGCACATAGCTCGAAATAGGCTTACTTCGTAATAAGTTGGTAAAACTACCCCAGCGACATCAATAAGTTTGTGAAGAATGTGTAGGGTTATGGGAAGCCGAACATCAAGTCGATGTCCCAATTTCCCATACCCCTTCAGCATTTGTATAATATAAAAAATTTTTGTAGGGTCTGGAACACCATATAACTTGTGAGAATAACCTAATGCAGACACATAGGTATTAACTGTTGATGGCGCATAATTTTGGTTGAACAAATGTGCAATAAATAAAGCCAGTGTACCTGGACATACGGGAAAGTTAAATCGTGCAGATTGAAAGACAGAGTGGTGAAAAAGCTCGAATAATTTCCATGCTCTGTGATAGGTGGGTTTTGAAGAAGGTTGTAAACTGGAAGTGATGAGAGTCTTCACTACATTTGCCAGTTCTGAGGCAACAAATGTTGTGGGATCACGGTTGGTTGGGGATCCGTCTGCAGTGGAACAAGTTGACGGAAAATGTGGACCTGTAACCGAGACAATGAGTCAGCTAACTTATTTTTGACACCTGGAATGTGTTTGGCCTTGAATAAGATGTTGCGTTTTAAACAGATAAGGACCATCTTCCGGACAAAAAACATTAGGGTCTTATCCCGGCAGGTTTGTTTGTTAATAACTGAAACCAGAGCTTCGTTATCAGTGAAAAATAAAATGGACTGGTTTTGCATATGTTGACCCCAAAGGTAGAGACTTAGCACGATGGGATAGAATTCCAATACCGCAATATTGTAGGTTAACCAATTGTTAGGCCACGCCCCATAGCACCAGTGATTGCCGAAAATAGCCCCAAAACCCAAGCTACCAGCTGCATCCGTATAAAGATTTAACTGGGGTGAAGTATTCCAATTATCATCTAAGAAAAAACTTTTCCCATTAAAATCCACTAAAAATTTTTGCCAAACATCAAGATCTGCTTTAACTTCTTTATTCAGGCGAACAAAATGGTGGGGAGCACGCAAACCTATTGTAAGGTCAATGAGACGACGTAGGAATGCTCGACCTGGTGAAACTACAGCACATGCAAAATTGAGCAACCCACAAAGTGATTGCACCTCTTTAAGTGTGACCTTTTTACGACGCAAAAATTCTGAAATTAAATTAGTAGCTTTCTCTAATTTATCCAAGGGGAGGCGAGCTTCCATTTCAATGGTGTCAAGCTCGATGCCTGCAAATGAAAGAGTGGTAGATGGGCCTACTGTTTTATCTGGTGCCATGGGGATGCCCAAATAATCACATACTTTAAGAAACAGTTCGAGCTGCTTCTTACACAGCTGATGAAGGGATGCCACAATTAAGAAATCATCCAACAGATGAAGGATCCAATCTATGAGCAATTTTCTTCTGGCAATCCATTCAACAGCTGTGCTAAAAGCCTCAAAAGTTTTGCAAGAGCTAGAACAACCCATAGGCATACACCGGTCATAATAGTATACACCTTTCCATTTTATTCCAAGAAGGTCATAATCCTCTGGGCGTATGGGAATGAGACGAAAGGCATTGCGAATGTCTGTCTTGGCAAGGAAACAGCCACGACCGGCCTTCTTAATTAATTGTATAGCATGAGCAATAGTAGCATAACTAACAGTTGTGTTTTCTGATGAAATACCGTCATTAACAGACGTACCTTTTGGAAAAGAAAGGTGGTGAATTAAACGAAATTCACCAGGAGTCTTTTTTGGTACAACCCCCAAAGGGGAAATCCGAAAATTGGAGAACGGTGGTGCAGAAAAAGGACCGGCCAGCCTATGGGCATCTAACTCTTTAGCTAACTTTTTGTCAACAACATCTGCATGATCGATACATGATGATAAATTATTAGCTTCAAAGGACTGTTTAAGTCCTTCAAAGTGTAAAGAAAACCCAAACTTGAACCCAGACATTAAATAGTTAAATTTGTCAAGTGGATAACCATCTAAGAAAACTGCAAACCTATCATATCTTATGGGGAGACACCGGAAGCTGGGGACATTTTGGCATTTCGTTGGAATTGGCGAAAATTACTTTGGGGACGAAAATTACTTTGGGGACGAAAATTACATTGGAATCCTCTATGGTTCCCTTCACATTTAAAACATGAATGTTTGTGATCACATCCATCACAGTCACCTCCTTTATGGTACTTAAAACAAAAACCGCGAGGGACATGCCGAGACATACCATTGGAATTAGACGAGTGCCCCCGGTCATTAGACAAGGATGGTGATTTCTTGTGTTGAACAGGCTGGGAACGAAGCCATAGTTCCCAATGAATTTCACCCCATTGTAACAACTGCTTATGGCTTTGCTTCAGAAAACGGAAATTCTCATCATAAAAACCCCAATTGTGTCCCCTAGATGCCAGGTCCCTAACAATATCACCATACTTCATGAGGGCAGGGGCCTCAGAAGGATATTTGCTGGTGTAAACCCCTACAAAGATATGAAAGGCCTGCAACCATGTCTCAAACGAATTAATTTTACGTGTTTTAACACTAGGCTCCAAAAATAAGGACGGAGCATCTCGTTTGGACGTTGAAACACTGATTTTGAAACGCTCTTCAGCAGCAGAACTGGACAATAAAGAGCTAAGCTCGATGTATTCATCGTTCCAAATTTTTGATTTCAACTTGTCTGAAACACGGGCATCAAGAGGGAGACTGGAAGACCTGAATAATAAACCAGGGGTGCTCCCAGTTGAAGGCAAACTCTCACCTGCAATGACTGCATGAGCACCTTGGATGCCACTTTGGACCAAGGACATGATGGCTGGTTGGCCAATAACCCCGGGCAGTGGTGGACCTGGCTGTTGTAAAGGCATAACTGGAAGACTGGTTGGCTGTATTGTTGGCACGATTGGTGCTTGAACAACTGGTATGGCTGACTGCTCTACTGGCACTGGCTGGACAGGCACTGGCTGGATGACTGGCACTGGCTGGATGACTGGTACTGGCTGGACAACTGGTACTGGTTGCAGTAATGGAGCTAGGCGCTGTGTCACTTGCTCGGTCACAGTTGCCACGATCCTCTCGAGCATACCATCAGGAGGCCAATTGGAACTGCAGGCATCTCTTGTTGGACTGGTTCAGGCTCCCGACGCGGTCTACGGCGTGGCGGCTCCCCCCTTTCCGGAGTCGCTACACCAGCCTTTCTCGTTGGCCGTTTCTGACGGGATGAACGTCTCATACTGGAATTAAAAATTAACAAAAAAGCAGCATTGTTGCCATAAGAAATATACCCCTGGTATGGCATACAATTATAAATGAAAATATGCTGCAGAAAACAAGAGGCAAAAATTTTACCATCTAGGGATACATAACTTCTCCCAAACAAGATGGTGGAAACATACATGAACCAGTGTTAAACTAACCACCTGGGATACATAACTTCTCCCAAACAAGGTGGTATAAATATATGGAACCAGTGATACCTAACCACCTGGGATACATAACTTCTCCCAAACAAGATGGTATAAATATATGTGAACCAGTGATAACCTAACCACCTGGGATACATAACTTCTCCCAAACAAGATGGTACCACCTGGGATACATAACTTCTCCCAAACAAAGTGGTATAAACATATGTGAACCAGTGATAACCTAACCACCTGGGATACATAACTTCTCCCAAACAAGATGGCGTAATCAGACATGACGTGGCTGGCCAAGCATGGCTGACAAGTTGCCGCCGCAAAACAAGGCCTTTACTGCCATAAAAACTAGTGATAACTTAATCACCTGGGATACATAACTTCTCCCAACAAGGTGCAACATTTAGTAATGTATAGTAAATTCATGCAGTGATTAAGGGATACATAGCTTCTCCCTTATTTGAATACAAAATATGAGATATTATCGATTGAAAATTATCAAAAATTAGAACAAAGTCAGTAGACAATAACTGATGATTTGATTATAAAATAAGATTACTTAAGCATACGAAGGGCCTTCAAAATGGCTCCCCTATAACTTCTATATAGTGAGTACTGACCTTGGGCATTAACATGAACGCCATCAGCCAAGTATAAATTAATAGAAGGGTTAGAAAAACCCCTGTGTGTCCAACAAAAAACATTAGGTATAGACTCTAAAGCAGGCTTAGACAAACAATTGAAAATATGGGCTGACTCATTGAAACTGTCAGCATTCGGGAAGGAATCACGACGAGGTATCACATGACAAACCCCCACCACGTGTGTGGAAAATTCGTCAAACAATAGCCGCACTAGCTTAACCAAATTCTTAACGACAATGTTGGGTGTTGTGTTTGAAAGATCGTTAGTTCCAATCTCAAGAATAGTCGATTGATAACATGTAAATCAAATTGTTGTAATTTTCTAATAGTGCGACCCCCAATGCCAAACATGGAAACAATAGCGCGTTCATCAAGGTTGAAATCAACACGAGCGCGCGGATCAAATTGGTTCGAAAGATCGTCGCGAAGACGACGAATAAAGGAATGTCCTAACACTAAAACTGTAGGGGGAGCACTAGTCATTATACCTATGTTAGAAGACCAAATAAATCACACGAGGAGGGATGCGACAAAACAATGAACACTCACAAATCGATTGAATGTCTAGACCGCAAAAGCGCACACAATTAAAATTATATAATAAGCAAGTATATAGATAAAAGTGAGTATATTAAGGAAATGAAAATGTTCAAATACCTTGTAAAACGTAGAAAGGATCACGTAGAAAGAATCAGATAGAAAAGATTAATAAAATTATTTCAAAAAGTGTAAACTGGACTACTGTAGTCGGTGAACACGATGCTGAAAAGATCGATGAACACGTGTGAATCCAATTTATAGTAAAACCCCCGGCAAAATTATGCAGGGGCAAAAACGGAAGTGAATAATATCAACCCATCTCCCCCGCAGTGTGCCTGATAACTACATAACAAAAAGACATAGAAGATGAGACATAAAATCCCTATTCGCTTGCAAATATTTTCTATTAACACTATAGCAGTATAGCTCAAATTTTAGCGTCTCCAAAGTGTGGCTATGTGGATCATTTTCGTCTAGTTCATATCGTTTACCATCATTATCCGATCACGTTTATATACCGATGTGACTATGCGGTACACCTGAATCTGCGTCAATGGTCCACATAAGCCGCACATATCGTTGACAGCAGTTAAAGAAAGAGCAATAAGGGCTGGTTCTACCTTTGAAATGGGCTTTCCCCTAAAAACAAACCACACACACTGCCACGCTGGTTATACTGCCACGCTGGTAATACTGCCACGCTGGTTATACTGCCACGCTGTCAATTTCCATCTACAAAAATGTGTTTTTAGAAAATATCCAGTCAGCATGGGAACTCAGATAATTTCATGCGAGCCAAAAAAAAATAAAATGTAGGGATGCCATATCACTTCCACTACTAAATGTATGTGGGTTGAAATTTCTATTTTTCAAAGTTAACAAATCTACGCATGGAACATTGCGTCGCTGATCAAAACAGAACTTAAAAACACAACAAATTAAACTTCCTTAGAAATATATATAAAAAAACCCACAAAAACCAACAACAACATTCTCACCCTACAGCCTTCACCCAGACAGACCCATTTCTCCAGCGATTTACCATCATGTTATTGCTCTTTCGAACGTCCAATCGGCGCTGCTTCCCGTGGCGGAAATTACAATCTGTCCTCTGTACAGATTGTCATTAATGGCAGGGAAGTGCTGTCCTTTGGGACAACACTTCGCCACGTGAAGTGCATTTTACCTAGAGACTCGATGGGTCAGTCATACATAGTTGAGTACCCTGCACCAATAGTTGGTCACCAAGTCCAACTGGGACTCAATTTCAACGAACTGACTGACCTGAACGGGGGGCCGCCGGCCCCCCGTTATCTAGAGGCCCACCGTCTCCTTTAGAATAACCTACAGTTTTTGCATGCTCTGTCAGGTCTTGAGTGCCCTTACTGTCTCAGTATAACTAATGGTGGTCTCTAGACCATCAGGTCTCAACTCGCTGAACAACATGCCAGAGCTGGCTCAACCCTCTGCACATCTAGAGGACCTCCGTCTCCTCTAGGTAAAAACGTAGGTTCGCTAGAGCCTCTAGACCGTTCGAGCACTTCCTTACCCAAAATATATGCCACAAAATGCGTCGTCGTGTTTGTTGTTCTTTCGCTAAGTTGCCAGTTGTTCAGAACTCTATGATTTGATTCCAACATATTAAACTACATTAATACTATTTTAATTCCAATTCATAAACCACATAATAAGCGTAGATTAAAAAATATCAAGTCCACGATCAAACTGGTGTTATAATTTATTATTCTAATACAATTTGTGTAGATATAAACGAATGTAGAAATAATCCATGTCATTCTCAAGCAACTTGCACGGACACAGTTGGCTCCTATACTTGTGTTTGTGACCTGGGATATGCTGGAAATGGTTTTCTCTGTGAAGGTAAACAAATACACAAACCTCTAATCATAATTATTCAGCTACTGAAAATTTCAATTGTTATTCAAGATTTCAAATAACTAAAACTCACGCTTTCACCTTGCATAGCCAATTAAGATATTGTCTGGAAACTCTGCTTTGGTCTTTGTTATACGTTCTATATTTTTCGTCTCCGTGTTCATGTTAATGCAACGTGTTCATGCATGGTGAAGACATTCATTAGTATAAGGAAACAAGTATCCAATGGCACCATCTGGTCGGATTGCTCAACCGTTTGTTCACGTCCCAACATTATAATCATCGCTCATTGTAGACGCATTGAAGTTTGCCGAGTCACCTGCCCATATATGTCAAGATGATACAAGTTTGACTGCAACTGGAGAGTCTTCTTCCGAAATTGAATACAATTGGGAGTGTAAATCCAAAACGTTAAGACTTGGTTAGATGCAAACAAATTAACGTTGAAGAAGAAAAAACCGAAGAAACCTTGCCACAAATCTCACTGTATTTTTAGTCTATCAGCCAACTTATATGCTTATATTTTCAGACATTACTGAGTGTGATAATACAACATTGAATTCATGTCACCTAAATGCTGACTGTTTGAACATCCCAGGATCATATCAGTGTCAATGTAAGGTTGGATACACAGGAGATGGAATACAGTGTACAGGTATGTATGAAGTATTAGGAAACACCTTTGATTATAATAAACTTTGAAGTCTTTGTCCACCAAAGTTCAGAACCACAAACGTTTAAATTGAAGTATTAGCCTTTAGAATGGGCATGAACAACCTAATAGTCTAATCTTCTCAAGACCAGATAGTTTTATTCACTAGATGATGAGCTTTGATGCACACCATTACTCAGCCTTTTTACCCAAAGTCATTTACATCTACACCGAGGCCGACATTGAACTCCCACCAGTAAAATTCACAATATAACGTTTTGCGACCAACGATTCTGGAGTCATCCATCATCCATATGAAACAAAGGGTTGTACTCGGTTTTTCATCAATAGTCCACGATGGCGGTCAGCTGTGAAATTTCGAGCTCACTTAATCATACGAATTTTATCCTGGAGAATGTCGATTTAGAGCCCATTAGATTGTTAAATGATCAAGCTTACCTAACTTATGATGGCACCCGCATTAAATGGGCTCAAGACTTTTCATCATTACAGAATTTTGTTAAAAATATCGCTGGATTAAGCGGTGAATGGGAGTCACCCATTTAAAATTTTAGAGCAAAACGATTTAAAGACTCGAATCTCGATTTTGTTATGACTTGGTATCCGGGAAAGTTAAACTCCTTGATATTCCACGGTAAAGAAGGCGAATCATTCAAGAAATTTCTGGTGCGTATTTTACAAACAAACTCTGCAAATCAAACAGACGCTATCACGGACAGAGTATTAAATACAACAACCAAAATACCCCTTGAACCTAATCTTTTGTCGGGAGATTTAGACGAAACTACCAACAATACTAGCACTCATATCAATTCATCTGTGTATAATGGTTATTGCTGTGAAAGCAGAATCGATAGTAAGGTTTTGAAGGATATTAAATCGGACGTCGTGGCTTTACAAACACAAATTAAATGAACTCTGTCAATGCAATCATAGACTCCACTAATGCAATTATTGAGTCCATGAGTGCTATTCAGACATAAATATACAAAGTGCAGAAAACAACAGATCATTGTACACCCCCTTGCCTGTAACACCTCCCAATGGTGTGCTTTTAAAATCAGTAAATAACTTAACTGATAGCATGTCTAATGAGTCGTTCAAGCCAAGAAACCACAACAAGCTTTCCGAAATCCTAATTAATAAGCATCCTAAACAAAAGACAAGACAAGACGTAGAAAGTATCCAACCTAGTGGTAAATTATCTACACCGAATACAAAAATTAATTTTGTTGCCAAACTCAATCGTCATAAGATAGCACATGACAAGGCCGAGAAACGTAAGAAAAATCCTTTTCAGAAACATTATTTCCGATACAAACCACCCTCTCTTCTTCGCCGACCGACCAAAGATTGGCTAAACCACTTAAACCTTGTCCACATAATAACCACGGACAGCCCCCACAAGAACCGGTTTTTGAATAAAAAAAACCTCCACAACGGCCATCACCAGTTCGAATCACGAACAGACTTCCAAAGAAAACGTATTACTTTTCTCCCCCTTGTCGGGGCGGTACGGTATTGAGTGGAAACGTTAACTCTAATAATAGCGGAATGTGGGAATCATCTAGTTTTTGGGAGCTCAATCTTGGCACTTCCAGGAACACCTCATTGTCGCACGAAGCAGATAATACGCTAACCCTAATCTCGTCGTTTTTACCCCCCCAAAATATTGTAAGTGCCATTTCACATAACCAGGAACTTAACAAATACCCGATTCCTACAATCATGAAACCCAGGAAAAACAAACGGCCTGAGTGTATCAGTGTCCCTAATTATAGTTCATTAATCCCCTTGCGGAGATCAGTTACGATTCCACGCTTCCCCAAGATTTGGTTTAGTAATGTTAGGTCGATGGTCAATAAGTTAGACGAGGTTTCAGCATCAATTTCCACCGAATTATACGATGTTGTCGTAATCACTGAAACATGGTTAAATTCACGAGTAACTGATGAACTTATTCGTATACCTGGCTATGTATCGTCCCGAAGGGATAGACCGAATAACCAACGCGGGGGCGGTCTTTGTACCTATTTCAAGTCACAACTTAATTTTACTGAATTAACTGACCTGAGTGAGCCAGAAATTGAGAGTCAATGATTTCTAATCAAAATGGAACGTTTACCACGAGGAATCAACTCTATTTTATTGGGAACAGTTTATCATCCTCCTCAGAGCGATGACCATGTTCTTTGAATGCATATCTTCAAATGTTTAGATTCTTTACTTGCCACCTATCCTAATTCTGCCATCTTGGTCCTTGGTGATTTCAATCAATTCAAGCCAGGTAATCTCTGCAACTCTTTTAGATTGAAGAAACTGGTTACCAAGCCCACAACTCCCACCAGGGGAAGTAATATCCTTGACCAAGCTTTTTCAACTCTATCGCCTTACTACGATGCCATCATCCTGCCTCCTATTGGTCAATCCGACCATTCTAGCATCTTACTACAACCTATTTCGACACATGCTCCAAGTCTACCAACCACACGATTGCAAAAGCGTGATTATCGAGCTCCTAACAAACTAAATTTGATCTCTCGTCTGAATACTGTTAACTGCACACCACTCATGCGGCTGAATTCATGTGACGAACAACTGGATTCTTTCCAGTCGGTAGTTCACGTTGCTTTGAATTCCTGTATCCCCATGCGTACTGTGAAACATCATCCTAACGACAAACCATGGATTACTCCTGTTATTAAAGAATCTATTAAGAAACGTCAACAAGCTTGGTTGAATAATGACTTACACCAATATAATGTTTATCGCAATAAAGTGATAAAACTCTGTAAGAGAGCACGCCAAAGATTCTACAATGACAAAATTAATCACATGCATGAGAGTAATCCTAAAAAGTGGTGGGACGGAATCAAACTGTTGTCTGGACTTTCTAATCCTCCCCCGTTAACAAGCTTAGCCGTAAATGGCACTGTTTTGAACGACTTCGATCTTGCTGTCGCTATTAACGAATCCTTTTGCAGTGTTGCTGCTGACATACCACAACTAAACTTTACTCCCATACCTGTTTCCAACATTCCTGACGAGTACATCATTACCCGTGATGCCGTAGAACTTGCTTTGGTGACTGTCCAAAATCGCAAGTCTGTAGGACCTGACGAGATTCCTATTGGCTCTTGAAAACCTGCGCCACAACTATTAGCATCCCTGTGTATTCCATGTTTAACTCTTCTATTAGAGAAGGTCGTGTCCCCGAGCTGTGGAAATGTGCGGATGTCCTCCCGTTGAGGAAGATCTCTAGACCGAAGTCTATCGATACGGACCTTAGACCTATATCTCTAACTGCAGTGTTGAGCAAAATTCTTGAGTCTTTTGTTTTCAACTGGCTTGCACCTATTGTTATGCCATACATCGACCCTTTCCAGTTTGGTAGTGTGAAAAAGTCTTCAACCACTCATGCCCTCGTGCATTTAGTCCACTACTGGCTCTCTGCCCTGGAAACGCCTAACACCATTATCCGAACCTGCTTCATCGATTTTTCCAAAGCGTTTGATCGAATTGATCATAACATTCTGATGCGTAAGTTACAGCTTCTCAATGTTCCACCGTTTCTATTAAACTGGTGTTCAAGTTTTCTTCAAGGCAGACAGCAGCGTGTCAAATTAAAAACTTGTAAATCTGATTGGAAAGAAATAAAAGCTGGAGTTCCGCAAGGTACCAAACTTGGTCCTCTGTTCTTTCTTATAATGGTCAATGATCTGTCCAGTGAATTGCCTTTGTACAAGTATGTTGACGATTGTGCAATCTCTGAAGTTGTTAGAGTATGTGAACCGGATCTACCAAAATTACAGCAAGAACTTGACAACGTGACCCAGTGGTCAAGTGCGAACAACATGAAGTTGAACGTAAAAAAAACTAAAGATTTCACCGTGTCAATTTTGATCAATCAACCCCCGGCGCAACCCTTGTTTGTCAATAACCAACCCCTGGAGGCTGTTAATACCATCAAGCTCCTGGGGGTAAATTTGACCTCCGATCTTAAGTGGCCACACACATCAGGCACATATCCTCTAAAGCAAGCAAACGTCTGTATGCTTTAAGGATATTAATATTATTGTTCCCCAATTGTCCTACTCCGAAAGCCTCAAAGACCTAAATTTGCCCACTCTCGAGGAGAGAAGGGAATTGTTATGCAGATCTTTTTACAAAAACAATTATAGTGACACTTCGAGTAAAATGTTTAATCTATTACCTGAACCTTTACATCACCAGTACAATCTTAGACATTCCCGATCTATCTCACTTTTTAAAACCCGAACTAAACGCTATAATGATAGTTTTTTGCCATATTGCGTACCCAAATGGAACTCTTTTTAATCTTTTAGGCTTCTATTGATTAATATATCAACTTGTAAATTAGTAATCCTACGTTATAGTAATTAGTATTACCAGCGTATCTATAATCTGTATATACGTATTTTGCTCTACTATTTTTAAACTATGTAAACTTGTGTTTTTCAGTTCGTTTTTGAACTGCCATTCAAGTATTTTAATAAATTTAATCTAATCTAATCTACTCGTGTATCTACGATTCATTAATTAAATACTGTGGTAAAGCTTTATGAATGACGTGAATGAATGCGATAGTTCACCATGTAATTACTCTTTTTCAAAATGCGTAAACAGACCAGGATTGTATAAGTGTGTTTGTCAGTATGGTACTGCAATAGACCAAATGACATGTAAAGGTGGGGAATGGATATTGCAGACAATGAAAATGTTCATGGTTCTTAGTTTAGGCTTACATATTCTTTATTTCTATGAAACAGGATCACCATGTCCAAAAGAAACAACTGGTGAAAATGTTACTCAAGGAATATTCTTTTGGGACGTAACCACGGGCGATAGTAGGATTTTTACAAACTGTCCTTATGGAGAAAACAACCGCTCTTCAGGACTGCGTGATTATTCCGCGAGTCGATACTGTCAATGCAATGACAATGATTGTCGAAGTCCATATTGGCTTGAACCTGACACTTTACAATGTAAATACCGAGTTTACAATGATTCAGAAATCACAGACGCTTTGTCTATCCTCTATCAGGTATGTGAGGAATCAATAGACTTCTTAGCCTTCTAGTTAGTGTATATAATGATTATAATCATGTTAATGAGCAATAACCACCAATAACAACATGAAATATCAATAATCAGTGAAGCTAAAGAAACAGATTGCTAATCGGCCGATTAACTAAAAAAAATGGACGTTGAATGGAGTGGAAAACACGTAAACACACAAAGGGTGTACAAAGATTTTATGGATGAAAACCAACCTCAAACAGTAAATTCTAAGTCTTTGAATATTCTTAAGATTCTTAAGATTCTTATTCGTCCTGTATGAGCCCATTGAGTTGCTTCACCAATACATGCTGGCACGAACATTAAAGACACAACAATTTGGATTGACATGGTCTAAGCATGGACATTATAGTTAATAATACTGTGACGGCGCTTGCTCACCGTAAAGCGATTTTAGACAACAACAACTTGTGACGGCGCTTGCTCACCGTAAAGCGATTTTAAACAACAACAACTTTACTGATACCATAGACTGAACTTCTCTTTATTTTCGGGCAACGTAAATATGTGTTGCTACTTACACTTTAACTTAACTAGCGTTTTAGATTACATGCACTTTAACTTAACTAGACTTCACTGAACTTAACCTTACGTTTTGTCTTTTATAGCAACGTGAAAATATGTTGCAACATGCACCTTAATGACCTAACTTATGCATGCATGACTAATCGATTGAATAAAATTAAACGAACTAATAATTATACGTGGCGGTCACACTCCCCCACGGAAATCTCTTGATTTATATGAATTAGTATCCATAATAATTGTTGTTAATGTTCCTTTGGTACTAAAAGTACTAGTTTTTGAATTGGTCTTTCTAGAATTGATTGAGTTCCAAGTCTTTTCCCTTTGTTAGAAAGCAAGGCATCCCCAACAGCGATTTTTACACTTCGAACAAAGTCATTCTCGTTTGGATATGTTCCTACTATTCTTCCAAGTTTCCATTTATTTCGGATTGCATTGTCGTCTTTCAGGAGGACGATGTCTCCGACTTGAAGGTTGCGCCGAGGTTTGCTCCATTTTGATCTTTCTTGCAGGCTTTGAAGAAACTCTTTCTTCCATCGTACCCAAAATTCGTTTGCCAGGTGTTGAATTATTTTCCATCGTTTCTTCGAGTACTTGTCTTCTGACTGAAAGGTACCTGGTGGTGGTAGTACTATCTTTGTTTTCATTGTCAGTAAATGATTTGGTGTCAGAGGGGATAATGAATCCGGGTCGTTCAAATTGTCTACTGTTAGAGGACGGCAGTTGACAATGGACTCAACTTCACAAATTAAAGTGCGAAATGCTTCATCGTCCAGATAAGTTCTATTTTTCTGCATTAACGCATCTAGCACGCTTCGAACAGTCTTAACTTGACGCTCCCAAACTCCTCCCATGTGGCTTGCTTTTGGGACGTTCATTCTGAACTCGATCCAGTCGCAATTCAATTTAAGACATTCACCACGGATTTTGTCTTGATCCATTTCTTCTAATGCTTCATGTAACTCTCTTCGTGCACCAACAAAGTTAGTACCTTGATCACTTCTAATCTGACGTATTAGACCTCTTCGACAAACAAAACGACGTAACGCTTGTATAAAGGAATCTGTCTCCAAAGTATAAGAAACTTCCAAATGGATCGCTCTAGAAGCCATACACGTGAAAAGTGCTACATATCGCTTAAGTTCCTTGCGTCGTTCTTTTATGTACCACGGTCCACAATAGTCAACAGCACAATAGGTAAATGGGGATGCAGGTTCCAACCTATCTTCGGGTAGGTCAGACATGAATTGCTCTTGTACAGTTCCTCTCAACTTTCGACATGATACACACTTTGAGATAAGGCGTGCGACAGCAGAAGATCCACCAATGATCCAAAGACCGTTAGCTCTGATTTCATTGAGTGTAAAACCACGTCCTTGATGTTCCATTATTTCGTGATAGTGGTTTATTATCAATTGGGTAACATGTCCATTCTTTGGAAGTATCACTGGAAATTTAACGTCGGGAGGAAGTTTTGCACGCTTGATACGTCCACCGACTCGTAAAACACCATCCGAATCCTTAAATGGATTGAGACGATAAAGCGGACTCGATTTTGGCACCATCTGGTTTGTAGGTACATCAGCTTTGCGACCTTGATAACCATTTCTATCTGTCTTCATCTTTAAAGTTTCAACATCTGTAGGAAAGTGAATAGTTTGCACGGACTGGTATATTACGATTTCAGCTCGTCGTAAATCTTCTGTCATCACAGGCTGGTAAGTGTGAGACTTTCTTTCGTCTTGGTTATTGAGATCAATTTTCACTTTCGACTTCTTTGACTTGATTCTCTCCAAGAGCTTCTGTCGATAGCGAAGACAAACTGCAACGGCTGATTTTGCGCGATACCAGTTCGAAAAATATTCAAGAGCCTTAGCAAGACTCCACGATTCTTCGGTACTTGTGGCATAACATGAGGTTTTCTTGACTTCGGGATCTTCTGGCGAGATATCCATCACATTTTGTTGGAACCAATCTTCCTCGGATTTCCATAAAAATTCTGGTCCTGTGATCCATCTTGGGTTCTTCAACATCTGTTTGGGGGTAAGACCGCGTGATCCGTCATCAGCAGGATTAGAACTCGTGTTGATATATCTCCACTGATCCTTCGAGGTTTGGTTTCGAATTTGTTGAACACGGTTAGCAACGTATACATGGAACCTTTTTGCGTCATTTCCGATATATCCAAGAATAATCTGACTGTCTGTCCAGAACAATTCTTTCGTGATACTATATTCCAGCTCCTCTTTTACTACTTCGCTTACTTTAACAGAAACCACTGCTGCTGTTAACTCTAGCCGTGGAATAGTAATCGGTTTGACAGGAGTTACTCTTTCTTTTCCCATGACCAACGAGCAATGTGTCTTGCATTGGGCGTTCTTCAATCGAAGGTATGAGCATTGGCTATACCCAACAGTACTTGCATCTGAAAAGTGGTGGAGTTCTGCAGAGGTCACTTCTCCAAAATCAACTGGTTTGTAGCATCTCGGGATCGATAGTTCATTCAGGCAGTGCAGCTCCTTTCGCCATCTCTCCCACTGCATTTTCATGTTGTCAGGAATTTCATCATCCCAGTCTAGCTTGTCACGACATAGATTCTGCAGTATCCTCTTTCCTGTCAGAATGATGGGTGCTACGAAGCCCAATGGATCATAAATCGAACTGACTGTTGCCAGAACCCCTCTTCTTGTCAAAGGTCGATCCTGCAGCAGGATACGGAATTCAAAGTTGTCAGCTTCAATGCACCACTGGATGCCAAGCACTTTCTCAACTGGCAAGACGTCAAGATCAAGATTCTTTACTGTTTGGGCACGATCTTCTTCCGGGATTTCTTTAATCACTTCTTTCTTGTTACTAACGAATTTATGTAGATTAAATCCACCGCGACTACACATTTCTTTAGTCTGGTTTATTAAACTTATGGCTTCGCCTACAGAAGGAACGGATTTAAGACCATCATCGACGTAGAAATTCTTTCTTAGGAACTCGGCTGGTCTTTCGCCAATGTCCTTTTCATTGTCGTCGGCTGTTTGTTTCAATGCAAAATTGGAGCAACCTGGTGAAGATGCCGCGCCAAATAGGTGGACCGTCATCCGGTACGTCTCAACTTCTTTGTTCGTATCGCCTTGTGACCACCATAAGAATCGAAGGAAATCTCGACAGTCTTTCGTCACCTTCACTTGATGGAACATCGCCTCTATATCACTCATGAACGCAACGGGCTCTTGTCGAAATCTTATTAAAACACCCGTCAGCTTATTTGTAAGGTCTGGGCCTTGTAAAAGATGCTTGTTTATGGATTCTCCCTTGTACTCCGACGAATAATCGAACACAACACGAATCTTTTCAGGTTTTTTTGGATGGTACACCCCGTGGTGTGGAATATACCAGTTTTGCCCGTTTACCACCGATTCTTCTTCTGCTGAGATCCTTTCTGCGTGTCCCTTCTCTATCATTTCATTCATGAACTTAACATAATCTTTTTTGTATCTTTCGTCCTTATCAAATCTTGACTTTAATTGTTGGAGGCGATAGGCAGCTAATTTCTTGTTGTTAGGTAACTCGAGGTCGTCCTCTCTAAATGGTAGCGGAATCTGGTAGTGTCCGTCTGATCGATGGGAGATTCCTTTAGAAACTTTGTCCATAAACATTTGATCATCTCGAGAAAGCGACTTTCGAACAATGTTATTGTTTTCGCTGAAATCCATCTCAAACATTCTGTTGATTGACAATGGGTCGATGATCTCTTTAACTCGGGTTTCAGGAACAAAGCTAATGTCAGGTTTCCTTTTCTTTCCGATTTCTTGGACTTCGATTCGGTTACACGAAACTTCAGGCTGTTCAGGAACGGTTTGGTTAATCTTTGATATTGGGCCAATAATTCCCCAACCAAGGACTGTTCGAATTGCATAAGGATCGCTGTCGTTTCCAGGTATAACCTCTCTAGGTTTAATCGCCTTGGGGCAGTTGGATCCAATCAAGAGACCGATCTCAAGATTTGGTTGGTATGGATGAACCCGTTTCGATAAGTCAGCTAGGTGCGTCCACTCTGCAGCCATCTCAGGTCGTGGAATTTCGTTCCTCTTTGATGGGATATCATCTCTGCAATAAACTTTGGGCAATTCGACTTGGTTTGTCCTTTCGGGATCCTCTATCTTTAATCCTGTAACTTTCTGTGTAGTTATTACTTCAGTACCGTGCATTGTGTTAAGCTGTAAATGGGTATTCACACCGTCTATACCGAGTTTCTTCATTGTCTGACGCTTAACGAATGTTCCATTGCTTGCAGGATCTAACAACGCGTATACCATTACTTGGCAATTTGGCTTGTTCTGATGGTAAAGCCACACTGGCACAATCATCGAACTTGTCCGCTCTTGGCAAGATCCAATCGCGTTGCACACACTTACACAGCTATTTATCGCACTGTCCGTCTTTGCAGAAATTGGACCATTTTCCAAAGGAGTTTGCGTTGAATTTTCTTTAATAGATGTATTCTTCGTTGGGTCGTGTAGCAGCGTAGGATGAGCCTTTTCGCAAATCTTACATTTCTTCCTGGACTGGCATCTCCTTGACATGTGACCAAGACCAAAACATCCAAAACACAGTTCTTTTTTCAAGACAAAGTCTTTCCTTTCTTTTAAATTCATCTTCTTGAATTCCTGGCAGATTTCAAGTGAATGACTTCTGGTACAAAGGGCACATCGACGTACTTCTTGGTATGCTACTCTTGGTTGTGGCGAATCAATGTTCGTTGAAAAGCTGCTCGAGTACTTGCCTCCTTTCCATTTACGAACATCTTGCTCTTTATCCTCATTTCTTCTATCGCCTTTCCTTTCTTCTTTAAGGACTTGAGGAGAGAACACAGGATTCATGGCAAAGTCGGCTTCGCTCTTCACGAACTCAACCAAATCATGAAAATTGACAATTCTTTCTTCGGATTTCAGTATGTCGTTGGCACGACGACACCATCGGACGCCAGAATAGATGGGCAGTTTTGAGCTGATTCTTTTCAATAGATCTTCCGAGTTTAATCCTTCCATATGCTTGATCGTTTTCATGGCCTCTTCGGATTGTCTCAGAACGTCAGAAAGCCTTTGCAACGCGACGCCGTCCGTATCTTTAATAGGAGACCAATTCTTTAATCTCTCCTTATATACTTGCGCGACGCGATAAGGATGTCCAAACCGTTCCTTTAGGAGATTTCTCGCCTTTGCGTAAGCACCCGGGGAATTCAGGTTGACCAAACCTTTGATGACTTCATTTGCATCACCACTGGTAAATTGATTCAGGTAATATAATCTTTGCTTTGGATCTTCAACTCTGCTTTCAATTAAACAGTCAAATGCGCTTACGAAGCTTGGATAATCGAAGTAACTTCCGGAAAACACTGGTGGTTGCTGTTTAGGGAGACAATTCAATCCTTGTTGTTTGACTAGCAACTCCAATACAGAACTGAGATCTTGTCGATTTTCATTTGAGCCATAATTAGGTGTTGAATCCCGGCCGGTGCTTTGTACTCGACCCATCAAGATAGGATTCTCTTTAGCTGTGGGAATAAATTCTTGCGCCTTTGGATTTAAGTCGACTTTCTTCGTAATGTCACGCGTTTGTTCCATTATATCTTTATTAGGGAGATCTGGCCAAGAATCAGATACAGTATGAAGGTCTGAGGCAGGAGGTTCCACATGGTGTGAGACAGGACGTTCCACATGAGTATTCTTCGCATGTAATGAGAGCTTTTCCGATACGGATTCTTTCACGTTGGTCAAGCGATGTTGGTTTTCGTTGAAATAAGCTTCCATGTCGTTGTCGAACTCGATCTGTTCAGGATTTACAATCACATCTTCTTTAGCGATTTCTGCTTCTATCTTCTTCATGGCTGCTTCTTCGGCCTTTGCTTTAGCAATTTCTTTCATCACTTGGAGCCTTTTGAATTCGACTTCTTTATCAAGGAATTCCATTTCGACTTGAAGAGATGCTGCTTTTGCAGCAGCATTTGCTCTCTTTGATCTCACTGATTTTGCAGAACTTCTCGATGATCTTGAAGATTTTGATCGCGAGCTTCTAGGTGGAAAGATCTCAGCTCCAATGAACTCGAGAGTTTTTAATTTCTCGTTAATTTTGGTACGACACTGGAAATGTTCGCGATCTCGCATGTCAAACCACTGATACGCATCATTGATGTCTTCGCGAGTTTTCAAATTTGCATAATACATGTGATGAGCTTCGTTTAGTTTATCTCGACCCAAATCCAGAATATCTCGTTCTTTTTCTAATACTAGAATGTCACACGAATTCTCCAAGAGAACGTTTACGTTTGTAATTTGTTTTCGAAGCGCTGCCCCAGCTGATGTTCTTTTTTTCTTCAAGTTGTCCATAGCCCATGACCTGCCTTTGGCGTTAAGCTGTCTTCTCCGAGGTCGTTCATTTGCTTCAGTTTCGCTTTTACTGTCGCCCTGATTGGGATTGACAGCACGGCTTTCTGCTGTTTCAGGCAAAGAACTTGGTCCTTTAATACTTGGTATAGTTTTAGTTATGTTTAGTCACATATTTACTGTGACGGCGCTTGCTCACCGTAAAGCGATTTTAGACAACAACAACTTGTGACGGCGCTTGCTCACCGTAAAGCGATTTTAAACAACAACAACTTTACTGATACCATAGACTGAACTTCTCTTTATTTTCGGGCAACGTAAATATGTGTTGCTACTTACACTTTAACTTAACTAGCGTTTTAGATTACATGCACTTTAACTTAACTAGACTTCACTGAACTTAACCTTACGTTTTGTCTTTTATAGCAACGTGAAAATATGTTGCAACATGCACCTTAATGACCTAACTTATGCATGCATGACTAATCGATTGAATAAAATTAAACGAACTAATAATTATACGTGGCGGTCACAAATACTGTAAACTACGTCGGTCTTCGGCCAATTTTAAATGCCAAAATGGTTTTCAAAATATCGTTTGGCACAAGGCATATTTTAACATAATTATATACTGGGGGCCACTTGGCCCCCCAGGCCCTCTTGATGACCCCCCACTCACACAAAATTGGCCCCCCACTCCCTGGGCCCTTTATACATTGGGTCGTTTACAGAGTAAAGGATTTGTCTGTGTTTAACGAAATATTGTTTTTATGGCTTATATAGTTAGACATTTTTAAAGTTTTAGTTAAAACATTGCAATTTCAGAGCTCCAGATTTCAAAATTTTCCTGGGAAAAAACTCCCCCGGACCCCTACAGGGCTCGCGCCTTCAGCACTCAGATTAAGGGCCCTTTTTCACAAATGGTCCCCCACTTAGAAATCCTTAAAATATGCCCTGGTTTGGCATAAGGCCGTAAATATGATATTGATTATTGTACAATGAAGTAAAACGAATTACCTCACGAGAGCTTTGAAATGCTATATTTTAATATTGCCACACCAAAAACAACTTGCTGTTTCTACGCCTTCGGGTTTGTTCGAAAAATATATTTACTCGAGTTGGGAACTCAGAAGCATATTTGTTTTGCGAAACAATTCGGTTGCCAGCAGTTTTAATTTACAAGTTCCCATTTGCTTTTCTTGTACATCACAAGTTCTTGCACATTAATGCCTGCAGAATCAGTGTATATTACTAACAAACATTGTTTTTTGAAAGTTGTAAAACAACTTTGCATTGGCTTCTTTTTTCTATTTTCATGTTTTGTTAGGACCTTCTGCGACACGCATGCGTTGACAATTGTTTTTCAACTTGAAAAAAAGGAATTTCATTTGATTCACTGTCATAAGTCTAATTTTGTTCTCAAATTTAATTATTCAAGCCCTGCCTATAATATAAGCATTTGCCATAATGAGCAAATTTAATTTTATATGTTCTATTTCTCATTTGTTTGGTCTATATAAACGGCTTTGATCAAGTATTATTTTATCTCGGAACTTTCTAAAATGCTTAAATTCATGTCTGAATAGTTTATTTCAGTTGCTTCATTTCGTCAAACAATTTTCTCCCGTCTGTCACGACTATCAGTGTCTTTTTGACGAAAAACATAGATTTAATCTTGGGTTAAATGTCTTAACCCAGGGTTAACTAACCGCACTATAATCGACCTTTGAGCAACGCCGAATTAACCCAGTGATAGCTAACCCAGGGTTAAGGATTTTTAACCCAGAGTTAACGCTAATCCTGGGTTAAGTTAACGGGCTTTTGAACAATCGGCCCCAGGGGTGTATATAGTTACCAGTGGGTTACTTTTTTCCCACCCCCAATTTTGAGAAGGGTCACCTTTCTTCCTCTATCCAGGAGCGGTCTAAAGGAAAAAGTGATAATAGAAGACTGATCAGGAGTAGTAAATACTCAGGTTTTGAAGACTTTTTCACCAGTGGAGGAGCTGAGGCCCAATGTTTAGTCATGCTACTGGGTTTTGGGTAGCTATGGGGTTCCGGGGCCTTGCTGTCCCTAAACGTTTCGAATTTTGGAAGTTCTGAGTGGCCATTTCCTGCATTTTCAGGGTGGCCATTTCTTGCAAGCTGGTGGAAGAAAATCCTATTTCCATGAATTTGAAACTTATTAATATATTCTCCTTCTTTCCGTCCTCTCCCTTTTCCTCTTTTCCCTCATTTCTTCGTCAGGGTCACTTTCTTCCCCAAATTTCCGACTTTTTTCCACCCCCCAGAAAGGGGGAGCAAATGGTAATTATCTACACCCCTGATGTCATCATATTATAAAAATTCGTGCCCAGACAATAAGACAATTTACATTACAACCGCGCTATTCCGCTATGCAAGACACCAACAATTTCACGTTTAACAATTTAACATGTCTTGATATTCTTTCAGGATACACGAAAAAATAGAACATCGGCAGTTAATGCGAGTATCCGACTGGTGAATTTAACAAATTATTCTAAGAATTTTGGAAAAGAAGATGTCTCCTTGACTGTCTTAATTCTTGAAAATATCGTTGGACAAACAAACGTTTTGAATGAGGTGGATATAATATAATATAATTATATGAAATAAAGTGATCATGATATAGTAGACTTCAAAGATGTTCTTGCACTTCACTTGGTTGAACTAGAATACTGGGTTTGGTGGATAATCCAAGTGAGTAGATATCGCAACCGTTCCTGGTTAGGTCTTAAATTGTGTACATATCTACTCACTTGGATTATCCACCAAACCCAGTATTCTAATCATGATATAGTCGATTTCTTTGACCTATGTTGATTGCAATGACGAATTTCCTCCAACATATCCGTGGAACTTGATAACGAAGCTGCTAGCATTCCTGGACTACCTGTTGTGGTCTATATTGTCCTGGCAAAAAAGCTGAAGCTATGATTTCTTCAAACATTCACACTTAATCATTAACAAAGTATCCAATATCACCAGTAATATGTGCCAATTTGATCACGTGCAAGATTTTCATACCTGGTAAATTTAGCCTTTAATTACTGTTGGGATCAAATTTCCATACATTATATATTCAACCGTGAGGTTACTCAAATTTGATTGGTTACAACATGATAAATTTAAACCGCCCATACAACAAGTTTTAACGTGAAAGTCTGAAAATGTATTGGGTTTGAGTTTGGAAGTATATAGTTACAATAATAGCTAAATTTGAAGAATATGTTTACATAAAACTGACCATATAACACGATTAGACGTACCAAAATTTAATCTTAATTTTTTCTTTAGACTGGTGCGAATATCATTAAGGCTATTGACAACTTCTTAAATGTTGATCCTGTCACTATTTTTCAATGCCAAAGAAAAACTAATTCGTCTGCAAGGTGAACGGCAACCTATATTAAATAGACTAATACCAATGGTGTATATAATAGTACATCATCAGATATCATCAGATATCAGCTCCTGTTTCTTAGAAAATCTTTAGCTGGATTGAATGGAAGAAAATGATTACAGGATTCATGTATAGTTATAGTCTTGTGTTTTTTTGCCGAATAGAAACTTCGAATTTCCTCCAGTCAGATATCTGCATAATTATAGTTTGTCATCATTTGATCTTTGCCTCTCCACTATTTCTCCACTATTCTGTTCCTGCTATCACAGCCTTTCCTTCATTTATTATCCGCTCGTTCTATTCTTTGCCAACAGAATAAGTCCCAAGTCGGTTTACATGGCGATAAAAATAATGGTTTTGCACCACGTTTATCCATTTACAGAGTTTTTTTTATCTATAAGTCCGGAAGTCCCGATATTCATCAGTATTATTTACACCGATAAAGATCCGGGCCTTCTATGATCCGGGCCTTCTATGATCCAGGCTTTGCGAATGTTGCGAAATAACTGTGCGCACACAAAACACTAGTTTGTTAATGCTTTTTATCCTATTCTATTTCAGAGTTTTATCAATAGTGGAAGGCTATCTTGAGAATGTTGCCATAAATCCTGGAGGAAATGTACAACAAAATGAACAAAACATCGCCGTATATTCACGAGACGTGAACCAAAGTAGATTCCAGGGTGCTGGAGCTGAATCACTAATTGATACAACGAGAAACGAAGCAAATAATTTTACTGTTTACAATAATGATTTTAGTGTTCAATCCATGGTTTCTCAAATTTCGTTAACAATGCCAAAATCATTGTTTGAAAATTTAAACATTGACAGTAAAGTTAAAAACCAACGAATATATATTGTCGTCCACCGGAAGCCGCCATTGTTTCAATCTCAAGTTAAAGAAACGACTGATGGAGAAACAGTTAATAAGTTGAACAGTTGGGTGATATCTGGATCTATTAAAGGACAAAAATTAACTAACTTACAAGATCCAATTGTAACAACATATCAACCGTTAAAAGATGGAATACACGAGAAAACTGCTTGTGTATTTTGGGATTTCTCGTTAAAGAATGGTGTCGGAGACTGGTCACAAGCTGGTTGTACTTACACAGCCACAGGAATAAAAGATGGAATTGTTACTTGTCATTGTTTTCATCTTACCAACTTTGCTATTTTAATGGTAAGAGGAATTAAGTATGCGAATGGCTAAGTTAATACATAGCTAGCATTCCTGGTAATCGGTTACTGAAAGTCATGATGGAAAGTGAGTTGAATAGTTCTGCCATATCGTCTCGAAGGTGAACTTCTCCACTTTTTTCGTCTGTCTTGCTTGATTCAATGCTATTTGAGCCTACTTATGCGAAACAACAGAATGTGTTATCCGTACATAGATTGCGAGCACTAAAAGACGAAATGGTCACCAAATAAACTAGATGTATTTACACTTTCTTTGGTCGAGAAACTTTTCTTGGCAGCCTGTATCAATTTGTAGTATAATTTCTAATTTTAATAAAAAAGCTGAAATATTCTTTTAGATTATTTTTAGAGCATACTTTATTTATAATATTTATTGCAAATAATCTTTTTTTTAGGATGTGTATATAAAAGATCGTATTGACGATGATCACGAGAAGGCGCTGAGTATAATAAGTTATATTGGTTGTGCTATATCACTAGTTGGATTGATTTTAACCATGATCACCATTGTGTTGTTTAAGTAAGTTGTGATTAAATTTATTGTTTGTTTTGTTTTCAATCGTGCCTTAGAAGGTAGTGCAATGTCTAACAGTGAAGACGGTGACAATAGCTCATGCTCATCTATGAAAAAACTACGTTACCCATTGTGGACAAGTCACGCGACCAATAACGTTACCCTTTCGTTACCAAAATTCGCTTGCACCCTGTTCAGAAAATATGGAGTAGCTCAGACTAATTTCAGACTGAATAAACATTCAGTTACATAAATGACGTTGTGATAACTTTTGAAATATCTTTCTTTTCAATTTAGAGATTTTCGAGCAAAGCGTCCAACCCAGATCTTGTTCAACTTCTGCATAGCCTTATCTCTCACATTAATTGTGTTCATTGTGGCTGCTGAGAGATCCAAGACTTCCTCTACTACCTCCTGTCGTGTTGCAGCAATAGCTTTACATTACTTTGTATTAGCTGTGTTTATGTGGATGGCTATAGAAGCGTATAATATGTATCTTTGTTTTGTTAAAATTTTACCAAACGTGGCAAAACGTTCTTCTTACTTCATGATCAAGTGCCTTATTGCAGGATGGGGTATGTTAAAGGAATAGAAGAAATAGAATTTTATAGTAAAACCTTTCACATTTTTAATAACATCTAAGTTTCAAAATTTTCGCATAATGTATATATATACGTACAGCAGTGAAAACGTTAATAGCTATGAAAACGAAAATAATGTCAAAGATCGAACTACTGGTTTTAGTTTGATTTATGAGTCTAATAAGACAAACCTCTTAAATATGTAAATGCCATTTGCACTTTTTATTCTTGTCAGCTATAGTGCATTTGTTTATGTGGATTCTGCAACAATGAGATGCATACAGAATGATATAAAATTTTCAGCCTCAAACACTAGTTCATCATGAAATTGACATTTTGCCGTATATTGTTGTTACATACATGAAATTGTATATTCCCATTTGGTTTCTTCACCTTCTAGGATTACCAGCAGTTATCGTTATTGCTACTGCAGCTTTGGAAATTGAAAAATATGGAGACGAAAATTTGTAAGTAAAGATCAATCTGGTTCCCACACGTTTGCCGCTCTAGGACAGAACAGAAATTATTCTCAAAACACGGACACGTATACATATACTATTGTTCATTCTACTTTAACAGGAAAGTTTATAATATTTTTAATGACCCAAGCTGTTGATATAGAACCATATTTATGAAAACACAATTCAAACAAAACATATTTTGTGGGAGAAGGGGTTCTGGAGTGTTAAGACTCATATTATGACAAACATCATCCCTACTCACGTCACACCTTAAGCTGAACTGAGTGACTGAACTGAGTGACTGAACTGAATGCTCTGACAATAAAGCAGAGCCTTGCCAGGGGTAGCCATTCCCTGACGATCCTGAACCAAGAAACACTTGGACAGTCCTTAACCTGGTCAAGGGGAAAGAAACCCCTATGGACAGTCCTTAATAACCTGACTCAGGGCGCTAGACCCATATGGGCAGTCGTTAACCTGACCAAGGGGCGATAAACCCCTATATGGACAGTCCTTAATTATATGGTATATGTGTGACGTATATTGAGTCTATGGACCTGAAGTTGAACCACAAGTTTATTAACCAAAATAACAAAATAGTCTGCGACCGAAAATGTTGCTTTTTAACTATATACCTACTAAAGTAAAGGCATTATCTAGCAGCAACATTGTTTGTGTCTCTTTCCAAAATGTCCTTTCTCGAGTCCTTGATCCAGTATATGGTGTTGAAGACAGTTGATGATAGCTGCTTCCATTTGTATATAATAGCTATTATTTCCATAATATATTAACTACCAATATTATATCGATGAATTTGCAATTTTGAACATATTCAAGGTAACTCTAACTTAGAACAAACGTCAGGCTGAATAGCCAAAAAGGTGGGTGGGTGGGAAATTCTTTTAATAACTTGAGTAAGCGAAGCGCTCAGTATAAATGATATGATCTTGTTAGCATCCTGCAAGTTATGCGCTAATTAACTTGTATTGTATTGCGCGTTATGATTGGTGAATTTGTTAGTAGGAAGCGTTACCATGAAATATCAAGGGTTGCCCACTTGAAAGCATGCCCAATGATGAAAATGATCTTTGAACTATCTGTCAATAAGTAAAAACTAAACAATGCGTCCTTGAGGTCTGGGGGGAAGGAATCACCGCTTTTGAAACAGAAACTTATCTGATATCTTGCTTAACATTCTGGCTTGAACGCGTTGTCTCATTAACTTAAATTTATATTGTCTATAAATTTGCTGATGTTTACAGAATTTTACAATTTACACCACTTAATTTATTGTCTTATAGTTGCCGTCTTCAAGGTCTCCCATTTCAAGTAGCTTTCCTCGCTCCAGTCTTACTCATACTTCTCATCAACTTTATTGCATTTGTTCTCATCTTACGTTCGCTCCTTACTTCTGGAACTAAAGTGACTGCAGACCGCAAGACAAGCGGTATCACCCAAGCAAGACGCGCTATTGCTATCCTAGTGGTCCTGGGTCTCACCTGGTTATTTGGTGTTCTTGCTATCAAAGATGCTAAATTGTTCTTCCAGTATCTATTTTGTATCTTTAACTCACTTCAAGGTCTGTTGGTTTTCATCTTTTATTGCGTCCTGTCAAAAGATATAAGAAGAAAATGGAAGTCATTATGTTCGAGCAAAGTAAAGTCAGATACGTCAAGTGATCGTCACCATCATCACAATTCAGATTCGAAATTTCATGAGGTTACCCCCAGCAAGACATCCAACAGCAATACTGGAAGTACTTCTTTGAATTCTTACATGAGACATGCAGGATCTTCGACGAACAGCGCAGTTTCCATTGAAATTTAGAATGAATTTTCTACTAGAAATACATGAATAATTTTTAAAACATGTACAGTTAGTTGAGCACAGCAACGAAAATCTACCTCTCGTAATATGCATAGAATGCTTGCTGAGCTTGCTTGTAATATCCCTTAATTAATCGAACTAATTAAAGAAACAAACAAATAATTAAGGCGTTTTTATTTAAAAGAATAGCTTAACGACAAAGAAGACAGTTTAAATAGTTCGCATAGTTTTACGTCCGTCGCAATAAACGCACAACGTAGATCAAAACGTTCTCATCGGCGTTAAGGTTTGGAGAGGTCTTGCGGTCATTTCCAAGTTCAATACGGGAAATCGTGGGTTGAGAAATAATCAACGACATAATACAAAACACATGCCATCCTTACCAGGAAGAACTGTGTGTTACCAAATGTTCTTATGTGCGACCTCTGAAAGTAACTGTTCTTAATATCCTCTCACTTCATTAAGCAATTTAGTACCTCATTTTTAGCATCAATTCTTTAAATTACTGGAAGGCAAGTCACTTCTCTTACCATTTTCGTGATTCATTTCTATATGCGCTCAGCAGAGTCGCTGCCAGGTTTTCATTGAGGGGACAGGGTGTTCATTCCAAAATTTACCAACGAAGCAGGGTAAAAAAAGGGATGTTAGTTGCTAAGCCTCAGCTAGCGCACAACGTTAACTTATTAGTCCGCCTCGGCAGCAAATTGTTATTGGGGGCACGACCTAGGAGGTCTGTGGGCATGCCGCCCCCAGGGAAATTGTGCATATTTGAACCCTCAGAAGTGCATTTTCCGTGTTTTCTGAGAGGATTTTTAATCAAGATTATGAAGTTTTTACGCCTAAGAATTCAAGATTTTTAACGCACTCAGTTTTGACGTTTTCGCAACCTCACCGTCAAGTTTCGGAAATAATATTTGCTCCGTATACAATTACAAGCGTCAGTGAATTAGTTTTGTTCCTTTTGATATATACACAATGTGAAAGTAACGACAAACTATTAGAGATGAGTTGATTGTAGCTGGCTCTGTAAGAAATAGATAGAGTATATGAAAAGAAGCACAATCCTGCATGGATGAGCAAATTACTGCCCAAATCACCCCCACACCCCCCGCTCGGTACGCCCCTGAAGAGGGGCCCTAGCACTTTACCCTGCCCGTCAGTTTCTATATAGATTATAGTACACTAGCTAGTTGAACTGTAGGGGGCCGGGCCATAGTCTCGAAATTTTTAGATCATAATCTCTAACGTGCCAATTAGTTCTGCGTTTTGGGGGTGATGTTATAAAGTTTTGTTGATTTTAAATCACCATTTAGCACATATAACTACATGAATAAATAAAAAACAACCCAAAACACTTAAAAATAGTTAGATAAAATTTAAATTATAAAACAATGATAATGTTATTCCCATGCCATGCCTTCAACTAGTCCTAATTTTCCCAAGAGAGATGATTTTTTTTTGAATTGAATTGAATTTTATTACAAAATCTGAATGGCAGCTAAGAGCTGAATTGTACAGAGTTGATATTTAAATTACATGATAAAAACTAATACATATAGTAATATATACGGTATATTAAAACTAAAATTTATATTACAATTAAAATGAATCATTATATGATACGATACTAGAAGGAATAAAACTTTTACTAAATCTTGTAGTCTTACAATTAATTAAGTTAATATGCTGATCGTTACGTAGATTATAAGTACGTAAGTCCTCGCGTTTATTAGGGATGAGTTCATTCAACTTATTTTCCGGGTTGAGAAGTTTCTTAAAATAGGATTTACATAAATTATTTCGTCTTTGAGAGAGCAAGGATATTTCATAAACTTCCAAGGCTTTGCGGTATGACAGGTCAGGACATATTATTCGTAGGGCTCGCTTCTGAATTCTTTCGATTTCTTCCTTTAAGTAGTCAGGGGAGTTTAAGTTCCAAACCTGGCATGCATATTCAAGCACAGGTCGTATACATGTGGTATAAACTTGAATTAGAGAACTCCCTCCAAGACCGCTGCGTTTAAGCACTCGGAGAAAAAAAAGTCTCTTTGATGCCTTGTATACTATGTGTTCAACATGTAAGTTCCAACTAAGATCAGAAGAAAAGTACAGACCAAGAACCTTTGCTGATAAAACTGGGGACATACAGTGATCTTTAATAAACAATGGTCGAAGATTAGGGACGTCCTTAGCGAACGAGATAATTAGTTCTTTGCATTTAGAACGATTAAGCATCATATCATTTTCCGTGCACCATTGATCGATATTATTAATAACGGATTGCAGGTTACTTTGACAACCTTTACCGATTGTTTCTGAGAGACTAGTGTCGTCAACATATTTCCATCTATCTTTGTGGTTAATAGCCAAATCGTTGACCATGATGAGAAAAAGTAATGGGCCAAGGATTGTAACTAGCTGGACGAATCAATTTACCAAGTAAAAATCATAGAACGAAGAAACAAATTTCACCCTATGTATTCTTTGCATAAGGAAATCAATAACCAAGTTTATTAAGGATTTATCAATATTTAGTAATTGCATCTTTTTATCAGGATTTTGTGGTTAATTCTGTCGAATGCTTTACTAAAGTCAAGCAGAAAAACACGAACAGTCTCGCCATTGCCGTCTGTGTTAGAATACCAACAGTGGAACATGCTAATTAATGCGTCTATCGTAGAAGAGCCTTTTAACGATCCAAATTGCTTTGGGTCCAACTGAGACTTAATGGTATCCATAATCCATTGAAATGGAAATGATTCAAGAACTTTTGAGAGCGTGGCGGTCAGAGATATAGGTCGCAGGTCTGAAGATATATCCGTGACCGGGGATGTCTTAGGACGGGAACGACATTTGCATCTTTCCACTGCGTTGGAACTTGTGCTTGTTTAATGGAGGCATTAAAAATCATTGTCACAGGTTCTGAAATCTCCATTGAAAAATTATTGAGAATCCAATTTGGCAGAGAGTCTGGACCAGGAGCTTTATTCGATTTAACTGCTTTTAAACGCGATTCGACATCAACAACGGAGATAGGGTACAAAACGGTAGGTTCTTCCACAGATAATTTATCAGTAATTGAAAGCGGCGGTAACGATTTAGTGGCGGCTAAAAACCCGTTATTAACAGCGAGTGCTAAGTCTCGTCCCTGCAAGATAGTTCCATTCACCTCTGCAGAATGGAAGGCAGGCTTTAAAGAAAAGCCAGCTAGGTTTTTAATAGCACTCCACCATTTCCTTGGCTTTGAATTTTTTAAATGATTCACTTGAGACTCGAAGTATTTAGACTTTGCCTGTTTTACGACGTGAATTACTTTATTTCGCAATTTGTTGTATTCAATTGTATTTCCCAAGGCAAAGGCCTTTTGTCTTTGGGAGATGAGAAGTTTGATTTCAGGAGTAATCCACGCTTTGTCTCTACAGTGAAGTTTAACAGCTTTTTGGGGAAAAATTGTGTCCAAACCCATGAGAATAATGTCATAAAACAGGTCACACATTTTTTGACAATCGGGTAGCTGCGAAAGTACATTCCAGTTAAGATCCAAAAGAAATCGACCAAATGCCTGCATATTTGATTGCTTCCGCTTTCTGACCCAGACTTTGGTAATGGTATTTGGGCGCTGATCGTTACTAACCGGGTGTAACAGGACTGACATGTGATCCGATTGTCCAATAGCAGGGAGTATTTCCGGGTCATTGTAACAACGTTTCATATTAGTAAATATTAAATCTAAAGTTGCATTCCCACGGGTAGGTTTCTTTACAATTTGTTTAAGTGACGTGTTTCTACAAAGGCGTTTGGAGTCGAACTGGTTAAAGTCACCCATAACAATTACACCTGCTGTTGGGTAAGATGCTAAAATTTTGTCCAATGAGGTTATGAGGTGGTCATACAGTTCGTTATTATCGGCCTGTGGTGGATGGTATACAAGTCCAACAACTATGCAGGAATATTCCCGTGGAAGTCGATAGGGTCGAAGTTTTAGCCACAGACTCTCGTGATCCGGACAACATAGGTCTGGAAGAGGCATGAATGGGATATTTGATTTTACGAATGCACAAACTCCGCTGAGTACATAGGCGTAGGAAGCAACTTCAAGTTGGGCGGGCACCTTGTCTTAAGGGTACCTCTTCTATTAGAAAAGGGCACCTTTTCCATTGTTTTAGCTGGAGAAAAGGGCACTTTGAAGAAAACTTGGGGGGGGGGGGACGCCACTGCCCGAGTATTCCCTCTGGCTGCTTGTATGGATTTTGGAATTAGCAAAAATGGTCATATCTCAAGGTTAATATCAGTTATTCCTTGTAAATTACTTGTTAACGTGTTGATAGTCTAGAACCTAATAGAACCTAATAGTCTAATAGACCGAGTAATAGAAAAATAAAAATAAAAACTCCAAATTTGGAAGAAAAAAAATAACTCCAGCAATTTCCATCTATAACTCTAGAAATATTTTTACAATCCCAAGAAGTGGTAGCAAATCCAGCTTAGAATAATCCCTGGAACTTGTTCCTACAATTTTCGTAATTCACTAATACCTGTTAACGCATTGTTCATGTTTGAAACGGGTGGTAAATTCCTAGAATTACTCACCTTTCGGTTCAACGCCCCGTTCTCGCTCGTTCACTTTATTTTCTTGGTATTTCTGCCAAAGATTTTCTAGAGATAAATGTATGAAAAAATAATAAAAATAGTCAATGCCAATGGAAAATAGTATATCGTTCAGGATCCAAAAACTAATTGAAAATTAACAGTCAAATTATTGTTAATTATTTTAATGAATCGTTGTTTACTTAAAAACAATTATATTTCATTGGTTAAATGCAGCACAAAATGTTGGTAATTGTACGGTAACCCTAAACCCTGCACTATAAGTGTAATGACGTCACCAACAACTAAGTTTCTAAGTTTCCGTAAATGCCGTGAGTTACTGAGTTTTCCGTAATTTTTATGGGGTTCCTACAGAAAAAGTACGGAAAATCTCACGGAATTTACGGAAAGTTGAAACCTTGTTGTGGTTGACGGAGGAGAGAGCCAAAGTTTTTCTATTAAGTTTCTACGTTGCCTAAAATCTCTCCTCCGCAGAGGCTTATAAAGGAATAAATTCACCGAATAAATTTGGCAATTGCGCCAGAAGGTAAATGCGCCGGGCGGGCGGGCGGGCGGGAGGCGAGAAAATTGGGACGCCCGCCCGCTGCCCGCCTTAATTTCCTCCCGCCCGTTAAGAGACAGGCTTGGAGCAAGTCTATTAACAATGTACTGACTGTGAATAACAATGTTTTGTAATAACTGTTTTGTATAATATGTACTGTTTATGCATATATATAGTTTATTCCTCATAATTATTCATTGTAAATAAGACATATTAAAGTACTTGTTAATGTTATTGTAAATTAGTTTAGATTAGTGTTTAGTGATAGAAGAGCCAATATGATTTGGAATCTAGTATAAATCATTATTATTATTATTAAGTCTAGGCCGCAGATTCAATTCCTGTCGGAGGACTTAAAGTTGCATTTCTCGCAGCCGTTCCCGTTCAGGTCTAAAATATTGTATATATTATTTCACTCGAAATATCCACCACCTAAAACCTTCTACCTTCTTGTAGTTTATAAAATAACTGTTTTTAAAACTGTTTACCATCACATTTACGTGAGAGCCACACAACAGAGAGCCACTTTAACTTGACTTTATTGACTTCCGGTTTTGAAAAGAGTGACGTAATGGCGGAAGTCGTGAGGTAAAATGAAAACATTGTAGATTTCTGGCCACAAAGTAATAAAATATCGGAGAAAATAGCAAATATTTGCTTGATTTAAAGTTTTTATCCTAAATAAATAGAATGGCTACAGCTGAGACAGAGAAGAAAGCCACAGAAGTTCTTATTAAATCACATTATGATCAAGCTACGAGGTTTGTTAAATGTGACCAGCATTGATCACATTATTAAATATCATTGTTTGCGTTGTATGAATGTATGTATATAAAATATTATGTGGTATACGATATGCATACAGACGGATATAGTACAATAAACAACAATATTGTAAATTAGTTGTGTTGTCTTATTTGATTGTTTCTAGATATGGTGCTAAAATGATTATTTTTTCTTTTACCTTTTATGATCCTTCTATTTTATATAAACTGTTATATTTATATAAATGAAGACTTAATATAAAGTTACAGTGAAACTGGTTAAGCCATAGTTAATATTTGGCAGACTGGTCATAAGCAAGTCAGGCAATCTTTAAATTATGGCTTTGGTAAATAGCATAATCACTGAAGTATATATCATTTTCATGACTTTACAGCTTAAGGCCATGTGACATGAGGCAATTTTTGCTGCAACTAATTGCAGTGCAATTTCAGACACAGAGCGATGTTAGGTAAAAAGTATATTTACAGGGAAATTGTGAGCATGAATCTTGTTTTACTTTGGCGATATTTTTCTTGCTAAACATGCCCAGAAGGCAACAAAAAATATGAATGAGAATGATAATATTGGTGGAGTGAAACCACTGAGTGCAACGCACGCCATGTTCATTGTTTTTCTGTACGTACATTTCTACATAACATGGCTCTGTGCAGAAATTGCATTGCAAGTTGCTGCAAAAAGTGCCTCATATAACATGGCTTTTATGCTGCAGGCACTGTTTGAGATGTTATTTATAGTACATGTCCTCATGATGTCACAGAACACTCATTGCTGACCTTCGGCAACATCTCATGTGTATAATTGCCATGGTCATTGGCTCAATGTTATATGCATGTGGATATGTTATGTCTTCCTGCAAATCTTTTTAAGAACACAACAAAATCTTGGCATTTTCAAAGTTTGTTGGGTGATACATAGAAATGAACTAATAATTATTGTAGAGTATACACTTGTGGTTTGATAGATACATAGGTAAAGGAATAACATGTGATGAAAACAATGACAAGGAACAAGCAAATACTTATTATAATAAAGGTGAGAAAATATATGATTATTGGAGGTGATTATGATTGTCAGTGATTTGTCAGCACTTGATGAGCTGATCAATTGGAAGCCAATTGCTATGCACAGGCTTTATACATTTATATATTGTTTCTCTCACCAGCATAAGAATGCATCTTCCCAGTACAGGGGGTCTATTATTGGGGGTCGGTCATTCTGCAAACTGCCATACTTTTTTCTCCTTTACCGTTAACCGCCAGTAATTCTTCGAAAAACTGACTGACAACAGCAGATTACTTTACAAAAAAATATTTTAAGCACACAAAAGCAGACTGTTATTTGAACCAATGCAGCACGTCTACATTCTATATTGTCTCTCGAGGATGCTAATTAGCTACTGAAAAGTTAGTTGTGTGTCTAAACGTTCAATTAGATAGGTTTTATTCTGAGTTTTCTGTTCTTCTTACTAAACTCAGGCCTTACTGTACAGTAAGTGCTACACCCAAGCGCAGCTCGTTCCGATGCTCTCTCCTTCGCAGAGGCTTGGATAAAAAAAATTATAAAAGGTACGCTAATAATAATTAATAAATAAAAGAATGCGCTAGTTATCCAAGCCTCTGCGAAGGAGAGAGGTTCCGATGCGTGTGTCTATCACTATAGCGTTGCCTAAGCATTTGACTGCTCACTGGCTGAACTATTCCTAGTATATACTACACTGAATAGATTCTTAATGACAACATTTATAGCAAAACGGCCAGAAATCGGCGGAAAGTAATTTAATCGATATGCATTCTGTGTTGTTCGCCTCAAATGAGAACCAATCTGCAATCTATTTCAGCTTTGCGAAGTATAGATGTTGGCTTAGCTATGAAGATTTCTGAAATTTCACGTAATGCTGAGAAGTCAAAACAACTTCACGAAAAACTCAAAAAGTAAGAACACTTATTGAAAGTCTTTATTCGAAGTTCGATCTTTATTCAGTGAGAACTGTAAATACAGAAAATACTTACTTTTAGCGATTGCTTAGCGATCAATATTCAACACATGATAGTACTAATTATTTTTTATGCCTCAGAATGATGATATGTTTGGATGTTTGTTAAATGCAGGTTAAAGATTCAAGTTGAGAACCGACTAAAAGATTTAAACTCAGTCTCAGGCGTACAAGAACGAGGAAAAGCTCCCGCAAGACCACCTCCACCAATTCATGTAAACTCGCAAAAGAAAATCCCTCATAGTTACATCCCAACGATGATCAACAATGATCAAAGCAGTGTTCAGAGTTGGGAAGATGCAAAAGAATTATTCTCTGTTATAAATAGTATGTAAAAATTTTAAATTCTGTTATATTACTACTTGTAGTTCTAACAATACGCTCTAAATACTGGCGAAGAAAAGATGCTGCGATCGATCACGTCCTAAAGTGTCCTAAAAAGTTCTTAAAACCTGAATCCTGTGTTCAAATATTTTTTTTCAAATCTTTCATCCATCATTTACCATCATTCAGTTAATATCTTTATGAGTTATCCATTTATCTTTTCCCAACATCTTATTTCTACCTTCCTTTTCACCATCTCATTACCCCCACCTCTTTCTATAATTATCTTTTCAGTTCCCATCTCTTTCTATTTGTTCTCCTCGCCATCATTCCCGCCACCAGCCATCTATTTTATTCCATCTCCTCCCTTCCATCATCTCTTCCTCCACCAGCTATTTCGTTATCATCTTTACAACGTCTTGCTTCACCTCTTGCACACTTCCTCTACCACCTTACTCCACCATATTGAAAGTAAATTATTTGAACTTTTGGTTGTTAACTTAATTTTAAATGTTCATAATTATATTGCTTTTCTTTTCAGGTGTGAATATGTTTTTTGTATCTAAAGAAGGAAATGTGACAACTCAGTATCAGCCTCAAACTCTTCGTGCATTGCAGCTGGTAAATGACTCTTCAGGTTCGTGATCAGGAATGTTCTGACAATCATCATTTTTTGCCGCTTTCTTGTGGTTTCATTGAACTAGAGATGCAGTACTTAGTATAGCCTTATGTATTAATCTTTAATTTCTTGTCTTTAGTTGTTATAGTTGAATACTGTAGTTGAACTAGCTGTAATTATTTCGCCTATTTCACGATGGAAGTGATAGTCTCATACAATTTATATAAAAGATAATAGATTGTCTTTGCCATACCTAAAGTTGTAATAATATACCAAGAAGAAAGGATAACTGCAATTCAATTTTATTTGATTTGTTTTGGTTTGTGGAAAGCACCACGTTTAATTTTTAATTTAGAAAACGTTTTATTTGTATTAATATTTTAACTCGTCTTTGCTTTTTAAGATTCCAGCAATCCAGCAGTATTTCTACAATGTGGATCGTGGGTATTTCCTTTGGTTCCAGGACGGTCTCCTGTGTTAAAAACTGAAGATAGAACGTTTATGATTCCGGATATAAATCTGGACAGTGAACAATCTGAAACATCGCAAGGACAATTGACTGAGGGAAAGTTCGCAACAGTCGGGCTAGTCTTCTCTTCAGACATAAGCGAGGACCAAGTTAAACGATTTGAACGAATTTTAAAGTGCTATTCTGATTATAGACATTACACACCTGAATATAGTCAGGAAAATGATACGGCAGAACGATCAGAAATTGTTCCAACAGCACCACCTGCCGAACAGTCTGAGACACGAATATCGTTAGTTCCAGCAAGCGATGAAACACGAACATCGTTAGTTCCAGCAAGCGATGAAACACGAACATCGTTAGTTCCAGCAAGCGATGAGACACGAATATCGTTAGTTCCAGCAAGCGACGAAACTGTTGCACCGTCGAATGAGGAACAGGTTGTATATACTTTATACAGTAATATAATGTTTACTTCATTCAGAATATCTTGACATATTCCGCCGTTACCTTTCACCCATCATATTCTCATCATGTTCTACAATCCTGAACAAAACATCTGTGCAGAGGTGGAAAAAGTTTTTTCTTTCTGGGAACCTGGTTTCAGACTCAAAATTAATAATTAATGAGGTTCAATGATCTTTGGACTGCTTGGAGTATTGTTTCTTGATATTCAGTGGTGTCCAAGTTGATATAGTGAATATAAAATGCATTACAATTACTAGTCTAGACTAGAGCATACTGTAGTTTTGTTATTGCTCATCAGTTAATTATTAACTTTAGAAATTTCTGTGAAAAGTTTCTGTAAAAGTTCAGATCTAAAAATATAGATGGGAACTAGTATTTTGGTGTTGCAGATGATTTTGTCAGGATTGTAGGCTACGCCGAACTGTTGTGACTAATTCCAATTGGTCTGTTTGACACTTAAACATGTTATATTTTATATCAAGCTATAGATGTTTCTCTCTTCAGTCTTAAATTTCTTAAGATAGCACTCAGTATTACTCGAACATCCTCCTGCAATGACCAGCTATAGATTACCACATAGTAATGTAAATTTATCTTTTCAGAACGAGACATGGGGAGCCAAGGTTTCGAGGGTAAATATTACTTTTAGCTTTCTTTTTATAAAAAGAAAATAGTAAGATATTGCTGAGCTGCTTTTTCTCGTGCACAGGGGATTGAAGTTGGCGCTGTTGTCATTTCGTGGGGTTTGAGTAAAGGTGCTGCACTTGGTGGAAATCTAATTAATCAAGTAAACTAATCTTAAATTTCTGGTTTTTCATTCTTTGTTAAGACCACCTTAATAAATAGCCAGTTAAAATTGTTTTTATACAGTATGTTTCTATTTTACGACAGGGATCGGAAAAACTACGTGGAAAAATAAAACCAAACGAAGAGTCAGCAAAAATTGATCCAAAGATTGAAGATAATGTACGGCAAATAAAGACAGCTACAGGCAAGTAGGCTACGTACATTGAGGTTGAAATGTTTTCACTATTTACTAGAATCAGTACGTGGTTCTGCTAAATTGAGCGCTAAACGTATAATACAGCAAAGAAAGTGTATCAAGCGAGATCTCCCAATGTAACAATTTAGTTTACAGTAGTAGCCAGGTTATTGCTATTTTGTCACGACTAAACGAGATAGATGAAAGGGAGTTTACAACTAAAATATTTCCATGTGTAAGCTCAGAGTTGGTGTTGGTGTTAGAGTTCGGTTAAGGGTTGGGTATAGGGTAGGGGTTAGGCCAGGATAATGTTTACGATTGGGGAGCTTCGGCATGGAACAACCTGCCAAATGATGTTGTCAATAGATACAAACAACTCTCTACAAAAAGCTTTAAAACCTTAATTGGTAATTACATTACTGACTTGGAGAGAGAATGAGAGATAGTTGACAACATTTATGTGGCGGATTGTCCTCACTTTGGGGTTGTAAATAATCAGTGAGCCTGTGAGTAACCAATGGGTCTATTAGAGTATTTATTTAAGCATTTATTGTATTTGTAGTTTTAATATTTTTGTATATATCCAATAATTATAGTAAACAAACGGCCTCTTGAAAAACAGCATTTACGCTGATAGGCCACCGTTTTTAAATAGATTGTAATAAATAAATAAATAACTCAAGGGGTTGCAAAAAGGGGAAATATGAAAGGGGTGCAAAATTTTGCCAACATATTCTCGCCTTTTTGTTGCCGTGAAAAGTTCACTCGATATAGCATATTTTCCTTTGGGTGCAGGGGGGTGTACACCTCCCTAGCCTTGGCCAAGAGAGGTGCAGGAGGGGTGCCAATTCCCATATCAAATCCAAATTTTGGATTTGACAGGACATTTATCAAACAAAAATATAATATTGGGCCATTGATGGGCCTTTTTTACAATCTAGGCAATGTTATTTTTCAAACATTTTCTGACAAGATAACCCCCTTGACGCTGTAGGGAGTGCTCAGTGATGATTCACCCTTCCTCGGTCACCGACCACGCCGTGCTTCATGACCAAATAATACTTCATCCCTGAATAATAAACACTTATATTGGCAGATACAAGGAAGAGAGGGAGAAGGCAGGCACCTCCAATCATTTCTACAAGCCTTTGAATGATAATTGTTTATTTGAGATGAAAACCTAATATCCAATTATTAAAGCAAGTAAATCCATCCCTGTTATAATTTAATCACGCTGTAACATAATATTTCATACATTTTTTGAAGGTGTTGCATGTCAGGTATCGTCAGCCATCGTTTCTGCAGTTTCAGCTTTAACGTATCAACTTGGAAAACAACTTGCTCCCATTATTGTTGAACATGGTTCTAAGGTATTATAATTATGTACATTATAGACCTGCAAGTTTATAATGTTATTTTGTATTCATATTAATTTATAAGCTTTCTCGCCTCGTTAGCAGGATAGAATTCTCTTGAATTACTGACTTGAAAACGAGGCCAGAAATACTGGTTAAGATAACATATAAGTATATTTAGATTGTTTACCTTACGAAAGTTGTGTATATACAGTACTATAGCAGGCAAATGCTTGATGTTATCTGGGAAACGCCCATTGTACTATGTCAATTGGTGTTACTGATCCTGACTCGTACCCAGTCGTTAATTAAATTAATACAAGTACATATATAGATCAGTGAATTGAGATTATGTTTTTCAAACATCATTCAGGGACTGGGTACAAGTCAGTTACTAATCGTTACATTAGTTGCTATTATTGAGTGAAAGGGATATATACAATTCAAAGGCTATTTGTTTTACTGTTAGCTACTTCCACAGTCTGCAAAACAAAATAGTAGCGATGGAAAAGGTCACATACAAGAAGTAATGAAAGTGGCAGTTGGCGGTGTTCAAGGTACTGGATAATTTGATTGTCCCAAATATGGTACTTTCCTATTTCATTATAAACAAGCTACAAATTATCAAGGGTACGGTTATAATTGCGCATAGGCGTCTGAGGGTACTACATATATTTGCCATATTTTTCCCATACCGTAGTAAGATAAAGAAACTCGAGGGAAATGCATTCAGAAGTCATTATCTTTATTGTCATTATCTTTATTTTTATTGTTTTTGTCGAGTTCCCAACTTATTTATATTATATTTACTATTTTCCTCCAAATCATATTATTATGAGGAGCATTTTGTAATTTTCCTCCAATGAGTTAACAAACGTAATATCCCTATTTACCTTTGGTATATATTAACAGAATATTGATTAATTAATTTTACTTTGGATACTATAGCTTCCAGAAATATTACCGTATAAAGGGCAAAAAAATGTAGAAGCCAAAGGCATAAAAATAACTGACATAATTATCATTTTAAGTAATGTATAAATTATTTGTTTAGGGATAGCTGTTGTTCATGAAGGATTAACGAATGCATGGAAAATTTTGTACTCTAGTCTCTCTCAAGCGACGGTTACAACAGTCGATCATAAGTACGGGTTCATATCAAAGAAGCATGCATGTGTTATTGTATAATTGAGCCTTTAATGATTTTCATATGAATCATTTGATGTAGTATACGACATGCAATAAATCAGCGCTGCATAGAACTGCCTCGTTTAATAAATCTACTATCTTGTTGATTTACCCAGGACAATTTTATGCAGAACAAAAATAAAAGTGATTTTAAAAGAACGATATAATTCTATGCATGCAGCAATGGTTTAGTATTCTTCAATTGATCTTTTCGTTTTGTTTACAGGTATGGAGAACAAGCTGGAAGAATTACTGGTGATGCCATGGGAGCTGTAGGCAATGCAGTTGAGGTAAGGTTGGGGTAGTGCTCACGTGTTATGATTTTAAATAGTGTAATTATATAAAGTTCTGATTTCTATACAGTCCTATCACATTTTCTAACAGTGTATAGACTATAGCATAGTTTAATTATTTAAAATTCTAATTTCCACAGGCTTATCACAATGTCAATCATCTTGGATACAAGTAAGTGATCTCTTCTCCGCATACAGTTCTGGAATTTGAAAGATTATTAAATTAAGATTAAATAAATTTTAGATGATTACACTAGCAAACCGAATCAACTATTTTTTGGGAGTTTTAGTTACCTAACTTGTACCTCAATCTTTTCTAATTTCCGATTTGTAAATTATTTATAAATGACTTAATACTCGCGCTTCCTTTTAATCGCACACAATTAGTTATGTCCGATTTCTTTCAGTGCTGCTCTTCTGAAATACGAAACTATAGGGATGGTTTATCACCTCTTTTTCTCTCAACATCTTTTTCTCTCATCCGGAGTACATTTTCCAAGAATTTGCGTGTTAGCGTTTTATGGCATTACGTAAATATAACATTCTGAAGTCTCTGGGCAATAATTCTTGTTATCTAGCTGGTCGTTTGAAGCTTTTATTGTGGGCCCAAAATTAAGTACTTTCGAGTACGTGCACTAATGTTCAAAATTTCATTCATACAAATGTTTTTCTAGAGCCATAGCAAAGAAAGCAGTGAAAGAAACTGGAAAAGAATGTTTGTATGATGTGAATAAAAAGATGTCATGATAAAACATTGATGTCATTGACATTGGATTTCTTCTTCAGTCAGCACACAAAGAAATAAATAATTTTTTGCTTTATATAATTTATTAAAAAGTGTTTCTGGTCTGAAAATTTTCGAAACCAAGAAAGTACGAAGAACAAAAATTTTAAATGTTTTCTGGCATATAGAAATATTAAACGATAGAATCTTCCCCACATATTAATAATATGAATGATAATACTATGTTAATTATATAGAGAATAGTACATGGGTGCGCGGAAATACCAGATTTATTTCGAGTGTTGAACATGATATCTCACGAGTGAGCGCAGCGAACGAGTGAGATATCATGTTCAACAGGAGAAATAAATCTGGTATTTCCAAGCATCCATGTATGCATTTTTCTGTTTATTATATAAAGGACAGTCTTTTCAAACAAAATAAAATAAAATATCCATTCTCATAAACTTCAAAAGCGATAATTTTCACATGTGAGATTATCATAAATAATCTCGCATGTGAGATTATCAGTTTTATCAGTCCTCGAAATCTCTATAAAGCACTATACTGTATATAATAAATGTTAATTATTATCATTATATGTTAATTATCATTATATGTTAATTATTACCATTATGTGTTAATTATTACCGTATAGACTAGTTCAGAGTTTTGTCTGCATCTCCGAATGATGCGTTCTGAGCTGGGATAAAATATGACCTGATAGATCCTGATTAATCGAGACTAGGAGATTTAAAATATACGTAATAAATTATATTAATTCAACTGTTCAACTCGTATTTAACATATAACCACAACAGTGCGTTTGATCGAATTTTAGATTAGTATATTTTGACTCCTGTGTAAAGCAAAATAAAGAAAGGTGCGCTTCAGGGAATATTTTAATTTTATAATGAGAGTCATTGGTTCAAAAGCTGCTTGGTTCGTTGAACAACGTATTGCAATATAATTTTCAAGGGACCCATTGGCCCTTGCCTCCTCTACAAGCACGTCTATAGGGGTCACTGTGGTTAGGGAAACGTTTTAGTTGAGATGCCTGCCATAATTCGAACAAAGTAGGTTTTGCATCCTAATTATATATTCAGTTCGTGCGAAGGAGCGAAGTTTGTGCTTGAAAATGTCCTATAATGCGTCGAAACTATCACGGTATACGGAAAATGACTTAACCAATTATTATAACAGCAATCAGCCATCTAAAAGGCCATGTAAAAACTTAAAAAACTCCATGCATATGTCTTCTGCTCAGTGGCTCTGCTGATTACTGAACAAGTACTGTCGATTGTAGAAAATACAGGAATTGTCTGGCATAATTTCGGAGGGAAATGATACAGAAGGTATGACTGATATAAATTGTTTTGTTTTATAATTATAAATGCGTGTTTTTGTAATTAAAAGTTTTATGCCAACATTTGTATTCCAGTTGTGTTGGCGTGTGATTGTTTACTATGATAATGATGCATGTTATGACGAGTTTTACACTTTGAGATGAAAGTTGTATAAATCAGTGATAAACTTTTCCTTTACTTTTATCTTGAACGACTTGAATCGACGACGACGTGAACGTCTGCTCTGAAAATATACTTAGGTTCATATTGATTTAGATTGATTTCACAGTTTGCAGAAACTCCTGTGCATCTACGACGTCAAAAACAGCTAGACATTTGACTCGATATATAAATGCCAAATTTTCTTCTCAGCCCCACACAGTTAGGTTTTGTCAATTCTGAGCGCAGTGCATTTTTGCGCCTAGTTATGGCAGGCATCTCACCGATTTTTTTCTCATCCTGATACAGGTGATCCCTATAGAGACTCCTAGGGAGGAGGCTACATTGGCTCTGACTCAGTTAGATGCGAAGTTCCAAACTGGTATGATGGTATCTTAAAAATTGTTCCACAAATCAAGGTCGCAAGCGCAATTTCTTTTTTTGCCGCAGCGCAAGTGTGCAAAAACTATATTTGCAAAACTTGTTGCGTGAAACGCGATAGACTTGCCGCTATAGCTTTTAGCGAGCGAGTAAATTTGAAAAGGACTTGCGAAAGTCTATACTTTTGTCGTTTTTGGCGCCAGTAGTAATATACAGGTCGTTCGCGCGTGGGGCGGCGCACTCTCATTAATATAAAATGAGAGGCGCATTACGTTATGCAACTTAGTCCTACTCCTTTGAGACCTCTCAACCCTCATTATATATAAAATGACGTCACGGAACAAGACCAGGCAAGTTTGGGCGAATTTTGCTGAGTTCAGTATTTTCCGTGGTTACATCACAATAGCCAAGCGTTCCTATATATTTGGCCAAGCTTTGTTTGAGGCATCATTTCTCAACTGCTAAAGCAATACGACGAAGTGCCTACATGGAAAGCATGCATCATCCACGACTACACAACATGGAACATTTTGGTTCTGTGGACAGAGGCCTAGCTGTGAGTCCTTTTGCTCGGAAGAAGATTGTTATATGAACACAAAAGCTGTTGGTGCTTTTCGTGGAAGTGATTTTGTACACCCTGTCTGTCCTACACATCAAAAACTTAAAGACAAGATGAAGCAAAACAATGGATGGCCATTCTTCGTGTGTTCTGAATCGGTGTTCCTTCGTTTTGGCAATGGGGCGATGTATTTGAAAGTTCTAGATCTGTATGCCAACACGGTATAGTGTGCTGAGTGCGGAAAGTCAAGAAAGATGGCCCAAACAAAAATCGCTTTTTTATTGCTACCCGAAGGAAGACGCTTGTGGGTTCTTCGAATGGAAACAACCAGATACTTCGCCTCGAGTGATTAACACAGCCATCGTACTCTTTAGCAATCCACTACAATATCGGTACAAGATCGAAGAAACAGGAGAGACGTTTAATAGCACTAAACCTAATGTTAAGGACGCAGACGAGGAATACCTGTTTCTTAAACACATCAATGTTCACGAACTTGATATTTGTTAATGAATTTGATATTAAATTAATGTTCGATATAAACGACGTGTAGTTGATTTTAGAGTTCATAGTTTTCATACAAACGTTGCATGGGGCTTCGGTGGCGCAGTCGTCAGGACGAGCGCCTTTCACCTCTGAGTCTTGAGTTCGATTCTCGCTGAGGACTATGCTCATCACATTCATGTGAAAAGAGTAAGTCAACGCTCTACCGAAAGTCGTGGGTTTTCCCCGGGGACTCCGGTTTCCTCCCACAGGGAAAGTTGACTGGGTGGGTTAAGATATACAGATTAGGAAAGTAATATCACAATTGTTGTAAAAATAGATAATGTACGCTACGTACATATAATATAGGTAAGCGAGATACTTGATGTAATCAGTCACTGAAAAGCTCCAACGGGGAGTGAGCTGAATAATGTATGTGTGTATGTATGTATATAAACATTTAGCCGTTGCTGTGCGTTGCTATGTGTTGTTAGGTGAAAGGAATTAGGTCTAATTTGCATAGTACATTTTGCACTTTAAACTTGTTATAATCCAGTCCCCTGCGCGGACCCATTGTGGCTAAATAGGTTAACAAGAAACATGGATATATTCTCTGGTCAATACATTAAGAACTGTTAAGTCAAGAACACTGTTTATATTTACTATTTTACTGTATGACTGTATGACTGTATGACCGTTGGAACTTCTGAATATTGTTCATTGCATTTCCATGGAAACTGCGTGATTCCTGGATGAATTCAAAGAAGTACTTCCAGTATTGCTGTTGGATGTCTTGCTGGGGACAACTCCGTGAAATTTCGAATCTGAATTGTGATGATGGTGACGATCACTTGACGTATCTGACTTTCCTTTGCTCGAACATAATGACTTCCATTTTCTTCTTATATCTTTTGACAGGACGCAATAAAAAATAAAAACCAACAGACCTTGAAGTGAGTTAAAGATACAAAATAGATACTGGAAGAACAATTTAGCATCTTTGATAGCAAGAACACCAAATAACCAGGTGAGACCCAGGACCACTAGGATAGCAATAGCGCGTCTTGCTTGGGTGATACCGCTGATCTTTCTGTTTGCAGTCACTTTAGTTCCAGAAGTAAGGAGCGAACGTAAGATGAGAACAAATGCAATAAAGTTGATGAGAAGTATGAGTAAGACTGGAGCGAGGAAAGCTACTTGAAATGGGAGACCTTGAAGACGGCAACTATAAGACAATAAATTAAGTGGTGTAAATTGTAAAATTCTGAAAACATGAAATATTATAAAACTTTCCTGTTAAAGTAGAATGAACAATAGTACTTGTATACGTGCCCGTGTTTTGAGAATAATTTCTGTTCTGTCCTAGAGCGGCAAACGTCTGGGAACCAGATTGATCTTTACTTACAAATTTTCGTCTCCATATTTTTCAATTTCCAAAGCTGCAGTAACAATAACGATAACTGCTGGTAATCCTAGAAAGTGAATAAACCAAATGGGAATATACAATTTTATGTATGTAACAACAATATACGGCAAAATGCCAATTTCATGATGAACTAGTGTTTGAGGCTGAAAATTTTATATCATTCTGTATGCATCTCATTGTTGCAGAATCCACATAAACAAATGCACTATAGCTGACAAGAATACAAAGTGCAAATGGCATTTACATAGGTTTGTCTTATTTTTGTCTCATTTGTCTCATTTTACATAGCAAATGGCATTTAGGAGGTTTGTCTTATTAGACTCATAAATCAAACTAAAACCAGTAGTTCGATCTTTGACATTATTGTCGTTTTCATAGCTATTAACGTTTTCACTGCTGTACGTACGTTTTCACTGCTTGGCGAAAATTTTGAAAACTTAGATATTATTATAAATGTGAAAGGTTTACTATAAAATTTGAGACTATTTTTACTTCTATTTCTTCGATTCCTTTAACATACCCCATCCTGCAATAAGGCACTTGATCATGAAGTAAGAAGAACGTTTTGCCACGTTTGGTAAAATTTTGACAAAACAAAGATACATATTATATGCTTCTATAGCCATCCACATAAACACAGCTAATACAAAGTAATGTAAAGCTATTGCTGCAACACGACAGGAGGTGGTAGAGGACGTCTTGGATCTCTCAGCAGCCACAATGAACACAATTAATGTGAGAGATAAGGCTATGCAGAAGTTGAACAAGATCTGGGTTGGAATTTTCGTTCGTAACTCTCTAAATTTAGAGAAAATTAACATCATTACAAACATTTTGTGAAAGTATATTTTCTTTGCAGTATGTCTTGTACTGACACATAGAACAAACCAAACATAATAAGCCATTTTTAAGTTTTACAGTCGTGCCCATAGAATGGGGAAAATTAGTCTGTATAACCTTGGGGGTCCAGCATAGGCCGCAGAATAGAATATAAAACCTTGTTAAATTTCACGTAGAGAAGTATTTTTTATCTTTCAGATTCAAATTCAACAAAATTAGTCTGTACTGCTCAATATTGTTTTGAAATGGATTAGAGGAAAGAGAAAAGGGTGAGAGAAAAGCTGTATTTTGTCGAACTGTTTGTGAATGTTTGGTTTTCAATAGCCACTTCTTGTTCAGTTTTACTGTATGCATATTTAATATTAATTTGCTAGTTCATCTGTGTATCAGCAACAGTTTTCGTCGTTTTCACTGTTAGTTTGACATTCTTAACGGGTACGATTGAAAGGAAGCAAAAGGAACAAAACATGATTCATGAAATCAAAACTTACTTAAACAATAAAATGGTAATGATGGTTAAAATCAATCCAACTAGTGATATAGCACAACCAATATAGCTTATTATACTCAGTGCTTTTTCATGATAATCATCAATACGATCTTTTATATACACATCCTAAAATACGACAAAAATAGTTTGAATGGATTATCCCTGTGTGTTGTGAACAATAACAAATTCAATAAATTGATCTTCTCAAAAATTAATACCACGGTTTATCCAATCCTCTTCAGACCTCTTGTGGTACAACACATATTACGTAACTTCCCCTACCGTTAAAATTGCAAAATTTGTAAGATGAGAACAATGACAAGTAACAATTCCATCTTTTATTCCTTGGTAGGTACAACCAGCTTGTGACCAGTCTCCAAGACCATTCTTTAACGAGAAATCCCAAAATACACAAGCAATTTTCTCGTGTATTCCATCTTTTAACGGTTGATATGTTGTTACAATTGGATCTTGCAAGTTAGTTAATTTTTGCCCTTTAATAGATCCAGATATCACCCAACTATTCAACTTATTAACGGTTTCTCCACCAGTCGTTTCTTTGACTTGAGATTGAAATAATGGCGGCTTCCGGTGGACGACAAAAGATAATCGTTGGTTTTGAGCTTTACTGTCAATGTTTAAATTTTCAAACAATGATTTTGGCATTGTTAACGAAATTTGAGAAATCATAGGTTGAACACTAAAATCATTATTGTAAACAGTAAAATTATTATCTTCGTTTCTCGTATCAATTAGTGATTCAGCTCCAGCACCCTGGAATCTACTTTGATTAACGTCTCGTGAATATACAGCGATGTTTTGTTCATTTTGTCGTACATTTCCTCCAGGATTTATGAAAACATTCTCAAGATAGTCTTCCACCACTGACAAAACTCTGAAATAACAAAGGACATTAATATGGTTTCAAAAAGTATATTATACATTAAATAGTTTTATTCGGTAGGTAATTGTTTTATCCTGTAAACACCAAGTTACTTTTACTGGATCTTTATTCGTATTGGCAAATAATACTGATGAAGATCCGGACATAACGGCCCGTTTAATTTTGTACCTAAATTGTTTTAAATGAATACTGTAGTATAATCAATCTCCTTTAAGCAAAATAACTTCTCTAAGATGTGTACCACTCCATTATTATTAATCTTTATAAAATAACATGTATATAACGCGTGCTCTGATTGGTCGAATCCCAATTCAGGATCCCGATTGGATCAGGCCATCCAAACACGGAAGACTATCGTGTTGTTGTTATTTTATAAAACAATTACTTTATGGTTTCCGTGTTTGGATGGCCTGATCCAAACACTTGGGAATGTTGCTCGAGGTAAGAAAAGCTCGCAAAATCACTCGCCTTCGGCTCGAGATTTCGCGCGCTTTTCTTAACTCTCGCAACATTCCCGCGTGTTTGGATCAGGCCATCCAAACACGGAAACCATAAAGTAATTGTATAATTTTACACAAGTTGCTAGGTACCTTGTAGACGAATTTTCAGTTATTTGACTTTGAAAAATAATGGCAGGATCGACGTTGAAGAAGTTGTCAACAGCCTTAATGATATTCGTACCAGTCTAAAGAAAAGAGTCAGTTTAATTTTTTTTCCTAGTATTGTATCGTATCATTTTTAAACATATTCTTTAAGCTCATAACCTCGTAAAGCTATTTGCTTCCAAACGCAAACTCCAAACATTTTTACACTTTCACATTTAAAACATGCTATATGATGGGGCGGCTTTAAATTACGATGTCAGTTTAGCCAGTTAAATTTGAGTAACCTCACGGTTGAATTGATGATGTGCAAACAATTTATTCGAGACGAACATGTAGTAATTAAATGAAGCAGCTCGATAAAGGCGGAAATTACCAGGTACAAACATGCATGGGATCAAATAGGCACTGACACTAGTATATTTGGATAATTTGGCTAACTTAATGAGTGTTTTCAGAAATCGTATAGCTTCAGTAATTTTGTCGGGTAAATATTTAATATCAAGGAACGTTAACTGCGAACGTTAACTTCGTCGAAGTAAACTTCCAAGGACCGATAAGTTTGAGGTAAAGTTCGTGATTTAACCAACGCGGTAGATAGAAAAACTGAGTCTATCACGATTACTTCATTCTGATTGTTTTAAAACGGTTTACCTCATTCAAAACGTTTGTTTGTCCAACGATATTTTCAAGAGTTAACACAGTCAAGGAGACATCGTCTTGTCCAAAATTCTTGGAATCATTTGTTAAATTCACCACACGGATACTTGCATTGATTGCCGATGTTCTATCTTCTTGTATATCCTGAAACAACATTAGTATGAATATAGAATTTTCATTTTCTTTAATCTATGTACCAATAAGACCACATGACTGCGACCTCCTACTATAGAAGTATAGGCCAATGGGAGCAAAAAGATACTCTGCAGGATACGAAGTTGTTGCAAATGTTAAAATTCGTGTGTGAATTATCTGATTATACGTTTACTTAAAGCCAAATAAATTAGTCTGGATTGAGCCGTAAGCACAAGTTCTACAAGAAAATCACAAAATTAAATTTTATGAAGATATTTAAGTTATAACAAGGAACGCTGTTTCGTCTTTGACGATGTTTTGAGTCAAAAATGGAACGTTAGAAATCACAAAAATCTTCTAAAAATTTTCTAATGGCTGCCGGTTATGCTGCAGAGCATTTTTTCATTTAAATAGTCATATTCATACATACTTACAAACTAGCCAGAACAAGTGTATAAATTCCTCACATACCTGGTAGAGAATGGATAAAGCGCCTGTGATTTCTGAATCATTGTAAACTCGGTATTTACATTGTGAAGTGTCAGGTTCAAGCCAATATGGACTTTGACAAACATCATTGCATTTACAAAATCGCCTCGCTCCAATGGAAAAATAATCATCTATTATTCCTGGTTCTAAATTTTCGCCATTGTCATTGAGTGGAAAACTGTTGTTTTCCCCATAAGGACAGTTTATGAAAACCCAGTCGTTGCCAGCGGTTACGTTCCAAAAGAATATCCCCTGTGTAACATTCTGACCAGTTGTTTCTTCTGGACATGCTCCTGTTTCATAGAAATACAAAAATACGATAATTGCGATAATTAGAATGATGTTTGGTATAGAGCTAATATTTTGACAGTTTCATTTTCTCTATATGCCCTATTAATAAGGATTCCATTCATGAGAATATTCAGAGTTGTATTCAGCAACCCTTCAAACTAGATTATGTTTCTTGCAGCATAATTAATCCTTATCTTGCCACGATTATTGTCTTATGCACGGAGCAAGATAATCTTTAATTTTAAGGGAAAATATTCATAAATGAAGCATCTTTTCTTGATCTTTGGATTTTGCAGTACAGAAATTGAAAAAAAAAACTTTAGCCCGATAAAGTGGTGGTGAAATAGTGGTGATGAAAATCAATTTTTGTCCAAGGGTTTTTTGACATTGTCTTCACTGACATTGTCTCCACTGACAAAATAATTTTTTTTACTGATTATGTAATCTCAACGAACCTAAACCTCAACAAAACGAAAAATTAAGCACTATCCAAAACAATTATGCTTGTATGCTAAAATTCATAATGTCTGTAACATAACAATTCTGCAGATACAAATAAAAAGCGGAATGTCCACTCCTACTCCCACCTCTACATGTCGTTTGATTGCTTGCAGTAACTGTAGTACCATACTGACAAACACACTCATACGATCCTGGCGTCTTTACACATTTTGAAAAAGAGTCCTTACAAGGTGAACTATTGCATTCATTTACATCTGAAAAGAAAAAAATTACATGACAACATTTTCATACTATGTAGACAAACAATTAATATTATGAAAAATGAAATGGCTATTCGGCAACAACAAACTGATTACAACTTGATATGTACATCTTGCTTAGTACGAAATCCATATAAGTTAATTCAGTTCATTTTTTTCATTTTCACTATATTTAGGGTAAGTTTTCTAAGTTTTCTAACTTCTAAATTTTCTAAGTTTAAAAATTGTCTGCACTCCTATGTTTATTTTGGCGCGAAAACCGGAGACGTCTGTATCGTGTGATACGGACCTCGTGATCAGCCAATTAGAGGCTCCATTTAGTTACGGACCTGAAATAAATAAATATAAATCTTAAACTTTAATGTTAAACGATTTCAACCCATTTACATGCAGCCACGTTGATTCATTTAAGTTATATTAGTTGTAGTGATATACAGGCCGTTCGACCCTCTTTTGTGAGTTGGCGCATGAGTTGGCGCATGGCGCATGACTTGGCGCACATCATTAGGATATGAGTTGGCGCATGAATATTAGAAAATGAGGGTGAACACATCATATTAGCGTCCTATTCCTTTGAGACCTCGTTAATATGACGTCACAAGACCAGGCAAGTTTAACTCAGCATATTTGGTAAATACGTCACAATAGCTAAGCGTCCCTATACTGTATATTTTGCCAAGGGTTGTGTTTCAAACACAGTCCGTTTCGACAACGATCACAAAAACAACTCTCTGGCTATACAGGGTGTCTCGAAAAAAAGGTAATCCAACGCACAATGGTGCGTTAATTACTCGGTGCATGAACGTAATTTTTTTATAATCATAAAGATCAAGCTTTTAGCTGTTGGATGACACGTTTTTCATCCAATATGGAGGGAAATGAACAAATACGAGCCCGATAAAAATTGTTTGTCGAAATTGCATATTTTCACCGTTGAGAATTGGGTCTAAAACTATTGAAAATTAACTCCTTTAGGACTTAAATTGATGATTCAATAAAATACCTGTGTATGCATAATTATTATAAACATCTTGTAAACCAGCTCTAAACTCATTGTTAAATGACACATTCGTGATTAATTGCTTTTCGTTTTATTATGCACTGCTTTAATGAGGCGCAGAGCTGAAAATATGCGATTTCGACAAACTTGTTATCGGACTCGTATTTGCTCATTGTTTCTCCATATTGGATGAAAAACGTGTCATTCAACAGCTAAAAGCCTAACTTTCTTAACATAAAAAAAATACGCTCGTTTACCAAGTCATTTACGCACAATAGCGTGCTGAAGTTGGATTACCTTTTTTTTGAGACACCCTGTATTGCTTTGTATTTCGCTCGGAGGAAAGATTTACAATGGCTCGTGAACATCAGGAGAACATTTGGTCAGTTGATTTTGATATTCGGTTTATATATAGTTGGATTTTTGTTAATACAATTTCTATTTTATAGGAGAGACCAATTTATGGCTGAGTTGGAAGACGATGAAGTAAACCGCCAACTTTGTTCGTTGGCTGTTGATGAAATGTCCTAATGATGTGCGAGACATTAGTTGGCGGATATGGAAATCACTCTACCTACAAATCTTAGACCGACATGCACCCCTTAGGTGTATGAGGGTTCGAGGAAACTCACTCCCTTGGATTACTTCAAACATAAAAGATTTCCATAAAAAGAGGGCTGTAAAATATAACTCCCAAATTCACTGGGTCAAGTATAAAGAGTTACGTAACAAAGTTAACTCAGAAATGTGTAAGGTCAAAATAAACTTTTTCTGCACTAAGATAGAGGATTGTGCTCACTGTAAAGATCCCAGGCAAAGTTGGAAATTAATTAACAATCCCTTAGGTAAAAATAAAAAAACAGTATTCCCCAACTGAAATCGATAAGGTTCCTATTTCTGACGATATAATGATAGCCTTTAATTACTTTTTTGTCAGTGTTGGGGCAAAATTAGCGACCAAAATTGAGAACGGTCCATTGGATTCGAGTCCATCTGAAAATGATATGGTTCGTTCGAATTAATATTTGCATTATCCGAAATAAACGAGGATGAAGTGATTTCCCAACTACGTGTAATCTTAAAACCTCAAAATCGAAGGGCATTGACAATATCCCAGCAAAAGCATTACAAATTTCCGCGGAATTAATTGGGCCGTCATTAACGGGGTTATTCAATCTTTCGATTAAGACTGGAATCTATGTAGACGAATGGAAAAAGGCCTGGGTTCTTCCGATTTACAAATCTGACGATAGGCAAAAATGTGAAAATTATCGTCCAATTTCAATTTTACCAATTATTAGTAAAATACTTGAGAGATCTGTTTTCAACCAATTATATAACTTTCTCAATGATAACTCGTTGCTTTCTAAATACCAATCCGGTTTTCGACCAAAGAATTCCACTCTGACTGCACTTATTCAAATGTGAAAAATGGGGAGCTGAATGGTGTTGTCTTTCTTAATATTCGCAAAGCTTTTGATTCAATCAATCATAAAGTCTTATTGCATAAGATGAAAGAACAATTTGGAGTTCTAAACGTTGCATGGAAGTGGTCTGAATCCTACCTTACTGATAGGGAACAAATGTGCATTGTAAATGGCACAATGTCAACATCAAAAAAGATTGTCTGTGGTGTTCCCCAGGGATCGATCCTAGGTCCCCTATTATTCTTACTCTACATTAATGATCTATCGGAATGTCTTGACAAGACTACCCCATGCTTATATGCTGATGATACACAGATATTTTCGTCTGGTAATGATTTTGCAGAACTTACGGCCAATCTAAATAATGATTTGAATAAAATTAGGCAATGGCTGATTAGTAACAAATTGCAGCATCATTCAACTAAAACTAAATTGATGTACGTTGGATCGAAGCATAATCTTAGTACAATGACTTCTGATCTTCCTGTAATGATAAATAACCAACCAATTCCTCGAGTATACTCATTTACATGTCTGGGTGCTTTGGTATAAACATGTTGAAATGATCTGCAAGAAAGTTGGGGCGGGTATAGGGACAATGAAACGCATTAAACCTTATGTCCCTCCTAACACATTGCAATCAATTTATAACTCTCTGATACAGCCCTATTTCGATTACTGCTCTCCCTTATGGGGAGTTTGTAGCAAGACACTAAAAGATAAACTTCAAAAATTTCAAAATCGGGCGGCCAGAATTAAGGCTCTTTTCCACTCGTCGCAAAAACCAACTCGCAAGCTCGCTGCGAGTACTTTCATCCAATCACAATGCTCGACAGTTTATTTTAATTACATGCAAGAACTCGCAGCGAGTTTGCGAGTTGGTTTTGCGATGAGTGGAAAAGAACCTTAATAGCTGGCGCTTGTTATGAGATCAGATCTGCTGACGTTCTTCGATCTCTTGACTGGGAAAATTTGGATACAATTAGACGAGAATTAACCAAGTGAATATTTTTGTACAAAGTCTTGAGTAACCAGACCGGATCAAATTTGAAAGAATCGTTAGTAAGAAGAAATCTTTTACAAACTAATTATGATCTTAGAAATTGTCACACTGATTTAGCCCTTTCAAAACCGAGACGGGAATTTCTCAAAAAGTACAGCGGGGCTAAACTTTGGAATAGTCTGCCGCTTGAAGCTAAAGAAGCAGATTATACTTTTTTAAAACTATATTGAAACAAAATTGTCAATATACACCAAATATCACATAATATATGGGTTACACCAACTAATTAACCAATAGTTTATAAATTTGTCAATGTATTCAATTTATAAACTTGTCAATGTACTCAAAAAGTTGAACTTTTCATCTCTACCACCTCAGTTTTGTCACCGCGTTTGGGTTGAGAATAATATGCAGACATTTCGAGACTTTCTCGTGTGGTATAACCTTGACGTTGCCCCTTTCCTCGAAGCGATAGAAAAAGCCTGAGCGAGTTTTGGAGAGAGAGAAACATTGATATGTTCAGTGACGGTGTGAGTGTTCCAGGTTTGACCATGAAGTATCTGTTTTCCAATGTATCGGGTACATATTTCTCGTTGTTCTCGGGAAAAGACAAAGACTTGTACTACACCATGAAAAACAACAAGGTTGGCGGGCCGAGTATAATCTTTTTGGTGTAGGTGCCATTGAAAGCATCCGCATCGACCATTCCAATAACGATTCGATTCGGTAGTGGGTCTTGAAATATATTTGGTTGGTTTCCAGACGTATTTCCACGAGGAACAGAGACAACTTTACAGTCGATACGGTTGATATAGGATACTTGGGCGTGATGTGTTGTAGGCTTTGGGTATGACTCATTATGACACTAGACGTTCACTCGTCGCACACAAAAAAAAACAATGTCTTCCCAAAAACCTTTCTCCATTTCAACTTTAGTAGGTGACAGATTTAATTCTGATTTGATACACATACAGGAATCTTCATGTATAGTTTCAACGGGATGAGCCATTGCACTGAGGATTATAATTGTCTATCTTGTGAGATGTTCTCGGCTTCTTATCTTGAGTTGAAATGTCAGCTTTAGCTGGTGCACGTCTTTTTATAGGTCTCTTATGCCCACGAACTGTCATCGTGAACATTTTTTCCATATTGCTCTTCTGTATTGACGATTCTTAATAAGGCCACTTTCACATCGTCTACAAACTGAGCATCAACGATATCACTGTAGACATACATGGAGGAAAAACCAACATTGATATCTGCCACATAAGGACTTGTCGTTTTATTTTGAATGAGAGTGTCCTCGTCAAACCCCAAGACCGTTGCTTTGTCACCAGTAAACCACACATTTTCACCGTACTATGATTATTGCTGAATTTTATTTTTGTCTGAGCATCTTTTGACACGCTGACGTTCCGTGCTTTTGTCAATTGATCCATCGTCGAATAATGTACATCTTTAAGCACCCTAGTTTGATAAGGGTTAGCGCCAATTTTATACATAAATGTCTGTTGCGCCCCATTCCGTACCGTAGTCCAGTAGTCCAGGTATGTAGATAATGGAGTCCGGTCAAAGCGACTTCCCACTGTCCAGGTAAAGTGATTGTTTCGGCTAATTTCACTCTGAAATTTGCTACTTTATTATTTGGAAAGTATTTTATTGAACTATTGCTTGGCAATGTTGGATAAAACTGTGTTGCCATACTGAAGACCAATAAAATGAACACAAGTTATAAGATTCAAATACATTTATTTGTTCACATCTTTTACATTTTCTGCAGGTACCCATGAATTAAACTTATCGGGATAACCTAACCATTTTACAAAATATTCTTTACGTTTATTACGCATGCGTGATCTAAGTACTTTTTCTACTCTAAAAAAGTCAGTGTCTGCTTTATTGACTTTCTGCAGTTCCTGTTCATAAAAAGTTCCTGCTCATTCTTCCCCATCGTAGTCAGCGATCTTGTACACAGGTGATCGCCGACGCACGCGTTTGGTCACCGTAAATACTTCTTCGGTCCAATTAGGCAAGTATCCCTTTTTAAATGTTCTCCTAGATTTACTGATCCCTACTTGGTCGCATACGTTAAACTTATACTGGATTGGTTTGATAAAATCTTTCCCATAGAGTGTTTACCATACAATATTCTCGTTGTCTTTAGTCACGTTAGCAGACGTCATTCCAATACTTCGATGCCGGGAATGGTTATACGGATTGTAATACAGGCGACTTAGATATTTCTATATCTGAAGCTTGTATTATAATAATTTTAACCCCACAACATGCGGAAATGCAACGTATCCTCCGAAATATATTACGAAGGGCTATTTGTGGCAAACCTATGCAGCAACAACTCATCTTTTCCACCCTGAGGTCAGAGTGAAATGAACCAAGCTATGATCACGAGCGAGAGTGTTACTATTAAAATTGACCGTTTATTATTTCGTTTACGCTTTGGAATATTGAAAATTCGAAATACCTCAACAGATATTCGGACACTTTGACGAATAGATTCCTCACTATGGTTGTGTAAACATACGAAAGCTAAATAGTCGAAAATACGACCAAAATTTGTAACATTTATATCTTTGTAGAGTTGCTCATAATCACAAACAATCATTGAACGGTATAAATCTTCGTGCTGGTTGAGAACTGTATTTATATGAAACGATAGGGTTTGCTTATCAATATCAATCTCATTTTCATCTTAACTCGTCATAAATTATATCTATATTATCCACTTCACCCTTACACCACAAAGGTCGATAGTAAATGAACATCAGGCTAACACACGCTTATATAATAGCGTCGGGGATTAACGCCTTTTGTTGTAAAAGTGCATAGGTCAGCAAATTTATTGTTTCGCCCAAACTTGCCTGGTCTTGTGACGTCATATTAACGAGATCTCAAAAGGAGTAGGACGCTAATTATGTGCTCAACCTCATATGCTAATGTTTTGAATATTTAATGCGCCTCCTCATGCTCACCCTTGCTCAGCCTCATATGCTAATGATAATGCTCACCCTGATATGCTAATGAGGTTTGAATATTTAATGATGCTCACCCTCATGCTCACCCTTGCTCACACTCAAAAAAGGGGCTCGAAAACAACATATATTACTATTCCTCTTGTTTTCAGTTTTTAATTATTTACTGCTAAATTACAATTACATATCAATAACTTGCCAGAACAAAAAACGCCATCTCCAACAAATCCTCTGTTACAAGCACAGGTATAACTCCCCGCAGTGTTTGTACATACAGCGTTCTGACTACACTTGTCTACATTTGTTAAACATTCGTCAATATCTTTGGAAGAGAAAATTATGTATTGAAAAATTAAATTATGTATAAGATATAACATAATGTATAATATGATTCCATCCTTTTTAAAGGAATACAATTTCTGGTCCCCATGACTGTTCAATTATGTATACGACTGCTTCCTTTAAACGTTTCTAAAGTTTGTATATACATATACATTTTTGCGTAGTTTGCATAGACTCTATAAAAATTCTAAAAGTTTTGTATATACAGTTTTTGTTTTTCGAGGTCGCGTAATAAGCTAACGAATAAAGATTGCTGGTGGATATACAGGGTAAATAAAAGCGGAGTCCTCGATTCAAATGAAAATTTCGAAAAGAATGCAAGAGTAAAACGTCTATGTTTACATTCATTTCAAGCTTAATCATTTGGCTTTCTAACGGTGGGTTACTTTTGAAATTTGAACAATTAGTTCGCGAATGACATTATTTCAAGTGACTGAGATTGGAGAATAAAAGATATGAGGTGCAATGATCAATCTATATTTAAAGAAACGAACCTAAATCTCAACAAAACGAAGAATTCAAGTTATTTTTTCAATGGCTCATTAAAGCAGAGTATCGCCGCCATTGTTGTTGCCGACGATGGACCATAGATTTTATATAATATTATATAATATACACGATTATAAAATAACATAGTCATAGGAAAATGGCATCTAAAGGAAGTTTCGCATATCCAGCTAAAGAAAAAGATGGAAAATTGTCATGAAGACATCAACATCGTCACTACTCACCATTTCGTTAATTAAGAAATTAGATATCATCATTAAAGATAAATTTTACATAGTGGAGACAGATTTGAGATTTCCATGAACATTAGAAACAGTGGCGCCGGCAGGATTTTTTAGTGAGTGGGCCAAATACGTTACGTTACTTGCTTGTAACGACGCATCCCTGGGAGAGTTCGGGGGCATTCACGCCAGGAAATATTTTGAATTGGAGGTCTCTGAAACGGCATTTTCAGATACCCAAATTTTGAAGGCAGTTTGGAGCAAAATATTTTTACAGTATTTTGAAGTGTGTAAACCGCAAATATTCTTAGTAATGTTCATTTATATAAGAAATATTTCGGTTCAAACCTTATACTAAGAAACCAAAAGAATAAACAATATATTGTACTTTTTCAGAATGTGGGAGACTTAAGTAGTTCATGTGAATTCAGGGACGTAGCGAAGCAAGTGAAGTGTGATGATTTGTAATAGACCTTTTCTGATTGATTATCATTGTAATACTGAGTTGTATTAGCTCCCCCAGAAGATTTTTATATTTCTGAAGCTCTAGGACTGCATTTTCAGGGCGTTTTCTGGAAATAATTCGCAAGCGAATAACGTCCGAATTGGATGGATATAAAATCACACTGAAAAAATTTGGGGGGGGGGGCAGTCGCCCCTCCCTTGTCCCCCCACTCCCTCCTTGCCGGCGCAACTGATTAAAAAGCAAAATAGAAATAATTTTGTCAAACTTTCAAAGGATTTAGTCACAATAATATAGAAATGTATATTTTAGACGATTTTTTATAGTATTCAACATACCATCATCATCCACAATAGTAACTGTAGCTGTGCCGTTCACAATATTCACATCTGGATCAGTACTTGATACCACCACAGAAAATTGCTCCTCTGCTTCTACAAGACCATCATCCGTCAACAATATAAGCACGTTTATATCATCCCCAGGAAAATAAGTCTTTTCTTCTAATAATTCAGATTGAATAACAAAGTCTTCACCGACTACAGCAGTTCCAGATTTGACCAAAATACTAAATGAGCATACATCAGACTGAGTGGCAGGAAAAGTTAAATGTTTTAACCGATTAATTCTAAATCACAGTTATGTGCCAGTTAAATTCGCTTTGCGTGCGTTAAGTAAAAGAGCGTAACCATACATAGGAGACATAGGAGTATGGACGAAAGATTTGGAGGGGGGGCGGACACTACTTTCTCCGACGAGGATGGCAATTGCTCGATTTTGAGCGTGTATAACGATTCACACCTAATATAGATAGAAAAACGTTCTCTTTATGCCGGTATCACAAAGGCATATTACTTGTTTTGCGCAATAAAAAACAGTTTTGCAAATTAAATTAAAGTCAGTCATAAATCGGAAAACTGTTATTCCTCAAAAACACTATTACATTTCAATTCACAAAATAATTTATATTTTCTTATATTTTATACATTTTCAAAGGAATAGCTAGAACTGATGAGATTTTACAACTCAAATCTAAGCGCATTGTCTCGAGAAGCATAAACACAAAGGAAGTGCGTCATTTACTTAACGCCTATTGGATGCTAAAAATACAATGCATCAATCGTCTACGTCAAGTGGCTAGGTGATTGAAGTAACCAACACTGAACAACGAACACTATAAAAAGCTGCTTTGGTTTCCAAGAGAAAGAACAACTGAATAACAAGAACTCTGAAGAGAAAAGACCGAAAAGAATACTAAAAGAGAAAAGGAACAACATTAAACATATGTAAACAAATTTGTAGTTTTGCCGTAATTTGTAGTTTTGCTATCTCGCGTAACTAAATAAAATAGTTTACTAACAAAAGAATTAAGGATGTTACCCGACATTTATCTGTTTCTTTTTATCCTTCACTTTTTCAATATTAACCACGAGATTTAAAAGACCGTCAGCTTCATTAGCCGTATACGTTTGTTGAGCAAATCCAACAACAACAACTAAAGAAAAATAGGTACGCTAAGCGTACATGTATTTGTGCAAAAGGAATTTAAAGGTTACTGTGAGGAACTGCATTCATATTTTGCCATGTCTCCTGTATAATGACAATAGAACGGGCAATTGAAATCATTACTTGATTATATGATAACATATTAGACAAATATAATATATATATCTAAATCAATTAAAAATTAGGAGATTAATAAGAAAATGTATGTACGAATTAAGAGACCAAATGCATGGGGAAAAAGACCGTTTCATTTCTTTCAACATTAATCTGAGAGTGCAGATTATTAAATAACCTTGACAAACACCGCATCTTTTTAAAATCATTAGAGCTAGAAATCATTAGAAAGACTACCAGTTGATCCCTTGGATATGGCTGAGTTTCGTATACATATTTATTGCCATTCTCGTACCCAGAGCCCGTCTTACGAGGGCACCTCTGGCGAAAACGAATACCGGACGCAGAAAACCCTGAATCAGATTAAACAGCGGTGCATTCTCGAATACATGCTCGAATAATATTGAACTTCATAAACAAGTTCGGTTGATAATATATGTGTATAAAATAATACAGAGTGAAGCGCTCGTGTGTTGAAAAATAGACATAGGAATTTAAAAATATAGTAATAGTTTGATTTCACAGATATTATATTTATCACACGCAGTCGTGCCAATAGGAGCGTTCCGAAAAATGTTGGCAGTTTTTTTCATTGCTTTGTGCAGTTTCTCTGAGCAGTTTCTCAATAACTTGGGGAAGTTCCTCCAAAAGTTCCCAACTCCCTGGTCAAATAAACTAATCATATCAGGTGTTATATAACAACTGACCAATCACGTTAAAGCAGTGCTCACTTGGTCCGCAACGAAACTTCAATGTTTTGGGGCGTTTCTCTATAAATTTGATAACAGGTTATGGTATTCACAATTTTAGCAATTATGTAGCATTATCTTTCCACAAAAGTCAAAAGCTCCTACATTAGGGAGCGTTCATAATTTATATGTTGGGAGGCTATGGGGTTTGGTGGGGGGGGGGGGGCAGGCATTTGTCCACCAAAAGTGGGGGGGCAGGCATTTGTCCACCAAAAGTTTTGGGGGGCATAGAAAAATTGTTTGAGGCCAAGAAGGGGAGGGTGGGGGGCATTCAAGAACAACTGAAATCAATATGGGAAGGGGTGATGGAATGGTATAAAGTCTGAGTTTATTTGCTACTTCTACATGTATTTGTTTTACATTAAAAACTATCCATTAACCCTAAGTACAGCAGTGGCCACTTTAGTATTTTACACTGAAAAATATATCTTGGTGACGAGGGGGGCTATCCAAAAACTATTCTTTCAAAATGCAAAATCCCCATAGCCCCCTTACCAATAAATTATGAACTCTCCCTTAGAAATGCATATTTTAACATTCAATTGATGAAGAAAATGAAGAAACTAACAGTTTTATAAACGGAATAAAAATTGACTTCTTTCGGCATCTTTAGTAACCGCGCCTACTATGCAAGCCGTGAGACTGTGAGTGGACTGGTGTCTATGTGGATATCATAGGTAAATATTATGTTTAAGAAAAATATATTCAGGACTTTTAGGAGAAAGAGAATAAGAATAAGAATAAAAATAGAAATAATGAATATTTTGGAAGGAAATTGAACTACGACTTATGATTGAAAATTCGGGTTGATTACCACACCACACCACTACAGTGGTATTGTTGAAACTGAAATAAATATATTTACACATTTCACTTGATTTTGCGAAACAATAAACCAGCATTGAACAAATATAACTTTTTTTAAAACGCAATCCAACCGAAGGTATGAAAAAACTGGCGAGGGTTTTGCATTTGATGTATTTCCAGTATTAAAAGTTACAATGCATGTGGGAAAATTTAAATGTTTCCTGCTAAATGCTATCTAATTCAATGCCACAAAAGGGAAGTCGCAAATATCCCTGTAAGAGTCCCATGAAGCGATACCAAAAAATGTTTACAAACTGTTACGAAACAGCTATTGCAATAAATTCGTTGCACGACTAAAAAGTGGGGGTGTCAAAGCGTCAAGTTGCTAAAAACACGTTTAAATGTCCAGGGACAGATGAAATTGCCGGTAATGATACTTACCCCCACTATCACCATCAGTGAGTATTAACCAAATAAATATCATAAAGAGCGGCATCTATTAAGAAAATATAATAGAATGTCGGGTTGCCTCGATTATAATAGTCAAGTCCAAATAAATCAAGTCATGAAGAGAATGAAAATAATGTAAAGTGGAGTCAATTTCCATACCATAACATCCTCGATTTAAATACAACGTTTTATATTTTATAAAATACAAAATAATGGAAACTCCGAACAATTCCATTTTAAACTATTAAACACGAATATTGAGGAAAATGAATAATAGATATTTAATATGAGAGTTAAGCCTTAACAGTACGGGAAGAAATGATTTCGCTTTAAATTTTGATTTTGTTTTAAATTAACTCGAATGCCGTTAATGAAACTCTACATTGAATATACTAATGTGATCTACAATCCTGAAGACCCGAGGACATTTAAGTGTGTATATGTGAAATGTCACACAACTCGTTCGTTAACTAACTTGTCAACGAAACCATGTTGCTAACTTTACGATAGTGCATGATCAATTTGCGGGTTGTCTCGTTCGTTAACGTTTTTTTTCCAGTGTTATTCTTTGTCTGTTTGTTTACTTGTTTGTTGCTCCCCGCTAATTTCCATTGTTTCATTTGTCGTCTGTATGTTTGTCAGTTTATTGACTAGTTTGTCCTAATGTTTGTCTAACTTCTCAATGTTTATTGTACAATTATTTCAACTGCTTTGGAACGCCGTTATTGGAGAACTTCTTCTCTGTGTGGTAATTCCAGCCATCCTGTTTAAGTGCATTTTTTTAAACTGAGTACTATATGTATATCTTTATTTCTCCATGGCAAAACTTGTACCTATCTTTGACCTTGACTCTTGAGTTGAGATCATATTAATAGTAATGCTGTGCTCATTTGAGTCATTTCGTACATTCAGAACATGTGACACACCTCGCAATGGCCATGTTGTGAAAACACAATTACAAACGCGCTGTTGGTCAAAGAAGTCAACTACTCGACGAAGAAAACGAAAACATGGCGAAACCTATAAGTATAGTTTAAAATACTAAGTTAAAAAATCTAGAAGTAAAATATATTAATCCTTAATGTTGATTTTAAAAAGTCTATTGTTAAAGCCTGGTTTCCATATAGTCGTAACCGTGTCGTAAACGTGTCGTAACTGTCGCCGTGGAGATAGGCTTGCAGTCTATCTCCACGACAGTTACGACACGTTTACGACACGTTTACAACACGTTTACGACACGTTTACGACACGGTTACGACCATAGGCTTAAGCATGAGTAATATGAGTAACAGCAATATATTAGTCGAAACGTTGAATTAGAGATGAAATTGTTCGGGGTTTTCATTATTTTGTGTTTTATTAAACTACTGAGTCTGAGTGGAAATTCGAACGGGAATTGCATTCAGTGTTTACTTAACAATCAGAGCCAGAGCATCTAGCGATAAGATCAGGGCCGCCCAGACTAGTGATTTTCCATCGTCAAAGATCTTTGGGGTCATGTGCTTCTATATAAAACTGATTTTCATACGGTAACCCTTGAACTTCTAGGAAATCATGAGCTGCATGTATACGTCCTTTGCTCCTGAAGACTGTAAATAACAATTTGCATTCAGCTTAATCAGATTAATCAACAGTTGTCGAAAGTCTCCTTTAATTAATAATACGAACACAGTATTATGCCAATTCTTACATGCCAATCAAACTATAACACAGGTAACACAGAAAAAGTAGACCTGTTAAAGATTCTCAGTTACAACGTTCATGTTTATTGTCTCTAATATAGTTGATTCCATTAATATCTTACCTATGGCTATACCTTACAAGTGTCGACTTATTTTCGCAGACATTCATTTGTGTACTTGCTAATGATTCTGTGCAAATGCCTGTATATCTGACATTACCACTTCATCTATTTACATATACTTATTCAGTGCTTTGTTTATTGATACTGAATCACTGATATTATCTAAATTGTAGTACCAACACTACGACTTACCTACATTTACAGCCAGAAGAATACCACGACTCTTCAAGTGAAGATTTATGTTTCTAACTTAGTAATATATCTCTATGGGCTTATCGTGTCGTCGAAATTCTTTGAACCATAACTAAAAAATGCCAATGAAACTAAATTATGTTAAAAATGGTATAATTGTTGCACCCTACTGAGAGTGTAGGTTAAAATAAATTTCTTCTTTATGTCGGTACAATTTAACGAAAACATGTATGTTATTATGTTATAAGTCAACGAATAAGAGAAAACAGTTAGAACTACTATTTATCACGATTATTATTGGGAATAAAGTGAATAAGAGGTGTGAGTAAACATAATTTTATATAATTGAGATGGAAATTATGAGTAAGTGCGATGTCATACCCTGTTGAATGGATGAAAAACTTTGTATAAACTCCTTCATTATCATGTAGTCATGCAGGCAGTTGCTATATGTTGTTTAAAATGTGTTGAGCAGGATCATAACAAAGACATAATAAGACTTTATTAGCACCATCATAAAATACAAATATACAAAATTTCATTGCAATTTAAGGTGGCTCCCTACAGTTAGTACAGTTTGAAATCCGATCTATATAGATCAGACGTCATGATTGCGTCCCACGCGTGGAATATTCGTGACCCGGCAAAAATGTTTGAAGCAAGCCGCGGGAAGTTATTTTCGGAGACTTTTAAATCTGCGAAGAAACCACAAATTTTTCATTATAATCGTAAACCTTTGAAATTTAAACAGTATGTATGTTTTTAACCAGTTTATAAGCTTTATTTTAGTGTGTTTTTTACCTATATGCGTTCCGTATATTCTTTTATAATGTTCAAAATCTTCGCCGGACTGGTTGCATTGACTATTACTATTAGATTCTGAAATTATATTTTATACTGTGTTCAAGGAAGTCTAGAACTGCCAAAGTAATATAATATAATATGTTACTCCTATCTTTCAACTCAATTCACAATTAGTGTTTGACCTGCTAAACTAGCACATAAAACTACAATACAGACAGTTTTATACGGTTTTATACGAGTTGTCTTTATCTGAAAAATACATGTTTGAATGTTTTGAAACGTTTTCACATTAATGTGTTGCTTGTTAAACTTCCTTTTTCATCTCAAACATGTAAAGAATATAAAGCACAAGCCAAAAAGTAGGAATGAAAATACATATAATTATATAAACAAAGTCAAAGAAGTGAAAGAACCAAGCATGAACTAAACTGACACGTTTCGCTTCATTATTGTGGTCACAGATTGTTGATTGTTGTGGTTTCATTTCGTGTTGTTCACGTATTATAATTTCCACGCATGCGCAAAGTGCGATCTTGTCGAGTCGATATTTAATCACGTCAGCAACTTCAAATGGGTTTTCAAGCTGTTTTTCTCGTGTTTCCTTCGGTGAAATTTTTTAAAACTTTGTACAATTGTTAAATATGACAAGACGAAAAACATATCCAAGTTTCAAAAAATTCTACAAGGAGGTTTCTCTGCAATCGAAATTCCAAAATATCTCGAAACTAGCCTTATAAACTACCCTTCAAATTTTGATATGTTATTCTTCGGTGGACCATTAATCTTCCAAAAAAATTTCAGAAAAATTGACCGAAGGAGAAAAAAGATATTATCAATTCAATCTCAAATTAGACAATATAAACGCAAAAGATAAGACAGCATGGTTGCCATAGCAACACTAACACTATTCCTGTTTGTCCATAAAGAGACAGCCCAATACCTCTTTACATTCCTGGAAATGCTCATTTTGCCCTGTCGTAAGTGTATCCAATATAAATTTAGTTGAAAGCGAAATTTACTGAAGTGCACAAAATTTTACAGAACTGTAGGGAGCCACCTTAACTGTATGGCGCACGTTATCTGAAGTAACTATTGTTAATCGAGTCAGATAGCCGCCAATGTATTTGAGACATTATAAGGTCGGAAAATATATAAAGAAATGAAGCAAAAGTGGAAATTCAATATGGATTATGGTACTAACTCGTGCATCAATTAAGGCTGATGGAGGTTTATCATATTATTCATAATTTTTTTCTTGAACTCGGATCTGGGTAAAGTTTTTAAATTCTCATCTAAATCGTTCCATATTTTTACACCTTTAAATCTTATAGAGAATTTTCCATAATTTGTTGGAAGCAAGTCGAGTGTTATAGTTATGTCTCGTTTTAACAGGTATAAAGAAACTTGTAAATGGAGAAGGGAGCTTGTTATTGTAATATTCATACATAAATAAAGAATTGTGAAGAGATATCAAATCAGAAAGTTTTAATAATTCGGTTTTTTTAAATAAAGGCTCAGTATGTTCGTCAAATGTTATGATACGTATTGCTCTTTTTTGTAATAAAGTCAAAGGCTGCAAAGTAGAAAAACTATTCCATTGAAGAGAAAGGGATATATTAGTGTATAGTATAATTGTAGAAGTATTTGTGGTGTAACATAGTACTGCATGTATATAGTTTAGATAATCCTTTTAATCTTTCTTGAAATATGTTGTATTTGTACTTTCCAATTTAAATGGGAATCGATGTAAATACCTAGATATTTTATAGAATCCTCAGTAGTATAAGAAATAGGGGTATGAACTCACTTTTCCAGAAAACAGTCTTTTACTGCAAACCCACGGGTCTGCAGAGACCATCTCCCGGACGCGTCATGGTCATCACTTACGCAACCATGATTGCGTAGACCAGTACCCCCATTTCCTATGGTTATGCTTTTCGCGTATTTTTGCGTACCAGTTACGCAGACTAATCTGCGGAACCGTCAAATTTTTTCTTATAGACATGCTTTGCTGTTATAACTCCCCCACTCATTAATCCTAGCAATGGAATGTACGGACTTATTTTCTCAACCGCTTTAAGAACATCACCCTTTAGTAACGTGTTATCATTCAATTCTTTAGATAGTTCATCAGATGACTCTATAGCTTCAAGACCGCCAAGGATATCAGAGAATTTTGATATAATTAAATCAGTGAGATACTCATTCGCCTTCTTCATTCTATCCTTTTCCCATTTCTTATATAGTTTTTCTATTGTTTTGCTACTAGCCTTCTTGAGGTATGCCACAGTTTTGTTATATTCTCCGTCTTCAGCCATCTTAATTAACTCACCTCTAGCATCTATTTCTTCACTATCCCCTTTATCAGGTTTTAGTATCTCCTCTATATCACTATCACTATCTTCGCTAACAACCTTACGCTTCCTAGGCATTATATACTACACCAAGCTATATATTTCATTAACTAAATCAATATCTAAGTACTTAGCGTTGTTAAGACCAGACAACAAAGATTTCCCACGATCATTTGATATTCCCCCAAAGAACTCATCGGTTAAGACCTTCACACTGCGCTTATTATGCGTCTTAAAGAAGATAATTCGCGTAGTGTTATCCCTAACCCCAGTCGCTATGCTATTTAACTTTTGGGATACTATAAATAAGCTAATCCCATGGTGTCTACCGCTATATGCTAAGTAGCTAAGCGTACCAAAGTTGCTATGTTGTTTGGTTTCATTAGAGATGTCATCAATTATAACAGCTACTCTACTACCAGAAAGGTTTTTAATGACGTATTTAAGCATACTATCAAGTTTATCACCACTCACCTCAACCGCTATTACCCCATCATCTTTGTCAATTGGTTTCCATTCCGCATACGTTTTATTAATCCAAATAGTTGGACATAATATGATCACATAATCAAATTTACCTGGTTCTATTAAATGGTGTAGTAGTGTGTATGTCTTACCAACTCCTGAGGGGCCAACAATAAGTGTTAACTCTGGTTTATCCATATACTACTAATATTGTATTGATTGCAGGTCCTTATTAATAAGATTAACAAGTCCGTCACTTACCACAAAGATGTGACACATCACATTAGCTGCAGTCACCTTTTTAACAATCTCAAGAAGTATACCAGATTGTGTATTTACTATCCGCTTACCATTAGCTGTAACATTACCCTGATTACTTCTAAGATCGACAACAAGAGCGAATGAGTCCTTATAAAAGCCCTTTATCCCCATGTACTGGTCTGCAACCGGTGAACCAATACCAAACACTCTGCTAGCCTCCTCATAGAATCTCTCCTTGGTAATTCCCTGAGAGTAGACAGAGTTCGGTACTCCCTCAATGGTGACCTTTACATTCTCAATATTGGGATAAACATACTCCTCTGTGTCACCTCTTACTTTATTAGTGAATAGCAGAACTATGGACTTCATCGATTTCCTAGGTAGGTTAATACTTTCATTAGCAATAGTCTGATCCTTACCCCATTCTACTGTTTTCATTAAAGTTACATGATTGTATGATAGTGATCGACCAGCTGAGTATAAATTAATTATTTCACCGGCTAACTCTTCATTATCCACAGTCTCATACTCCAGTTCCAAGTTCTCCAGTTCATACCCAGCTACAGCCTCACCACCCTGCGCCTCCATGATATCAATAGCTTTGCTGAGTGTCAGTACATATTGGAATCTATTATTCATATAAAATGGCGCAAACAGCCCATGATCACTAATGATACGGTCTATTTGAACTCTTAGCTTATTCCCATATACTGAGAACATTAACCCATCAGACACTTTCCCAACATCACCTGATGTGGCTCCTGTGTCGTCACCAGACATAAGCTTTCTAAGGTTCTCACTACCAATTCCATACTCAACTCGTTGGTCCCTTTCTGACTTACTCAACCATAGGTCCTTATATACATTATACAATCCCTCACTTGAGCAGTCATATACTATCTCCCCAGCTAACTTTACCCTAAACCTTTCTATTATTGACTTCGATAGGTTATTCAAGAACCAACTCTTTGCATTCTTATTTTTAAAGTCAAACAGCAAGTGAAGTGACCCAGGAACTAAGCAAGTATCTGGCTTTAGCTTTGGAATATCTATATAAAGTTCTTCGCCTGGTGAGACCTTATTGGGGTTCATTGTTATAACATGCCTAGTCCTCACTCCTTTAACGCTAGACATTTTCATGCGTCGATAACCCGGCTGAAGTTCTGACTCTGTGTTGTTCATATATTATTACTACGTTTTATTATTTTCACTGCGTTGTATAGTGTGCTGTACACATTTGTGAAAAATTTTGTGCTAAACAAATACAGCTTGCCATCTGTGTTTACTCTACACGGCGGCGCTTATAATTATCATAAATAAACCACGCCACAGCTAGAGCTAATAGCCATAAGTTGTTGGCTAGAAAAGCGAGACCTTTTGCTCCATATTTTAACAGTGTACTTAGGATAGTGCCAATCGCTGATACTATTGGCCCCAAATAAGGACCAAGTCGGTCGGCAATCTTTTTAAACACGTTATAAACAGCTTTGGCTAATTTACCAACCGCCGAGGCTCCTTTGTATACTGCCGTGCGTCCACTGACTATAATACTAGTTATAATCCCGCCAATACTCAAGGCAACAGCGGATAGCCCAACTGTGAGCTCTTTGTTATTCTTAATCCATTCCTTAAACCTTTCATACCTGCTGATATCCTCTTCTTGTTGAGCACGAACCTCCTCTACTTGCTTTTGCTCTATTGTTCTATCCCTTGCATTTCGTAGCCCAATAACTCTTTCCTCTAATAGTAACAAATTTTCCATAGACGTACCTTGATCATCCCTTTGTTCAACTACTTCATTAATTGTGTCATTAAAGTGGTCTGCCTGGATCTGTAAGGACCCGTTGGGACCAATTCTTGATTCAGGGTCCATACTACTTGACGGGTTTAGCACACCCTCAAGCTCTCTGTTTTCCTGTGACGTTAGTTCTAGTATGTTTTGGTATTCCCTGTGTGTCTCAATTCTTTGAAACTCCTCTCCACCCCCGGGAGTCTCGGGGGTCTCCTGGACTTCCCCCGGAATTTTACTCACCATATCTCTGAACTGTTCCAACGCTAACTTAACGGACGGGTCTTTACTTTTATTAATGACTAAGTTTCCTTTGGAACTTGAAATGAAGATTGGGGCTGGTTCGCTTAGGTTACCGTCACTATCTATCGCCTTGAAAGATATAGACCCTCGGGGGTCATCTGTAGCATATGTTCGTCTGACTATGTCTCTCGACACAGTGTCCTTACCTAATACCTTTCCTCCTTTCATTTGTCTGAGCTTCTTATTTATTTGCCACACGCGCTTTATTTGGTCAGTCGCCGCATTTCTTTTATGTTCATCTATATCTAAAGTAATATCCCCAATTCTACCATCCCTTAATGCGGCCAAGCGTTTGCTCATGTCATCAACACCAGGGGTATATGCATCTATCGCTAAATTATAGTTTTCATCAGTCACATCTCCGTAGTCACCACCCGCTTTCTTTACGAACGTTACCTTTGGCGTACTTACCTTACCATTTATTATTACACCATCACCACCCCCGGGAGTAGGGTTCTCTATAAATGACGTACTTACCTCATCACTGGGGTCATCTACAAATAATGAACCTACTTTCGGGTCCCTAAGCAGTCGAAACTGATTCACTATCTTCATCCTATCAGATATTTCTTTTGGCTGCTTCCCTTGTGTTCTCTCTAAAAGATCATTTAGCACGTCGTATGCCTCATTCAACTGATCATAGCTCATATCGTCATATTTTGGATACTTTCCTAGCTCTCCCATTTCAATGTCTTCGAACTCTCCATCCATCTACTACTCAACGATATTACTTTCCGGAATCCAACTATTGTGTTTATTATCATAACCTAACCACTTTACCAGAATCATCTTCTTTCCTTTGAGTGTTCTCCTTTTTAGTATTTTCTCAACTTTAAATACACCACCGTCTCGCTTATTACTAACAGCTGATAATTCCTGCTCATAAAATTTACCAATAATTGGCTCACCGGAAAGATCAACAATCTCATAAACGTTCGGATCACCACGAATAACCTTCGCAATTTTAAACAATTCCTCCGTAAAGTTAGCCTCATAGCCTTTGGTAAAGGTGGACTTATAACTAGATACTCTAACAGTATCATCAACCTTAAACTTATTTAGTGGTAGGTCTCCATATATATGGCCATAAAGCGTTGTCCAAACTTGACCTTCGTTATTCAGATTAACATCTTCCGGCTTCATTAAAATGCTTGTATGCTTTGTACTATTATAATTATCCACTAGTTGCTGTAACACATCAATCCATTTGTAGGTGCCACTATTGTAGAAGTACTTCCACATAGCGGTCTTAAGTGTTCTGTTAAATCTCTCAACAATAGCAGCCTTCTTATCGGATAAAGTAGAGAAATACCTCACACCGCGCTTCTCTAACAATGACTTCACACCAACATTATAGAATTCCTTACCATCATCAAACTGAGCTAACTTAGGGTACCGGTCACCGAAGTGATCCTTAAACTCAGATAATACCTTATCCACTGCTTTAGTCATGTTACTAGTGTCCTTTCTGTAAACCGGAATGGCAAAGGCATATCTGCTAAGAATCTCTACGACTGTTAATATCCAGTAATATCCTTTGTTCTTACCCTTGTATTTACCCATATCAACAAGGTCCATCTGTATTTGCTCGCCAAGGTAGTCAGCGCGTGTTTGTCTAAACTTATGTCTTCTAACAACAGATTTATACCTTGTGTAGGTGTCTTGCAACTTTAACCACTCTTTTACTTGTTTCCTACTTACTTGTAAACCGTCCTCCAACGCTCTCTGATACAATCTTTCAACACCGGAATATCCTGTTTTAGGATTATAATAAAGGTCCCTTAATCCCTGCTCCAACTCTAGTTCCATAAGTATAGTTCTAGTAAGATATTTCCTATATCAACAGGATTATCATTCTGATCAGTGACATTGAATACTAATTGATTAATAACACCATTCCCTACACTAACCTTAGACTCGATGTCAACAAATGTTTGGACACTACCAAATAGGCGTTTATCGGTGGTCACCGGTAAGCTACAGATTCTTCTACTTTTCCTACCTGATTCATCTATATTATGCGCCGGATCCGCAATGTTACAACTAATCTTAATGTATTCCAATCCGTTGTTAATATTAACAGGATTATCACTGACGGTGGTTGTACCTCCTTTGAAGCTTCTGTTATCACTACTATAGCCCAGTAACGCAGCCAACCTTTTTGTTAGATTCACAACAATACCAGAGTGTGTCGTTATTCTACAATTTCCTGTCTGCTCAATAGCCTCCAATGTTGCAGGTTCACCCTCAAATAACGACTGTAAGCTCTTAAAGTTGTGATACCCAGCAGTCATTACTATAACCTTTCCATCAATAGACATTGCTGTGAAGGCAGAGGGGGAGTTTTTAAAACGCCAAAATATGGTCGCCTTCTTCACGAAGAGACTGACCGCGGACGGAGTGACAATTGACTCCAGAAGGTTCACAGTAGTTGTATCTCCTTGCAGTAGTACTGTTATTTTCAACATACATTTAGATGAGATAGGCTTCTATTATTATCCTACCTATATCCCTGGGTTGATCATCCTGATCTGTTACCACAACATGGAAGCTGCTGATTTCATTACCGGTATTAACCTTAACCTTGGACTCAATGTCATTGAACTCCTGTATTTGGCCAAAGACATTACCGTCCTTAGGAATTGGTAGATGCAACACAGTTGAGCACTCAATAGCAGTCCCGCTCAACTCCTTAGTTTTTGCCGTGTATGTTTTATTATCCAATGTGTCAAATATAACTGGTCTGCTTATATTGGAGATGTTATTAGCCTCATCTATTAATCGACCGGGGAAGTTGATTTTCAGGTATTCTAATCCGCGATTCATATTAAGCTTAAGGTGTGCTGTTCGGGTTGTATTGACATCCCATATTGTATTACCAGGTGTAAAGCCTAGAAGTTCAGCCAATTCAGAGTATAACTTCAATGTCTTGCTCTTGGTTGTGATTATACAGAAGCCATTCCCACTGTAGTACTTTACCTTAATGTCTGGATCATATGCATGAATTGCCTTAACTATGTCAGAGAAGGTGGCGTGACTAGCCTTAGTAGTAAATGTTTTATTGCCCACGTCAAACAGGTCTGTATTTTCAGGAAAATTCCAAAACTCCCAAAGTATTACAACCCTTTTTATTAGTAAATACTCATATCTGTCTAAGGATATTGGGACCCTTGGTGTGATAACAGCCTCGGGAGTTTGCACTACCAACGTAATTTTTCTCATTATAGTAGTATGGTGGATTATTCTCAATGGATAATTGATGCTAAACGCAAGATCGAGCTTGATTTTAAAACTAAGTATCCTTATGCTGATATGAGTAGGTTTCACTTTGAAACATGGGCCGCCACTGATGGGTCAGGTGATAGAGGTACTAATGTTTATTTTATAACGAAGGATTGGATATTAGTTGATATTAAAAAGAAGGAATTTACGGGTAACAAAGAGTACCAAAAGTATCTAACAATAAATAAGTACTATCACTGGCCTAAGTTGTGGCTACCCTCAGGCGGGGGTATATCCTTGACAACGCTCAATGATATGAGTGTTGGTGCTGTACTAAGTAACTTTGATGTATACGTTAACGATAGTGATAGATTTCAGAGTGACCTTAGTAAAATTGAGATTGCGGCGCCCAAGAAACTAATGCAGAGATTCGATATTAATACCGTCATTACCGAACCATATTACACCAGTATTTGTGCTATGTATGTAGCAACACATCTCTCAGGGATATCCATGGAGCATCTAAAGGTGGACACGGTAGTTGAAAGTCTTATTAGGTATCATATTTATTTTTGGATTAGAAGATTCCTAACAGCTCCAGGCGGTCTTAAAAGATACTCCAATCAATTGCAAGCGATTGACTGGAGTAAGGTGCTTCCTATTGTCACAAAGTGGTCTGGTAGAAAGTTCTACCAAGGGGTTCCTACAATTGGCACATTTAAGAAAGATCGTGGATGGAACAAAGTTAAAGATGTTACATACGCCATAAATAGCCGAGGACGACCAGTTGGAATATACTACAAGGAAAAGGTGGGTGAGTCGGTGGGAAACGCATCTGCAGACTATAAGTCATTTATACCAAAAACTGGAAGTACTGGACTAACAACACTTGGACAGAAGCTCCTACAGGAAAGCATAGAAAGCTACGTATATGCAGTCCTTGGATCTCAGGCAAGAACTAGATGGCCAATAGTTAACAATGGGGCAAAGAGTTCGCAAACACAAGATGTATTCCGTAAAATTGTTGAGGATACTGTAGTGCAAAGCGATACAACCGTTACTATTGAAAACATGAGGAGAGCAATAGCAGCTACGAATGTGGTGCTTAACACTGCCATTAGCCCAGGTATTATTCTAGTTCCAGGAAATATGATTATTTTACAGAAGCCAATTGCCGGCTATAATAACATTCTAACTATTGCAAAGAAGACTATGACCTTTGGAAAGAACGCTAATGTGAACCACTCCCAGACCACCCCGAGGCCCCATGGACTCCCGGGGGTGGACCACCCTAAGGACCTTCAGGACTCCCGGGGGTCCCGGGACACTACAGTGGAGCAGCCCACGGTGGTGGACCACCCCCGGGAGGAGGAAAGTCCGGGAGTCCCAGGGGTCCCGGGAGTGGAGCTATTGGTTATATCAGTTTTGTCGGTTATAACATTGTCGAGACTACTACTATAATGACATTGTACTATGGTTATGATGGCGGCAGTGAAATTGATAAGGTAATACCGAAGGGAATCATAGCAATGTGGAGTGGTACAACTATACCTTCATTATGGAGTCTGTGTGATGGGACCAATGGTACACCTAATTTAACGGACAGATTTATTATATCAAAGGGTCTCGCTGATATGGGCCAAACTGGTGGCAGCAAGGAAAAGACTCTGAGTGTAGCGAATATGCCCGCTCATTTCCATAAAATAGGCGGATTCTCAAACCTACCGAGTTTAACTCCCACAGCTGATATAGCAACAAAGGGGGCTCATAGTGAGTTTAACACAGGAACAAGTGAGGGTAATGAAAAGCGAATCACAACAGACACAGTTGGTCAGGGGCAACCAATTGATATTACCCCACCATATTACGCACTAGCCTTTATCATGAGAACTGGATGAAACTACTCCCGGAAGTATCACTTTATATTATGAATGACCAAGTGACCAAAAAAGAGAAGGATCCAAAACGCGTTGAGGCCGGTAAAAGGTTGGCTGAGCTCTCTAGGCAGGTACGTGAGAGGAAGAAAAAATTACTAGAGGACGCCGCCGCTGTGTGTGCCGGTGGTGACACATCTTGGTTTAACAGTGAAGCAACATTTATAGGTATAATTGGGATATTGGTTGCCTTAGGAAGCTTGTATTACACTAGACAAGCTGCAGTGAATCCGGGAGGACCGGAAAGACCGGAGCCGAAAGGACCAGAACCGGAAAGGCCTGAGCCGGTAAGACTAGACAAACTTTAAATATAATACAACAGTATGTCTGAGGAAAAAGATTTAATGAACCGGGTGTATAATTCAATTATGATAACATTTGGTGCAGTGGGTTTGAGTATGACTAGTAAGAAGATACTAAAGGAACCATTGTCAACTCCAGAGTCACTAATGGGAACCGCGAAGTTGGCAGTGGCTGTGTCTGGTACTAGCGCTTTGGCAGTTAAGTATCTGCAGGACAAAAAGTATCTACCATCAGACCCTTTTAAGTAATACCTCCGGGAGTGGGATAATGCAATCGGTGGTACAAACAACATTCGCAGCGATATCGTTTGCTGGTGCTGGTTATTTGTTTAAGTTTATTGATAAGAACGGGTATGAATCCGAGATGAGGAGACATAATAAAGCACTAGAGGACCTTGCCACAGCTAAGGAAAAGTTCTATGAACAGGAAGTACTGAGACGTAATAAAATACAAGAACTAAGGGATAAAATAAAGGATGCGAATGATGACATTGCACTTACTAATGACTCTTTAATATTATTGAATAAAATTCAGGCACAAAGTAAGCCGTTGCGCTCACCAAAGTTGAGTGACTACTACCATCCTAGTGATGAGATGAGTGAGTATCAGCTATTGGCCACTGCTGGGGTTGGTATAGGCACTGGGTATGCTATTTACCGGTATTTATTATAGTGTGTGGTAGTATATATGACACTACTAGCAGTAAGGGAGTTTACACACAAAACATTAGGCGTAACATTAAATCCGGTGATGAAAGGTGAACAGGTCTTATTTATGGGGTGCGAGGTGGCAAGGGCCTTAGGGTATAAGGATACGAACTCTGCTATAAAAAGACATGTTCCGGAAGAGTTTAAATGTCGAATCCCTTCCCCGGTGAATCACCGGGGGAAGACTGTCTACATAATGGAACCAGGAGTGTACTCACTTATATTCCGATCTAAGCTGGAGTCTGCTAAACAATTCCAACGATGGGTGTTCTCTGAGGTTCTTCCTAGTATTAGAAAGTATGGAGAGTATAAAATGTTTAATGATCCTAAGACATTCACATTTAGAATAGTTAATGAGTTTGACTTGCATGCTAAGGTGGTCTCTTATATAAGGCGATTCCACAGTAATGCATTAATTATAGCTGGTCTTGGTGAGCTTCAGGACACATCATCCAAAAGAATTAAGTCATATATTAAAGGTTACCAAAAGGGGCAACCTGATTTAATAATTGGGAATTCACATAAGTATTATAGCGGGTTGTGTATAGAACACCATTTAATAGAACCAGGTAAATTTGATTATGTGATCATATTATGTCCAACTATTTGGATTAATAAAACGTATGCGGAATGGAAACCAATTGACAAAGATGATGGGGTAATAGCGGTTGAGGTGAGTGGTGATAAACTTGATAGTATGCTTAAATACGTCATTAAAAACCTTTCTGGTAGTAGAGTAGCTGTTATAATTGATGACATCTCTAATGAAACCAAACAACATAGCAACTTTGGTACGCTTAGCTACTTAGCATATAGCGGTAGACACCATGGGATTAGCTTATTTATAGTATCCCAAAAGTTAAATAGCATAGCGACTGGGGTTAGGGATAACACTACGCGAATTATCTTCTTTAAGACGCATAATAAGCGCAGTGTGAAGGTCTTAACCGATGAGTTCTTTGGGGGAATATCAAATGATCGTGGGAAATCTTTGTTGTCTGGTCTTAACAACGCTAAGTACTTAGATATTGATTTAGTTAATGAAATATATAGCTTGGTGTAGTATATAATGCCTAGGAAGCGTAAGGTTGTTAGCGAAGATAGTGATAGTGATATAGAGGAGATACTAAAACCTGATAGGGGATAGTGAAGAAATAGATGCTAGAGGTGAGTTAATTAAGATGGCTGAAGACGGAGAATATAACAAAACTGTGGCATACCTCAAGAAGGCTAGTAGCAAAACAATAGAAAAACTATATAAGAAATGGGAAAAGGATAGAATGAAGAAGGCGAATGAGTATCTCACTGATTTAATTATATCAAAATTCTCTGATATCCTTGGCGGTCTTGAAGCTATAGAGTCATCTGATGAACTATCTAAAGAATTGAACGATAACACGTTACTAAAGGGTGATGTTCTTAAAGCGGTTGAGAAAATAAGTCCGTACATTCCATTGCTAGGATTAATGAGTGGGGGAGTTATAACAGCAAAGCATGTCTATAAGAAAAAATTTGACGGTTCCGCAGATTAGTCTGCGTAACTGGTACGCAAAAATACGCGAAAAGCATAACCATAGGAAATGGGGGTACTGGTCTACGCAATCATGGTTGCGTAAGTGATGACCATGACGCGTCCGGGAGATGGTCTCTGCAGACCCGTGGGTTTGCAGTAAAAGACTGTTTTCTGGAAAAGTGAGTTCATACCCCTATTTCTTATACTACTATCCTCTTGTTTCACACACATGTTTTTTATAAATAATTTAGGTATATAGTTTAATTTTTTTTGAGAACTATGAAAAATCACAAAGTTTGTCTTACCATTTTATTAGCTTTGCCATACATGAAACACTAATACATAAATAAATAAACTAACAGACAGACAACGGAAAGAGAAACTTAACAATTACAAAAAATGGCAGGGTTACCGCAACAGGAGTACCCAATTACTGCAGGCCCCGAAATTTGCACATGAATTTATTTGCACATAACCATTTATAAACCTTGTCTAGCTCAATATTCACCTGTTGTTCAAGAACAATTAAGTTATTATGTGAATAGAGCAAATTAGAGTCATCTGCGAATAAATGAAAATCAAGTAATTCAGAACAATTTGTAAAATCATTAACATATAACAAAAGAAACAATAAAGGTCCCAAGGGACTTTTTACTGTTACGTGATAATAGAGGTTGACCCAACTTCCTGGTTAGACTTGGTCAAATATAGAAAAGGTATATTTAACTGGGAAAATAATAGATAACCAAAATAATGAATATTTTAACCAAGAAATGTTTACCAGAATGTTGCAAGAATGAGTCAGTATGAATATATTCATCTCACAATATTAACATTTTTTGGTTTTCCAAACATGTTTTCATCCCTGAAAAATACTCAGAAAAAGAGGAATTTACAATGTTGTTAGAAAACAAACCATTATGGAATGTTAAATTTAAACCATACAATACCAACCTATACAGTTCAGACCATCCCAACAGATCTAGAAATCATGTATGCAGGTGTATCTGTATGAACCTCCATTATCAACCCACTTGGCGTTCAACGGACACGCGATACTGTCGTATATATTTATGTTTAGCTACATAGGGAAAAAGAACGATTGTTTTGTAATGTTAAAAATAAAATAATATTGAGAACAAAAGTGCAGAAACTTACAATAAAAACGGGTTTGAATATACTGACAAGAAACGACACGCAAAGACACGTAATCTTGCAGTAGGAGATGAAGTCCTGGTCACCCAGAAAAGAAAGAACAAGTACTCGACACAGTTTGGCAAGTATCCTATGAAAATAGTATAGATCAATGGTTCCCAAATCATATTAGTGGATAGTCATGTTAAACAACATTGGCGCAATTCGTCCCATGTCATGCAAGAAATACCTGAAGGAAAACCCCATTCCCTCGACGGACGATGAAGATTCAATAATGACAGATCCCACTCCACCAGACCAACCTGCATTCACAAACCCATCAACTACAAATCCTACAAGTAACGAAGCAAACGCTCAAGTCCAGATAGGAACTAACAACAACCAATTTCAGCCAGAAAGTATACGCAGATCGAATAGACAGAGAACTGCTCCAAAATGGCTTAGGATTTGATAAGTAAAGACAATTAGTTATAAACTTTAAGTAGTTCTTTGTAGTTACAATTGATATTTCAGAAAACATTTAAAGAAACGTTTCCGTTAAAAACATTTAGCTAAACAGGGGAGGGATGTTGTATTCTGCCCACATGACGTGGACAACCATGTGCATGCGCACGTGAACTAGAGGATTGCATCATTGTATTAGGATTCTTATTAGTTGTTGGTTCAAGGATAAAACAAATTTTATTTTCGTCACAACAGTGTGTTACTATGTTATAAGTTAACATGTAACTGAAAACAGTTAAAACTACTATTTATCACAACTTTTATCGGGAATAAAGTGAATAAGAGGTGTGAGTAAACATCATTTAATGTAATTGAGATCGAAATCATGAGTACGATGTCATATTCTGTTGACTGGATGAAAGACTTTGTATAAACTCCTTCATTCTCATGTAGTCATGCATGCAGTTGCTATATGTTGTTTAAAATGTGTTTTTTTGCTCAAATATAGAAAAGGTATTTTTAACTAGGAAAATAATAGATCACCAAAGTAATGTAATTTCTATTTTAACCAAGAAATGTTTATCAGAGTGTTCCAAGAATGAGTCAGTATGGATATATTATTATTCATCTCACAATATTAACATGTTTTGGCTTTCCAAACATGTTTTCATCCCTAAAAAATACTCAGAAAAGGAGGAATTTACAATGTTATTAGAAAACAAACCATTATGGAATGTTAAATTTAAACCATACAATATACCATAGAATACTGGGTTTGGTGGATAATCCAAGTGAGTAGATATATACACAATTTAAGACCTAACCAGGAACAGTTGCGAAAATAGCAACACTAGATCCTCTGGCAGGAATTGAACCCACGGCCCTGCGATTCCGGTGCAGCGCTCTAACCAACTGAGCTACAGAGGCTAGTTGCTGAGCTGTAACCGTAAGTTCTGTTTTTATAGGTTATCGGGTGTGCGGATTGTGATAAGGTAAACTTCAAAGATTTTTTTTTTATATATCTACTCACTTGGATTTTTTGTATATATCTACTCACTTGGATTATCCACCAAACCCAGTATTCTAGTTCAACCAAGTGAAGTGCAAAAAAATCTTTGAAGTTTACCTTATCACAACCCGCACACCCGATAACCTATATATACAGAACTTACGGTTACAGCTCAGCAACTAGCCTCTGTAGCTCAGTTGGTTAGAGCGCTGCACCGGAATCGCAGGGCCGTGGGTTCAATTCCTGCCAGAGGATCTAGTGTTGCTATTTTCGCAACTGTTCCTGGTTAGGTCTTAAATTGTGTATATATCTACTCACTTGGATTATCCACCAAACCCAGTATTCTAGTTCAACCAAGTGAAGTGCAAAAACATCTTTGAAATACACCAACCTATACAATTCAAACAATCCCAACAGAAACCATGCATATAGGTGCATCTGTTTAAACCTCCATTATTAACACACTTGGCGTTCAACGGGCACATGATACTGTCGCATTTATTTATGTTTAGAAAGGGAAATGAACGACTGTTTAGAATGTTAAAAATAAAATAATGGGGGAATAAAACTGCAGAAACTTACAATAAAAACGTATTTGAAACCATATTTGAAAATGTTTACGCGAGTTGTACTCTGGGTTCCAGAAGCTTAATTCACAATGTTTCCTGGCTAGAGTTCTCTGTGTAGTACAAAACGCAAGTTGTCAATGTAAGAAGTTACAGCATTTTCGTTGCTCGGGCCGCTTTCCATTAGCGCGGTCCGACTGATCAGCTTGAACAAGTTTATTTATTTATTTAGCTTTGCCAATTACAATTACAATTACACATATATTTACACCACTATCACACGCAAACAATACAGATAAATAAAACAAATGGCAGGGTATACGCAACAGCTTTTGCCTATTATAGCGGTCCTTTTGCACAAAAATGACATTATAACACGAATGAACATTAAATTAACTAAAAACAACAAGATTTTGAACAGGACAGTTGCGGCCGATTTATAGTACCCATATAGAGCATTTTTAAATTCATTAAAATCAGTTGATTTATTCGAGGGGTGTATCACACCAAAAAAGCTCGTACACCTCGAAAATAAATCCCTAAAAATCTCTAAAAATCCATATAAAATCCCTGAAAATTTCTAGAAAATCCCTAAAAAGTTCTTTAAATCCTAAAAAACTCAAAATAATCCACAAACCCTAAACCATCTCGCAAAAATTCCTCCTAAAATCCCTAAAATATCTCGAATTTATTGGTCATGTTTGATGGTAGAATGTTCCATAGTCTCGTCGATCTTGTCATATAAGACTTCTGAGTGAGCTGATCTAGTTACTTTCTCCGTCGGTTCTGAGGTACTGGCAGTGAGTCTTCATTCATATGTATCATCCCGTGAGTAGCTTTGAAGAAGAACAACATGTCAGAAATTCATGCCAATAACACAATGGGATCATATGTAACATTTCCAATCTCTTACTGTAGCCAGCATCACAGAAGAAGGACAAATCTAATATATATTTGGTTGCGCGTCGTTGAACCCTTTCCTCTAGCTTGATCAACTTGCTTGAACCTAAATTGTTAAACAGAGTACAAAACTTTGGGGTTTGAGCAGTGGCGTAGGAACCAAGGAGGCACAGAGGGCACGTGCACCCCAAGTTTTCTTCAACGTGCCCTTTTCTCCAGCTAAAACAATAGAAAAAGTGCCCTTTTCTAATAGAAGAGGTGCCCATAAGACAAAGTGCCCCCCAAACTTGAAGTTGCTTCCTACGCCTATGGGTTTGAGGCTGGTTTGGTCGAAAAAGTTGGACCAAATTAAGAGGAAGTCCATTTCGTTAAGATTTCCGAAAAACTTGGCCCAAATCTGATCCATGCTCTGACCATGTAAATGGAAGCGCGTTTGTAATCCTGTTTATTGAACATTGTAACATTTTTATATTAATTGTTATGGTTGACTATGTGTTATCTCTATATCTAACAAACCTTTTAAACTTTTGACGAAAAACGTTTGAACAGAGTAAACCTCGTGTGTTGGCGGTTTTAATCAAACTGTGGTTATGTTTGATAGTTTAAGCAGCCTGAAGATCATTAGTAAAGTTTAGTACTACAGCATACTGGATATATATTTTTAGTTTAACGTTTCCACTAAATTTTAGTCTGACTATAAAATATTGTAGGTTGTATGTAAGATATGTACAAAATATGTTTTATATTTTAATTTTATCACTGTATGGTTACCGGAAATTATTAGTACTTACCACATCCTGTAGGATGTAGGATAGTATATTGTACATTCTGTACAGCCTCAACGGTTTGATAAAGAGGCCAAGAGATGTAACTGGCAAACCCGAGTGCTGAGGATACATTCCTCCATTGTATCATGTGTAAGAAACAAGTATATTAAAGGTATTGAGTTTGTCATTGTGTTAGTCCAATACGATTCTCAATTATTTTATTATTTATGATGCTTTCAAATCAAATGTTGCTCAATTCCAAGTCGGGTTAATAAATCATCCAAATTTTCTGTTTTAAAAACGATATCTACACACATCCTAAATTCATCAGAAACTGTAACAGAAAAGGTTTTTGAATGGCATGTATTCTTTCTAGACAGAGAACTATACCACAGTTGGTTTTATGTTAGCTAATGATCAACGAGCCTGTTTGCCACTCTCTATTTCCTCAGCTCTGAGAGTGAGAGTCGCGCATATCGCATTACGCATGTTGGCCGCCATTTCTCTGGCCAGTCAATTGCTTTTTCTGGCCAATAAGCACGCTGAACTGGCTGATCCGCCATTTTCCTGGCCAGTAAACTGCATATTTTTGCATAAAAAACCGAGGAAACGTTGCACCGATGAGTGGCCCTTCTGTATATATCTTTCTTCTGTGCTATGTACCATACTCAATAGCATGCAAATTTTAAAGCCTTTTTGGATATTCAAATTAGAATATAAAAACGGTAGGCGTAGCTATGTTAGGTGTCAAACAGTTAACTTGCTTGTAGACGAGTTATTTTAGTAAAGTTTTTATTATTTCTATTGAGTTTTATTTAATTACACGAACTTGGGTGCGTAATAATATGCATTGAACGTACTACTTTTACTTGAAACCTCGGGTTGTACGGGATTTGACTAAAAGACTTAACTCTTTGCATACATGTAAAATATAACTGACATTCTGCGCTGTAAAAATAACCTATTCAAATTGGATGTCTCAGATGCACTTATTTGACCAATATTTTATCGAATAAAGCAACCAAAATTTATTATTATAACCAATTATTTTCCGGTTGTTTCGACCAAATAGTATTGGTGGTTTTTACGTCTACTCTTGCTGGTGGAAAATACCTTAAAACAAAGAAATATCAATAAATTATTTGCTCTGATAAACATCGGAACTTTGAAGTTGTCCACCAGATGCTTTGACGTCACATCAATTGATAAAAAAGAAATGCATCTGAGACAACCAGTTTAAATGGTTATTTTTACCAATCTGCTTTTACAGTGTGACTATTATCATAGATTGATTATCGATAAGACTAAGAACTGTTAAGAACTGGTAAGTCAAGAACACTTATATTTACTGTATAACCATGCAAACTAATCTGAATATTGTTCATTGCATTTCCATGGAAACTGCGTGATTCCTGGATGAATTCAAAGAAGTACTTCCAGTATTGTTGTTGGATGTCTTGCTGGGGATAATCTCGTGAAATTTCGAATCTGAAATGTGATGATGATGACGACCACTTGACGTATCTGACTTTCCTTTGCTCGAACATAATGACTTCCATTTTCTTCTTGTATCTTTTGACAGGACGCAATAAAAAATAAAAACCAACAGACCTTGAAGTGAGTTAAAGATACAAAATAGATACTGGAAGAACAATTTAGCATCTTTGATAGCAAGAACACCAAATAACCAGGTGAGACCCAGGACCACCAGGATAGCAATAGCGCGTCTTGCTTGGGTGATACCGCTTGTCTTGCGGTCTGCAGTCACTTTAGTTCCAGAGGTAAGGAGGGAACGTAAGATCAGGACAAATGCAATGAAGTTGATGAGAAGTACGAGTAAGACTGGGGCGAGGAAAGCCACTTGAAATGGAAGACCTTGAAGACGGCAACTAAATGAAAAAATTAAAGAAAATAAGATGAAGAAAGTTTATTCATATATTTCTACAAACTATGATTGGAGATTTCTCTTGTGACTATTGAGTAAAAACCTCATGTTTTAAAGATAATTTTAGCTCCTATCGGCAGATCCACCCTAAGTGATCAATTTTGGTCCACATTGAAGATCTCTGATTTTTAATGATTTAATCAGCCAACTTTAATGCAGTAAGATGCAACAAGGATTTCGATCGGCAAGAAGTATTGTAAAATTTTAGAGCTTTAGTATAGCTGCTTTACTTGTTTCATTCTTTTCAAGTAGAGTTCTTTATTGTTTAGAAATAATCAATATATAATTGGTGACAACGAAGCATGTGGAACAATGCACGTTTACTGTTGGATGTACCAATGGGTATAAGTTTTGTGGTGATATTTACCAATGGGTAGATTTTGTTTATATGTACTAATGGGTTAACGTTATGTTATAACCAGAAAGAAAGTTTTATGGTGTCTTTCAACCATTCACAACATAGACACGGATAAAAATAACCCTAAAAGTTTTAAAATGTCTTGCTCATATGTACGCACTATATTCATACTTTATCTTGTGAAAGTAGAACGATGAAAGAGTATATGTATGTTTTGGGAATATCTTCCGGGTTCCAAATTTTTCCTCAAGACTTTATTGGTAACTATAACCTAGAGCGGCAAACGTGAACCATGCAGGTGCTAGGAACCAGGTTGATCGTTAACTTACTAATTTTCGTCTCCAAATTCTTCAAATTCCAAGGCAACTGTCACAATAACGATAACTGCTGGTAATCCTAGAAAACAGAGAAACAAATTAAACTGGGAATATTTTATGGTATAGTTAATCTTCTCTCGATCTTCTCCAATGTAATTTCCTATTTTCATATCTGTTAAAATATTGCATGTAGGGGCGTTACTGGTGGGTGGGGAGGGGATTTTTGGGGTGAGGTACCCCCTCCCCATGAGTGTTTAATAATTGGAATTTTGTAGGGCAAATCTTGCCATATCGGGAAAAGATACGTTCAAGTCACGTTGGGTAAGAACAAAAACCCTCGAAGATCAGTTTCTAATTCTTTTTAACATACCCCATCCAACAATAAGACATTTGATCATAAAGTAAGAATGGTGTGTTGGCAGAATTTTGACAAAACAAAGATACATATTATATGCTTCTATAGCCATCCACATAAACACAGCTAATACAAAGTAATGTAAAGCTATTGCTGCAACACGACAGGAGGTGGTAGAGGACGTCTTGGATCTCTCAGCAGCCACAATGAACACAATTAATGTGAGAGATAAGGCCATGCAGAAGTTGAGTAAGATCTGGGTTGGAGCTTTCGTTCGTAACTCTCTAAATTGAAAGAAATAAAGATCATTACTAAAATTTTTATGAAAGTATATTTTCTTAATGGAATGATCACAGATATTACATGTCTTGTATTTATTGACACGTAGAACAAACCAAACATAATAATCTATTCATGTACATAATACTGATTAGTCTGTACCCTTAGGGGTCCAGCATCGGCCGCAGAATAGAATATAAAACCTTCACGTCGAGAAGTTTTTTTTGTCTTTCAGACTCAAATTCAACAAAGGCTTAAAATTAGCCTTTACTACTCAATATTTTTTGAAATGGATTAGAGCAAAGAGAAAAGAGTGAGAGGAAAGCTGTATTTTGTCGAACTGTTTGTGAATATTTGATTTTCAATAGTCACTTCTTGAGTTCTTGTCCAATTTTACTGAATGCATAAGTTTCATATTAATTTGCTAGTTCAGTTTCTTTTAAGCAACAGTTTTCGTCGTTTCTCTACTTTTCTCACAATTAAACCCTGATAAAGCTGCTTTAGATATTCCTAATAAACTGATAAAGATGGCTTGTGGACCAGGGGCGGATCTAGGGGTTGTCAAACTAGTCACGCGACTAAGATAAAAATTGCGCAGATATAAAAATACATAGTCCAGTTGTAATATTTCATGCAGCGGCAGCCGACAATGATATTCAAAAATACTCCAGTTATCAATTTCGTGCAGCGGCCGAGCCTGCAGTAAAAAGTCAAAATAGCGGTTATCTGCGTGAGTTTTGACTAATCTGAGGCGGATTCTAGCCATTTGATTGGTCCATTTGAATTTTGACTAAAGTCTGACTCATTTGGGCAATATTCGAGCTTTCTCATTGGCTCGATTTGTTTGACTAATTCGCTCCTTGGGGTATTCAGCAGCGCTCCTTGGGGTATTCAGCAGCGCTCCTTGGGGTATTTTATTTATTTTTTATTTATTTAACTTTACCTTGATAAAATATACAAGGCAGGATTGCCACAACAGCCGTAGCCAATTACTGTGGATCCCATATGCAAAATTTTATAATAACAAACACATTATATATATAACAATAAATATATTTCTTCGCGAGGTGTATCACTTCAAAAATCTCATCTTAATCTAACTTTAAGTTAAAATATCAAAATCTCAACAATCCTCAAAACTTTTATAAAGATCATAGAACTTCAAAATCCTACGAAATATGTTCAAAATTTAGAAGTCAAAATTTATCAGTTCAATCACTCGCTTACAAAGTGATATGCCTCGCGAATTTGTTCTAGTCTTAATAGAAGTACAGCAGCGCTAATGATGTGCACATGCAGGTGTGCAATTAATGTTCAATTTGCACGCTTCTTTAAAGCCATTTCAGTCCTTACTAAAACACATCGCCCAAAAGGCGCTACTGTGCCCCTAATAACAACAAGAAGGTTTAACTAATAGACTGCGAGCACAATTACACTTGACACAGACTGTCTTCCATGTTCGTGGGTCATCAGAGTCGAATGTTAGGGTCAAAGCAGAGTTGCAATATTGTTTCAGAAGAGTTTTGAAGGTGGCGAGAGATATGTCAGTTTGGGTTATTTCCTTTGGTAGCGCATTCCATGTCCGTGTTGATCATATTAGGTAGGATTTACCGTAAGTTGTTGTTCGGTATCGTCGCTCTTCAAAGGTAGTTCCAATTCTGTTACTGGAGGATCGGGTCACTCTTTGGGATGTCTTAGGTTTCGGTAGGATGGCGGTGTCCAAGACTCCAAGTATATATAATTATTGGTGGTTTTAAAGAGGAATATCAAGTCCAGATACTCATGCCAGTAAGTTAATGGTGTTAAATTAGATTGGATTAGTCTTTCCTTGTAAGAAACGTCGCAGATATATGGTAGGTGGAGAATATATTTAGTTGCTCGTCGCTGGATCCGTTCAATGTTCTCAATGAGATCTACAGTTTGAGGTGCCCAAACTTGCGTCGCGTAGCCAAGATGAGCCCGCACGATTGTCAAATAAATTGTTCGTCTTCTGTTGAGGGATGTTACGCTTTCCGTTGTTCTCTTTACGTAACCTAACATCTGGTTGGCTTTCGTACTCTGTGATAGCACTTGTTGTTTCCACGATAGGTCTGAGGAGATCCACACTCCAAGGTCTCGTTCTTGAGTACAGTGTTCAAGCTGCGTATTTCCAATGGAATACGAGGTCATAATTGGCTTTCTTTTACGCGAGATGGACTGTACTTTACATTTATTAGGATTAAACATGAGTTCAGAAGACGAGGACCAGTCGTTTAAATTCTTGAGATATTTTTGCAAAAGATCGTTGTCTTCTTCACTCGATATGCACTTGAACAGTTTGGTGTCATCAGCAAATGTCGCGATTGTAGACGAGGAGACTGTGTCGGGTAAATCATTGACGTACAGTAAGAAAAGGATTGGGCCAAGGATAGAACCTTGCGGTACTCCAGACTTCACCGGCGTTGACCGAGATATTGATGCTAACACTGTGACTTGTTGTCGACGTTGATGTAGATAAGACTTGAACCAAGAAAGCAGGCCACCATTAAATCCAAAACTACTGAGCTTATCGATCATTTTCTTATGGCACACCTTATCGAAGGCTTTAGACATATCAAGATAAACTACGTCAATCTGTTCTCCCTGATCTAGAAGTTTACCGATTGAATCTATTACTTGGATAAGTTGAGTTGTGCAGTATTCAGTATTTGAGTATTCAGCAGTCTTCAGTCAATACGAAATGAAAATAAAGTCTTTCTGATTGCTACTTGACCGCAAAGGTTCAAATTGGTTTGAGGATATCGAGTATAATGCACGCTTTGAATAGAAGATCTGTCCAATATACTATCAATGACACCGATATCAGTCTGTCGAGAGATTTTGGCGCAGATATTTTCAAGTGTACAGCGATAAGGTAATAAAAGAGATTCTATTTATATTGGTTTATAGTCTGATACTAATAATATTACTGAGTATTACTAAGTTCAAAGTGTGTCTATTTCACGCTGGTAAAAGCCGCATGGCTGAATTAGCATATATTTGCGGTTGGTCAAAAGGTCATTTATATTATTATATAGTCGTTATATTGGCATTTGTTGTAATATTTGTATCAGCCAAGGTATTGCGGATGTATTTTTATCGACCGAACCAAATATTAATACTACACAAATTGTTATGTCGAAATTTTGAGTCTTTGACCGCATGGTTTGGTGCTACGCTGTTTGTAATACGATATCTATAAACATAATATATGGCAAATTGTGTTTCCTATGCATGCTGAAACACTCATTTTATTGCCTAGCTAAAAACAATAGCGCCCCCCCTCCCCACCGAAAAAATATGCTCCCCCTGGGGTAGTGGAACCAAAATGTTTCCTAGATCCGCCCCTGTTGTGGACCACTCTCAGTACCATTTACACTATTGTATAATGAGTCTATATCTAATGGAATTGTGCCAAAGGTACTTAAAATCTCCAAAGTTATTCCAATTTATAAAAGCGGAATAATGACTGAATCAATTAATTATAGACCTATTTCAATCCTATCACCTTTCAGTAAAGTTTTTGAACGCTTAATTTATGATCAACTAATGTCCTATATAAACAAACAAAATATTTTATTTCAATTTCAGTTTGGTTTTAGAAAGGGCCATTCAACTGAACAGGCTATCCTTGAAACTAATGATTATCTAAAAACAGCTATAGATAATAAACTTTATACTTGTGGTATCTTTCTGGATTTCTCAAAAGCCTTTGATACTGTTAATCATAAAATTTTATTGAGAAAGCTTGAGAAATATGGAATACGAGGCCTACCTCTTGAATGGTTTAACAGTTAAGTGATAGAGCTCAGTTTGTTCAGATAGGTAATGCCAAACCAGAAACATTAACAATGAAATGTGGCGTACCACAGGGATCAACCCTTGGTCCACTGCTTTTTCTTATCTATATAAATGATCTCCCAAACTCGTCTGATTTACTTCAATTTAGAATATTTGCAGACGATACAAATATGTTCTACTCTTCCAAAGCTCTAAATACTCTACAAAATACAGTTAACGATGAACTAAAAAAAGTTTACCAGTACTGCTCATCAAATAAACTTTCGATAAATTTTAAAAAAACAAACCACATGTTAATAACTTCAATACCTAGAAAACACGCTAAAATAGATACTACAAATATTAATTGCAAAAACTGTATAAAATATTTAGGAGTCTACATTGATCAGCACCTTCAATGGAAAACTCAGATTTCATACGTTAAAAATAAAATATCAAAAAATATCGGAATATTATATCGACTGCGACGCTATCTTAAACTTCCAATGCTAAGTAACCTGTATTATTCTCTAATTTATCCATACTTGATCTATGGCTTAATGAGCTGGGGGGGCTACTTACAAAACTAATCTTAATCAATTATCATCAAAACTTAACAAATGTATCAGATGTATTTTCTTTGCAAGTTTACGAGAGGATCTTGGTCCATATTACAAATTACTTGGGATTCTGAAGTTGGAAAATTTAGTTAAACTAAAAATCGGAACATTCTTTCGTAGAATAAAGAACAAAGATAGTGATATACCAGACCTATTTTCAGATTTGCTTAACCCTGTATCTATATAATGTGCATTCACATTTCACAAGATATGCATCTCAAGATAATTATTATAGACCTAAGGTTAGAACCAATTACGGTAAGTTTTCATTTAAATTTTGCGCTTCCCAGTTATGGGAATGCATACCTCTGTCTATGAAAATACTACCTTCTAACATCTTCAAAAGTCAATGGTCAAGTATAACTAGTATTAAACTATAATTTTTATTAATTCAAAATAAATCAGTGTTACTGTTTAATAGTCGAATTACTCTAATAATTATTATTACTTATTTCTGAAGTATCTTGTGCCCAGGTGCTTTTTAGTACCTGGGTGCAAGATCCAATTTATATAATTATGTATAATAGCCATGTCGGCTTATATTATTCTAACATTGCGGCAATCATCTCGAAAGTTTTTGCTCCTCTGGTTGTCGTTCACAAACTTACTAACCTCTAACTAGATATTCTAAATGGCTATATATATACTTTAATTACTTTATACTTGTAAATATTTTTGTTTTCGTAAACAGTGATCAATAAATTGAATTGAATTGAATTGAATTTTTTCAATTGTTAGTTTCACATTCGTAAGGGGCATTATTTAAAAGAAGCAAAAAGAGCAAAACATTAAAACAAAACTTACTTAAACAATAAAATAGTAATGATGGTTAAAATCAATCCACCCAATGATATAGCACAACCAATATAACTTATTATACTCAGTGCTTTTTCATGATCATCATCAATACGATCTTTGATATACACATCCTAAAATACGACAAAAATACTTTGAATGGATTATCCCTATGTATTGTGAACAATAACAAATCCCGCATTAAAATTAATCTTCTCTAAAATTAATACCATGGTTTATCCAATCCTCTTGTGGTACAACACGTATTACGTAATTCCACTTACTGTTAAAATTGCAAAATTTGTAAGATGAGAACAATGACAAGTAATAATTCCATCTTTTATTCCTCGGTAAGTACAACCAGCTTGTGACCAGTCTCCGACACCATTCTTTAACGCGAAATCCCAAAATACACAAGCAGTTTTCTCGTGTATTCCATCTTTTAACGGTCGATATGTTGTTACAATTGGATCTTGCAAATTAGTTAATTTTTGTCCTTTAATAGATCCAGATATCACCCAACTATTCAACTTATTAACGGTTTCTCCACCAGTCGTTTCTTTAACTTGAGATTGAAATAATGGCGGCTTCCGGTGGACGACAAAAGATATTCGTTGGTTTTGAGCTTTACTGTCAATGTTTAAATTTTCAAACAATGATTTTGGCATTGTTAACGAAATTTGAGAAATCATGGATTGAACGCTAAAATCATTATTGTAAACTGTAAAATTATTGTCTTCGTTTCTCGTTGTATCAATTAGTGATTCAGCTCCAGCACCCTGGAATCTACTTTGGTTCACGTCTCGTGAATATACAGCGATGCTTTGTTCATTTTGTCGTACATTTCCTCCAGGATTTATGAAAACATTCTCTAGATAGTCTTCCACCACTGACAAAACTCTGAAATAAAATATACATCAATAAGGTTTCGAAAAATGTATTTTACACTTAAAAGTTAAACTCGGTGGATAATATAATTAATTGTTTTATTGTATGAGAAAAAAACACACAAGCTGAAATAGATTGGGAATGAATGAATGGAAACCAAAAGAAGCGAAGAAGGAAAGAGGAAAGCCGGTGTAAAGAAAAAATGGAGTGGAATTGAAATGACGGTATATGTATTGATAAAAAAACAATCGCAATGGATAGGTATAACTGGAGGAAATGCGTTGCTTTATGTTCGGCAAAGAACCGAAAAAACTACCATGACTACCATCCGGACAAAACCATATACCATGCAATTATTATTACACCTGAAACGTTCTTTGTTTCACATGAGGACAACTAGGACGAGATAATTTCTTTTGTTTCGTTCAATCTATCTTAACACCTTCAAAACTCAACCATTAGTATAAGTCTATCTTACGTCTGTTGGTATATACCTTGTTGACGAATTATCAGCTCTCTGACTTTGAAAAAGGGTGACAGGATCGACATTTAAGAAGTTGTCAACGGCCTTAATAATGTTCGTACCAGTCTAAAGAAAAGATGAATATTAAGTTTTTATATATTATATTGTATTGTATGCTCAGGACCTCACGGTTGAATTCATAGGTAGGTAGGCAGGCAGGCAGGCAAATATCAGGATCTGACCTATTAAACAGGTTTGACATGCTCCTTATATATATATTATCATATAAATTATCCCACTGATTGGATAATTCATCTGATTGCGTTGCTGTACATTCCATGACAACATGGAATCCAATATCACACAGTGCTTTCGTGCATAGACTGCAAATATAAAACTCACCCCGATCTTCCGTCGCTGATACAATGGACTTAGGAATATTTCCGCACATCAGGTTAACCATATTAGTCATAATTATACGGTCAAATGGATAGTGTTTCAGAACCTCCCAGTGGATAAGTGGTTTGAGCTCATGATGTATTTGAGCATAATGTACAAGGTTGGGTTTATATGCCATCGTCGTCCTCATGACATATTCCTCATATTCATATATTTTCCTCAATACCAGTTTTCTCCAAACTTCTTTAGAAGGAATCACCCCCCGTCTTTTAAGTATTTTTCAAGAAAATCGCTTAAACCATATTTTTCTAAAATTCTTATTACATCAGGTATCAATCAATCAATCAATCTGATAAAAAATTATTCGAGCCGAACAATATGAATATAATGCTTGCAAATAGCAAGGGTAGTAGCTACAATTTTGAAGTATATAGCCAGCAGTTTTTGACTACTTTTTTAAAACGTATAGTTGTAGTTTGCTAATACTCATTGCAATTAACTAGCCAGAGATTAGTAAATTAAAAATGTGGTAGCAGGATAGCGAAGTAGTGAATAGTTCGCTACATTTTTGAAACAGTACTCAACTGCTTCTTCGAAGCAAACTTCCAAGGACTGATATAGGTTTAAGGTAAATTCGTGATTGAATCACCATAGTATTGATAGAAAAACTGAATCTATGACGATTACTTCGTTTTTCAATTATATTGTTTCAAATGTTTACCTCATTCAAAGCGTTTGTTTGTCCAACGATAGTTTCAAGAATTAACACGGTCAAGGAGACATCGTTTTGTTCAAAATTCTTGGGATTATCTGTTAAATTCACCAGACGGATACTTGCATTGACTGTCGATGTTCTATCTTTTTGTATATCCTGAAACAACATTAGAAATATGGACTTTTCATTTCTTTAATCTATACCAATAAGACCACGGGACTGCAATCTCCTACTTAGTAGTGGTGGTGGTGGTGGTGGTGGTGGTGGTGGCGGCGGTGGTGGTGGTGGTGGTGGTGGTGGCGGCGGCGGTGGTGGCGGTGGTGGCGGTGGCGGCGGTGGTGGCGGTGGTGGCGGTGGTGGCGGTGGTGGCGGTGGTGGTGGTGGTGGTGGTGGTGGTGGTGGTAGTGGTAGTAGTAATACAAATATAGCATACTTAAATTATTACAATTATATTACAAAAATATTTTAGTCTACTACTATAATCAAAATATTAGAATGCTAGCAATAAGAATTTTAAAACTTATTTAATGAAAATGCCTTAATATGTTTTTAAAGATTGAAAGGTTTGTCCTTTGATTATCAATGGACAATGATATAGTTCCAGAGATTAATTGACTAGGAAGGATCGTTGTCCTGTAACTGATCTACAGAAAGGAGTCTTCATCTTACCAGATGAGAAATATCTGGTGTGATAACCATGTCTTTGCTCACACATATGAAGAAGTTTAGAACACAAGATGGTGCCAGGTTATTCACACACTTATATAAGTCATTATTGCGTATTGATAACAACACATCAGCAACAGGAAGCCATTTCAATGCTTTCAAAGTTGGAGTCATGCGATTAAATTTATTTTTCTTATTCACGATTCTGGCGGCGAAATTCTGTACTTGCTGTAACTTTGTAAGTATAATTGACTGAAAACAAGTGAATTGAGAACAGCTTCGATATGTTATTTGTTGAGTAAATGCCTAATTCAAAAAATCTAGCATTAGGAATAATTGCAGCATTTTACGACGTTGTTTATATGCTCGTCATAGGTAAGTCAGTAGTAATACAGGGGCCAATCGATCCGGGTTTTGGGGGGCGCAAGGGGGCGCATCATCATTAACATTTGAGGGGCGCATCATCGTTAGCATATGAGAGCTAGCACATTAATATGCAACTTGGTCCTACTCCTTTGAGATATTTCAACCTGGATAACGAAGAAATGTATTTTCTTACGGTATGCAAACAAATTTGCATTATAGGACATCACGCATTTGTAATTTCAAAAGGCTAGATTTCATTGGTTAATGCTAGATAGATAAATCCTCGTTTGAAAGCACACGGGCACTCTCTCAATACACCAACAATGTATAGGATCTCCAGATAAACAAGCTAAATGAGTGAAGAAAACGACATAGCTGAAGCTGGTCCTTCAACGGCCGAGGAAACAGCTGGGGAAGTACAGAATACGGCGTTAGTGACCCAAGTATTTTCGATGTTTAAAGGATATTTATCATCGCAACTCGAAGAGAAAGGCAAACAATTTCAGACTAAAGCATCTATAGAGAAACAAGCAACAGAATTCAAATTCAAAGGCAACAGGAAGCAATTCGAGTTCAACGCCCAAGTGGACGAAATCATTAGCCGTATCGCCGACAATGCCGACGACCCTCAGAAAGTTCGAGAGTTAGCAACAAAAGCGAATAACACAATAAAGAGAAGGCAAAAGCTGATCAAGATTGCTGACAAGAATAAGGATGGATAGCTAGTGGTAGAAGAGTACGAATCGGATGATCTGGCTTCTGATACCGACGACGAGAAGCGAATTAAGAAACCCAAATCAGCTGCTGAGAAGCGCCGTAAAGATAATCCCAAAAGTAACGTCAATGATGCAAAGAAATTCAAGACAGGCGACAATCAGCTTTTTCGCGGTGAGTGTACGTAATGGTACCCGCGTTATTCTTTGTGATATCTCAATTAGGGTGGTGTGATGAGCATTACCCATGTTATCCGATGTGTACGTGTGCTGATTTGTAGTATATAGGAAGTAAATAATTTACGTTCGTTTGAGCGTAGTGAATTAGAACGTAAATGTATTTTCTTACGGTATGCAAACAAATTTGCATTATAGGACATCACGCATTTGTAATTTCAAAAGGCTAGATTTCATTGGTTAATGCTAGATAGATAAATCCTCGTTTGAAAGCACACGGGCACTCTCTCAATACACCAACAATGCCCACCCACAGACCCACCCGAGTTTCGAAACGCGAAATTGTCCGATACTGTATATATTTTTATTATTATTAGGCCGTGCAGAATTTGGTCAAGAAAAACGATGTTATAGATGCCAACGTCTTGGGCATTGGGCAAGAAATTGCAGAGCATCGTGGCCAGTCAGTTATCGGTCTAACAGAAGTGGCTTCACATTTGCCAATCCCACACATGATAACAGATCAGGAGGAGCAGGTTCAGTTGGAAGCACAAACGGACGATCCAGCTTATAGTGACAACCCCAAAGAGTGGATTTATCAGGTATCAGAAAATAAATATGAGTGTGAATTAGAAACAGTTGTAGCCCCTTCAGTAAAGGGTAGGTTAAAAAGACATGTTACGTTTTGGGAAAATATTGGCGCGTCAGATTTCGTTCTCTCGGTTATTCAAGAAGGGTACAAAATACCATTCATAGAAATTCCACCAGGTGTTTGTTTACGAAACAATAAGTCAGCTTTACGACATGAAGATTTTGTACAGAAAGCGATTTTAGAATTACTACAATCCAACAGGATAATTAAAACAAAAGCCATGCCGCAAGTCGTTAATCCATTGTCTGTGTCAGTTCAACCATCTGGAAAATTACGACTTATTCTGGATTTAAGGCATGTGAACAATTACGTACGAAAACAAAACATTAAATATGAAGATTGGAAAACTGCATTGACTTATTTTCAGAAAGAAAGCTATATGATTTCTTTCGACCTGAAAAGTGGGTATCATCATATCGATATTCATCCTGTTTCCCAAACATTCCTAGGGTTTGCTTGGAAGAGCCCTGAAGATAAAACATTTACATATTACCAGTTTACTGTCTTACCATTTGGTTTATCAACTGCACCTTTCGTATTTACAAAATGTATGAAACCGTTAGAAAAGTATTGGAGAAGCCAGGGTACGAATGTAGCTTTATGCCTGGACGACGGGTGGTTAACAGAAGGCAATTACGATGACTGCTTGAATTTATCGACAAAAATTAGAGCAGATATTAATCATGCTGGTTTAGTTGCAAACGAAGAAAAATCTATCTGGCAACCGTGCCAAGAAATAGTTTGGCTTGGCCTGATCTGGAATTCTTTAAGTGGCATAATTTCTATCACCGCACGCCGGGTAGCAAGCATTTTTCAAACCATCCAGTTTTTGAAATCGCAAAAATTTTACATATCCGCCAGAGAACTCGCTTCGTTTACAGGAAAGATTATTTCCACTAGTGCAGTTACACGAAACGTATGTCAAATAATGATTCGACATTGCAGCATGTCAGTAGCCGCAGCTAGCGGTTGGGATTTGAAGTTTAGTATGGATGATTACTGCATAAGAGAAATTGAGTTTTGGGAAAGCAATTAAAACAATTGAATTCAAGGGAACTGGTTCAGGCTAGAACTCAGTCACATTACGTTGTTTATTCAGACGCAAGCGCGTCGGGTTGTGGAGCACATATGTCGTTAAATGGTGAACAAATTTGCCATAAGCATTGGACAAATGAAGAAAGTCAACGTAGCTCCACTTGGAGAGAACTTTCAGCAATCGAATATGCCTTGGCATCGTTTATTCCATTATTAAATCACGCTTACGTCAAGTGGTTTTCAGATAGCCAGACAGCATGTAGCATTGCTCGAGTCGGTAGCATGAGAAAAGATTTACACAACATAGCAATTAGAATTTACAAGCTCTGTCTAGATCATAAAATTGAATTTGAAATCGAGTGGATTCCACGTACTGAGATACAAAGAGCCGATTACATAAGTAGGCTCATTGATATAGACGATTGGCAGATTACGAAAGAGTGTTTCGATCAAGTGGAGGAAGTATGGGGCCCTCACACGATAGATTGTTTTGCGAATTACTACAATACAAAAATCCCAAGGTTCTTTTCGTGGCATTGGAATCCGGGTTGCACAGGAGTGGATTTTTTCGTCCAAAATATAATAGGAGAGAACTGCCTTGTAGTTCCACCAATTTGCCTTATCGCCAGAGCTTTGCACTATCTACAAAATCAAGAGGCGAAAGCAACAGTTATTGTTCCGTTTTGGCCTTCGTCATATTTCTGGCCAGTCATATCGAGACATTTAGCTAATTTCATAGTCGACTATAAAGTCCTTAGTGGCAGAGAAGTATTAACACACGGGAAAAATACCAATTCATTGCTCGGATCGGAACGCTTTTACGGAGAAATTTTAGCCCTTAGAATGGTTTTTTCTCACAAATAAAATCGTGCTAAACGATTAAGTTATGGACGGCGCTGGCCGATGTAATATGTTTTAAGGGCGCTGGCTCTGTTCCAATTAATTAATGGCGCTGGCCTGATTAAAGTGTGTAATAATGTTAAAATGCGTATAATATTAATAGGCACTGGCCTAAATGAATTGCAATATAAATTTGTTTTATGACGTTGGTCGCTGCAATATGTATCAAGACTTTATTTTCTATGGCATTTGTTTGCATTAATTGTTTTATGATATTGTTTCATTTGTTTGTCTCAATTAGATGTTAAACGAGTGTGCAGAGTGGAAAAATGTTCCCAGGAATGTGAAACCTGAAACCAAGGTTTTTGTAGATTTTCTCATAAAATCAAGAGCGGATTCTACTTCCAGAAAATATCTACAAGAAATTCGTAAGTTTCTAAAGTGGAATGTAACGGCTTTTGGTAGGATAATTATACCAATACCTGTATCAACGGCAGCTATTTACCTGTATAAAAGACACGATGAATCGAAATCTTATGCAAATGTTGTCGCTGCTCATGCAGCATTGAAGTGGCTGCATACATTTGTACCATATCAAATTGAAAATCCTCTGGATACTCCCATCTGTCGGAATATCCTAGAAACTGCTAAAAGATCGAAATTGCAGCCTATAAATAAGAAAGAACCAATAACAGCCGAAATCATACAAAAGATTATAGAAAAACACGCACTTCCACACGCCAGCCTGAAAGACCTGAGAATAGCTTGTATATGCAGTATTGGCTTTAGCGGATTTTTTCGATATAGCGAATTGGCGAATATAATGACCAGTCACATTCATTATGAACACGATCATGTGCGCATACTTGTACCCACCGCTAAAAACGATGTATATAGGGAAGGAAATTACGTATACATAAAGAAATTGGGCAATAAGTACTGTCCAGTTGACGTTTTACAACGATATATCGAGGCTGCGAGTGCCAGTTCTGAACCGAACTTACCTATTTTTAGACCTTTGAGATTTTTTAGGTCTTCCGATATGTTCAAACTATATGGCACAAGACTTTCTTACACAAGATGCTGTTAAATATTTAAAGAATGTTTACAAGGATGTGGATACGACGAGAAGAAATATGGTCTACATAGTTTGAGATCGGGCGGAGCCACCGCAGCAGCTAATAATGGGTGTGTTGCAGAACGACTTCTAAAACTACACGGGCGGTGGAAAACCGATATCGCAAAGGACATGTATGTTCACGAAAGTGTTAAGAACAGACTGCGAGTTACCGAAAGTCTCGGGCTTTAGATACATTACTAGATAATTTATTTGCGTTGTGATACACTTGTTAAGTATAATAATGATATTAATCGAAGTATGTAAAAAATATTTAAAAAACTGAAATAAATCCTATCTGGTTGGTGTGATGAGCATTACCCATGTTATCCGATGTGTACGTGTGCTGATTTGTAGTATATAGGAAGTAAATAATTTACGTTCGTTTGAGCGTAGTGAATTAGAACGTAAGTGAACCGCCAGCTTTGTTCGTTGGCTATTGAAGACATGTTTGATTCTTGGTCTCGCCGGAGACCCAACAGCAAATGCTTGCCAAATGTAATGATTGGCGAGACGAGGTCGAAACAGCAGGAAAACCAGGGCTTTACTGTGATGAATATCTACGATATATATGAGTTGATGCGTCATATTCGAAGAATACATACTGGTTTCGTGTGAAGAGTGTGGGAAATCCTTTTCGACGTACGAGGGATAAGCTCAACCGCCACCAAAAGAGCCACAATAAGAAAAGAGTTTACGAGTGCCCGAGATGCCACATGAAATTTAGTCAAAAGGTATGTAATTATAAGAGTTATTGCATTTATTATAGTATTTTTAACTATATAAAGCGTCTTTTTTTTAAGGATAACTTTTAAGGATCAGCGCGATATCTACCAAATTGGGGCTGGAAAACGTAAGCGTACGAGCACAACTACAAAAGCAAAGCAAGCAAGAATTGTTGAACGAGGGGCATCTACCTCCACAGCTGTAAACAAAGGTATGAGTTATTTAGTCTCAAAATATGTTTTGCCCTATTGTTAAACTCTTCCTGGATACGTTAAAAATTTATTTGACTGCTACTTTTTATGTTTAATTGAACAGCGCGATTTCAAATATAGTAATCTATCTTAAAATTCGCATATACAAGTTTGTGCAATAAAAGTAAAATGTGATCAATGGTGTGAGTCAGTTAATGACTTTTGCTATTCAATTCAATATTCAAATTACATGTCGTTAAGTTATCCAAAGTTTGTAAACAGTGAAAAATTGTTTTTTCTTTTTGAAGGAGCCTCAACATCCATCGCTCAACCTTTTCTCCAAAATCCAGTAATTCCACCGGCTGATCTCCCACCTCCACTACATCGAGAATATTGGCGAGCGATTCGAAGTCGACAGAGTCAAAACAACAAAGTACAAGATTGGTACAATTATCGGCTCGATTCGCTGGATACTTCGCAACGCAACCTGTGCGTTATGTGGATAATATATTTATGACCAAACGGCATTCAAGCTCAACTTATCCTTCGGTTTTGTATTGTACAGCAATGAAACAGGACAGACTCAATATCATCACTCTTCAATTATCAATAATCGTGTGTTCAAGGCGCCGTTCCAAATACAGATTTAGACCAAGTTCGTGAAGCGTTGGGAAACCTGGATATCTTTGCCGAATGGGCTCGACAGCTGTGTGCTAACTCGAAATGGGTCGTTGCAGATATCACAAACGATGTTACCCTCGAGGAACTCCCGACAGCATTTTAGGCGTTTTCTGAGGCGAATTTGTACAGAATTGTGTGGAAATTGCTTTATTAACAGGAATAATTAGAAAAAATGCACAGCATAAGCTGTGCATTTACACGCAAAACGTTTCTTACGAAAAATCCCCTTACTTGCCCTTGGGGTATGGCAACAACATATCAAAGCTCCCGCATTCCCGAATCAAATTCTGTTCTATGTTTCTTCTTTTAAACCAAACTTAAAAGGTTTTATCTTTTGGCGATAATTTTTTTAAATATAATCTCCTATTTCGCAGTATCTCCTTACTCGAAGTATCTGTGTTGTTACAATATAAAAAATATGTTTGATTCAAAAAATTTATTGAATAAATTCAAAACGGCCGTTCGCGTTGAAATGATTCCATGCCCAGCCTCTAAAGAAAATATCTACTAAGTTATAGCTGGTGTCTGGTAGCAAGAGTATCCAAATATATGCCAAATATTTTCTATTTAATTCCTTCCATTTTGATTGTCATCGAGTTCACAAACACTGTCTTTGTGGGAGTTTGTGACTTGTTGCGATAAATATATTAATCGCGCTAGGGTGGTGCAATACCGATCACGGACTGACAAGATCACAGCTATTTTTAAAATCGGAATGCAAATACGAAATCTCACGAGCGCCGAACTTCATCCGAACGGTGGCTTTGGGATTTCATGACGTCAACATGGATAGGCTACTCGTAGTACACATATCGGGAAAATGGCCAAGAATGCTTGCTGTTAAAAATCTATGCGCCCGCATTACTTACCTGCTGAGGACTCTCCAGTACTCCATTGTTTGCTTTATTATTTTGATTATTTTGCACTTGTTTACAGAGATAAACAGTAGTTGGGCCCTCTGTGGTCTTGAGTCAAAGACGAAGCGTTAGAAATTACATAAATATTATAAAATTTCGTTTTGTAATGGCTGCACGTTATGCTGGGCATTAGTTTTTCATTTACATATAGTATACTTGTACACTAACTGAAACAAGTGTGCTAGTTCCTCACATACCTGGTAGAGAATAGACAAAGCGTCTGTGATTTCTGAATCATTGTAAAGTCGGTATTTACATCGTGAAGTGTCAGGTTCAAGCCAATACGGACTTTGGCAAACATCATTGCATCGGCAGTATCGCCGCGCTCCAATGGAAGTTTCAAAAGTTTCTACATTATCGCCATTGTCACTGAGTGAAAAACGGTTGTTTCCACCATAAGGACAGTCTATAAAAATCTCGTTGTTACCCGCAGTTACGCTCCAAAAGAATATTCCCTGTGTAACATTTTCACCAGTTGTTTCTTCTGGACATGCTCCTGTTTATGGAAATACAAAAGAAAAGACGAAATTGATTAATTGCGACAGTTGGAATGTTGTTTGATATACAGGGTTAATATTATTTTTGACAATTTCATATTCTCTAGATAAACCAAATTAATGATTCCATTCATGAGAATATTTGTATTCGGCAAGCCTTTAAATCTAGTCTAAGATTATGTTTCTTAAATTACACTAGACAGATTATCAAACTCGTCATTTTTTTGTTACACAAAAAATTATCTTGACAAGATTATTTGATCTTGCACAAGAAACAAGATAATCTTTCTTATTTTAAGGGAAAAACAAGCAATAAAACAAGCATCGTTTTCTTCATAAAGTAATTTAGCCCAACTCTTCAATAGTGTAATAACACTCGTTAATAAGTTCTTCCAAGCGTTTTATGACATTTTCTTCACTGATTATGTAAAATTAAGCACATGTCTGTAACATAACAATGCAATACAATACAATTCACACCTCTACATGCCGTTTGATTCCCTGCAGTAATCGTAACACCATACTCACAAATACAGTCATACGATCCTGGTCTGTTTACGCATTTTGAAAAAGATGTTTTACAAGGTGAACTATCGCATTCATTTACATCTGAAATGAAAAATTTCACAAGACAACATTTTCATACCTATGCATAAAAATGAATGGCTATAAGGCAAAAAAACACAATTAAATTGATACGACTACAATCCATATGATGATTATATGTTGGGACGTGAACAAACGGTTGAGCAATCCGACCAGATGGTGCCATTGGATATTTGTTTCATTATACTAATGAACGTCTTTACCATGCATGAACAAGTTGCATTAACATGAACACGAAGATGAAAAAGATAGAACGTAACAAACACCAAAGCAGAGTTTCCAGACCATATTTTAATTGGCTATGCAAGGTTAGAGCGTGAGTTTTAGTTATTTGAAATCTTGAATAACAATTGAAATGTTCATTAGCTGTGTATTTGTTTACCTTCACAGAGAAAACCATTTCCAGCATATCCCACGTTACAAGCACAAGTATAGGAGTCAACTGTATCCCTGCAAGTTGCTTGAGAATGACATAGATTATTTCTATAACATTCAATTATACCTACACAAATGGTATTAGAACAATAAATTATAACACCAGTTTGATCGTGGACTTGATATTTATTAATCTACGCTTATTATGTGGTTTATGAATTGGAATAAAAATGGTATTAAAATTATACGTGGTTCAACATCCCTCCTTATCACATTTATAGCTTTCCCTTCTCGGTATCTTTCACGTAGTGGAGGGCCACTGGTTCATCAGTTTTTACTGTTATGTGTAAATACCCTCTTGAAATAAAGGTGATAATAATAGCACAACAGGTCAATAAATTAGGGAAAAGTCATAACAGAATGCTGTAATAGTCACATCTCACATTTTAGTGCCGTTGGATGCACGACACTGGTTTTTCGTCACGTTTTAATTGTTTTGGAAGGGGAAAGGTAGCTAAGATTGGTAACTAATCATGTTCGACATGTCACAATTTAAATTGTGAGGTACCTATACCTAACTGTAATACAAAATGTAATTTTCAGCAAAGCAATACGTGTCACTGAACAAGAAATCAAGTAAAAGGGAAAAGGTTTACTTACTGGCGCAGGTAAGTCCGTCACCCGCAAATCCAGAGTTACAATTACAGACGAAAGAGCCACGTGTGTTTGTACAATGAGCATTCAAATGACAAGGATTATTGAGACATTCATTGATATCTAAATTAATGAAAAATGAAATAAAAAGTTAAATGGTAAACATCTCCAACAACGTAACCGCAAACCCCGTGCTATCCCCCCCCCCCCCTCTCTTAGACAAGCTCTTCCCAGCATTCGAACAGGTCAGCAAGACTGTACAATTCCAGGCCATGTATCAGGAAATTCAAGGATTATTTAGGGCTGAAACATTGGACATTGGACGTTCTTTGTCATTCTGTATTTCTACATGACGTTCAGTACATACTTTAGGTAAATATTATTTTAAAATTATGAAAGGATGCCTTATTAGCTTATAGTATGTCTTTTGATGGGCTTGAAATGGCAGCAAAACAAACTTCGTAATATGAGTAAAATCAAATTATACGTCTAACTCTCTCAAATGAAGTACGACAATAACAATGAGGTACTGCCAAGATGAAAGTTTTAGTATTACTTTAGTATTGCTTTAGCTCATTATTTTTGGAAAGGCACGAGGGGCACGCTTGTTTTCCTTCCTTCCTCTCTAGATCTTCTTGCAACTGACAATAATTGCACTCACCCTTACACGTTGTTAAACCGTTTCCAATATAACCAGTTTTGCACGTACAGTTAAAACCTCCAAATATATTTGTACAGAATGCGTTTATATGGCAAGGGTTACTGTTGCATTCTCCAATATCTGGAAAGACGAATTTCAAGAAATACATCGCTCAAACTGCTGTTCAATGAATCAGGTGCAAAATGACTTAAGGCAACTTTTCCCACAAATATGGCTACTCACAATGATCGATATTTTATGTTCCAACCCCTGTATCAATTTTGCCGAAGTAAAATTATACAATATGCGGGATGCAGACATTACAGCCAGGTGCATAACATTAAATGAGGGATTAAAAGAAAAAAACAAGTTTCATATTCCCAGCTAAATTGTCAGATATACACATTTTTGTCTAGGTATCACCTATTTCCCTGGTAGCTATTTCTTATTCACTAAATTCAATGTCAGGTCACGATGTATGTATTTTCTCATAAATGAACTTTAATCATGATGATAGTGTACTAACACAATTTATGCACAGGACGGTGATACGCTTACCAGTACAGTTGACCCCGTCTCCATTGAAACCTGCTTTACATTTACATGTGAATGATCCAGGTGTATTAGTACAGGTTGCTAACGTAGGGTGACAATTGTGAGTTCCAATTGTACATTCATCAATGTCTATATGCAAGAAGGACGTAGAGTATATGTTAACTACCTGCTATATTTGATCTAATGAGACGTAAAGGGATACCATGCATAATCCAAATAACTTGTTTTTTATACAAGCTGTTAAGGCTCATGAAAGATTTCTGTGTTCCACATGGGGTTCCAAACCTGTGACTTCAGATAAATAGCCTGACGTTCTGCTAGTTGTGCATTGGAACTCAATGACAAGTTGAGATATGGGACCGGTCACTCTTTATGGAGGGGGGAGGGGCACCGAGGCAAAATGTTTTCTTACTTTAATATTCTATCTACCCAACCGCTAAAAATGAAATATTTTTCTTCATTTTCAGTGCCTAGATTGACCTATTCAAGTTTCAGAAAAGAACTAGCAAGTACGGACTATGTCTTTTGGCAACCTGTAAGTTTAATTCCTTTACTATACAATGTCCACAGCACTGTGCCACACCGAATGAAGTGCGTGGTTTATGAATTGGAATAAAAATGGTACGTGGTTCAACCTCCCTCCCTACCACATGAATAATGTATAAATTTCCCTTCTCGATATCTTTCACATAGTATACATGAACGATGATGATTTTTCAGTATCTTAACTAATGATTGTGCATGTAGACATATTTTTGTACAGTAAAGATTTAACATAAGGCCAAAATGATCTCGTTCACCCTTTCACGATCCTATCTTAATCCTGGTCGGTTTACGCATTTTGAAAAAGATGCTTTACAAGATGAACTATATCGCATTCATTTACATCTGAAATGAAAGATTTCATACAAGACAACATTTCCATACGATATGCATAAAAAATTGAATGGCTATGAGGCAAAATAACCCAATTAAATTGATACGAATATAATCCTACAGGCTACACGCATGATCGACCCAGAGTGTTTGCATGCAGGTCGCAACAAAACGTATTTTATATTTACTAATTCTCGCACTGACAGTTGTACTCGCACTACCCATATGCCAATCACACGAAAATTTTCGTTCTGCATGCTTGTAGATATTCAATTATCAATGGACAATGATGTCGAAACGTCTTCCGAACAATTGTATGATTTTTATAATTATAACAAACCTAACATTTTATCAAACATTTTCATAGAAGAAACCTATATCATACCAGAACAATTGAAGCCATTTCCAGTGAATCCCTCACGACATTGACATTGATAGGATCCGGCAGTATTATTACAAACAGAATTTATGGAGCATTGATTGCCTGTTTGACTGTCTAGACATTCGTTAATGTCTGAAATATATTCAAAAGTTATAAAGATTAGTTCACAAAATCTACAATGCGCATGGGGCGTTTTGCACGCATACCCAAAAGTATGTCGAAACAATGGCATGCAATGATGATTGTACTCTTTTTCGAAAACAGAACAACGTCAAGTTCTCCAAACAACAAGTTACAAATAACAAATTCTTAGAATCGATAGGATGTTGGCGCGCTGGGGAGGACGGTAAATAAGGAAAACCCATGCATATCCCAACACCTCTTGCGCAATTGGAAACTAGTTTGACTTTATAAAAATACAGGATAATTTTACTGATCACATGCATGAGAAACTATTCTTCAATATTCGTACAAAAATGTAGTCAAGATTATTAGACGGGTTTGTTATACAATAAGTAAATGGATTATTTAAACATGAGAAAAAGCGGTCAATAGCTGAAGGAATATTAATTCAGAACAATGTCAATAAATCCTGCAATAAATAAAGTAATGCAAAGTAAACTGACAAGTCACCGTACACAGGAATAAGTATAGGGTAACCACGGGGAAACTGGGGGAGGAGGACAAGTACTCCACACTCCCATTTAGGACCACCTTCGAGACATGTTTAAATCCGATGAGAAATGTTAAGGAGGGGGACGTGTGCACAAAATAGTACCGCAGCTAGCGAATTTGATTGCCTTTCGGAGACTCTAAGAGGCCTAAACCTCCCCTTAATAAGCTTACGTCTTTTGCGATTGCTAACTCCTCCCCCCCAGCAATTTGTTGATGACATCCATCGAGTGCAATTTGGATATAACATGCACGAGTGAGTTTTTCAAAGACATAGTCAAATCCAACAACAACACCGGCAACAGCAAAAGAAAAGATTAAAAATTGTCACGAAAACATCATCACTTCCTACTATTTCGTTAATCAAGAAAATAATTCCATTCCAAATCTCATGTAACTGAAATTATATCTATAGCGTCGTGTTACTTTAACCGCACACCAAAATGCCTTCGCTATGTCTTATCAGGATCTTACCGAGACAGTCAAATCCATCTCCAGTGTAGCCAACATTACAGGCACATGTAAATGAACCAGATATATTTGTACAGTTTGCGTCTCGACTACATTGACTTGACAAACACTCGTTGATATCTGAAACCAAGAGTTTGAACACCTTACACGCTAGACAACCATGCATGGTTCTTTATATAGGTTCACTACAAATTCCTATAAAGCGTACCGTACTATTATACATCCTCGATTAAGGCCTGGGGACTTATTTATTTCAGGCATGTTTGAGGGGGCGTTTATTAGGGGAGAGGCTTTATAATTAAGTGGTGGGCATGTTGATTTAGGCAAATATGTAGTAACCTAAAAGTTAACATGAACTTTTACAATGGTAAATATATCCAGTAGACATGGACTAATAATGGAATAGATGGGCAGCGTGTACTTAATACTAGTGACGTTGTGCAATGTATATGCATGGCAGGGAGAAGGTCAGGGTAGGCATGCCCACTCTTAGACATGAGAAAATGAAGGGCTGGCTGAACTGTAGAAGTTTGCAGGTTCTATTTCAGCAACTTAGAAAATACTCGACTGCTTCCTATTAATCAAATAAACTTTAGACACTTGTACATAGTTCTCTAATATATTGCACATATAGTTCTCATTGACTATATAAATGGTTGGCAATGTTTCCTAACGAAATTTCCATATGTGAATATATTTTTCTCCCTGACATGAGCTTCATAACTCGCTGGTGAGTATATATAATTTATAACCCTAAAATCGTTGAAACTAGAAGTTTTAGAAATTATAATAAAAATAATTTTAGGCAAGATCTTTACAATGCTTTATGTATGCATGATTGGGTGTTATCTGGTGATCCAAAATACCTTTGGGAATAATTTTAATGTAATCTTTGAAAACACGAAGAGTCAGAAGTGAATATACTCCGTGGATAACTCCAGATTTAATGAAAGAAATGAATCACCGTGATTACCTAAAACGGTGAGCTGTAGCGTCCAAATGCGATGCTTAATTTTCTGTGTACAAAAGACAAAAAACGCGCGTCAATAATCTCATTAGATCGGCCAAAATAAAATTTTGCACGGAGAATATTGATGAAATAGGTGTTAAACTTTCTGCTGACCTTGAAGAGACGTCTCTAAAATGTTTGAAAAACTTGTTTACATGCAGTTGTATAATGATTAACAGAAAATAATTTTCTCTCCCAATATCAATTGGGTTTTCGTAAAGGACGCTCTATACTCTCGCGTCTTTACTAGCAACAACTGATTCTTGGTTGATCAATATAGATAATGGAATTATCAACGGAGTCATGTTCCTTGACCTGAAGAAGATCTTTGGCACCGTTGATCACAACATACTGACCAAGAAATTAGAATTGTATAGGGTAAGAGGAAACGAATTGCTTATTTAACAAACGTACCCAAGTTTGTAAACTAGAGAAAACTCTTTGATCTATAAAAGACTTGTAAAAACTGGTGTACCACAAGGGTCAAATTTGGGTCCCCTAATATTTCTCATCTTGATCTGCCGAACTGCTTGAAAATTCTACACCCGCTTTATTTGCTGACGATACTAACGTAACTGTCACTGCGGCAACAGTTCAGGAAATAGATGCCAAATTAAACGAATAATTCAATAACTTGCATTGTTGGCTTCTCGCAAATAACTAGTTAACGTTGAATGCAACTAAATCAGAATATATGCTATTTGAATATCGTGCTCGTGTATGGGATAACTGTTCAGCTGCGCGAGTTATCACCGGTGACGACTATACTGCTCATCCGCAACTGAAATTAAACCCTTTCCAAGTTGGGATGGGACACGCTTCAATGCAGAAGAGATGATAAACTTTTCTTCTTGGTCGATAAAAATACCAAGGAGGAATCCAAGCCCATTCGGACTGATGTGGCTACCGTGTATAAAGATTTTTAAATAAATAAATACAAAGTGGGAGAATATTTTACCTTGGCACTGCAAGCCATCTCCAGCATAACCAGATCGACAGATACAGATTGTGATATTGCCCAGATGAGCACATGTGGCGTTAGGATGACATGGACTGTCCTTGTCACATGACAATTCTGAATGAAAAATTACAATAGTAGATTGACTTCAATGATTGTTAGTTCATCTTTTCAACTATAACGACATCACCTTGAAATCACAATGCATCGTGGTTCACCCAGGATAAAGGAATGTTTTTAAAGTACTGTAAATCAGCAAGTACTTAGACCAAAGTGAATAAAATAGCAGACAAACGTTTCATAATATAGTAATAACAATGAACTAAACCTAGTAAAAATATATAAAACTAAACAGATTTTCTTAGGTTTATTTCTGCAAAATAATGCGACATAATGCACTTTTCGAGGTTGAGCTTTTTTAACTTATAAACCGGAGGAGGTGGCAAGGTCCACCTCCAACTTACCACCTTCTTGTTAAGTCTGTTTCCCGCCCCCAACTGACGAAAGTAGCTTAACCCCCCTAACCACCGCCGGAAGTAATTAGTATTCATACGCCTGGAAGTAAGAATAATAATGAGGTGACGTAACGTAAAGCGTTGCGTAATATAAAGCGTTGCGTAACATAAAGCGTTGCGTAACGTTTAAATACTAATAGCGTTGCGTAACATAAAGCGTTGCGTAACATAAAGCGTTGCGTAACATAAAGCGTTGCGTAACATAAAGCGTTGCGTAACATAAAGCGTTGCGTAACATCCATACGGAGAATATAAATTGAGGACATAGATGTATTCATACGTCACGCCTGGAAGTAAGAATAATAATGAGGTGACGTACCCTCTGAGGTGTGAAAAAGTTTCGCACGACGCTGTACGGAATGTTTGTTGTCAGTAGAGAGAAATAAATAACAGCAGAGAGTTTTGTGTTTTGATTTTATTTAAATTACACACAACAATTTAAATGTTTCTCTTAATAAGTTTTGGCTTTATTGTTCGATAGCCATGGTTTCTTTAGCAAAGTCTCGGACCGTAGACTCGTCTTCGTGCAGATTCACCCATTTTATATGGCCTGTAGATTTGTGCCTTATTTTGACAGGCCAATAATGTTCGCCGTTGCTGTAGACACCCGGACGGCTAGGATAAACACCTCTCTCCTTCGCGGAGGCTTGGATAAAAAATTTTTATAAAAGGTACGCTAATATTGGATAATAAATAAAAGAATGCGCTAGATGGTAATAAACAAAACGCGCTATCGAGTATAACCGCGGGCGGCCCGCGCTCCGATTTTCAGCGGTTTCCTCATTATATTACCATTTAGCGCGTTTTGTTTATTACCATCTAGCGCATTCTTTTATTTATTGTCCAATATTAGCGTCAACTGTATTAGCGTATCCTTTTATAATTTTTTTTTATCCAAGCCTCTGCGAAGGAGAGAGGATAAACACTATTGCGCGACGACTTATACATCTCTATGATAGCATGTCCTTTGGGAATGACACGAACGGTATCGGCTTTGTCGGTGTATTTTAGCCACTCGGGGATAGTTGCTTCCGACCAGGTAATACACCGATTATGTTTAGGTTGTTTTCTTCCAGGCTTGGTTTCGACCGGTGTGGGTGTAGTCACTTTAGTTTGGGTGGTGAAGGGATAAACATGGCAGTCGCCAAATAGGTCGCCTTGGGCAGGCGCCTTGCATGGTTCTTACAGTCCCGTTTGCGCCTCGCCCATTTAGGGTCTTTGTTTTACCTGTTTAAGTATATTTAATTATATAACTCTTTGTAAATATACTTTAGTGGACCCTAATAAAGACAATAATAATAATAATAAAAGGTCTCCAAGAACTTGCTTATCGGTTGGTGTGTCAGGCTTGTTATCCACCAACAAGTATCCAAACGGTTTTTCGGTCTCTTTGTAATAGGCAGTCATGAAGCGGTCTCTATTCTTATCAAACATTCGCTCTCCAACAATTCCAATTTGTTTCCTATCACTAGGACTTCGGAAGAGAGCAATATATTGGGCATTTCGGCTAATATCTGTATTAAATTTCCCCTTAGGAAACATGTTCTGCAGCAAAAGGATAACACTAGCGTTTCTATGACGACCTTGGGTAAATAATCGAGCTACCACAGGACTGTCTGTCGCTTCGGCCATCAGATCATCCAGTATGATTATGTTGTTGTACTTGGTATTGATCTCACTCAGATCATCGGACAGCACGGGCAAACCTCTCTCAAACCGGATGCTTTTCCCAAGGGATTTTTTCAAATCGTCGTAACGATCTTGCCATTGATTATAACACGACCAGATACGAATACTTCTCTGCTCCTCGTACACGATACGATTGTTTTCCAAAATTTGTTGGACAAAATACGTTTTTCCACTTTGACTCGGACCCACGACCAATAGCGAAAATTTATGGCGGAAGTTGAATTCCGAATAGGGTTTGATGGTCAAAGATGCTTTAGCTTGTACTGCTTTTGGTTTCTTAGCTGGCAATGAGTGTGCACTTCGGCTTATACGTTTTTCTCCTGGCTTTTCGGAGTTCGTATATGGAGATTGATATTGCCATGATGACACCTGGGCTTGCAGAAGAACGTGTAGTCTCTCCTTGGATTGTAAACCGTGAACTTTTAAAAGATGTGTACTGATGTTCTTTAAATTAGGTCGGCCGCATGTCGGACAGGTCCGAGGAAATCTTCTCGGCACGATTGCTCCCGCAAATGATTCAAGTTTATATATAAATTCAGTTATATATATCAATGCTTTAAGGGTTTGCAAGGATTCTGGGGGAACTCTGTAGCGGTTCTCTCGGGGTTCTCTCGGGGTTCCATGGGGGTTCCCTCGGGGTTCCCTTGGGGTTCCATGGGGGTTCCCTCTGGGTTCCGTGGGGGTTCCCTAGGGGTCCCCTCGGGGTTCCCTCGGCGTTCCCTGGGGTTCCCTCGGGGTTCCCTGGGGTTCCCTCGGGGTTCCCTGGGGGTTCCCTCGGGGTTCACTGGGGGTTCTCTCGGGGTTCTGTACGGGTTCTCCCGGGGTTCTGTAGGGGTTCTCTCGGAGTTCTGCAGGGGTTCTGTAGGGATGTTCTCTCGGGGTTCTGTAGGGGTTCCCTGGGGGTCTTGTAGGGGTTCCCTGGGGGTTCTATCGGAGTCGACCTATGAGAGCTTTAAGCGTCTGCTCATAAAAGTGCCGTGCTGCTCAATAGCAAGTCATTTCCAGACTGTCAGTGGTAACGGAATGAGCTGCAAATTTTGCGGAAAACAATTTAGCCGCGGTTACAATCTACGCAGACACGAAATGGAATACTGTCCACTACGCGAACAAGAGAGAGATATGTCAGAAACAGAAAGTCAGATAATGGATTCCGAAGACGATGATTCAACAAATGCAAATTATGATTCTGAGAGCTCAATGGAAACAGTCGACGAGTCTGAAGGAGAAAATGAGTCAGAAACTGAGAATCCTTGGATGCCTTTGATAGAAGAAGCAAAGCAAAGAATTAATACAGCTTTTGAGGAAATGAAAGAGAGCCTTATAAACAGCGGTCTTGATGAGCAATCTGCTACCGACAAAGCTTACACCAATATTCTGCCTGAACTCCAGAAGGAACTTGAAAATATTTATATGCAACGTCTCCTGTGGATGAAACAACTAAAGAAAGATCCCGTACATAGAAAAATAATGAAGACAAAGGATGCGCTTGTGGAAAGCGATGACTTTGATCCAGAAGAAGCTTTAGAAGCAGCTATTGATAAGAGGAAATTTCTTATAAAAAGACTTTTAAAGGATTACGATTTTGATGAGGAAGATGATGACGCAGAAAGCGATGATTAAACTCGGTCAAGCGGTCTAATACGGTCCGAGACTTTGCTAAAGAAACCATGGCTATCGAACAATAAAGCCAAAACTTATTAAGAGAGACATTTAAATTGTTGTGTGTAATTTAAATAAAATCAAAACACAAAACTCTCTGCTGTTATTTATTTCTCGACAACAAACATTCCGTACAGCGTCGTGCGAAACTTTTTCACACCTCAGAGGGTACGTCACCTCATTATTATTCTTACTTCCAGGCGTGACGTATGAATACATCTATGTCCTCAATTTATATTCTCGGTATGGATGTTACGCAACGCTTTATGTTACGCAACGCTATTAGTATTTAAACGTTACGCAACGCTTTATGTTACGCAACGCTTCATGTTACGCAACGCTTTATGTTACGCAACGCTTTACGTTACGTCACCTCATTATTATTCTTACTTCCAGGCGTATGAATACTAATTACTTCCGGCGGTGGTTAGGGGGGGGGTTAAGCTACTGACGAAGTCCTAAAAAAGGCTCTGAACTGTAACCTACATTGTTATCAATAAAAAATTACAGTGTGCCACACTGGTGGGAAAAATGTCAAGGGTATCGTTTTGTTGAATTTTTCACGATCCCATAAAAAGGTATACAGTAGAACCCCGCTAACTCGAACTCCTTAGCTCGAACTCCCCGCTAACTCGAACTAAATCCAAGTTCCCCTGGATTTGAACCAATTTTTAAAGTAATTTACTCCGGTTAACTCGAACTCGCTTAACTCGAACTCCTCGCTAACTCGATTAAATTTCATTTTCCCTTGGTCAAATTTACCCAGTTAACTCGAACTCTATTTTCGAGACGTGGATCGGCAAACCTGAAAATGTCAGAACATAGCACATTGACAAGTCGGGAGTTCGAGTTAGCGGGGTTCTACTGTATATATACACAGTTTAATTAGAAAGCGAACGTCTTAATTGTACTTACGTGCAACTCCAGTATCAGTAAGTGCTAGCCAAACAGATATCACGAACAGCAGTATCTGTTAAAAAACATCAATATTATACATGGACAACTCGTACAAAAATCTGTGTATAAAGAATAAACTATACCATCTAAGAGCATGAAAACGTTTTCCTAACAGTGAATCTACGAATTCATACGTGTATAGGGAAACCCTTGAAATTTGAAAATACATTGCTCTAAAAGCTAGCAAAACGCTTAGCTAACACCGCATCTTCCATGTTTCTCTTGCCTGGTGTCACTAAAGCTCCAGACGCCTCTAAACAACAAACAGCAAACTTCGGTCCCAATTAGGTGTCCGTTATATGGAGATTCCACTGTATTTCTTTTCCTTGCAATCTTAGTCCAAAACCTAACCCTTACCAGTGCCCTAAGCTTAATCCTAACTCTAATCCCTGCAGTACCGGACTACTCTATTTGGCCATAAAGTGACCAATCATAAAGTTGGGACCTTGATAATAATCACGTTCTAATATTCAATGCTAACTTACTTTACCTTTAGAATTTGTGATTGCTGAATTTCATTCATTCTCCGTTGATTTGTGAGTTATTCTTGTTAATATTTCTTTAGATGAGATTGTCTACATTGTTAATGAAAAGATGTTCTTGTGTTCATCAATAAAAAGTTATCAACCATTCTTCTACAAGCGTGACTATAACGCCAGACAATTTTAAGTATTTTGCTCGACTATCAAATATATATTGTCCTTGCTATACACATGCATATGCTCTTTAAAATCAAATTGGTTAAAAATGAATCTATAATACAACTAACTTGGGGGTTTTAACCAAATTATTTTACATGCGCGTAGTCATACGCATTACAGGTGGAGTTCCCCATGAAGAGTGCTTCATTGTATTAAACAGGCTGTAGTGGATACCTTGATGTAAGCGAAAACTATGGTATGATCAACAGGGCACGAAAGCCATATAATATCAAGTCCAACGGAGAAACTTGTTAAACAGGGACAAGTGCCAGAGGGACCATTTTTACAAGATTTTGAACAAGATACTTAGATACCGCCTATATAGAATCCTTTTCAAATGTGTTGCATGGATGCCCCAAATACCTATTGTATAGAAGCTTCGATCCCCCCGCCTCCTATTCAATGTTGTGTCCAACGTATTATCATATTTGATGCGCTATTGTCTTATAATTGAGAAAACAACATTGATTGGGGAGGGGAGGGGAGGGGAGGGGAGGGGAGAGGAGAGGGGGAGGGAGATTAATAAGTTTACAAGTGTATGGATTGACTTATGATCTAAAACTGCAGGTGTCCCAACAACTTTTGAAAGTGATTGTAGTCCCCTTGCCTCAACAATTTCGAATCTCGTTTGCTTTCCTTTACTAATCTCTCTAACAAATTGCCTGCACAATCTTGGACAAAACGGTTGAAAGCATGCATTGCGTGAATGAGTGAATCGGTAACAAATCCCTCACCCCTAGTGTTGCGAACAACGTTTTTGAAGGCTGCACGATAAGTTGGGGCTAGAATAATAAGAGCAACTGAGCAATTTTGTACAAAATAAAAAGCAACTGTGTCCAAGATTGTGTCCCCCATGTACTTGATAAAATTGTAGTCAAAAACTAAAAATATTGCATATATTAACCTTGATTGCCAGCGTTTTGTTTGCCGTACTGACGAATATATATACGCCTGCAAAATTTCTACGGGCTGCTACATTAAGATTTTAACTATCCGCATTCTCAGTCTGGCAGATCTAGCCAGAATGCAAACTGACGAGAGATAAGTAATATACATTGCTTATACATTTATTTAGTCATTTAGTATATTACAATTAAATATGGCTTACAATGTAAACGATAACTTCCTAATCGCCCTTCCCTTTTACCACTTAGACGATTGCTCTTTTAACGCAGTAATGCATGAAATGGCCCATGGTCCTCTGCATTATGATGTTGATCGCCTCGACACGCTACTGTTTAATCCAATTAATCAATCCCATATCGGTGATTTATTAGATAATGTAGACCCTGATGTCAATTTTTCGATGCGCCCTCCTACTAGCAGTTATATGGTCCAGGACGAAGTCAACGCAATATTTAAATCTAAACAATCAATTTTAGGGTTTTCAGTCTTTCATGTTAACATTCGGAGCTTACTCGGCAAGCTTGACGATATAAAATCCCTGGTCGCAAATATGCACCAATCTTTCTCAGTGATAGGTATATCTGAAACTTGGTTAAACGACACTACACAAGACTTAGTTAATCTCCTGGATACAGTTTTTATCCAACCATAGAACTACCAAACCCGGTGGTGGTGTTGGCTTATATTTGCAGAATGATTTTGAATATAAAGTACTTCCAGAATCTAATTTTTCCGATCCTGATGTAATTGAGTCGTTATTTGTTGAAATCAATGTCCCTAATGGGAAAAACATTATAGTAGGTACAGTCTATCGACCACCAAATCAACATCTACCGTTATTTTTGGAAAAGTTCAACCAAATCCTCATAAACGTTTCAAAATATGATAAGCACTGTTATATAATGGGTGATTACAACATAGACATGTTCCGCTTAAATGAACATGCTCCCACTCAAGAATTTGTCGATAGCCTTTTCTCGCATATGTTTTACCCCCTCATAAATCGACCGACACGAATCACTGCACACTCTGCAACACTAATTGACAATATTTTTACTAATCATTTAACACAGACTTTATTAAGTGGCATTCTTATAAATGATGCATCTGATCACTTACCCGTCTTGGCCTTCATACTTAACGAAACTATACCAAGCCAATGCTGCGAGAAGACCGTTGTCCGAGACTTTAGTGAAAACAATATAATTAACTTCCGCACACATCTAACTCACTTAAACTGGTCTAGTCTTCTTGTAGACACAGACCCAAATGAATTATACAACGCTTTCTCAATTGAGTTTTTAAAAATATATGATCAAAACTTTCCAATTAAAATAATTAAAACTAAAAAATATAATAATTCTTTAGCACCTTGGATGACAAAAGCATTATTAACCTCTATTAGGAAAAAAAATAAGCTATACAAAAAATTCCTTACGTCACAAAACTTGTTGCGCGAATCCCGTTATAAAAAATATAAAAATAAGTTGACTCATTTAATTAAGATAGCTAAAAAACAATATTATGAGGAAAAATTTGAGGAAGTGAAGAATAATCACAAAGCAACTTGGAGACTAATAAATGAAGTCATTAATAAACGCAAGGCGAGACCATCGTTCCCCTCTTCATTCAAATCAGGTAATAATATCTTATCTGATCCTTCAGATATAGCCAACTCATTCTGTAAATATTTTACGAATGTCGGGCCAGACCTTGCAAGAAAAATTCCCAACACTAACATTTCCTTTCACTCCTTCTTAAATTCAGGTTGCAATAAATCGATTTTCCTTCGCCCTACAAATGCAAATGAACTGCAGGAGATCTGCAATTTATTTAAGACAGGAAAATCCCTGGTTATGATAATATTTCTATGTATGTTATAAAACGATCTTTCGACCTACTTGCCGAACCACTTGCAAATATTATAAATGTTTCTTTGTCTACGGAATATTTCCAAATAAATTGAAGATTGCTAAAATAATCCCAGTTTTTAAAACTGGAGAACAAAATTCTTTCACAAATTACAGACCTATATCACTCCGAACTAACTTCTCAAAGTTTTTGAAAAAGTCATGCAAAAGACTAATCTCATTCATTGAACGTCATGAAATCTTATATAAATTTCAGTTTGGTTTCCGTAGTAAGCACTCTACTTCCCATTCGCTTATTTCATTAGTTAACAATATTGCATCGGACATCGACCGAGGTCATATAGCTGCTGGTGTATTTATTGATCTTTCGAAAGCTTTTGATACGCTAGACCACCAAGTTTTACTTTCAAAATTGGAGTACTATGGTATCCGAGGTGTGGCCTTGCAGTGGATCAGAAGCTATTTGTTAAATCGTGAGCAATTTGTCCAATTTAGATACACTTGCTCGTCTTTCAATAAAATAAAATGTGGAGTACCTCAGGGATCAATACTAGGTCCGTTACTCTTTATTTTATATATAAATGATCTTCCAAATGCATTGGATTTGGCTAAATCGTTTCCTTTTGCGGATGACACTAGTGTATATTATTCACATCTGGACATTAAAAATCTCGAGATTATCTTAAATCGTGAACTGGCAAACCTAGATGTTTGGATGAAATCAAACAAATTATCTGTAAACATTAGTAAAACTAATTATGTTATCTTTCGGCCAAGACAAAGAAAATTAAATATAAATTTATGTCTCCAGTACGACAATCAAACCTTAATCCAGAAGCAATGTATCAAATTCTTAGGTGTATACATTGATGAGAATTTATCGTGGAAGATTCACATAAATAATATTTGTAAGAAGATGGCGAAATCTGTTGGAATTATCTACAGGTCTCGCCATCTTTTATCACCTACAACTAAGTTATGCTTATATTATACTCTTATATATCCTTATCTAACCTATTGTAATATTGTATGGTCCTCTACTTATGTAACTAATCTAAACAGAATTTATCTTCTACAAAAACGGGTTGTAAGAGCTCTGACGAACTCTGACTACCGTGCTCACTCCTCTCCGTTATTCTATCAGTTAAAAATATTAGATATATTTAAATTGAATTCCTTTTACATAGGTACATTTATGTTTAAATACCACCATCACTTGTTACCTGAATGTTTTGATAACTTATTTATCACAAACAATCAAGTACATAGTTATAACACCAGATCGGCTACAAATTACAGATCTCACGCGTGTCGGACAAACATAAAGAAATTCACTATTCTTTCTGTTGGTCCGAATACATGGAATTCTTTTCCACCACATATTACGGCTAAAATCACTATTTCCTCTTTCAAGAATCAATTACGCATTTTCCTACTTGGAAATTATAATGTCGCATAGACGTCGAAATCGACATGTTTTAGTTATTAACTTGTATATTATGTAGTAATGTATGTGTGTTTTGAACTTGAACAAAGATATGGTCTTATTTTGAATTATCACAGTGAACTAGGGGGTCTCATGACTACTGCCATTGGGCCTCCTCTTCTCTAAATTTACTTATTATAAAAATTATTTTAGTTGACGAGATGGCCTCTTAATATAAGCCTTTTAGCTTCTTGAGGTCTTCTCGCTACTGCTCAGCATTGATATTCAAATTATAATTAATGTAAATATCTATATTCTTGTTGTGTTGTGGCAAATAAAATGATTGATTGATTGAACTTGCTTTAAAGAAGAAGACTAATGAGGGTAACTATCAAGATTCAGATTAATTAACAGTTATCGATATAGTATTGATAGACTAAAAATATGCTCAATATTGTGGTGAAATAATTTGTACTTAAAACAGTTATCAAGTACACCATGGATATATCAGTTTCAAGATTTATCATTTATACGACAATAAAATATACTGTATACTTTTGTCGTTGCAAGTATGAGTTGAACACGATCTATGATTGTGATGCTCGACTGATATTGACTGATATTCATTTGCTCAGGCTAAAACAGGTTTTCTATATACTTATGTCCCTGCAGTGCATGTAAGGCTGTCAACATACTTGTCTGAACCAAACTCATTGACATATTACCTATTAAAAACCTAGTGACAAAACAACTTACTTACATTTGTAGGTAAATCCCAAGTAAATTTAACCAGGATAAAGGATTGTATATGTCTCAACGTTTATATCGGCTCTCTAGGTTCAACCTGACATCGTCGAAATTTAGTGAAGCAAGACTAAAAAATACAAAAAGTTGAAATATGCATGTGTAAAATACATCATTGTTGTCACCCTACTGTGAGTGTAGGTAAAAATAAAATTGATATTTCTGACTGTTGTTTCTTCTGTACGTCGGCAAAATTCAGAGAAAACCTGTATGTTTAAAGTTAATGAATATCTGAAAACAGTCATAACTATTATTTATGACAATAGAAATTGAAAATATACGCGAGGTTTTCAGTTTAGATTCCATTCAATTCTAGTTAATTCTATATGTAATTGAAATGGAAATTATGACTACGATATAATATCCTGCTGATTACAAGAAAGACTTGGTATAAACCTCCTTCACTCTCATGTCATGCACACAGTTGAGCTGTAATAGAGGTTAGTGAAATAATGATGCTAAAATAGTCAAAATATTGACTATAAAATATTTTGTATGACTGTATATGTACACAGCCAATTGGTGTAGTCAGTGGTCAGTTACCGTACGAGAACCACTTAGCTGTATTTGGTCAATTTTGAACAGAATGGGTTCAAATTCGCGTAGTCTGAGAAGTCATGTGGTTAAGTCAACCGAAATTCCTGGTCAGCCCTGTTCAAAAATATAATATAAGAAATTTAACTCGGGAAAAAAAGTGCAATTTTTATTTTAACCAGGAAATTTTAACCAGAGTGTTCTAAGAATGTGTCAATATTGCCAGTATGAATATTCATTTCACAATATTGATAGTTTTGATTTTCCAGTACGGTGGCCTTTCATTAACATCCCTGAAAAATACTCAGAAAAAAAGGAAGAATTTAATATCAATAGCTATATTGGAAACATAATAATGTGGGGTAATAATATATAGATAAATTGCAAGAGCGCTTCAATGTACTTCGTACACCCAGGCCCATTGTGTGGTCGCCACGCGTGGGCCACGTGGATCAGAGCGGCGCCTGGGTACGAGTATGATCTGACATGCTTTTTCACATGCCGGTTTTAGACTATCATGCAAAATTAGCATGATTTGGCATATCTTTTCACATGGTTTCAAACCATCATGCGAAATTAGCAGGATCTGCATGGCATATTTTCTAATCACTGGGAAGGAGCGACTACTATATAGAATTTCCCTCTAGCAGATCACGGATATTTTTCGTTAGCTGCAAAACAACTTCATACTACATGGCGCAATCGCTCTGATATTTCCACATTCATAAGAGAAAGCAGTTTTAAACAAATTTAAGCATCGATTTAGTAAATAGTGTTACTCGAATACGTCATAAGCGGGACAGGTTCTTTTTACACATGGTTTTAGACCATCATGCTAAATTTGCATTATCTGACCTCATATCAGTGAATCTGACATACTTTTTACACATGGTTTTATACCAGTCATGCTGAATTAACATTATCTGCACCAGATCAGTGCCAGTGGATCTAACATATTTTTTACACATGGTTTTAGACCATCATGCAAAACTAGCCGCATGATCATCTAACATATTTTTGCACACAGTTTTATCAGAATCAGATTCTAATAATCCATGCATGAACAGCTGCATGAAGTTGTGTGCGCTTTGCGAGATTTGAATATATCTTAAATTTTGAAAGCGTTCAACTGACATGCTTCAAAAAATTTAAAATAAACGTATTTTTGACCTGAAAATTAAAAGCAAAATTGGTACTTACAAACGACTTACTCTGACCATAACATTTTGGGCTAATACACATTGGTGGAATTTAGAATGTTATTAGAAAACATACCACAAAGTTATGGAATGTTAATATTTAAACCATACAATACCAACCTATACAGTTCAGACCATCCCAACGGAAACCATCTGTGCAGATGCAGCTGTATGGACCTCCCTTTTCAACACACATGGCGTTCAACGGACACACGATACTGTCGCATATATTTATGTCTACACGGGGAAAATTATTGTTAAAATTGTTTGAAACAAAGTTGCTTCAACTACAATATTTATAAACATCTGCGGCATCAGGAATGAATGTTACTATAAAATCAACTATATAGGTTGTATGTACAAAATAGGTATTCTATTGTATTTTTATCGAAAAATATAAAATGGTTACCAGAAATTATTAGTACTTACAACATCCTGTTGGGGTAGTATATTGTGTATTCTGTACAGCCTCAACGGTTTGATAAAGAGGCGAAGAAATGTAACTGCCAAGCCCGAGTGCTGAGGATACATTCCTCCATGGTATGATGTGTAAGAAACAAGTATATTCATGCAGTCGACCAGCCATAAAGGTATTGAATTTGTTGTTGTGTTAGTCCAATACGATTCTCAATTGTTTGACCAACTGTTTCATTATCTAAGATGCTTTCAAATGTTGTTCCAAGATGGGTTAATAAATCATCCAAATTTTCTTTCTCGAAAGCGACCTTTTTATTCATGAGATCTACAGCGGAGCCATGATACAATGTTTGATAGTCAACCATATTTTTCTGGTATATTTCAGGTGATGTGTTACTTAAACAGGACGCCAAACGAGTGACCGAGATAATAAAGTTGCTGGTTGTGCTGCCAGGTTGAAGTTGAATTGAAGATGTACCATCTGCTAGAGTAACAACTGAAACACCACCAGTTCCAGTTGTAAGATTTGTCGAGAAAGCTCTTGCTACTTGATCAAATGAACTATCAATAACTGCTCTTACTAGTTTGCACCATTCAAACGAAGGGAGATTAATAGCTACATATATATAACTGTCAACGCCTGGAACATTAAGCTTGGTTAGAAATTCAGTGATATTAAATCTAACATATATTGCTTCAAATACCAGATTATGAGGTTTTTGGATTGTCAAACTGTTAATTTGAGGTTCAGTTCTTCCAGTTAGAGAGGCAAGTCATAAGTTTGCAGCAGGAGGGAAAGATACTGTTGATTACTCATAATCCAATTCAAATACCCAGTTTTATTTAATTTTCTGATAGTGTTCGCAATTTGTGGAACTGAATAACTAATAATCTGAGAAATCGGAAAACCTGCACCTATTTGAACCTGTGTAATAAGAGGAGTTTCCATCCAAATACAATCCGAAATGGTAAACAGTAGTTGATAGAAATTAATCCAGCTGCTGATACCAAGGAGTATATTTTATCTATCTCAAGCTTCTCCACGAATGAAAAGCTCGCGAGCGTCGAAAAATATTTGAAGTAAGGTAGAATTCACCAACACATCGAATGGTCTGATTTCTGTTCCATTATTTATGGGTATCTGCCGGATGTCATAGATTGTTACTTTTTGAAAATATTCAGACGTATCGTTAACATAACGTTGTGAATGAAATGCAGCTAATGGCGCCGTTAAAATGGGAAGACGAAATCACCATTCATCTTGCCAATAACACTCAACATCAAAATTACAGGAAATAATTTCATCCTAAAATGATTATACAGTAAAACCATATGGACTATAGTTAATTAAATCATGATATATTATTATATTGTTTCATGCATAGAGAGTTAGATGGTAGTAAACCTGTAGTATTCTGACAATGTATATAGTCTTAAATTCTGAGGCACAGAATTTAGAGATGAGCCGATGCATGTAGTTTAATTTTCTCGGTCATATTAGTGTCAACATTTGTGAACTGAGCGGTTCACCATCATCTGCTGTCTTGTAAAAAATATTAGCAAGGCAGACAAAAGTGTGAGCAAGGCAGACAAAAGTGTGAGGTATGTCAATACTATTACCAATTAACAAGTCTATTTTCAAGACACGAGAGAGCTTCGCATTCTCTTATTTCTTTCGGGTAGTGAGTTCCATATGAGCGAGTCTTGTCATACATGAAATGCTTCAATGATATAACGCATCAGCATTGAAATATTCCTGTATAGTTTATATGTAATTATATATATGATCAAACACGCTATTATATATAACATGGGTGTCACATGACCAAATTTTCCAATATATTTGGAAAATTATTATTGGACGCCAAAGCGGACAAAATTTGCTAAACATCAAAACTGTCCGGAGAACAGTTAATCTGCCAAGCATAAAGCAAGCGAGTAAATGTAACTCTTGGTTAGGTTCGTCCATAGTGGAAAGTACGCTTCGGCTGCTGCAGGAGTCTGCCGCAAGTCCACTCGACCATGCCTTTCACCCTGCTGCAATATCACTGACCATTTAACATTGACATCTCACTTTCCATAACATGCAATTGCATGTGACACTGATTTAATTTAAACTACTGTTATTAAAATAACACAACAAAACCATGTTTATATTACTGTTTTTTACTGTTTATCTACTATTTATCTGCTGCAAAATTCTGCTGCATCAGCAATTTTCAACGCTTACCTGCTGCAGGAGATCTCCTGTTAAAATGCCAAACTTTCCACTATAGAGGTTCGTTTGTTGAGCCAACTATATAAAGCGATGATGTACAGCAGATATCATCGAGTCTGGATACTACTATTTCAAGCTGGTCAACTGTGACATTATTTAATGAAAGTAAATTACTTATAGGTTTACATGAAGTATTGCCTTAGAATAAAATTTTCAACATCCGAACGAATTTTTTATGTTTAGCAAATTTTGTTCGCTTTGGCGCCGCATAAATTTCACGCCACGTTCTTGTGCTGACTAATTAATATTCAATGTTTGCTCGAACAACAGTTTGTAGTTTGCAGTTTTGTCGATCGGATACTAGATTAAAGGCCGGCTCCGGCACGTACGTACGCCCAATTGCACGCACGTATGTGTTTATACTTTCGTGAAATGTGACTGGTTAAAATCTTGACGGCCGCACAGAAAGTAGAATACAGTTCTACTGTCATACGTACAAAAAGTTAGCCGCGACGGTCAAGATTAGCGATCATTTTCGAGTCACAGAGCACTTGCACGTACGGCCAGCGCGGCCGATTTTGCGCATGCTCTGTGACTCGAAAATGAAATTTCGTTTCCTGTATAGACTGCGAATCGGCGGGCAAAAGCTTGTTCTGTCACGTGGATTTCCCCGAGAATCCGGGGAAAACTGTGATTGGCTAATCTATAATTATGCAGAAAAATATGATATTTAATAAACAAAGATCGTTCTAGACACTTCCTTGGGAAAAAGCGTCTGTTCTAGACACTTCCTTGCTGGAAGGACAGGAGTTTAACCACGTGACAGAACAAGCTTTTGTCCGCCGATTCGCAGTCTATACAGGAAACGAAATTTCTGTGTAGACCTGCACGCAGGCTATCCCGCATGCGTCACAGTTTGTTAATTCAATAATTTCAATACTTCGACAATAGGTTTCAAGTATATTTGGTAACAGTAGCAATATTATTATTGTTGTAGCAATTGATAGCAATCGAAACCCGTAAGTATTATTTGACTCTTTGACATATTTAACAAAGACTACATTTCGACTCTCTCCTCCGCAGAGGTTATTCGGAAACTAAAGGGGAGAGGCGAGAGAAAAAATAACCTCTGCCAACTTTTTGAACCAACATGGCCGCTTCCGGGGGGGGGTTGCGTTGTCGTGGACGCATGAAAAGAATAAAGATGCAACTAATTGAATGCGTGGACGATTGGAAAAGCATATTGCAAGTTTAAAAAAACTCTATCATTAAGGTAACATGGAATAGGTAGAACGAATAGCCGAATTCATATTAGAGACGGGAAACTCGTCTTAGACGGGAAACTCGTCTAATATGAATCCGGGGGCAGACGAGTTTCCCGTCTTATATAAACTTTCCCGTCCAATGGAAAGTTAGACGGGAATCCCATCTAGACGGGAAACTCGTCTTAAATCCGTCCCTAAATTCATATTCAGACGGGTTTTCACAGACGAGTTTCCCGTCCCTAATATGAATTCGGCTAATGTCTGACACAAACGTCAACGAAGCAGTATTACATAACATCAAAACAAATTGTTAAGTCGTAAAACGCATTTATAGCGAACAATGACTAGTTCAATGGAGTTTAGGAAAACAACAGATCGGCAATATGTGTAATAATAAAGCATATATAACGATAAAAACATTGCACTATCATGTTAGTTCGCAATACAATATAAGGGCTATTGCTAAACTAGCGAATATATCCCCCTTGGCACCCTTGTCTTTGCCTGACTAATAAAAATTCGTACAAATTGTTGCGTTGAGCTTGCTAAATTAAACAGGATTTGAAGATATACAAGTATAACCGAAAGACTTACTTTTGAAGGGTGTTCAAAACTAAAAATTTCGTGCGAACGAAATGCGAACACGGCAAGAAAACGACAGAAAGTTGGCAGAGGTTATTTCAACTGATCTCTATTAGTCTATTCTGTGATTTCAACCTTAAGGTGACTCCCTGCACTTATTAACAACTTTATTGGTACCATAAACAACATAAGTATAACATATTAAATACGTAAAATAACTATTATCTGGCCCAAAAGGAAAGGGTACGAACAAGACTGAATACAAATCCTATGCAAGGCACCTCCCTTTACAAATACTGTAAAACTACTTATACGGAGTGCATAAAAAAAACATGTTGACCCCCAAATTCAAAACAGCAACAACCCATTGCATTAATTCGACAGCTCTCATCCTATAAATGGGACAACAATCTCCTATAAATGGGACAAAAAATAAGATTACTTGAATTTCCTTTGGTGAATTGTTTTTAAAAATTGCAAGTAAATTTGGAGTACTAAGCGGAGCAGCGGAACATAAAAATTTTTTATGTAGGTTGTACGATAAGTTTTTTAGATATTTGCAAATTTCTGTTCTGAGAAAACTGTTCTATAAATTTTTCTAAAATTTGGATATATTAAAAAAGGCGACTTGTAAGTTCACTACACAAACTAAAGCCATTAAGCCACGCCCAAAACTTGCGCGGCCAAACAGAATTCATTTCGACAACATCGCTAACTGCGCATGTCCGTTTCGTTCGCGTGATGGTCTTGCGCGCCCATCACTTCTTCGAGTCACTCGCTCTCTGTAAAACAGGCTGTTTTTTTTCGAAATGGTATACAATTGCGAGCAAAATTCTCTTCGTTTTCGTTGGTGGTCTTTTTTCTGCGGTCTGGTTTGTCGGTGGTTTACGCATTGAATTAATCCAACGTCTCTTAAATTTGTTTTTATTGTTGAAATCGGTATGAAAACTTTTCAAAACATTGCAACAATTCCAAATTTTCATAAGACAACTCGTAAGTCGTAACTGTCTGTACTCTAGTTGTATCCAGTAGTTTTTAAACTTTTGATTGCTTATATTACTTTGACAGTTCTAGAGAAGGGTATCCGTACTGTTTGAGTTTCAAAGATTTACGATTATAATGACAAAGTTGTGGTTTCTTCGCAGATAAGTCTCGATGACGTCTGATTTATATAGATCGCGTTTCAAACACTAGTACTGTTTCAAACTGTACTATAACTGTAGGGAGCCACCTACTGTTTCAGCTGACTGCTTTCGACTGCAGTACTTTGTTTAAGCTCCTACATATCTCCTACGATCCGAAGTAGAAACTGACCTTTGCGAAGGAGAGAGACATTTCGATATATCAAAAGTACTCAAATCGGTTTATTATTAAAACACAAAATGTATTAATAATCCATGGTTTGATGTTAAAAATATTTGACTTTTAATAAGTCGATCGATGTTTTTGTAATATGTGTTGGTTTCTCATGAAACAAGCAAAATATAATACATCTTTTACTCAACCTGTTTACGTTGTCGTTGTTGATTGTACGGATTGCGCTTTATATTGTATCATGATAGCTACAGTATTGCATGACTGCATGGAGGGTTTCAGTGTAAATTTCAATTTATTTAACTGCATATTAAGTTTTCACTTTAATTTACTATTTACGTCTTATGATTACGAGTTTCATAATATTCGTTAAAAATTTATGATTCTGTTAAATTTAAAAATATCTACCAAGATAGGCAAAACAGTAAACAATTTATACGAAATGTTGGACATGCTGTACTCTATCTGCCGAGTGTTGATCAGTTTTTCATTGCGAAGAAACCATTTAGTCAATAATGACAATATCCGACAAATATTTTGGTTATGAAGGGCGCAACATTGCAAGTTCGCAGGGAAGTGTGTGGTTTTAAATATACGGTTTAACGCCTGTATTCTAAAAGCTCACTCACACTCACACTAAAAGAGTGGAAGTTCAATCTGAGCTTCCCTTGAGTACTCACATAGTATGATACAGCACTAACCCTTCAGCTATTTAAAAATAGCACTGACACTCAAGGGAAGCTCATATTGAACCTCCACTCTTTGAATGCGAGTCAGCTTTTAGAATACAGGCGTAAGTGTACGGTCCAATTCAGAAGCTTAAATTTAGAACTCTTTGGACTCTTCGTTTAGCGTATTAACTGCATCCACGCTACGGTCAGTATGTCGGACTATATCAGTGTACTTAAAATAAAGCCGTGTTGAGCGACTACACAAATAAATCAAATAACGATTTATAAATCAAATAACGTTTAGACTTTAGCAAACTTCTTTTACAATAAAAGAGGACATCGTTTATCTTCATTCCACCAGAAAAAGTCACTGATATTTAATGTACTTTTGATGCATTACCAATTTGAAATATTTCTGTATTGTATTTATATTTATATATAAATTATATTTATATATTTCTGTATAAGTGCGATATAATAAATCGCAAGTGCGATATAATAAATCGCAAGTGCGATATAATAATACATTGACCAGCGGATGTAGAGTATAATTTTTGGCGGGAAATCGGGAATATTATTGGCGGAAATCACTGAGCTTAATATGGCGGAAATGCGCGGAATATTAAAATGGCGGACACGGGTGACTTAGCGAAGCTCATATATTTCTGATGCTGTAGCCAAAGCTCTAAATGAGAGTGGAATAGGTCAGAACGTTCCGGGGAACAATCAAGGCGAACAAACAGCACACCAACGCAACAAACACGACAGGTAATTGTATTGAAATTTCTCTAACCGTCTAACTTTTTAGTAGAATCATACTAGTGTAGCCAATCAAATTACAGCATTTGCAATAGTATCACTAGTATGATTCTACAAAGAAACGTTAGACGGAAAGAGAAATTTCAATACAATTACCTGTCGTGTTTGTTGCGTTGGTGTGCTGTTTGTTCGCCTTGATTGTTCCCCGGAACGTTCTGACCTATTCCACTCTCATTTAGAGCTTTGGCTACAGCATCAGAAATATATGAGCTTCGCTAAGTCACCCGTGTCCGCCATTTTAATATTCCGCGCATTTCCGCCATATTAAGCTCAGTGATTTCCGCCAATAATATTCCCGATTTCCCGCCAAAAATTAGGTAGAGTTTTTATGCAATCTCGTACCCAGAGCCATGGCTTATGAGATTGGGTCTTTATGTAGCCCTACACGAAATGTATATTTAACACCAACCCCCACGCTAACTTAACCCCAATCCTAATCCCAATCCTAACCATAATCTTAACCCTAATCCTAACCATAATCCTAACCCTAATCCTAACCCCAATCCTAACCCTATATATAATCACAGACATAATTCGTGTAGGGCTACATAAAGACTCAACCAAAAACTACACTCTACATCCGCTGGTCAATGTACTGGTCTTGAGCCGCTTAAATAACAAAATATTGTAATGCTTTAATAAATCGCACTTGCGATTTATTATATCGCACTTGTGATTTATTATATCGCACTTGTGATTTATTATATCGCACTTGCGATTTATTATATCGCACTTGCGATTTATTATATCGCACTTGTGATTTATTATATCGCAAAGCTATTTAATAAATAACGAATTTAGTTTGGAAATGTAAACCAAGAGATGCTAAATAACGTAAAAATATATAGAATAAACGCTAAATATTTTTTTTACAAACGGCGCCCCATAGCCGTATACATCGACGTTATCCTATGATAAGTCGACCTCTTAAAAATAATTAACTCCAAGTAAGCAGAAGATATGTAAGAACGTCTCAGTTCCTTTGGCTTTGAATAATTCCTTGGAAGCTTGCATGGAATTCTAAATAATACCATGATACAATACCGATGTCTGATATACCAGCTGTGATCGACGATATACAGTACAATTTACATGTTCTATTCAGAGACAGTGGGAGTATATATGCATATCTAAGATCTAGAATAGATGTATGGCTGTGGTAATATTGTATATGCCGGCCCCATGCAGAAGAAATTTTCAAATTATCAAGCAACGAATGAAAATGTAACAGAGTTTTCAATGAAATCAAACACCAGCAAAAAATTTGCTGCTGAAAATACATCTATTACGAAGAATAGTTTGTTGTTTAACAAAAGCACACTATCGAGACCTTGGGATCCGAATGTCAAAACAGCTTGCAACATCAATTGAGCAAGTCAAAAGGTTGACTCAATAAAGGAATGAGTTCGCCGAGGTAGTAGAGAGACGGATTAGCTCGTGATACTGACAAAGAACGTGGTTGGAATAGTTCTTCAGGACAGGATTGGCCCCCAAATACAAGACAACCACACATAATGAAAAGTATTTTATACATCATTTCTCACTCTGATAATTGGAGGTTGACCACCGTCATTCGTGTGATGCTCGTTAACAGTTTTCATTGCCAGCCTCGAACTTGTTCCACTCATGCACTAATAATACTTACGGTTCCGCCTGTCGTGTTATTGCTCCAGTCTCACTCATAGAGTTCAGTGACACAGGGTCAGGGATGTTTGGGGATCATGGCGGGTATATTTCCCGAATTTATTTGTGCTGATCACCCTGGTGCTGAATGCCTGAATTGTTGCCATCTGCATTCATTTCTTTGAGAAAGAATCCTTAAGAATCTTAAAATCTTGAGTGATTTTGACACTTATTTTGCTCCAAAATGAACACACCACAAGCTATTGCATTTGATGAATTTGGTAGACCATTTATTATCCTTAAAGAGCAAGAGAAAAAACGGCGTTTAACTGGCCTTGATGCCCAAAAGGTAGCCATCAAACTTGTCAATTCCATATGAAGTCTACTATAGATATTGTCGTTGCTTGCTTGTAATATACTTTCAATGTTATCTTTTAGTCCCATATCCTTGCAGCTAAGACTGTGGCTAATACATTAAGAACTTCTCTGGGTCCAAATGGTGAGTAAAAAATATAAAACTTTCATAACCTTTACTGCATACTGTCACAGTGTCACTCCCATTTGTAGGCATTGCATTATATTTTATGTAGTTCAATTTCCTGGAATTTGTTAGGGCTAATTTTGTGGGCTTACTAGTTGTTTCATTAACAACAGAACATTTCAATAGCCAGTTCTAACAAATTTAAAACTGAATGTTTATATAATTTTAATAGTTTATAGGTCAAACGTGTGGTGCCAGTGTAGGTAGAGTCTCTACAAAAGCTTTGGGTCTTCAGGATCACCAGGGACAGTGCTTGTTTGGGTCAACGTCTTCAATCTTGTCTTCTTCTCGGAGGGATTGAAGGTGGGCACTTAGTTTTTCTCGGTAAGCTAGTGGGACTGGTTGGTAGGTGACTGCAACAGGTGGGCCTGTTGGTCTAGATATGGCAGCCAACTTGTTCACCTTTAAGTAGGCCAATGCCTGAAAAGGCCGTTGGATGTCTGCCAATGATGGCCCGAACTCGGATTTGTTCTTCTTACGGGATAGTCTCATCGGGATCTTTTTCAGATTTTATGTGAATTCTGGCTGCCTACATGTTTGCTGTGATGCTTCAAATTTCAGTATACAGGGCTTTGTTGTGGGTTTGTGGGTTGTTGCCCCCTTTGTTGATGGTAAGTATCTTTAGGGATTTTGTTTTCTGGGTTGGTTGTGGCTATGTACAGTATCTGTCCTATTTCAACAACTTCCATGCGACTTAATGAATGGGTCTCATAGTTGTATGGATGGGGGGTGTCTTCATCTTCTAGTGCCCGTATGGTGTTTCCCCCTTGGCAAACAGACGAGCCTGCAAAATGGTTTCTCTTTTTACAAGCAACACAGGTTTTACCTTGTGCATCTGTTTGTATTGTGGGGCTTGAATTGTGGAGGGCATTTTGGCATGGGTGGGTGTTGTCTGGGGCCCCGGAGTCTCCTTGCACTGTATTTACCTGCCATGACATGTGCGACTATGTTGTTGACTTCTTCTCGGGTGTGTGTTAATTGTCTGACTTCATTGGTTGTTGTTGCTCGAATTGTACCACTGGCTTTCTATGACTGTTCATAACCAAGTGCAGCTTTGATTAGTGTATTGTAATCAAAATCGTCTGAAGTGCCAAAAATTTGCGCGTCTTTTTGCCTGTTTGGAGTAATGGGTTTTCATCAAATTGGCACTGAATTGCTAGCTGGTCTAGTTCTTTGGAAAATTCTGTCACTGATTTTGTTCCTTGTTTTGCATGCATAAGTTTATACATTGCCATAGAAAGGTTTACGTGTTTACGACATGCTACTTGAGTGTGTCTTGGCCGTCTCCTGTATGAACAACACCAGCGTTTTGGGCAAATTGTTGAAAATCTTGGCCTCCCCATAACAGTGTTAGTCATAGTTTTTGTTGCTTGTCTTTGACACCAATAGAATCGGCCAAAAGGCTTGTGTGTTCGTACCCAGGGTTCGAATCAACGGATAGCAAATAGCGATTCGCTATCCGTTTTTGGCATTTCGCTATTCATTTCGCTATTCAATGATATGAAAAATTACTGTTTAACTTGAAAACATTTTATTTTTGAGCTTTGCGTTTTTTTAATAAAATAAAACTGTTGTATGTAATGTTTAAGGCCAAATATCCTCTGTTTGTAATGACGCGTTAAGCCGTGGTTAAGCAAGGCGTAAATCTTTCTCAATCAAAAAATGTAATACTATTTGCACATTCTTTAATTATCTCCAGAGTGTTTTGAGTTTATTCTTTAATGTGATAGGCTGAAATTATGACAACTGTCAAAATCCACTTGCGAAAGATCAATGGTCGTGTTATTAATGCATGTTCATGCGAGAATAATTTCACTATAATGTTGCAACCACTTGAAAACCCCGAACAAATCTGTTGAAGAACTTTCGAGTTTAATACTAAATGCTTTAATAGCATGAGATGGGTGCAGCAACCACAATATTTACACCTGAATTATTGTTTCTATTTATTGTGCACATGTAGTAGATAATTCCATGAGAATATTCTGTTATCTAATGCAATATTTACATAAACAGCGTTGTAGCAAGTTCGAGTAATGCCACGATTAAAAATAGCACGTAAATTCAGCCGCACCTTGATAAAATGAGCAATTATTAAAGCATGTTTGATGTTTCCATTTTGCCCTGCTTTGCTGTGTTTATTTTGTTTGGTTTGCTCTGATATTTACTGATCACATTTACACAGTCTACAAGTTGTTAACGACGGCACGACGCTTACCTTGACATATTAAGGATATTTTCCAGCGCGACCATAATGGAAAATGGCCTTTAATCAGTACGTAAAAAAATCGCTATCACTTTATATTACAAGGATCACTAGGTACAAATTCGCTATTCACTTTTAAATATTTAATTCGAACCCTGTTCGTACCAAATGTTGAATTGCTCGAGGTATTTTGACGGACCTTGTCCTAATTCGCACGGTTTTCCTGCTGTGGCTAAAGCTGGATCAATTATTTCTGCCATAATGCGTGTTTGGTTTAGAAATCCTCGTCGCCAGTGTAATGTTCTGTATGTTTTATTATAATGCTTTTACAACAAAATCTTAATTGTCCTCCATGCTCTGTCCTGGTTACCATGGCAACCTCCTCTTTCCTGCGCTTCCCTAATCACTCATTGTCGCTTAATGTTCTTTACTGGTCCTTGATGTTCAGACATCACATATGTGTGGCAAACAATTGATAAACTTGTGATCAGACAACGATGTATCAAAAATTTCCCCATGCCAGTTTCTATGCAAAATATTTTTGCCATCATATACAGTACTATAATTTTGTTCTTCAGAATCATTTTAAATTATTTATATGAAGGCTACAAAGCTCATATCTTTGATTCTTTATAACTAAACACACATCTCAAGGCTTAACTTTAAAAGAAATACTTTTAATTTCGGATGACATTAAACCTGCATATATAGAGAATATTTTCAGGCTGTTTGCATAACTTTGTAAACGGGTGTAATACAAGCTCAAATGCATGCTGTCCAGAGATCTTTGAACCTTTGTACACAGTACCCTGGCCCCTAACACTATGCTAAATTGTTGACACAGGTACACCTGGACCAAATATAGCCATGCTCATATCAAATTTAAGCCTAAGTTCCTTCAAATATGAACTCTGGTATAAATTTAGGTATGGACAAAATGTTGGTCAGTCCTGATGGTGATGTTACCATAACAAATGATGGTGCAACAATCTTAAGCCAGATGGAGGTGGAACATCAAATTGCAAAACTGATGGTTCAACTGTCAAAATCTCAGGATGATGAAATTGGTGATGGGACGACAGGAGTTGTTGGTAAGAATCAATGATGTTCCATTCAGTCACATACAGCCATGTTATTGACAAATATCATTTAGACTTGGAGGTTCAACCTCAGCCTGCAAATTTCAGTCCATAATTATAATAATAATGATTTATTTTGCAGTCCCTGCAGTGTAGCTTTACATCTGCAAAAATATTAAACATATATACACTATATATAAATAATTAAGAATCTATAAACCTAGTACTAATTAATGATTTAAAGATGAGTATGCATATAAGTAATTGTATTAAATCTAACGCATGAGAGAAGTCTTTAAAAATGTTTCATTATTAATGTAAATTTAACCTACAGTAATATAAACTTTTAAGAAGCATAAAAATGTATTGTATATAAAAGCTACTTATTCGCTACTTCATTTAGCGTATTTCAGCTCTAGTATGCAGGCTTTGAATTTTTTTATTAGCTTCGCCAAATATTTAAAATTACAATTAACAAATTTTACATTGCTAACATTATCTATGGCAGGGTGTCCGCAACAGCGATTATACCAATTACTGCGGGCCCTATGTTGATAAAACCTTGTTCCGACTTACTTTAATCATCCCCTCATGTCTGTCACTGTGTAGAAATACACTACTGCTCACATGAAACTTAACTTCGAGAAGCAACCCACTGTTGTGATCGAGTTACATGTACGAGCAAGACATATCGAGCAAGTGAGAACTGTCTTGAATTACATTATGCATGAAGAATCTAGATGCCACGTTTGATGATCGAGATTTTAAATAAGCTAGCATTCACAGAGTTACCAACATTTTTACTGTCACTAAATTTGAAAATATGAATAATGGTTCTTCAGACAGAATACTGTAGTAGATTTGAGAGTTTGCATGGTAAACAAATGTAAGTTTCTGCAGTATTCCAATTTGCAGTAGTATGGTGAGTATAAGTACATCATGTACATGTATATACATGTATGAGTTAATTGATGAAATAAATGAAAATTTACAACAGGCTATTCTACATTTAGACTCCGATAATCTATGTAGTACAGTATATAATGTTTGTATGTATATATCAAGAGTCACAACTTACTCTGAGTCAGAGTGTTGTGCTCATTGCAATCATCAGGCGACAGTTGAGTTGGTTGACAATAACAATGTTCTTGGGTTATCATGAAATACTGTAAGATTTGGTATTTGCAAAAAAATATTACATTAAAAAATAATTACCTGTTACAATGTGGTTGTTAACATATGCAGTGTTTCAGACTTACTGTAAGCATTCTTAAATATGAGAACAAGTGATATCGGTTACTAGAATTCTGTTACAGAACCATAAAATAATGAAAGAAATTTTCTCTCCACTGGTAATGTTGGCACTGGTGCACTACAATTTGGCCACCAAGCCCAAGATCTATAAATTCAAGATCTATTTTATAATATTATAGAACTAACCTTGCTAATGACTTCTAGCAAGTTACAGTGTAGTAATGTAGTACCGTCTAGTGTGCATGTAAACAAAATGACATTAATGGTATATGACTCAATTATATTGGAATTTGCCAAAATATATAGTCAAGATGTGCTAATTCTATTTTGCCATGCTTTTCCATTTTTGACTGTGGGTTACTTAAATGACTTTTTTTCCCCACACAGCTTCATTTTCCCAGTAAATTACTCCTTTCCCCCTTATTTTATGACCAATGCAAAATCTATTCTGATTGGATATTTCTTTTTGAGTCACCTGTTTTCAATTTTCATTCATTTTGCATTTCCACTTATTCTCTTATACAGTACATAGCAGGTTATACATCTACAGTATATGTTACATCAATGTATGTGCCAGTACTGGATTATAAAAATTAATCAAATCATATCTGTATTTTTTATTAAAAACAACCAGTTTTAGCAGGAGCACTTCTAGAACAAGCTGAACAACTACTAGACCGTGGAATTCATCCAATCCGTATTGCTGATGGTTATGAACTAGCTGCACAAATTGCATTAGAGGAACTGGATAGGATCAGTGAAAGTTTTCCAATCGATAAAGATGTGAAAGGACTGTTGGTTGAAACCGCGAAGACAACATTAGGTTCAAAAATGTAATTATCTTATTTTCTTTCTTGTACAATTTTACAACTTACAACAGGGACAGTAGTTATGAAATCGTCAAAATAATATGCTTGCCTACCCATCTTTTACAGCATGTACTGTGTAAACAGGAAGTGATAGTGCTGAGTGAATAAAATCTTTTAAATGATTTTTATCTGTCACAGGTGATGTGGGGCTGATTTCCTTTGTGTTTTGTGCATAAAGTATTAATGACTTTTTAGTATCTTTCAAAAGCATGTGATAAACCAATGTTCTTGTAGTACACATGTTTGATTTGGAGAATACCCAAAGACTAGCAAACTACTGTAATCTTCAACATGCATGGCTGAATTCCTTTGTAACAATTGATTGTTTTGTAAGGCCAGACACCATGCTAAAGTAATGCCATTTCATTTTACTGTTATCTTGCACTGTACTATATAGTGCAGATGTGTGATAACAAGCACATAATAATAATAATCTAAATTATTATTATTATATATTATTGGTATTTTATTGAACAGATACAAATATGGAAATGAATGGCGACAATCTATCTTGTTAATGATTCCTTGCAATGTTTTGTATTAAACGTTATAAATACTAGGCACAATACATTGTAGCCTATAGTGCAGCACATGGTTGGTGGTCAACTGGCAGTTATCTTAGATAAAATTATGTAAACTCTTTTCATTGTAATTGTTTTGTATTTAGAGTTAAATATTTTTAAATTAGATGATTTTCTTGTCCTTTAGATTGCCAGTTACAGTATTGGAGTGACTAAATTGTTTACTATATATAATATCTAACCTGTTTATTGTTGATTTATCTTATGTGTGGTGACAAGAACATATAAAGCAAAGAGTTGGTGTGTGTGCTATTTAAAGTTGACTACCATGTATAGCAGCTTTGCAGTTGACCACTGTCTGCTGCAGTGTAACACTTACTGAAACCTACTAAGCATGCAATAGAAAAGTTATTTGTGTGTGTGGAAATTGCATTGGCTACAATTTTTTACCACAGTGACTGTACATGGCTATTTCACACAGCTTAACTGGTGTTATAGTGGCACAGCGTAATATTATACCATACCTTGTTAAAAGTTCTATTATAAATATTTCAGAGTGAGTCGATGTCAACAACAGATAGCTGAAATAGCAGTAGAAGCTGTACTTTCAGTAGCTGATCTCGAGAGAAAAGATGTAGATTTTGAATTGATCAAAGTAACTGGGAAAGTTGGTGGCAAACTGGACGATACGATGTTAGTAAAAGGAGTGCTAGTTGATAAAGATATGAGTCACCCTCAAATGCCAAAGGTAAAATCTACTTTAATAACGTAGCAATAGTGAAACATTTTTTTGCATAAAGGAAGCAAGGTCAGGGAGTTACTCTATGTCAGTAAAATATTAATTGACATTCAAATAAAATGTTTAAACCTTGTAGTAGTCATTCAGTTTTATTCGTCCAGTTTCATTGATACAGCATGCATCACGTTACAAATATTAAAGTGCTGCATCCCACATTAAAAATGGAGGGGAAAAGCAATGGGAAATATCGATAAAGTAATAGAATCGAAACCCTGAACGCCAAATTTCGCTAAAAAAGAGAGCTAATGGTAAAATTCAATGTAATTTTTATTATCTGTAAATAATTTTTACTGTTCCTAAGATTGCATAATTGCATAGCCATATATCTGTTGTTTCTTTTGTAGGTTGTAAAAGATGCTAAAATAGCCATCCTAACCTGTCCATTTGAGCCTCCGAAACCCAAGACCAAACATAAACTTGACGTTACTTCAGTTGAGGATTACCACAAACTACGAGAATATGAGAAGAATACGTTTATTGAAATGATCAAACAAGTGAAAGATACAGGGGCTAACCTTGCTCTCTGTCAGTGGGGATTTGATGATGAAGCAAATCATCTTCTACTACAAAATGAATTACCTGCTGTTAGATGGGTTGGTGGACCGGAAATAGAGGTATTTGTGCTATCCAGTAGTTTTGGTTTGCAGAACTGTGTAATTCCTTGTGTGTTATATTTACCGCTGTTTATGACGAGTTAATAGGTAACTACAGTATCTATATTTCTCTAGTTAATTGCTATTGCAACTGGTGGTCGTATAGTACCTCGATTCTCAGAACTAACTTCGGAGAAATTAGGCCATGCAGGCATTGTAAGAGAACTCTCATTTGGTACAACTAAAGATCGTATGTTGGTTATAGAAGAATGTAAGAATACTCGTGCTGTAACAATATTTATAAGAGGAGGAAACAAAATGGTTAGTACACTACCTGCTAATTGTCTACATTAGGTCAACTTTACAATTCACAACGAACACGTTATTTTTGCGCCATTTTTCTGCCATTTTTCTGCAAATACTTTCTGTATGTACAGTACATTGTTTATCTCTTCTCTACTTTAGATAATCGAAGAAGCCAAACGTAGTATCCATGATGCTTTATGTGTTGTTCGAAATCTTGTCCGTGATAATCGTATTGTATATGGAGGTGGTGCTGTTGAACTAGCTTGTTCTTTGAAAGTTGGTGAACGTGCTGATAAGGTAATGTATAGGATATAGCACTTCTTCTCTGTCAGATGCAATTAATTTTTTTTAGTTTTAATATGTTTACCACTCTGAGGTGGACGGAAAGCCTTAACAGGTTTTGCAACCCAATTGACAAAGGTTCCGAGGGTTAGTTAGTTAGTGGTTAGTGCCTAAGGGTTAGTTTTTAGCGAGGGAGGAAAACCGGAGTACCCGGAGAAAAACCCTCGAAGCACAGGAGAGAACCAACCAATCTCAACTTACATGAGTTTATCAAGCGCACTGACGTTACCCAACCTGAGTAAATCCGTGCCCTCGACCTGCTGTATAGCCGGCTTAACTCCGAGGTAAGAGACAGCGCGCTAACCGCATCTGCCACCCGTGCTTCCCTATAATTAAATAATTGACATGTAAGTGCATACATAGACCCCCTCCCCACTTGTTCTGTTTAGCCAGATGATGTAAACTTTAACTGATGCCAGATGGTTTTAACAATTTTGAAAGTCCCATTGCATTGTTTCTCGTTAGTAATAACATACAAGACGAATTACGCAATTTGTACTATTATTGATGTTTACTTACAGTTAGTTGTTTGTTTGCAGATCTCTACCCTTGAACAATATGCGATGAGATCATTTGCAGAAGCATTAGAAGCTATACCATTATCATTAGCAGAAAATTCTGGATATAATCCTATTCAAACTGTGGCTGATATAAAATCTCGCCAAGTGGCGGAAAAGAACCCGCGACTTGGGATAGATTGTATGAACTACGGATCTAACGGTAAGAATGAACGAAAAACTGTTCAACTTCTATTTAACAGTTTCCATAATGGATGTTATCGTTACGATTTTCGAACCAAATTGAAAAATAGAAAAGACAACATTCCCAATTACCTAAATTTTTAAGAAGAAATGTTGACCGTTTTTGGCAAGTTTGGAAAACTACCTGTGAAGAGTTACAAGATTCTAACGAAGAATAACTTTATCGATTATCACAATGGTAATTCATGCATGGGAAACTCGATCTTCAATAGACCCTTTACATAATAATCAATCTTAAAAATGAAAAGACAATGGAACATTCTTAATCACTGGCTCGTGACTGGATAGCACTATTGTTATGCTAAGCTTTATGCAAAGGCCTATTTTACTTGATCTAAAATGTATTCTTTGTTTCCAGATATGCGAGAGCAACATGTTATTGAAACTCTTATTGGCAAGAAACAACAGATAAGTCTAGCTACTCAATTGGTCAAGATGATTTTAAAAATAGACGATGTTAGAGTGCATGAGGCATAAGTTTCTCATTTTGATGTTAAATATTCTTACTAATAATAAAGTATACATGTGATTATATTTGAACATTTGGTTTTTGTGTTGAGATTTTCACCGGTTGGGTCGTAAAGTTTTACTTATCAGTATTTACATGTATTATGGCTAAGATAACATCACTTCATTTTTAATTAAGATAAGTTTAATGCAATTCTGTTTGTTCTCGGTTTTTGCAGATTCACCAGTCTGATTTGTTGTTGTAATTTGAGGGATTGTGTTTTCTTGGAGGTGCAAATGGTGAATCCACCTTGATGCATCTTTTGACTCCTTGCGGCACTCTCGTACAGACAAGGTTATCTGATCGACAATTGCATGTTTTCTGTCTTTTACATCTTTTGTGATATGGACATCGAGGTGCTTGAGGACGAAATTTCTTTGTCTAAAAGTAAAACAATTAAAGCATATGTGAGTGAAGTAAAAGAGAGTTTTAAGAGACCTGTTTATAATTATATAAATTCAAATTGAAGTGTGAACGAAAACGAAAGTGAACAAAATTGTCCTTTATCGCGGCTATTTAGTCAATTTTAAAATTTCATGTTAGCAATAGCAATAGCAGAAGTGAAAACAGCAGATTAAGGCTAATACAAAAATTAGAATGTCAAAACCAGGGAGCAACTGTTGCACTGCGCTATTTCTAAAAACAAAATACAGCTCGATATATTAATAGGAAATATATAAAGTTTGCGTCGAGGCTTGTTGGCATGCATGCCTGTTCAATGCAAAACTTCCATACTTTCCATATTTTCTATTAAATTTGTACTGTTTTTGCAAATGACCCCAGTGCCGTAGTTTTCTCGTTTCATTTCTGGTATTGATAAGATAAAAAATAAAGGTCAATTAGACTCAACAGGTGATACCAATGGACACGAAAATATTCTTTTACGTTGTGATCCAGTAATCCCTGAATTGGTCAGTGTCATGGTGTCACTACACTGCAGGTGGAACCGAAAAAAATGAGCTAATTTCATTTTCTCTTTCTAACTAATTGTTAATGAAGTCAAACTCGCCGCATTATTGCTTATAAAATGACACAATTGTCGGTTCTTTTAACCAATGGAATATGTCTGATCAAAATGTAATTCTGAGACAACGAATTAGTAGAAATATCAGATCAAAGAATTGAATCGCAGAAATCCAATTATTTAATAGTTAAATAGGCACAACGTAGCTCCATGACAACTGAAATTTGTTTAGGTTATGCCAACCTCGTTCCCAGGCTGATGCCATCTGAAGGTTGGAGCTAAGCAAAGTAGGTTTTTGACTTTACTGGAGCTGGGAAGAAAATGATAGGAATGAAATAATTGAATTGTGAATGTATTAAACATGATTCTCCCTTCGTTTCTACACGGCCCTAGTTATATATTACTGCACTTTAACCACAAAATTTGGATTCCTACCTGTACTGCTAGTTGTCTTAGCCTGAGGGGATAGAACAGGTTGCTCAGTCTATTTAATAGATATTAGAGAAGGCGTCATTTTAATATAGTACTGAAATATTTATGTTTGCATGCGTCCGACATTTTGTGCTACTTTTCGACGAGTTTTACTCTTTGAGTTTGAAAAAAGCTATTAAAATTTCCATTTCCCTCTAGCATTATTAAGCCAACTAAATGTTTAATATTCACAAACGACAGATTATGTCCCTACTTTCAGTCTATATATGCAATACAATTTTGAAGACTAGTTATCAAAATGGCTGGTCTAGTTGAATGAATCTCTTATAGATCGCTTGAGTTATGAGAGTAGCGTTTTCAAGACGAAGCGCGCTAGCGTCTACTCTGTCTCTAAGATTAAGCTAGATGAAGTCCATTGAAACAGTTACTAATACCTCCTCAAACTGGGTATAGAAAGCATCAAGTAACGCTTGAAACAAGTCAAGTGTTTATTTGATAAATCCTGAAACATTTTAAGCCTAAGATCCTTTTACATCTGCTGTTGTCTATGATTTCCTCCAATATTGTTTTTTTGTCGACTTTGTTTAAGACTTTGTCATACTTCAAGTTCAATTAATGTTTCCTTTTCATATTAAGAAGAGTTTTCAGTCGTTGCTGATGTATTTTTTCATTGAATCGACCTTTCACGACTTCTACCTACCTTATTAGCTTCCATTATTTGAAAAAGATACAGCAATATATAAGAAACACAAAACGTCTTCAGTAAATTCATCGTCTCTGTTTTTCAATATCTTGATGTGTATGGGTGTATGCAGTTGTGGTGTAATATTGGAGATTGTAACTTTATATTGGATATTGTACTTGTTTTAACAGCTGTAATTAAACTAACTAATTAATTGTTTACATCATGCCGCCTTATCCAATTTCAGTTTGCCTTGTTACATTTTTGCAAGAAACGTTTGAAAATTGGCGGCTGAAAGACTGAATGCTCTCTACATTCAGGAAATAAACTCGTTTCTGTAGTTTTGCCTGGGGATAAACGAATTAATAAAGATACAATTTGTCAATGAGCTTCTGCGTTGAGGCGAATTTTATAATTAGAAGATGAAAAAAGCACGAACAACCGAGTATAGAGCAGGTCGGGCACATGAAGCAACTTGCAGCCAACTATAAATATCATACAGCGAGTTTTCCATGCGAGTATAATAAAGTTTATATTGACAACGGAAATTTAGTCTGCCTATCGTGAAATAACATTTAAATTTTATTTCTTAAAATATTTTTACTGAAGACAAGCTGCATTGCCACCATCTTGACTATGAGCTAGTCCTAGAATTAAACGGGCTTTACAGGAAATACTTCGCGCAGTTCAAAATTTGCTTAATAGTCTAGGACCTGTATAGTTGTTTGTATGCGTTTCATTTAGCACAGGCAATCTCAACTGTTTTAGGGTAAAATGACCATGGCGGTCAACATGGCATATGTGCCAAAACCTGAATCCGGGACGAAAGTCCTGAAAATGACCCCGCCCTGAAACGGCAGTGCCGACATAGCTCTACCTTCCGAAAAGCAAAAGCGACAGCCTTTCTGAAGTGCTTATAGTGTTTAGAAGGGTTGCTTTTAGGGGTGTTATTGGAAGGAAAAATTTGTCTAAGTATAATATTTTACAAGAAAATGACCATGCACCACCCCAGGCCAACTGCTAATTATGCATGAAATAACTCATATAACTGGCAGATTAAATTTTCTTATTTCCTAAAATTTTTTATCATGGGATGAAAAACTATGCTTAATTTAATATAATTATTGTAGATTTCATAAGGATTGACATTGTTTTGTTTAAATATGATACATTTTATTTCACTTACCCCCCACCAAAACACGATTTCAGCCATATTTTGCCGTCTTGTTTGCTTTTTATCGCCGAGTCTTGCAAGTATCATCCAATTGTTGTAGTTTTACATATTGATAGATGGCTAAAGAAGATTTCAACCAAGTTTCGTCAAGTTTTGAAGCAGTGCAGTGTATTTTATCTTCGATGATGTGTCCTTCGATATTTCGTCAAATATGCCGCCATTGCAAGCCTCGCAGCTTCTCTGCCCGATAAATGCCACTTCTTCGTCTTCATATGTATTTAAATTACAGTATCCAAGAGTGCTTCATTGTAGAATAGTCCCAATTGAAAAATTGAAAACATTAGTTGCACTTGAAAGGCAAAAACCTCCCATAACACATTTAGGACCAGAATCAAGAACACAAGTTTAAAAATAATTTGAAAGTCACGCGCAATCTTCGCGAAAACTCCTCGTGGGCTACTTAACAGGGGGGGAAGATTTTCACGAAACGTTTGTTCGCCACCACAGAACCCAAGTAAATATATTATATTTATTGTATTTTTATAAACAATAGAAAATACGGCAAAAAATTATTGTTTTTATCATAAATCATAAAAATACAATAAATATAATATATTTACTTGGGTTCTGTGGTGGCGAACAAACGTTTCGTGAAAATATTCCCCCCCCTGTTAAGTAGCCCACGAGGAGTTTTCGCGAAGATTGCGCGTGACTTTCAAATTATTTTTAAACTTGTGTTCTTGATTCTGGTCCTAAATGTGTTATGGGAGGTTTTTGCCTTTCAAGTGCAACTAATGTTTTCAATTTTTCAATTGGGATTATTCTACAATGAAGAACTCTTGGATACTGTAATCTAAATACATATGAAGACGAAGAAGTGGCATTTATCGGGCAGAGAAGCTGCGAGGCTTGCAATGGCGGCATATTTGACGAAATATCGAAGGACACAACATCGAAGATAAAATACACTGCACTGCTTCAAAACTTGACGAAACTTGGTTGAAATCTTCTTTAGCCATCTATCAATATGTAAAACTACAACAATTGGATGATACTTGCAAGACTCGGCGATAAAAAGCAAACAAGACGGCAAAATATGGCTGAAATCATGTTTTGGTGGGGGGTAAGTGAAATAAAATGTATCATATTTAAACAAAACAATGTCAATCCTTATGAAATCTACAATAATTATATTAAATTAAGCATAGTTTTTCATCCCATGATAAAATTTTTTAGGAAATAAGAAAATTTAAACTCTGCCAGGTATATGAGTTATTTCATGCATAATTAGCAGTTGACCTGGGGTGGTGCATGGTCATTTTCTTGTAAAATATTATACTTAGACAAATTTTTCCTTCCAATAACACCCCTAAAAGCAACCTTCTAAACACTATAAGCACTTCAGAAAGGCTGTCGCTTTTGCTTTTTGGAAGGTAGAGCTATTTCGGCACTGCCGTTTCAGGGCGGATCATTTTCAGGACTTTCGTCCCGGATTCAGGTTTTGGCACATATGCCATGTTGACCGCCATGGTCATTTTACCCTAAAACAGTTGAGATTGCCTGTGCTAAATGAAATGCATACAAACTCCTATACAGGTCCTAGACTATAACTTCAACAGCCTTATTGTTATTCCAAAGTTACTTTATAATAGGCGTACATGAAGTACTGGGACAAGGAAATGACCACCAACCTCGGATATTATTCTAAGTGCAATCATGCGTAACATAGGGTATAAAAGACTGAATCTGCATTCACTCTGGGTCAGTTTGTTAAACGAGACTCCGGGTGTCACTCTATTCTTGGACATGGCCGAACCCGTTAGACGTACCAGTCGTTTTGCCACCACAGCTACCTAGTCCAGCTCCAGACGAGAACCCACCAGCAGTTGAAGTGGAACAGCACGAGGCCGAACCTCAGCCTCAGGCACAGCCAGTACAGGTATGTTGTTGTTTCAAGAAGTGTTTATGTGCACTTTGGGATTTTCTTTGTTGCCCGTTAAGTTTGAGGCTGTTCGGCGCGTGTATCCTGTGTTTTTCTTGGTTTATGCTTTACGTTTCGAATCGGCCAGGCGTTTGTTTAAAATTCAGGGCGATCGGTCGCCTATCGAAGTGAAATTTTTCAGGCGCTAGGTCATGTCTTTGGTCTTGTAAGCACATTACGCAATTGACTTAAGCTGTTCCGCTTCGCTTTCCTGCTATCTCGGCGGAGCCCATGCGTATCGTATAGTAAAATTTTTGCTTGATTTGGCCTTACCTTAGTGTGTTAGTCTTGCGATAATTTACTCGGTGAGCGAAACACGGTTTTTCCAGTTTGTTACGACCATTTGTGCAGATAGTTGGATAATACAGTGTGCAGTATATCAGTATTCTAATTGATTGTAGCTGCGTGTTTACGCATTTTACTTACATGGGTTTAGTTATGCTTGGTTGAATCGTTCATTTTCTGTACCTTTTACAATAAGTGAGTCGGGTTCCTTTCACATGAATCATGGGTTTCATGTTTAATCTCCCGCTACAGTTAAGAACCACGATCCGTTGTCTAGCCGTTAGGGCCGCCCCGGTCGTGCCTTAGTGCTAGTTGAGTGTTGTTCAGTTTAATTTGCGATGGGTCGTGAACATAGTTTATTGGGTTACGGCCAATTTACGGTTGTGTATGAATAAAGTGTATTGGTTGTGGCCAATTTACAACTGTGCATGGAAGTATAGTGTTATTGGTTGAGGCCAATTTACAGTTGTGTATGAATAAAGTGTATTGGTTGAAGCCAATTTACAACTGTGTATAAGTATAATGTATTGGTTGAAGCCAATTTACAGTTGTGTATGAATACAGTGTATTGGTTGTGGCCAATTTACAACTGTGCATGAAAGTATAATGTATTGGTTGAGGCCAATTTACAACTGTGTTTAAATATGTTTGGTTGAGGCCAATTTACAGTTGTGTATGAATAAAGGGTATTGGTTGAAGCCAATTTACAACTGTGTATAAGTATAATGTATTGGTTGAGGCCGATTTACACTTGTGTAGGAATAAAGTATATTGGTCGAGGCCAATTTACAACTGTGTATGAAACTATAATGTATTGGTTGAGGCCAATTTACACTTGCGTATGAATCAAATGTTTTGGTTGTGGCCAATTTACAGTTGTGTATGAATAAAGTGTCTTGGTTGAGGCCGATTTACAACTATGTATGCAAGTATAATGTATTGGCTGTGGCCAATTTACAGCTAGGAACCAATATAGTGTATTAGGTATGAAAATCATGTGTTCGTTGAGGCCAATATTTAGTCCTATATTTGCCTATCATATACTGTATTGGTTCAGACCATTTGCAACTTTGAACGTAAATAGCGTGTGTTTGCCGCCAGTTTACATATTGGGTATATGAGTACCATGTACTTGGTGAGAGCAATTCTTCAAATTGTGTGGACGTTCAATTGGTGCGGCTGTTTACAGTCATGATGAATATATTGTATTGCATGGTTGAGCCTAATTAAAGCTGGGCATGCGTTTCACGCTTTGTTTGAGGCAACATTTGAGGTATTTGAATATCTGAGTTATAACAGTTGTTTTAATTTTGGGTTGATGTTAATTTTCTTTGGGGACTCGTTGAATTAATTAGTGAATTGTTGAATTAATTCGTGGAATTAATTAGTGCCTTTGTCGTTGGTTAACTACGGCCACTTTTGGTTTATGTTTGGCTGTTGGATTCCTTATCGTTATCTACGGGTTTCTTGAGGCTAATTCCTAACTTAATTATATGTACATCGATAGTTACAATTTTAGTTGTGTGTGCATAGTGCTTATTGGTTACGGCAAATTTTTTCGTTTTGGATTAGGCATGATTTCGGTATGGGTTTTAGACCAGTTTTAATAGCGTTGCCATGGCTAGTGGGAGTCGTACTATGAGTTTATGTACATTAAGCTATAGCGTGGGTTTTCCTCTTTTAGATTGAGGAACAATTAAAGCTTTTGAAAGAAGAGGTCCAGGCCTTAAGAGCGGATCGTTCTCCGTCAGGAGGAGTGGATGCTGCCTTACAATTTGTCCGCCAGCTTCCTTCGGCTCCTCTCATGCTTCGGGATCCGACGATGATTGCCTCAGCACTTCAAACCTTAGCTGACCAGGCAAGGTGTGCAGAACATCCAAAGGCGGCCGAATTTGAAGCCATTTTGCGCCAGACGAGGCCATTGATTTATCGTTCAGAGTATGGGAGGTAATCATCAGGTTGCTTGGCACAAAAGAAGAGACTGATGTTGCGGCAACCATCGCAAAGATGACGAGGAATACCAGTCCACAGACTCCAGCCCACCCATATCGTCGCCAGACTAGGGGTCGAGGATCTGGTTGGCGTTCAGGTCGCGGTGGTGCGAATCCTGCAACATCAGTGTGTTTTAATTGTGGCCGTATTGGTCATTTCCAACGACAATGCCCGGCGCGAAATTCCAACGCCTAATTTGAACATTAATGTGCGTCATTCAGGAATTGTAATGTTTTGTTGACAATATATACTTGATCCTTTGCCTGTGTTTTATTTTCTATTTGGCTATGGGGGATTTTTGTTGATGAGAGCATTGGAGTGGTTGTTTTTGTTGAGATTACGCTTTATAATAGGGCGACATACATCCTCCTTAATACATTAGGTTGGTATTTTAATTTCTGAATCTTCACATTATTTTGTATTGATTGAGTTTGGCCTGGCTCAGCCAACACCGTCAGGTCAATAACGATTGGGTACAGTTTTGGTTGTTGTTTATTTTCCCCTATCTATACATTTTGCCTAAAACATCCGTACACGTTGGATAAGGAATCTTCCTCTGCAAGATTAGAGACAGATTGTGTTTAACATTGTAGAACGGACCACATCGATCGGGTATTAGTTTTGCGTGATTCCAGCAAGATCTCCGTGGGACGACTTTTTTCCTTTGTGTTTCTCCTCGCCATTGCTGGACCTAGGTGCGGGCTTACTACAGCCTCGTATGCCCCGCGAGGGGTTGCCTAGGGCCGACAATGGAGTGGGCAAACTCACGGGTCTCGGGTCGCTACTTGTTTTTACCGGAGTCCTATTTTTCTTAAGGATACTTCCGCTCCAAAGCGCCAGAGAATTAGTAACGACCAGTCGTTTTACAGTGGGCATCACCCGAGACCAAGTATCCAATGGTGTGATTGGCAGGGCTCGCCCGTGTCTATTGTCGGCCCTAGACCGTCTCCGCTGATGGTGTCGCGTGGTCAGGTTTTACCTAGCCCACGGGACGTAATTTTTCGTGATCCTTTGTTCCTGGGGAATTGCACAAGCATTATAACGAATGGGAAAGGATTGTTCCTGTGGGTGAGGCGGAAAAAGTTCTCTTTTTCATTCGCAATGGGGTTGATGTCTGGCGATATTTACGGCCGTTTAAAGGAAAGTTTGCGGGACAGCGCTACGATTCAGCTTGTCCACCTTCCCGAGAATTCCCGAATAGTCCCTCCTGTGAGCATTTCAAGGACTTTGTTCATGCAACTATCCAGGAGAGAGTCCGTACAGGATCCTTAATATTTTGGGGGTTTGTTGGCGAAGTGCAGCCTCCACATTTGGTGATGCCTATCACCGTCGAGCCAACTAAGCCGCGGATGTGCCACGATGAACGGTTTCTTAACCTCTGGATTCGCGATCTTCCATTTTCTTTGGATTATTTATCTGACCTCCCACGATACGTTGGTCGTGGCCATTTTCAGACTGTTTGTGATGATAAGAGTGGATACGACCATCTAATGCTTACCCCATCTAGCAGGACTATGTTCGGCCTATGTTGGGACGGTTGTTATTTTGTTTATGCCTCGCTACCGTTCGGCTGGAAGGCGAGCGCGTATGTGTATTCGTACCCTAAAGGTCCCCTGTAGTCAATACATTGACGATAGACACAATGGTCAGCTGGTTTGCACATCTGGTTGCGCCTGGTCTGATTTTCACAAAGCCGAGGCTGCGGTTTACATTGTCACCACGGTGCTCACGGTCCTAGGTTATACCATCGCTCTCGCAAAGTCGTCTTTGATACCCTCCCAGTCCGTACGTTTTTTGGGTTATTTATCGAATTCTCTGCTCATGGCATTCGTTTTGCCAGGCGACAAGAAAGAGAAGTTTCGACTTTTAAGGGAAGCTATTTTATCTCAGGAGAAAGTCGGTCTTCAGATGTTGCAGCGCTTTGCGGGCAAGACAACGTCTTTTTCTATTGCAGTACCGGCTGCCCGTTTGTACACTCGCGTAATTTATCGTGCTGTTGGGTCGCATCAGAAAAGGTTAGGCGGATCTATTGATGTTACGGGCGAGTTACGCGAGCAGATTATGTTCTGGAGGTTCCTGGATAACGGGGAAGGTCATCTTCCGTGGTTTGACGAGTGACACTACGTGCTCAGATTCTTTGCGGACGCCTCTAACTCCGGTTGTGGGGGAATAGTTTTCCCACTTGATGGTGAACCCGTCACACTGCGCGATTATTGGGAGCCAGCTGATCAGTCTAAACCTATAATTATCAAGGAGGCTCTTGCCCTTCTGAAAACCCTTTCTGTTGCTGCTCAATCTTGGTGCGTTGACGCACGTTCGGATAGTCTGACTCTTGTCAAGGCATGGCAGCAACAAGGGGGCAAAAGTGCCGATCTCACCGCGGTTATTAAGTCTATTTTCGAGCTGTCGCTGCGTGCTAATATTGGTGGCACGTGCCATCCAAGGAGAATTGTGCGGATGCTCCGTCTAGAGTTCTGTCTTTTGCTGACTGCATGCTTGCCGACCAAGCATGGCAAGATTTACAAAGTCGTTGGGGGCCTCATACGGTCGATCTTATGTCCCTTGATTCCAACGTGCATAATGGTCCTGACGGCACGCCACTCCGACATTTGTCTCCTTGGCCGACGCCAGACTCTGCTGGCTAATTTATTCGCACAGTCTTTGGATGGCGCAGACAACGCGTATGTGTTCCCCCCGTTTAATATCATTGGCCCTGTCCTTCGCTTCCTTTTTTCCGTCGGGTGCAGCTTTACCATTGTCCTTCCCGACATGTTTCCACGACGTTTTTGGTGGCCTTTGGTCAATGGACGCGCTCAGGATAAAGTCCGTTTAGGTGGGAAGGCTCAGTCTGGTGTTCTCCTCTTCCCAACGCGCGCGGGGCCTTTCGAGTGCAAGCCCTTGGACTGGGACCTTTGGGCCTTTCGAGTGCAAGCAGTTTCCTGTAGTTCCCAACCTCCGCTTCTTGTTTAGGGAGTTCCACGGTTATGGCGACCGGCTAAGACGTGTAGAGACTGCCATTATCCGAATGACGACTGCGCTGTGTTTTGTCAAACATGTGGGGTTGAACAACTCTCAGTTGGCAGTTCCGTTGTGCCCCGTCTACTAAAACACTAGTCTCGATCTAAGCGCGATAGATATAAAGCGTATAGGTGAACTCCAGTCGGCACGAATTTCGACGCGTTACGGACGTCAAAAATCGCAGTTGGAGGTCGCATTACAGATTTTTCTTGCTACGTTATCTCCTCCTAAAACATCCTTCTCGTGTACACCGAAAGATGTGATCCGATTTCTTGTATGGAAAGACCAAAAAGGACGAACAAAGGTTCACCAGCAGCATTGTCAGTTCCTAGGTTCTCGAGTTAAAGGCTGATGTGATTGTCGCGCCTGGCTGCGGAAACCGTCGATTCCACCATTGGCAAACTTCGAGCCATATTTAACAGTCTCGGTCGTTCGGGTGATTATGATGTTCGTTCCGGGGGGGGTAATCCTGCCGCACACTTCACTGTGAGGCAGTACCTCAAATCGGTCCAGAAAGAACAAGCAGAGGCTAGGATTTCTCCTTGCCAAGCTACGCCACTCTTTTTCAACAAATTTTATCAAATCGTCCTCCACTTGCGATCCCTTCTTTCCAATCCCACCTCGTCTGCCATAGATAAGTATATTTATGCACGTGACCTGACGTTTTTCTCTCTTGAGTTTTATACTGGCCAGAGAGCCTCAGATCTGGGTCGGCTTAAAACCATTGACATTTTGCGAAACCCCGATGGTAAAAGTTTGCGCATCCATCAACGAGTCGGAAAATCTCTCAGAGGAAGTCGTTCCAGACCAATTCCCATCCGTCCGTTGGGGAACCCCGCCATTTGTCCTGTCGAAAACCTGAAATTTTACCGTACCCTTTGCACCGCCATGAGAATAGATTTGGGCACCGGGTTTCTCTTTCGAGCGACGACTCGCCATGCTTCCATATCCAGTTCCCCATTTCTAGTATCTGCGGCGCAAGCTAGGTTGGTCACGTATTTGAAGTCGCTTGAGCTATACACCGACGAGACTGTGCATGGTTTCCGCGGGGGTACCGCTCTTCTTCTCCGCATGCTTGGTGCTTCCAGCGATGATATCGCACGCCACATAGGGTGGTGCTCTACCGCCATGGTTGACCACTATACTCAAGTCGATAAGGTTTTTGCGGTGGCGGACACGTCAGACAGGCTCGGGGATAGTATTCTCCCTAGTGCGGGACATGTTCCGGCGGAGATGCTGGGAGGTCGATTTAACGAGTGTAATAATTTAGTCGGGTTTGAACCGTTCTTCTAGTTCCGCCACAATCATATAGACGCTTTTGAGGAGAGTTTTGGGGGAGAAAGTTTTGGGGTATGAGGTTTTGGTATGGGTTTAAGTTACGGGTAGTGTTTAGGTTTGTATGGGTGCTATGAGGCCCAGCTTCAAATTACAATCCTAATCAGTATAGTCCGGCGACAGGGCTCGCATTTCCCATAACTCTCTTCCTGTAAGCCTATGGAAACATTGTTGCAGTTAGAATAGATTACTATTCTAGATTACTATTCTAAGTGCAATCATGCGTAACATAGGGTATAAAAGACTGAAGCTGCATTCACTCTGGGTCAGTTTGTTAAACGAGGCGCAGCAGGCGCTAGTCTTGGGTACGGCTTGATTGACCTAACGGGGGAAGGTTATAGTGTTGGCTGTTGTTAATAGTCCATATAATCTTTAGTTTAGTATTGATGTAAAAGTGTTATTATTATATTTCCTGTAAAGATAAACGATTATTTCATTTGCAATGTGTTGGTTTTTTTTCTTTCTTTTTTCTGTTGTTTGGGGGGGGGGCTTGCTTTCGTTTTACTCCCACCCGCCCCTCCCCAACGACTGGTACCTGCACCACACTTAGGCTTACGGGCTCGCATTTCCCATAACTCTCTTCCTGTAAGCCTATGGAAGCATTGTTGCAGTTAGAATAGATTACTATATATAGCGCGTAGCTTCAGATCACGCATGCGCAGAGCTACTGTGGAATAACTCGAAGTCTGAAGAGATGGAAGGCCTTAAGCAGGTTTTGTACTGCGTGTGACATTAATAATGATCTCTAGTTCAGCGTCAAAAATAAGTTAAGTCGCTGTTACGGCGAAGTTCTTATTTTGTCGTGGTTGGCAGTATGAGTATGAGCATGAGGATTTGAGCATGAGGATTAAGATGGGGATGAGTATGACGAATGGCACTATGAGGCTGAAACGGACAAAGTGTAAAAGCAGCGACCTGGCTGTCCGGATAAATGGCCTTGCCCTTGATCCTCCACAACGTTTACATATACATACATATTTATAGGAAAATTATGCCAAGATTTCGTGCACACTGTCACTGCAGTGCTTTTTTGATTAATAATCATTCATTATGCGACAGACGAATTCATTTTATTTTTAGACATTGGTCATTAAATTAGTTTGAAATATATATTAATAAGGAAATGCATGTTTACCAGTGATGTTTACCGTTAAATTTCTTATGTATTTACAATCCTCTAAATACAGCTTAGCCGTATATATATATTAATGGTTCATCCCTTCTATATTTTATACAAAAGATTCAACAATTTCTAAATATGTAGATATCAATAATGCAACAATATGATAAAGTCTTGAAGCCATCTGCTTAAATATAAAAGATTAAATATGCATTTGTATTTGTGTATTCTGATGCACTATTGGGCAAATTCCTTTATCAAGTTGTGTTTGAAATGAATAATGGATTAGATAAGCGCTGTTTGGCTTGGAAACGTATTTTGTCTAATTCAGAAGAAACTACAATTAAAGTATTCGTTCAATATGGCGTCTACTTTACTAAAATAACACTCTGGAATGTTCCAAATGTGTGTTGTTGGATGTGGTATTGTAGAGTCCTAGGTGATAACAACGTTGAATAACACCTCCGTATGAGCCCCTGACCGCTACAGAAAATTCCACCTGCATTAACACTATACGTACGTGAGTTCAACGTGATTGCAAGACATTTCTTTTGACTGTCTACTTTCTGTCAAGGATATCTTGGAAAACAAAAATGATATATAATGAAGACGTAGGTATATACCCATCATATAATATGAATATTACGTAATATAGGATTTGCTTATTAGTTATATATAGCCTATAATCTATATGCACGAAATCTATATTACATGCGATTTCTATATATTAAAGACGTTTTGCACTGTTGTCATTGTAGTATTGAGTTTGCTCTTTCATCTTCGAATGACCTTTAATCTTTAGCCTTATTAGTTATTGTCTTAACGATTAAAAGATAAGCCATTTTTTTCAGGTATATATGCAAAACTATAATAATTCAAGTTCGCAGTTTAAATATTGGAGGGATGTTGTCTTTTTAATTTGTTGACTTTCCCAATTTATTTTAGATGCTTAAAATAGAGGCAACTTTCACAGTTTCACTATTTACAATGTAATTCTTAACATTTTCTTCAATTATGAAAGGTAAAGGCTTGCTGGAGGTAAAATAGTGTGATTGAAGCCTGAATTAGTTATTATTCGATTATGAATTGAAGTTTAAATCTCTGTGATTCACTGCTGCAAGCAACATTGATAAGCTACTTTGACTTTGTCTAATTTGCAATTCACTTAGCTTTGTTTTAAACTTTCTAGATGGCCTGCTTGGCCAAGCCAGTCCATCTTTAATCGTCTTCACATGAGACAAACGTGCATTATATTTATGATTAAGTAGATTTGTATAGTTGTCATTTTTAATTGAAGTAAAATTTTGAAATCTTTTGTATACAATGCATTTATGCATAACTATAATATATTTTAAAGGTGTCAGTGATTCTGCAATACTTATATAATGTAGCCTAATGTCTAAAGATTTTTCCATTCATTCAAGCTTTTTATTTCTTCATAAACCGTATTATATCTGATGAACATCTGTGCATGGAGTAGCATAATATTTACTAAGAGAGCCGTTTTTTTGAAAATAAAATAACCCCTTCAATTGATAATATATTAAGAACGAAGCACGAGATCATTATTTCTACGGAGTACGGGTGTAGCAGTCGAGAAGCAAGAGTACATGTCTGTCAAAAATATTGTAAGTGATCTTGCATTTATCACCACTCGAACTCATGGGAAGTGAAGGCGAAATATATAAAAGTGGATTGCTTAGAGCGCATTTTAAGAAATATATAGTATAGTCGCAGTTTATATATTCTTTACAATAACCTCACTAAAAGTAAGGTTATTTTAAAGCAAAGTTTGATTATTTCTTTAAGGTTTCTTTAAGTTCCAAAACAATTTTTGCTACATGAGATATTTATAAATGAAAATATTTTTTGTTTGTTCATTGTTAGCGCGAACAAGCTAGCTTGCTAGATATCCAGGCAACGACATAAAGATTGGAATATTTATGTTACATTCCCAGCATGAAATGCAGCACAAATTAACATGTTGATTGAAATTAGATTACAATAACGTTCTTGTGAATGACCAGTCACATTTCACTGAGGGCGACTCTTTAATTGAGACATTTCCGTTATGACGTAAGAGACATTTGTGAGTTTTATTGGATTACAGGTTTTTGAATTAAGTAACGGCCATGCAGAGGCGACTTTTATTTAATTCCAGTTTACAGCAGTACGTCATCCCGCCCACCGTATCTCTGTCCTTTGTATCTTCGTAACCTTTTGAAGTTTGTTTTAAACAATGATCTTAAAAGTAGACGTACTGGATATAGATCATCCCATTGTTCACTGATGCAGAAATGAATTCATGCAGTTAAATATTTGTTTGACAATACGGGAGAAATGTCTTTATTCCTTTCTAAAACGTCTTCAAACTTTACAAGTACACAGTAGCTACTTGATTATTTTGACATATAAAGCATCGAAGCAACACAAGCGAAAGTATGATTCCATTAAGGGAATCAGCGCAGGCATATAGCAACAAGACTGCATACGAATAAACTGCAGATATTGCAACCGTCTATATTTCGTTGCATCTGTCAAGTAAAATCCCACAATGACAGGTTATTTACGGGCTTTGCTGGCTTTACAGGTTATTTGGGCAGATTAAATTGATGTATTGTAGTGAAGCACAAAATGTCTTGATGAACAGATTATTGCAACTCTTTTACTTGCAAATATATATTGGGCAGATTAGATATATCTATAGTATACGATATCTATATAGAATATAGGATAAATGAAGTCGAAGATAAACGATCGAAATGGGTAGCATAAGAACAACCTCTGTCAGTCATGATGGTTGGGTCGTTCCTTCAGAACCCAATCTGAACCCAAATGAATTAATTTCTTGGATTACACCCAACAACCTCTTTGTTTGTACCATTCTCCAAAGTAACATTTGGCCAGAAAATGACTTTGAAAAGGAATAGTAAACCGAATGATAATATTAACATGCAGTAATTACCAAAGGAGATTTAGACTGAACCTCGATGATTTTCCACATTATAGAATTTAGAAACTGAATGATAAAGCATATACCTTTGCTGCTGTTAACGCCAAGCAAAGGCTATAAGCCAGACGAGAGATATGGAAACATAAAACTAGTATCCATTATTTCAATATTTTCAGTAATTTTTAATCCATATTATATCCCCAATGCATATATTTAAACTTTCAGTTTTAAATTACCCAGGACAATTTCCTCCATTACCTTTTAAGTGAAGATTTGAGTTATTTCGTGAGCGGAAATCACCTGTAATTGCAATGAATTTCTCAGTCGGCTTCTTTGGGTGTTTAATAATTCATGCAAGGTTTATTATATACCCGAAGCGTTTCGGAAGGTCCACTTAGATTTTATATCACATGAAAGGAAGGAAATATAATTTCAAGAATAAAAATGAATCAATGGTAGTGCTGCATGTTGTTAGAAGGAGTAAAGTTACCTTAAAAAGCATGGCACAAGGAAATTCTTATACAGAGTCTTCCGCTGGTAAGCTGCGTTTAATCTGCTGGCAACAAATGCTGAAGCCTTGTATAACATGCATGCAGTAGTGTAATATATTAAGAGGGTCTGCTATATTGCTCACGTGCAGATGGAAGATTATTTTAATCCGTGATTCGTGATCCTAAAGCTTCAGATCTTTACGTACACGTGAAAGCAACTTCTGATTTAGTGTAAACGTTGCTGTAAAGTGTTTATTTGTTTTGTTGGAAGAACAAATATTTTTACGTGAATACATTTTGTGAATATAGGTTGTGGGATCTCTTTGTCCAAGAAATAGGCTGAACAATGCCTATTTTATCTATGCAATTTGGGAGTCGAGCACAAACGCAATGGCAAAGCCATGCATTATGTGCATTCGCGAAAGCCAACACCGAGTAGTACTTTCATAAGGCAATTTAGGGTTTTTTATATATAAAACTATAAGCTATACATAGTCAGATCAAGTTATTACCGTTAATTATACTCATTTTGTTTCCTAGCATTTATCCAATGTCTTCTACTTATACAGTACCCAGTTTTACCCTGTAAATTATCTACATGCATGATTTGTATCATTTTACTGCATAATTATATCAATGCAGACCGCATGCCTCTGGCCTGTGCTGTCCAAAGAGACTCGAAACTTAGTTTCGTATAAGTATTTTAAGATCGACTTCTCTGGAACAGTAAAAATGTTTTGTTGTTGACAACTTGTGGTCAAAGCACCTGCAGCAAAATGTTTGCTTTGTTGAACTGCGAGAGTCTTGCCACAAATTTAGACTAATGATACTTCCCTTGTCTTATAATCTCCTAACAATAGACTGATTAACCACGGTTTCTTTAAATATATGACAAAATGGGGACAGATTCTTTAAATTTTGCATTATAACAAACCACAACAAGTCTCACGATTGTGCAAAGATTTATTTTACAAATGCCATAATGAACCTCATGCATATTTTGAAGTGAGTTTATCTTTCTTATCATTGCATAAAATTCATATTATTTCACCAACAATTTTGTTGCGACTATACAGAAACAGAATTTATATCTTGCTGGGCGCCTCGAACCTATAAATGCCTTTAGCACAGTAAAATATTTTTGTTTGTTGATGGTTTGTGGTGAAAACACCTGTACATGACTTTCTGACAACATGGCATTACCGGGTTATTTTCCTGTTTCAACGGACTTAATCTAATCATGTCAGTTCATGCTATGCCAAAATGGAGTAAGATAATTCCCTTTTGGTAAGAATACTCATGAAGCAAGGATTACTTTTCTTGGCTAATTGATTTTATGATACTAATTCTGCATGGAATTTGTTCTTACTCTTATTTATCATAGTAGAGTCAAACCTCAAATTAACGGACATTTACACTTCTTATTAACGGACTGTAATTGGAGTTCCCAACTTCACGGTAGTAAGTATATATCTTAATTTAATTCATCGCTCAATCCAGCGCACAACGGACATGCCAAATTTAAAAATACGTACATGGCAGCATGAAAACATATACAGTTTGTGTTGATATGAGGTGAAAGTATAGATAATGAAGCAGAGGATTATAGTAGAGTTTGATTCTTCATTCTCATTCCAGCATGTTCTTTTCATTTCATTTCATTAGGTAATGAAAAAAACCATCTCTTACTACCCCTGGAGAAAATAATTTTGTAAATTGAATGGAAATTTTAAAGATGCCGACATGTATTTCATTTGGATGGCAAGATATATTAAAGATTATATTCACATTCTGCATTGCATTTGATGTGATAGAACTAACAAAAGCGAGGTGAAATATTATATACTTTATACCTATAGTATTTAGAGAACTTTGCATCCTAAATATATGACAAAATCCACACAAGTTTTAAAAATATACGATTCTCTAGCATATGCCCTATGGACATGTAAACTCAGAGTATAACTATTTTGATTAATCATCAGTGCCCTCACATTATTCATACTGGATTACTGGGAGCGTTAAATGTAACTCTCTTTCATGCAGTAACGATATGCTACGGGTCTGTTGGATCAAACTACCTCGAAAATACAACAAGAACTTCAACGTTTCGAGCGAAGGGTCTTCATCTGGAAGTTCGTAGACGAAGGATCTTCGCTTGAAACGTCTAAGTTCTTATTGTATTTTTCATGTAGTTTGATCCGCTATACAGACCCACAGCATATCGTGTATAGAAGCTCCCCATACTGGAATCACCGATATTATCTCTTCCAGTAAACCTTTTTTCTCTTGATTTCTTGATGAAAAGTAATCTTTATATTTCACATTTAGTGATATAAAGGACACACAAGGCCATGACCAAGAAATGACTCAGTTCAAGAACAACAGTCACGACGAAAACCATCGACCACAAAGTGAAAATACTCTCAGTCAAAGCAAAAGGGCAGCATCAGATCACGAAGATATCGCAGCAATCACAGCATTACTGGATGATATGCTACATGAAGACAAATATGACAGTAGACTTAGACCAAATATTGGCGGTAAGTTGTTAAAGTGGCTCTCTGCGGTTTTAATAGGAACAATTTTCAATTTCGCTTATATGATGATCTTATATGTTTGTCTGTAGGTGAAGCAGTCAAAGTGGAAGTTGGTTTATGGGTGATAGCTTTGGATTCTATTAATGTCCTAGATATGGTATGGTAAACTACACATGGTTATTATAGAATTATCTCTACGACTACGACATGAAATATTTTTATCTCTATACGATTAAAGACTGAAATCAATGGCTAAAATATGGTACTCATTAAGAGATAATGTTCAAACAAGTAACAATGAATCCCCGTATGGCGTCAAGGCCAACCTAATCCTGATAACCCGTTTAACTGAAAATGATTTTTTTCTTCTTCTATAGGACTTTAAAATGGATTTCTTTCTGCGTCAACTGTGGTTAGATCCAAGACTTGCTCACATGCAAAACAGAACCTTTACTATCAGTAATAAAATATTAGACAGAATATGGATACCAGATACATACTTCGTCAACTCTAAAGAATCAAAATTTCATAAAGTTACACTTGAAAATAAACTTCTTGAAATTGGAACGGATGGACGAATTCATTTCAATTCAAGGTAGGTTTTAGTTTAGTGCCCAGGCTTTTAAAATGAAGTCGTATTTGATGCAAGTACTTTTCACTACCCTAGAGTGACAGTAAAGCCATCGTGCCATATGGACTTGAGGATGTTTCCAAATGATGTGCAGAAATGCAACTTGGATATAGAAAGTTGTAAGTCATTAAACCCTAGATGTTGGTAGAAGCTTGTAACTACTTGAATATAGAAGAAACTTCGACATTTTGAGCGAAGGACCTTCGCAGGCTACTTACTTCCAGACGAAGGACCTTCGCAGGCTACTTACCTCCAGACGAAGGTCCTTCGCAGGCTACTTACCTCCAGACGAAGGTCCTTCGCAGGCTACTTACCTCCAGACGAAGGTCCTTCGCAGGCTACTTACCTCCAGACGAAGGTCCTTCGCAGGCTACTTACCTCCAGACGAAGGACCTTCGCAGGCTACTTACCTCCAGACGAAGGACCTTCGCAGGCTACTTACCTCCAGACGAAGGACCTTCGCAGGCTACTTACCTCCAGACGAAGGTCCTTCGCAGGCTACTTACCTCCAGACGAAGGTCCTTCGCAGGCTACTTACCTCCAGACGAAGGTCCTTCGCAGGCTACTTACCTCCAGACGAAGGTCTTTCGCAGGCTACTTACCTCCAGACGAAGGACCTTCGCAGGCTACTTACCTCCAGACGAAGGACCTTCGCTCGAAACGTCCAACGTTTCTCAGCTGGTCACGGAACAAAACCTAAGGTGTTACATTCGGCTTGCGTGGAATGCAAAGTGATTACTGTGAGTGCATGATCGGTAAGGTCTATGTACGACTTGTGTCGATATTACCACTGAAGCTTCCATGAAATGATATTGTACGTAATATATCTTAGTATTTAAATATCAGGTAGAATTCCGAATGCAGCGTAAAATTACTTACAATATTTGTGGACTAAGATCTACTAAACTTCTACTTTTTGTGCTTTTAAGTTATTCTCATTGCTTTAAAAATTGTTCTTACTATTTTAGATAGCTACAGTGAAAGAGACGTAATCTTAGTATGGGAGAACAGAAGTGATGGTGGCTTAGCTATTCCATTGCGTGATTTACCACAACATAATATATCTCAAACACTGACTATGCAACTACGTACTCAGTATATGTCTGGTAAGTCAGTAATAACGCTGTGGAAATAATATACTATAGGAAATCATATACTTCTAGTAGTAATAAATTTCAACAATACATTGTAGCGGTTTAAAAGTTGTAATTCTATTTTGTAGGAAATTGGAGTGGTATTCGAGCTGAAATAACTATAAAAAGAAAAATGGGATATTTTTTAGTTCATGTTTATTCACCATCAGCACTTATTGTAGTTTTATCTTGGATCTCATTTTGTATTCCACTCGAGTCAACGGCTGCAAGAGTTACACTGGGGATTACATCAGTTTTAACTACAACCACCATTCTTAATATTCTTAATAATTCTATGCCGAAGGTAATATTTCATGTTCTAATCTTGCAAACATTTAGGTAATAAGGTTTAAGACTTAACATTCTAATTATTATTTTCAACTCCTATTCCTTAGGTTTCGTACGTGAAGGCAATAGATTGGTACCTTATCTGTTGTTTTCTGTTTGTATTTGCTGTTCTTGTGGAATATACGATTGTGCTGTATCTTGAAAATTTGGGTCAACGTAAGAGAAAGAAAAAGGAAATACAAAAAAAGTCAGAGAAAGAAGAGAAAGCTAAGGTAAGTATCTCGACAATGTAAAAAAGATAATTTGATTAACCTTAACACATATGATAATTCCATGTAATCTTTCAAATACCACAATATTTTAATCCTTAGGCAGTGGGCGAGGACTGACTTTACCTATCCAAATTTTGTGATTCAACATACAATTTTTTTTACCATTAAGAGTCACGTACCAAAAAATGTTACTGTGGTCATAATTGGAAACTCGGGGGGAGGGGGTGGGGTTGAAGAGTGAAAATGTTGATAGAACTGTGCTTCAACTAATGTGAACTACAAATTACAATCTTTTTTCAGGAAGAGGCAAAACGACCGTTTAAAAACGAACCAAAAAAGAAACGTATGTATGCACAGATTCGTAAAGAAGGTGACGTGGCCACGTATATACACGGAGACAATAAACATAAAAAGAAGAAACTACATGTTCGAATTAAAGAATATTTTCATAGTTTGACAGTTCGAGATATTGATGAACTAGCTAGAATTTTCTTTCCATTAACGTTCATGTTATTTAATGCAATATATTGGATAGCATTTTTATCATAGGGCATATTTTTAAAATAGGTTGAAAATAATATTTTTTACTTTATAACGCATGATTGTTTCCCGCTAAATGGTGCGACAAATTAATAAAGGGTCTCAACTGTAGGTTGCAGTTTGGTTTATGTAGGTTGATATGCAATAATTAAGATCGTTTTCGACACATTGACTTTGGCAATAAAACCTTAAACCTAGTCCGCATCCAATCCCTGACCTCAACCTGGGGTCCTCATTCTAACGAAAACTGGAAAACTCGACTATCAATACGAGTTTCATAATAACCTTACACTACAGAGAACAACGAAAAAACTCCTTGTCTCGAGCGGGATTCGAATTCGCATCTTTGGGTTTCTAGATCGCCGCTCTACCCATTGAGCTTATTGAGTTGAGAAGCCCAATACTGTCTCCTCCACAGGGTCTTATTTTAGCATTTATCAGTGGCACAAACAGTGGCACATATAGATCAGTGTATCATATAACAGTGGCACATATAGATCAGTGTAGCATATAACAGTGGCACATATAGATCAGTGTAGCATATATCAGTGGCACATATAGATCAGTGTAGCATATATCAGTGGCACATATAGATCAGTGTAGCATATATCAGTGGCACATATAGATCAGTGTAGCATATAACAGTGGCACATATAGATCAGTGTAGCATATAACAGTGGCACATATAGATCAGTGTATCATATAACAGTGGCACATATAGATCAGTGTAGCATATAACAGTGGCATATATAGATCAGTGTAGCATATAACAGTGGCACATATAGATCAGTGTAGCATATATCAGTGGCACATATAGATCAGTGTATCATATAACAGTGGCACATATAGATCAGTGTAGCATATATCAGTGGCACATATAGATCAGTGTATCATATAACAGTGGCACAAATAGATCAGTGTATCATATAACAGTGGCACATATAGATCAGTGTAGCATATAACAGTGGCACAAATAGATCAGTGTAGCATATAACAGTGGCACATATAGATCAGTGTAGCATATAACAGTGGCACATATAGATCAGTGTATCATATAACAGTGGCACATATAGATCAGTGTAGCATATAACAGTGGCATATATAGATCAGTGTAGCATATAACAGTGGCACATATAGATCAGTGTAGCATATATCAGTGGCACATATAGATCAGTGTATCATATAACAGTGGCACAAATAGATCAGTGTATCATATAACAGTGGCACATATAGATCAGTGTAGCATATAACAGTGGCACAAATAGATCAGTGTATCATATAACAGTGGCACATATAGATCAGTGTAGCATATAACAGTGGCACAAATAGATCAGTGTATCATATAACAGTGGCACATATAGATCAGTGTAGCATATAACAGTGGCACATATAGATCAGTGTAGCATATAACAGTGGCACAAATAGATCAGTGTAGCATATAACAGTGGCATATATAGATCAGTGTAGCATATAACAGTGGCACATATAGATCAGTGTAGCATATATCAGTGGCACATATAGATCAGTGTATCATATAACAGTGGCACAAATAGATCAGTGTATCATATAACAGTGGCACATATAGATCAGTGTAGCATATAACAGTGGCACAAATAGATCAGTGTATCATATAACAGTGGCACATATAGATCAGTGTAGCATATAACAGTGGCACATATAGATCAGTGTAGCATATATCAGTGGCACATATAGATCAGTGTATCATATAACAGTGGCACATATAGATCAGTGTAGCATATAACAGTGGCACATATAGATCAGTGTAGCATATAACAGTGGCACAAATAGATCAGTGTAGCATATAACAGTGGCACAAATAGATCAGTGTATCATATAACAGTGGCACATATAGATCAGTGTAGCATATATCAGTGGCACAAATAGATCAGTGTAGCATATAACAGTGGCACAAATAGATCAGTGTATCATATAACAGTGGCACATATAGATCAGTGTAGCATATAACAGTGGCACAAATAGATCAGTGTATCATATAACAGTGGCACATATAGATCAGTGTAGCATATAACAGTGGCACATATAGATCAGTGTAGCATATAACAGTGGCACAAATAGATCAGTGTAGCATATAACAGTGGCACATATAGATCAGTGTAGCATATAACAGTGGCACAAATAGATCAGTGTATCATATAACAGTGGCACATATAGATCAGTGTATCATATAACAGTGGCACATATAGATCAGTGTAGCATATAACAGTGGCACATATAGATCAGTGGCAATAGGACGGCGATCTAGAAACCCGAAAATGGAAGTTCGAATCTCGCTCGAGACAAGGAATTTTTCGTTGTCCTCTGCAGTGTAAGATTAATATGAAACTAGTTTGTCATATATCTGAGCAGTCTGAGGATGATTCTGTAAACAACTATCAACATTAAACCTGAAGTTTAGACCCACCGCAGAAAAATACGAAAAAGCCTAAGTTCAAGGGTTAATATGCAATTATGCACCTAATTGAGTACAAAGCCAGGATAGGGCTAGACTACCATATATCAACCTAGTATATTTATAGGAAAATCTACATAAAGTAAAGCATGCCTATAATTTTCAACGTAGAAAATTATTAGTTTCATCCAGAACGTTGTATAACATCCGTTATTGAGGATGTGAGTAGAATTTACTATTTAGGTTTCATTTTACACCAGCAGCGCAATTATTTCTGTCTGTTAAGAATTTCTGCACGTCAGAATACCGTCGGTGTTGCCAAAGGAATAAAAAACTCGCTGCCTGGTGAAAAACTGGAGACAGGTTACTTAAACTACTGGAATATAGCAATAATGCCTAATTTTAATTTTTGTATAAAATACATTAATACGTTTTACAAGTTTTAATAAAGGGAAATACTGATTTATCGGGAAAAATTTCAGTGACAATACAAACACTCAGAACACGTGTTTATATTCTACACATTCAATGTAGAACTTCAAGAACTTATCTTGGAAAAGAATTGTATTATTGTCCCAGATAGTCCTAAAATGGGGTTTGTTATAATACCAGCAACTATTCTATTTATAACATTCCTAGATAGTCAATTTTACTGTCATGGATATTATCACAATTGTTTAATTGTCCATATTACTGACCTAGATAACACAGTATTATTGAATATATTTTCTTAACACATTAACTATCACAATTTCACTGTCTTAGATACCACAATATTATGTCTTGAATACGACAGTATTACTGTCTAGGGTAGCCTCCAGGGGGTCCTTGATAGGGATAACCTTGATAAGGATATTGTTGCTGTTGAGGATATCCCTGAGCTTGGTAATGCCAGGTTGGAGGCAGTGTCCCAGCTGCAGGGTATCCCGGATATCCGGGTGCTACAGAGGCAATACCTCCTGGAGGGGCATAGTTCGGAAAGGGTTGATAACCCGGTGCTGGCATGGGTTGATATCCGCCAGGGGGACTAGAGTATGGTGCCGAGGGATTAGCATGAACACCAGGGGATTGAGGGTAACCTTGAGCTGGATATTGTGGGGGTAAATTTGCAGCCTGCTGGGGTACAGGGGGTTGTTGAGGTACATGAGGTGTTGGATCTGTTTTACGCGGAGGTCTTGAAGGTCGTGCTGGTGGATTGGGACGTTCTGGAACTATATTTTGAACAAAAATTGTAAGCAACTCTATATTTTATTATTCAAGTAGAATGTGTACAGTATCAGTGATTAAGTGATGAAGTAATGCAAAACGCTGGTTGCGAACAAGCACACTAACGCCATCACAACACAACAAAGCACATTGCATATAATATAATAAGTTCATTCAGACCAATTGTACATTAAACACTCCACCTAATAGCAAGCATGGTAAAGAGATATGGAATCTTTTATTCCATGTTTATGATAAGGTCTCACTTCTTCAAATTGCAGAATATTGAAAGAGTACAAAGTACTTAAATCGTTAAGTAATATGTCTTACCTTCATGATGTTTTGGTGCGTTTGGTACTGCAGTTGCTGGGGCATTTGCCAGGGATTGCTGGAGTTCTCTGTGAAAAAAGTTTTTGATAAAATGAACGTAATCAAAGTCGCCAGAATATATGGTGGAATCAATTTAAAATTCTGCACTATACAAAATAGACATAGAAAACTTTCATAACACAGCAGTTCTACCTATATGGCACTGAGCGGATGAGAGTCAATTGGTGAGCTTGTATCAGCTATCTCGGACTGTATCACTGTATACTCCGGGTTTGGACTGGACTAACCAAAAACTTCAAAGTTTCGTTCACACCGAGACTCTTCATTCATTTCTTAGCTGGCAACGGAGGTATTACAGCTAATGACTTGCAAATATCATCGCTCTTACCTCGAGAGATCTTCTTTCTCTGTTTTACGTGCAAACACAAGATCAGATATCTTTGTTTGGTACTTCAATAAAATTTGTGTCAGGTCGTTATAAAACTAAACAATAATAAAATCGAATAAGAATACATTTTATCTAGAATATCTAATGATTTTGATAGGGCTTTAGGGCAGAACGTGACCATAAAAAGAGGGAAGGAAGAAGGCTTCAAAAGCTGAATTTTCAGTTTTCATTACTCAGTCCTGAATTATCCAAATGCCTTCCAAATTGCCGCCCTATCGGGAACTGGGAACTATATATACACCTGGATACAAAATCTCCAACACTATACTCTCATAAAACCAACCTTAGTTCCTTCATTCAAATTCGATGTCAATTCTGTGAAAACATCATAAGCAGCGGCCAAGTCTTTTAAAATCTTTTCTCTTTCACTAGCAGCTTGACCTGATTTCTTCTCAGCAACAAATTTATCGTTTGTTTCCTAAATAAAACATAATTTACTTATGCAATAATCTCCAAAACTATGACAAAACTTCTTAGTCAGTTGTTTACGGTACTAAATCACTAAACTGTACCTTAATATCCAGGTTGCATGAGGCCCGGATGGATAAGGATAAACAAAACTGCACTCCCACACTGAATTAACGAACTTAATGCCATGCTATAAATATGTTGTTTATATATAGATATTCTATTGAGGTTGAAAAAACTTCACCCAATCAGGGATTTGTACAACTGACCAGTTGTACGATGTATATTCTATTTGTACCTTGATGCTGTTCACCAATGTTTCTTGGCGTTTTAAGGAATCCTCAATTTGTTCTCTCAAAGGATTATATTTTTCTTCTAAGCCACTTGATGTAATTCCTTCAAGATCTGTTATCGTTCCGTCTGCAGCAAGGGCACCGAGAAATTTCGCCGCTAAATATGAAAAAATCTGTTTGTAAACATTATGCATTCATTACAAAAACCCCCACAAAAACTTTGGTTCACAGTTTAACGTTAGTATTAGGTTTCGATTGGGGTTAGAGGTATAGGATAAAGGTTAAGATTAGGGTTAGGATTATGATTGGGATTAGGAATCGCTGTATTGAACCCTAATTCAGTGACCTTACACTGCATGTTCGAACAGTTAAATGAATGTATTCTCCACATATGAACAGGTTCTGAACAGGTATCGTGATAAGCCAAAACAGGAAAACAATTATACAGCAATATATATTCTCACCCATATCTTGAGATGGTGATGTAAATTCACTTTCAATGGCTTCACGTTCTGCTTGAATGGTTTCGACTTTTTTCATAAGTTGACGTAACTCCAAGACAACAGGACTTGCTGTCTGACCTGAGGATTGAACTGTTGGAAGACTACTTGCAATCTCTTCCTGGATATTCGAAATACGAAAATCCAAATTTTAACACAAAATGTCAAATGTTATTCGTGCAAAACACTAATGAAAACACAGCATAACGGTCCCTGCTGAAGATCACTTATATTATATTGCGACTAACCTTACTACACAGTATAACCTATTATATGATTATTACTACTTCATTATATAAATTTGAACATAAAAAAAATAAAGAGCAAGCTACGAAAGATGTTCGATGAAGTTATCCACATTTACAGATTTATTTCAAAGCAAATTAGACTATATAAAGGGCAATTCAAAGTATTCAAACATAAAATCTACACCATCATTATTCCCGCAGATAGATAGATAGATAGATATTACATTATAATATTATATGCTTTACCGATGAAGGGATAAAAGTGTTTCTAAATCTGATTGTTTTGGTCTGTGGGGGGACAAAGGTTCTTAAGTGTCTAAGGTTATAATTTGGGAAGAATCTTGATGGTATAAGATCGTGCATGTTAGCCACTGGTGTTGAGGTGATTTCATTAAACAGTTTCTCGCATGCGTCGACTACACGCCTGTCACTTAAAGTTTTTATGCCACATTTATCTAAGCAATCCGCATAGCTTGTATGTGGGTGGATGATTGATAGGACAGCAATCCGCATAGCTTGTGTGTGGGTGGATGATTGATAGGACAGCAATCCGCATAGCTTGTATGTGGGTGGATGATTGATAGGACAGCAATCCGCATAGCTTGTATGTGGGTGGATGATTGATAGGACAGCAATCCGCATAGCAGCTTGTATGTGGGGGATGATTGATAGGACAGCAATCCGCATAGCTTGTATGTGGGTGGATGATTGATAGGACAGCAATCCGCATAGCTTGTGTGTGGGTGGATGATTGATAGGACAGCAATCCGCATAGCAGCTTGTATGTGGGGGATGATTGATAGGACAGCAATCCGCATAGCTTGTATGTGGGTGGATGATTGATAGGACAGCAATCCGCATAGCAGCTTGTATGTGGGTGGATGATTGATAGGACAGCAATCCGCATAGCAGCTTGTATGTGGGGGATGATTGATAGGACAGCAATCCGCATAGCTTGTGTGTGGGTGGATGATTGATAGGACAGCAATCCGCATAGCAGCTTGTATGTGGGTGGATGATTGATAGGACAGCAATCCGCATAGCAGCTTGTATGTGGGTGGATGATTGATAGGACAGCAATCCGCATAGCAGCTTGTATGTGGGTGGATGATTGATAGGACAGCAATCCGCATAGCAGCTTGTATGTGGGTGGATGATTGATAGGACAGCAATCCGCATAGCTTGTATGTGGGTGGATGATTGATAGGACATGCTTTTGGATCCGTTCCAAAGAATTTGACAGGTAAGAAGGTAGGGCAAGAGAAACCTTTGTAAATATCTCATCAAATTTTCATCGAAATTGAACCACTCATTTGCCTACGGCCACTACAGCTCCATAAATTTTAGCATTAAACTGTTTGCGGGCTTACGGCTCTTTTCCACTCATCGCAAAACCAACTCGCAAACTCGCTGCGAGTTCTTGCATGTAATTAAAATAAACTGTCGAGCATTGTGATTGGATGAAAGTACTCGCAGCGAGCTGGCGAGTTGGTTTTTGCGACGAGTGGAAAAGAGCCTTTAGTTTGAATTATCCTGCCGGCAGTCATCAAACAAACCCAAACAAACAAACAAACAAACAAACACAAACAACCAAACACAAAAAAAACACAAACCAGTAAATAAAAACTGTACTCTTCCACTTACATCAGTTTTGGACAGCAGTTCAATGGCCTGTCGGTGACTATTATATTTTTCTTTAACAACCTTATCAGCATTTGTTGCATTTTCCACAATTGCCCTGTACTTGGCGCATTCTTCACGTAAGTTAACTGTTAATTCAGCTGATGGTTTGGGTGTCCACTTGTCATTAAAATGTTCTCTCATCTGAGTATCCTGTCGTTCTTCCTCGTCCAACATGCGAACAGCCTAACGAAAGATAGCATATAAAACATGTGAATTGTGAGAAAACAAGCATGGGAGTGAAGTAGTGAACAGCCTAACGGAAGATAGCATAAACATGTGAATTGTGAGAAAACAAGCATGGGAGTGAAGTAGTGAACAACCTAACGGAAGATAACATAAACATGTGAATTGTGAGAAAACAAGCATGCGAGTGAAGTAGTGAACAACCTAACGGAAGATAACATAAACATGTGAATTGTGAGAAAATAAGCATGGGAGTGAAGTAGAGAACAACCTAACGGAAGATAGCATAAACATGTGAATTGTGAGAAAACAAGCATGGGAGTGAAGTAGTGAACAGCCTAACGGAAGATAGCATATAAAACATGTGAATTGTGAGAAAACAAGCATGGGTGTGAAGTAGTGAACAACCTAACGGAAGATAGCATAAACATGTGAATTGTGAGAAAACAAGCATGGGAGTGAAGTAGTGAACAACCTAACGGAAGATAGCATAAACATGTGAATTGTGAGAAAACAAGCATGGGAGTGAAGTAGTGAACAACCTAACGGAAGATAGCATAAACATGTGAATTGTGAGAAAACAAGCATGGGAGTGAAGTAGTGAACAGCCTAACGGAAGATAGCATATAAAACATGGGAATTGTGAGAAAACAAGCATGGGAGTGAAGTAGTGAACAACCTAACGGAAGATAGCATAAACATGTGAATTGTGAGAAAACAAGCATGGGAGTGAAGTAGTGAACAGCCTAACGGAAGATAGCATAAACATGTGAATTGTGAGAAAACAAGCATGGGAGTGAAGTAGTGAACAGCCTAACGGAAGATAACATAAACATGTGAATTGTGAGAAAACAAGCATGGGAGTGAAGTAGTGAACAGCCTAACGGAAGACAGCATAAACATGTGAATTGTGAGAAAACAAGCATGGGAGTGAAGTAGTGAACAGCCTAACGGAAGACAGCATAAACATGTGAATTGTGAGAAAACAAGCATGGGAGTGAAGTAGTGAACAACCTAACGGAAGATAGTATAAACATGTGAATTGTGAGAAAACAAGCATGGGAGTGAAGTAGTGAACAACCTAACGGAAGATAGCATAAACATGTTAATTGTGAGAAAACAAGCATGCGAGTGAAGTAGTGAACACCCTAACGGAAGATAGCATAAACATGTGAATTGTGAGAAAACAAGCATGGGAGTGAAGTAGTGAACAGCCTAACGGAAGATAGCATAAACATATGAATTGTGAGAAAACAAGCATGCGAGTGAAGTAGTGAACACCCTAACGGAAGATAACATAAACATGTGAATTGTGAGAAAACAAGCATGCGAGTGAAGTAGTGAACAACCTAACGGAAGATAGCATAAACATGTGAATTGTGAGAAAACAAGCATGCAAGTGAAGTAGAGAACACCCTAACGGAAGATAGCATAAACATGTGAATTGTGAGAAAACAAGCATGGGAGTGAAGTAGTGAACAGCCTAACGGAAGACAGCATAAACATGTGAATTGTGAGAAAACAAGCATGGGAGTGAAGTAGTGAACAGCCTAACGGAAGACAGCATAAACATGTGAATTGTGAGAAAACAAGCATGGGAGTGAAGTAGTGAACAACCTAACGGAAGATAGTATAAACATGTGAATTGTGAGAAAACAAGCATGGGAGTGAAGTAGTGAACAACCTAACGGAAGATAGCATAAACATGTGAATTGTGAGAAAACAAGCATGCGAGTGAAGTAGTGAACACCCTAACGGAAGATAGCATAAACATGTGAATTGTGAGAAAACAAGCATGGGAGTGAAGTAGTGAACAGCCTAACGGAAGATAGCATAAACATATGAATTGTGAGAAAACAAGCATGCGAGTGAAGTAGTGAACACCCTAACGGAAGATAGCATAAACATGTGAATTGTGAGAAAACAAGCATGGGAGTGAAGTAGTGAACAGCCTAACGGAAGATAGCATAAACATATGAATTGTGAGAAAACAAGCATGCGAGTGAAGTAGTGAACACCCTAACGGAAGATAGCATAAACATATGAATTATGAGAAAACAAGCATGGGAGTGAAGTAGTGAACAGCCTAACGGAAGATAGCATAAACATGTGAATTGTGAGAAAACAAGCATGCGAGCGAAGTAGTGAACACCCTAACGGAAGATAGCATAAACATATGAATTGTGAGAAAACAAGCATGGGAGTGAAGTAGTGAACAGCCTAACGGAAGATAGCATAAACATGTGAATTGTGAGAAAACAAGCATGGGAGTGAAGTAGTGAACAGCCTAACGGAAGACAGCATAAACATGTGAATTGTGAGAAAACAAGCATGCGAGTGAAGTAGTGAACAGCCTAACGGAAGATAGCATAAACATGTGAATTGTGAGAAAACAAGCATGGGAGTGAAGTAGTGAACAGCCTAACGGAAGACAGCATAAACATGTGAATTGTGAGAAAACAAGCATGCGAGTGAAGTAGTGAACAGCCTAACGGAAGATAGCATAAACATGTGAATTGTGAGAAAACAAGCATGGGAGTGAAGTAGTGAACAGCCTAACGGAAGACAGCATAAACATGTGAATTGTGAGAAAACAAGCATGCGAGTGAAGTAGTGAACAGCCTAACGGAAGATAGCATAAACATGTGAATTGTGAGAAAACAAGCATGGGAGTGAAGTAGTGAACAACCTAACGGAAGATAGCATAAACATGTGAATTGTGAGAAAACAAGCATGGGAGTGAAGTAGTGAACAGCCTAACGGAAGATAACATAAACATGTGAATTGTGAGAAAACAAGCATGGGAGTGAAGTAGTGAACAACCTAACGGAAGATAGTATAAACATGTGAATTGTGAGAAAACAAGCATGGGAGTGAAGTAGTGAACAACCTAACGGAAGATAACATAAACATGTGAATTGTGAAAAAACAAGCACGCGAGCGAAGTAGTGAACACCCTAACGGAAGATAGCATAAACATGTGAATTGTGAGAAAACAAGCATGGGAGTGAAGTAGTGAACAGCCTAACGGAAGATAACATAAACATGTGAATTGTGAGAAAACAATCATGGGAGTGAAGTAGAGAACAGCCTAACGGAAGATAGCATAAACATGTGAATTGTGAGAAAACAAGCATGGGAGTGAAGTAGTGAACAACCTAACGGAAGATAACATAAACACGTGAATTGTGAGAAAACAAGCATGCGAGCGAAGTAGTGAACACCCTAACGGAAGATAGCATAAACATGTGAATTGTGAGAAAACAAGCATGCGAGTGAAGTAGTGAACAACCTAACGGAAGATAGCATAAACATGTGAATTGTGAGAAAACAAGCATGCGAGCGAAGTAGTGAACACCCTAACGGAAGATAGCATAAACATGTGAATTGTGAGAAAACAGGCATGGGAGTGAAGTAGTGAACAACCTAACGGAAGATAACATAAACATGTGAATTGTGAGAAAACAAGCATGGAAGTGAAGTAGTGAACAACCTAACGGAAGATAGCATAAACATGTGAATTGTGAGAAAACAAGCATGCGAGTGAAGTAGAGAACAACCTAACGGAAGATAACATAAACATGTGAATTGTGAGAAAACAAGCATGGGAGTGAAGTAGTGAACAGCCTAACGGAAGATAGCATAAACATGTGAATTGTGAGAAAACAAGCATGCAAGTGAAGTAGTGAACAACCTAACGGAAGATAACATAAACATGTGAATTGTGAGAAAACAAGCATGCGAGCGAAGTAGTGAACAGCCTAACGGAAGATAGCATAAACATGTGAATTGTGAGAAAACAATCATGGAAGTGAAGTAGTGAACATATAACGGAATATAATGTCTCAACGGTGAGAAATGAAGCATGAAAGTTTATAGCTTTCATGTTCAACAATAAAATAACTGTATATTGGCAAGAAAAAATAGAGAGAAAATAACAAATGTAAAATTTGACTAGCAGATGTTTCTCCTTACAGTAGCAAGGGAAAAAATGGGATTGAGAGAAATATGGGAAACCTCGATTGCCCGATAACTCTTATCATACACGTACTTATCCTCATGCTTGATTTTTCTGATCTTAAACATATACATAGTACGTAATGATTTTGACTTTGAAGACCAACCCAATACAATGAAATTAAAGTGGTGTATATTTCCCTCCGCCAATTTGGCTAGCTAAAGTTTAAGACAAACCGGGCCAAGCTAGCGAGCCTCATATAAACAGCTTCTTAGTTACCACCGTAACGATAATGCTACAGCAACTAACCTCGTCTAAAATCTCGCGGTTTCGGTTTAAAAGATCAGGCAAGGCTTGCAACTGATGATCAATTGTACCCAGTCCTCCTTTCTCTCGCACTGACGCAGCTTTTTCCAACACAGATTTAGGAACCTGATCTCCAGATAAATCTTCAATGGCAGCGGGTAAATTTAATGACGCTAAAATACTAAACAAATACAAAATTATATGATTGTATTGGGATTGTAAAACTTCGGAAATCTGAATGTAGATATAACAGCTACCGTAGCTTTGGCACGAAAGTTAAAAAGAGAAGCGTTGGTAGGTTCCGTCGGTCGTATCTAAGGATGGACACTCGCAGATGTCTATTCTGATTATTTATTATAATATCTTTATTGCAAATAAATCTTCTCCAGGAACACTCTCTCGCAACAGTGATTTTCAGAGAGGTCCTGGAAAAGCTTAAATACAGATAAAATAGAATATATATAACAATCATAAATTCCTTATACAAATATCATTTGAGTTCCTAACGTTTCGACTAAGGTCATTAAAAAATGCCAAACTATGTGATGTTAAATTGATAAGGCATTTAATATATATAGACATCTATGGTATCAGCCTAAAGCTTGGAGAGCATCAGTTGCCGATGAGTGCAATGGTCTATCTAAAATAAGTTTAGCGGACTTATTTTGCAGAATTTGCAAAGAACTCATAACTTCTACATTATTCTTGTCTCAATGTCTCCCCATACAATATCTGCATAATCGAAATGGGAAGGATTAAGCTATTATAAAAAAGATGAGCATTAAAGGGGAGCAAGTGTTTTATCCTACGCAAAAGGCCTAAGCGCTGATTTATCTTACAAGAAATAGCATCAATATAATCTTTCCAAGTAAAATTAGATGACAGAGTTACACCTAAGTACTTAAATGTATCTGTACTAGATATTACTTTATCGTAAACTGTAATAGATAAATGGGCTGACTTGTTAATTTTTCTGCTACTACCAATAAGCATACATTTACTCTTGTCCAGATTTAAAGAAAGTTTATTATTCTAATTAAATCACTATATTAAGGCGTTCTTGCAAGTCATCAACAATTGAGGAAAAACAGTACAAAACAAAACAAAATAATATTACTGTTTGCCTCGTACACAGTAAGTTTACAGAAAATACTATTATAGATTGGCAATACGCGAAGGGGCTGTGGGGAAGAGTTTACTTGAATTTTCTGGCCCTCTTGTTCATGGCCCGCTTAAAAAGCGCCTGGGTACAACTGTACAAGACTTAATAGACAGTTAAGACAACGCTTTTATCCGCGACTGTACAACGATGGGCGCAAACGACATTGATTTAGCATGTCTTCTTTAAGTAATGTAGAGTATTTATTAATCTACTGTATACCATACCCCTTCAATTCCTGAGTTGCAACTCTTGAGCGACAAACTTCAATATTTGTTATTTCCGCTTGTCTTGATTCAAATGCTTGTAAAGCTTGATGTACTGCGCTTGGTACCAACTTTTCAAAAATATCTTTAAAATTGCTCGTTATTGGAGTAGGTCCCAGGGATATAGGTTTCGCCAGAGCAGCACGGCCAATTGCCTGTAGAGCGTCAGGTCGAGGCACTTGATCGTGATAGATAAAATCATTGTCTTTCTTTGCCTCGCTATGGGCACGGTTGATTCTCTCTGACCAGGTCTGAAACACAACATTTCACAAATGATAAATTTCCTCTGAACAACAGCTGCAGAACAACAAATGTATTTTAGAAGGGCTATGTCATGCTAAGCTATAATTCCGACACACACACATACAAAATATTCTCAAAACTATACGGTTAACATATGGTGAAAATTCAAATGATAAATAATACGTTAAGAATGCATGTACAGAATTCCAGGTTGCCTTAAACTGGATTGGATATTTTATTTATTGTTGACAGACACGAATTTACGTTGACATCGATTTTGAAAAAGAAATTGTCTTTCATGCTCTGGGGACATTCATATACTGCACTGTAGTTTCTTATGTCTCGTATTTAGTAATTGAATCAGTATACAAATACAGATAGGTCCAAATCAGTAACTTGAGTTTACAATAGAAGGCCATGTGCGTTAAAATAGCATCACAATGGCCTCAATACGATTTACACAGAGACTCAAAATGGAATTTCTTTATACCTGAACATTCACTGTGCCTTGGCTTACTCGCACCGTGTCCGAGATGCGATCAATTGCTACCTAAAAACGCAGGAAATACAGAACTGTTACACCAATCATATGTTGGTGATATAGGGACCCACATTGTGTAAACACAGCCAGAGCAATCTCGCTGGGCTGGAAAGATGCTTGAGAACGTTCTCCGGCGAAACCGGCCGTTTCGTTCCCCCAAAAGGAGCTTATAAAGAAATTATTATAATTTTAGCGGGCATTGTGGCGTATTTTGCGGGCTAAAATGAACAAAACTGCGGGCTAAAATATATATATATTTAGCCCGCTGAATTTTAATGAGCGAGTGGAGCGACAGAAAACCATTGTTTACGTCTTTAGCCGGCTGCCGACAAGTGTCTTTTTTACATTTCTAACGACAAAATGCATGGCTGATAAACTAAACGAAGAAAAATGTATCGATCTTCGAAGCTAAATGAGCAAGAATCCGTTCCAAAAAGATGAGAAGACAATGTCTGTAGAGCCAGAAACTATTCATAATATAATTATACACAATGGCCAATTGAATGTAAGTTTGTTTCTTTCGTGCAATGAAACAAGCATTATTCAGGCAACTCCGGCAATATTGTACTAAACTAAATCAGTTCATATATTGTTCAAATAATACTTATAATTCTTTTTTTGTCTTTTGAAAAGGTTTTCTGCTAAATATTTAAATATAGTTTTTAAATTTAGTAAATAGTCTAAATACAACGCCGGCGTGATGGCGGCACTGTTCATTTTATATTCTGCTTGCCGTATATTTTTGATTTTCTGATCCGGCTGTAAGTGCATGCCCTGTAAAATTATAATAATAGTAATACAGTTGATGTTCTTGGGCATAAATAAGAGTCTGACTCAGGCCAAAAACATATTTATGCCCGCGAACATAACTATATTTGTTATATTATACCTTGAGTCTGGAAACCTGTTCACCATAGGCTCCTTTATCCTTGGCAACTGCAGCTTGATGATATTCTGATAGTCCTGTGAAATAACATTTCTTTCCAGATAACATTGGAATCCATTCCTATTGGCAATAAATAAAACAATTTCTGAATATATTAGATCTATGTTGACTATATTTGCTCATCTGAAAGAGATAACACGCATTTTACCTTGTCAAATAGTTGCCGTGCTGCAGTAACATTAGCAGCTTGAACTGCAGTGCTGTAGAAATCTGAGGTTTGAGCTGCAACTTTAGCAATTATAGAGTCTTTCATTTTGTCTAAACAAGTTTAGAATTAATATTACGATATATTACAATGATGATGTTTGAAAAAGGGCACGATAAAGTAAACCTTCAGACAATAGAATTGATTAAATACCGATCTCGACAAACGCCGTCCTCGAATACGGGCCACAACCATCAGTGGCCACAACCCTCCGCAAATTAATGTTCTCCAAATGCTAATGTGGACATAGCAGCAATCAAACGTGGGCTTCATCTGCGCAGGAGTGCAACTCCAGAAATGTAAGTTTTTATATCTATTCTAATGAAACTGAACTATTAGCAAAATGCATTTAAAATGCGGGCTCAAACAAACGTATTAATAGTTTCTCAGGAATTGTCCGACACGCATGTTAATCAGTCACCTAATATCGCATTTTCTCAGTTCTTTTGACTTGAATTTCTTTTTTCTTTCTAGTTCCCAATTTGTGCCTAATATTTAAGTTACTTGCACGATTGTTGGTATACTGAATCATATAACAAGCACAGTACTGTACACAGCCAGAATATCCAGGCTTAAGATGTACATATATCGTACTTTGAATACCTTGATTCATATTTTATACAAGTCTGAATACAAAATAACAGAACCATAATAATTCAAAGACAATGATACCCTCAACTTGCCACATATATCGTACCTTGAATGGCTTTCAAACAAAAAGCTTCCTGAGCTTGTGCCAACATGATGGCAATAAGTGCAGCCAAAGACTCCAGTGACAGATCAGAGGTAGGAATTTGATGTAAAACACTGAAAACTTGATCTTTCATCATTTGAAATGTTCCACTGGACGCCTGTGGAAAAGAAATATCACAGTAAGTGTCAGTATTGTTATGTTTATGAACTACAGGCGCGCATCTCCAACTGAAGTGCATCACTGATGATTCACTGACTAGAAGCATGGATTCTAATTTGATTCAAAAACATTTAAATTTCAAACTTTAATTGAAGGATATAGCAACAACACATTCAAATACTGTCTTTGCAAATGAAATATCGTTAAAATACACCAGTTTAATGCTTTTGCTGAATGACTAAATAACTAGGCCGAAGTAATCTATGGAAAATGAGAAGAAAATGCTTATTTACCTGAAAATATTTTGCTGCCGTTTTCAAGCCATCATCTGATGTTAGGTTTTGAGAAGCAGCAATTTGGCTTTGTAATGCACCGATGTTGAATAACAAACACATTTTCTCATAGGAAGCGCTAGCCAGGCCTACAGAGGATAGAATTGTGGTTAAAGGTCATACACAGAACAACATACATGTACTTATACAAAGTTGAAAATTTGACACCTAAGGAATGGAAGTAAACATAGTGTTTTTAGCAACAACCATTTGCAGAATTTCGCACTACAGTCTACACATCGTGTCTGTTTTCAGCCATGAAACCCTCCACAATAAAATTAAACAGAGTGCGAAACAAAAATGACAGCAATCTTTCAAGATTTTATTAAGAATTTAAATGTTGTCTCTGACATACAAACCTGCTTTGTTACTAGATAGCCAGGAACCCTTATCAAAAGCATTATACCATGAGAACGTAATTCGAATCTATGACCAAAAGACAAAACAAAAAGATTTGCCTCTACTACTCTAGTAAATATTGTACGTGCGATGTTTTAATGTGCTGTGAATATAAAGTGTTTTTTATGTTCTTATCAAACTGTTCAACGATGGGGTAATAACATTTTCCAATTTAAATTTTACAAAAAGCTTTTGCATTGTGTAACCGTCATTTATTTATTTATTTATTATACGCTTTGCCAATTTCACACAAACTTACAGTTTACAATAACAACAAAGATAATATACAATCACAAGGCAGGGTATACGCTACAGCTCACGCCAATTACAGCGGCCCTTGACCACAACGCAACTCACAAGACAAGACAAAACGAAGAAACATTTATAGAACTAATAACAACACGAAGTCGAACGAAACAAGTTACGAGACATGTTACAAGACAAACATATAGACTTCCATGTTCTGGGATTTTCAACATCATAAATATCTAACGCTGATTTGTAATAATCATACAATCTGTTCTTGAAACTGCTAAAGCTAGCAGTAACGTAATCTAACAGAAACATAAAAATTCTACTTCACACGCTGTCTCTATAACAAACTAACTAATCCTCTGAGACCTTTGTCAAATGGGTTGTAAAACCTGTAAAAGGCTTTTCATTGCAATCAATCTCAGAGTGATAAACACATTAAACTAAACAATTTAGATTTATTCATCACCTGATTTTCTGATATGGGTATTTTACTTTCCATGGAGACAAGTTGGTCGTAATATCTATAGAAGACAACAAGACTCATTGTAGACTTTATTGTAAGACTCATTGTAGATGTGACACTATATCTAATTTCATAATCGGGAATATGTTTCATTTCATCTGTGAAGTGTGAAGCTATAAGGATACTGGAAATGCTCAAAGAATGTTGGTAGAGAAAAAACGTAAGTCAGATCATATGGACATATTATGTATAAAACCCAAATTTGACCACATCCAAAAGTTGGATGTAACAAACGTGGACACGTATTTTAAGTGCCATTGGCATTGACATCAATAACTACAAACATGATGAATAATAACTGAAGAAATTAAGTACTCGGAAGCAATCTATGAAGTGTGATAGCAGAAATAGGTCCTTCAACATATGAGCACCGCTAACTTTCAAATAAGATATCGATCTGACTTAACTCTCGCGACTTTTCCCAATCGGAACAAGAGACAAAAATGTGTACTACCGCATTATTTTTACGTTTTACAGATGAAAGTGAACTCAAATTTATCTCTTTCATGTTAGTTCATAGAAAACATTGGGAAAGTTGGAGATAATAGGCGTGGTTGTTTGGCGTTTTTCCGATTTAACTCTGTGAATAATTCTCTGTTTAGCCGTTTTATGTAAGGGTCTAGCGTGACAGTCCGCCAGGCAAACCATGAAAGTTGAACTACATTCACGCCTCAAATACGTTGCTTGTCTCACATGGTTAAAACAATCAAAATGGAAAATGACATTAACATGTTTAATATCATAACATCAAGTGGTAAATATGCAGTTACTGCCAAGAAATACTGTAAAGTAACTATGTTCATCAGACATGTTGTCCATGCATCTGTTTGTCTGACCTGCCTCTGAAGTATTTCTTCAGTTGCATTCGGTCAGTCCTGTATGCACTTTGCAAGATCTTGCACTGGTGGGCAATCTGGTGGGCAATCTGGTGGGCAATCTGGTGGGCAATCTGGTGGGCAGGCTGACACAAGATAATCGCCTGAACCTGGTACAATGTATGACTATAATCACTGCGAGGTTTTTCCATGTAGAATGAAAAATATATACTTAGTGCATTAGCTGAACATAGCCAATTAAATCTATTCAATCTTCATTCAATTCAAAAAGTAGAAGTTTGAATATTTGAACCTGGGAAAACTCCAAGCGCATTTTCCTTCAATAAGATATACTGTATAGTAGTGAGCACAAAATTACTATCAAGTGAGATTCAACACTGTCTAGTGAAGTTGAAAACTAAATAATTACGGGTAAAGAATACTCAGTAAGAGATCTACTAGATCTGGGAAAATGGTTATCTGAATGAAAAAGGAATAAGATATTATGAAATTCAAAGTGACTAATGATAAACTGTATTTACGGTTTTACCCTAATATACTTCAATCAAAATCTATTCATAACCCTTTGAAAAGGACAATTAAAAGATGTGGATTTAAACTTTGAGTAAATTGTATTTTTTGAATGTTCATATTTCATATTATACATGTTCATATATACATACATATCTCACTACCTAATCCTTGACCACAATGAGTTTGTAAATGTGGTTTTCTTATCGTTTGTTTTGACTTTGTTTTGATTGCACTCATCTTATTGGTGTATTTGAATCACATGATCGCTTTTGTACAGTATTTTCAATAGAAAAGCACACTTGAATGTATCCTTTCTGTCCCATTAATTTAACTACTTATCTCCTGACTAAGAGTCTCTCATAAACGTTGAAGTGTTTTTAATCTTTTCTAATAGTTTAATATACTAATTTGGTAAAAGGGTGAAATTATGAGATTCGGAGCTAGTAATGACGGAGGACTAGAGTAGGAGGGTATAGACATTCACCAATTATTCCTCACAATCCCGTATTATACCACCATTTAGTTAGATACTAACAAGCCTGCATCCTAACACTAACCAGCCCGCATCCTAACACTAACCAGCCCACAACCTAACCAGCCCGCATCCTAACACTAACCAGCTCACATCCTAACACTAACCAGCCAACATCCTAACCAGCCCGCATCCTAACACTAACCAGCCCGCATCCTAACACTAACCAGCCCACATCCCAACCAGCCCACATCCTAACCAGCCCGCATCCTAACACTAACCAGCCCACATCCTAACCAGCCCGCATCCTAACACTAACCAGCCCACATCCTAACACTAACCAGCCCGCATCCTAACACTAACCAGCCCACATCCTAACACTAACCAGCACACATCCTAACACTAACCAGCCCACATCCTAACACTAACCAGCCCACATCCTAACACTAACCAGCCTGCATCCTAACACTAACCAGCCCGCATCCTAACACTAACCAGCCCGCATCCTAACACTAACCAGCCCACATCCTAACCAGCTCGCATCCTAACACTAACCAACCCACATCTTAACACTAACCAACCAACATCCTAACCAGCCCGCATCCTAACACTAACCAGCCCGCATCCTAACACTAACCAGCCAACATCCTAACACTAACCAGCCCGCATCCTAACACTAACCAGCCCACATCCCAACACTAACCAACCCGCATCCTAACACTGACCAGCCCACATCCTAACACTAACCAGCCCACATCCTAACACTAACCAGCCCGCATCCTAACACTACCAGCCCACATCCTAACACTAACCAGCCCACATCCTAACACTAACCAGCCCACATCCTAACACTAACCAGCCCGCATCCTAACACTAACCAGCCCACATCCTAACACTAACCAGCCCACATCCTAACACTAACCAGCCCACATCCAAACACTAACCAGCCCGCATCCTAACACTAACCAGCCCACATCCTAACACTAACCAGCCCACATCCTAACACTAACCAGCCCGCATCCTAACACTAACCAGCCCACATCCTAACACTAACCAGCCCACATCCTAACACTAACCAGCCCACATCCTAACACTAACCAGCCTGCATCCTAACACTAACCAGCCTGCATCCTAACACTAACCAGCCCACATCCTAACACTAACCAGCCCGCATCCTAACACTAACCAGCCCACATCCTAACCAGCCCACATCCTAACCAGCCCGCATCCTAACACTAACCAGCCCACATCCTAACCAGCCCGCATCCTAACACTAACCAGCCCACATCCTAACACTAACCATCCCGCATCCCAACACTAACCAGCCCACATCCCAACACTAACCAGCCTGCATCCTAACACTAACCATCCCGCATCCTAACACTAACCAGCCTGCATCCTAACACTAACCATCCCGCATCCTAACACTAACCAGCCTGCATCCTAACACTAACCAGCCCGCATCCTAACACTAACCAGCCCACATCCTAACACTAACCAGCCCACATCCTAACACTAACCAGCCCGCATCCTAACACTAACCAGCCCACATCCTAACACTAACCAGCACGCATCCTAACACTAACCAGTCCGCATCCCAAATGTGAGTGATTACAAGGTGGATGCTTAATTAACCACTCGGCTAACCAAGGGATTGCTTGAAAACTGACAGAATTTACATGGCATCTAAAAATATGGAGGAAGCATGCACGGTCAGGAATAGACATAACTCATTTTTTGGGAAACACATTCTCTGACCAGAATATTTAAGCTTTCGGCCAAAAGCTAGTAATAAATATTCTGGTCAAAAAATGTGTTTCCGAAAAAATTAGCTACATGGTACCATTTTAGAGCCTGTTTATATGATCCCGGCTAGGTAGTATGGCCAGACTGCAGACAAGTGCACATGGCAAGTGCACACTCGAGAATTGTTTTTGTCCAATGGCTTTGCACACTTGATCAACTATATTTATGCCCACACAGCTTGTATTTGTTGCGTATTATTGGCAGTTTTAAACATTAACACCAACTTAAGTGCACACTTGGCTAAAGTTTAGGCTGGTTTGTACACTTGCACACCTAAATTTATGTCTTGCACACAGGCTGTGCAAACTCCGGGTTTTTCACCTCCAGCTCCGGCAAATTCGTGAAAATTCGAAATTTAATGGTAATTTCCAATTTCAAAGTGGAAGCGCTATCTTTGTTTTTTATTTTAACACTTATGACTGTCGTCATAGCTGTCATCTACATGGCGCGAGAGTGTGTTCTAATTTATGATTGACAGCCTGAGAATTTTATCAGACGCTACAATGCTACATTTGCAATTGTCAACAATTTTAATTATAAAAAGTTTTAACCACATTGCGTTTGTGAGTTTAAGCGACTGCTTCTTGTCTTGTGCAACCAATACCGTGCTTCATGCGACATAGAATACTATATTTAATGTTTGTGGCAAGCCTACACACTTATCACTACGAGTATTTAACTTTTCGTCGATGGATCCAGGTTTTTTCGCCAATGTTCAACAGTAGTTTGCAGCACAAATAAGTGCTGCCGAAGTTTTACCGGAGTTGAACAAACTCCGGATCAGGCTCCGGCAAAATAGGCCAAAACTCCGGCTCCGGCCCTCCGGCTGCAGCGCACAGCACTACTGAGTTGAGCACACCCGAGATCTCATCGATGTGTAAATCCCTTTTCTGCAAACTTAACCTTGGCAACTTAACTGGCTTCATCCCGGGGATGTATTTTGTCCATATAAACATTTCTTAGCAAGTTTTCCGGCTGGGCAGGATAAAAATGCCTCGTCCTGTTTAGCTATAGGATCATATAAACAGGCCCTTGGCATGTTTCAAGAATGAAGAAAATACATGTGCCTGGCGAATATTAACGTTTACATATGTATCCACTTCCTAAAATATTCTATATTTCTACAACATTGTGAGAATATATCATTAGTCTGAAATAAATTAAAATTACAAGAATGAAAATAACTCAGCAACAGAATGAAATAAAAGTAAACTGATCATATCTATAATTTGAAGCAAGTTATAAAATTATGCAATATATACCTCAATAAAGTATCAAGAGAAGACTGGTGTCTCTCAGGTGCTCGATTGACAGCATTACTTCGTAATTTGTTCAGCTCACTGATGCTGTCTTTAAGCTCATCATAAATCTCTGGTGAAAACGTTGATTTTATAAATTTTTCCAAAGGTTTTTTGAAATCAACTTCGCCACTACTAGAACGTTTTAAAGGAACGCAAAGCCAGTTTACTGCCGCCATAGTTGGATTGTAAATAATTACGTAAAAGTTCAGAAATAAACAAAACGAATGCTGCAGCCTGCAGAATGCGAAGTCACGAAAATTCCACGCAACTCCCACGCATTGGTTTCCCCTCCGGAATTCCTAAATTACTCAGTGAATTTTGTTCTGATTCTAAGTGATCTAGTCCATATCTTGAATTTTTAAACAATAATCAACATGCATATATTCGTAATAAGTTTTATTTTACTTTCTCTCAATTTGTGGTTTCAGACTGAATATCTTTTTTTTACACCAAGTCAAGTCAAAGGGGAGAAATATATTCTATTAAAAATATACTAACCAGGAACAATAAGTCAGGGGGGACGCTGAGGAAGCTACAATTTTGGTACTCCACAAGGTCTGGTACCCAGCCTATTGATCGTTGTTTTGCACGTTGTAATTTGTGCTCAAAAGATGGCGGTTAGAAAGAAAGACGGTGGACCAGATTGGAAACTTTACGAGTCTACTTCTGTATGTGAACAGTTTGAACAAGTTAAACAGTACTTGTTGAAGAACTGTAAAAAGGTACTGCAGAAAGTTTGTGTTTATATATCACACTATAAGATTGTTGCTTTGCCATATATATATGGTATATAAAGTTATAAACTGTTAATACTGGTGTTTTTTGTAATGGTTTATTTGACTTTATTTCAGTATGTTCAAGCCGAACCTCCAACAAATAAAGGTCTTGCCAATCTTACTGGCCAGTTACTTCAGTTTCAGGAGGTAATGAATGCTTTTGTTAGAATTTTAATAGAAATACTGCAATTTGTAATTGGGAAATTGTACATTTTACCGTACCCATGTAATCACTGAATACATATGCTGCCAAAAACACACAATAAAATACTGAAACTGAAATACATGCATAAAAATATGACATCAAATACTTGTATTACTCAGGTACAGTAAACTGTATTGAACTACCATATAGTGTTACCCCCTTGTGGAAATGGCTTCCAGTTTGTTACATGATATGCCAGGGTGCATTCGGTGTAAATGCTACGCCGAAGATACACCAAAGCAGTCGCAACGCTACGCCAACATCCCACCCTGGCCCATTCTTCCGACTCTCACCCACGCCAGGGCGTATGACTGTATGAGTCAGTTCTGCAAAGACGCTTTTTTGAAAAGACGCAAAAAAGACGCTTTTGAAATTTTATACGGTATCTTGGATTATTACCCGAAAAAAGATCGACAGTTTTTTCGCTGCAGTAAAATTTTTCGCAAGTCATTTGCCGTTTAGTGACATTATTTTGGGCCGTAAACCTGTTACCGTGTTACGCCGTTTGAAATTGTTTGACATATTTATTATTTTATTGGTATTTATGCGCCGCCAAGTTAAAAACAGCGTACGCCACTACACCAGGAAAGATGATTGTGCGCCAGTACGCCAAGGCTTACTGTAACCCTACGCCGAAGATGTTCCGATTAGACTACACCGAATGCACCCTGGATGATATGCTGTGCATACTTGTTGATAACTCAAATCTTCATTGCACGATATGCTTTTATTCGGAGTATGTTTTGTATTATATTTTCCAAATGGAAATGGATTATTATTCCACTAGTGATCTCAATAATATGTTGATACAGGGTTCTGCCCACAGTGGGCAGCAGTAGTAGTAGTAGTATAACTTTATTTATACACGCTAACCCCGTCAACCGTAGCTGATTTCCACAGGGGGTGTGTGCCAAAAAATAATTTTACATGTAGAAAATGATAAGCTATTTACAAAATATATAAGTTTTAAGAGATATGGAGTAATTAACAAATGAATGAAGGTTTTAGACTATTTACAGGCAAATTATTTAATATAATAGTTTTTTACGCACTGATGTGAGCAGCGATTTTATTACGAAAGGAAGGAAGTGATTTGCTTTCCCTAATTTCTTTTGGAATAGAATTCCAAAGGTGTGCTCCGTCGTACATAAAACTATTTTTCATGTTATTTGTACGCGGTTTTGGTAAACAAAGACCACTTGAAATGTCCCGAAGGTGATAATTAGTTTTCTCACTCTTATACGAAAATAGATTTGTGAGTGATTTGGGACCCGGGCGGCAGCGCCTGGCACTCAGCAGTGCTACCCGGCACTCCTGCCAAACCGGGCTCTTCCGCCCGGCACTTGAAAGTTTCGAATATGCAGTACGAAAACCCCAATGTTGTACTTTGTAATTATAGATATTTTATACAAGTAATTTTGTATTTTTTATCTTTAAAAAAACATTAGTATTAGATGAAATTCAGTACTACAATGTGCACAATATTAGTTATTGGTGATTCGGAGAAATACGCTATCCCCCATAGCCAGAAAGACGTCTGACGAATGGCTCTAATCACTTTGACGTTGCGCTTCAAGCTACTTTATAGTACCATGGCTGAGACCAGTCCATCAAGTTTGAAAAGTTGTCAGCAGGGTGGGAGGGGGTCATACCCTCAGAGCTGCAGGTACCTGGCACTCACATGGTCCTGGGCAGAACCCTGTTGATATTAGTGTAACAGTACATGCAATGCCATAGTATGCATTCAGCCTTCTTTACAGATACCAGAGAAACAACCAATTATACCACCTGAAACAATAAAGAAAACATTGAAGTTTCAAGAAAAAGCCTTTTGTTTTGCCTTTGCTCATTGAAGTTTTCTTTATCTTTTTACTACCAAAAACAAAATCAGTTTATTGTAAAATACCACTTAAACTGCACCCACACATTTTGGGGGAAATTTACATTGGCCATCACTACTAGCACTTTTCTCATTACTAGTATTTTGATGCCTTCAACTACTATATCCTGCAGTATTATCACTTATTTTTCAAGTTGTCTACCATGTATATTCTACCACACTGGAGTGTTTGCAAAGTATCTTATCTGCAAGAGACCTTCTGTTAAAGTGGCCTATTTTGCAGTCTGGTAGAATGTCAATAGTTTTATGTTTTCTGTTTGAATACAATGTTTCAACATTTGTACAATGTATATTCATTTAGTTGAGACTAATGTGATTGAACCGAGAAGCATTCCATGCTATAAACCTAAAAATGACTTTGTTTCTGCTATTTATGGGAGTTCGAATTATTTGAGTTAGACATCGAGTTGTTGTACAGTATGTTTATTCATATACCAATTACAGAGTACATATACAACCACCATCTATTTATTTATTAAGCTTCGCCAATAATACAAACAAACAACTAAACAAACAAAACAATTTACATGTCTCAAACACACACATATTTCACAGAGAAAGACGGGGACTCCACAACAGTTTAACACCAATTACTATGGGCACTTAAATATATATAGAAACTGAACAAATTTAACAAAGATAAGAATTTACAAATAACAGCACGTTAATGGCTGTATAAGTCTAGTGACATGACGTGTTGCATTTTAAGCAGACTGTTTTCCATGTCCTGACGTCGTCCACGTCATAAACATTTTGTACAGCGTCCTGGTAATATTCAAAGGGACTTAACAGGAAGGTGGTAAACCCTGGATGTTTGGAGTACACCAAGACCACCTAAATCGGATTAAACTGAGAAACATTCCATGCTTAAAAAATGACTTAGGTACATTTATGGGAGTTCGAATTATTTGAGTTAGACATCGAGTTGTTGTACAAGACTGTTTTGACTATATTTCATACTTTAAATTACCACCATCCAATGAATACAACCACCATTTCTGGCGTGGCAATAATACAAACAAACAACTAAACAAACAAAACAATTTACATGTTCAACACACACAACACACACATATTTCACAGAGAGAAAGACGGGCAATTAACACCAATTATTATGGGCACACTTAAATACATATAGAAACTGGCGAACGATTTAACAAAGGGAATTTAAAACAACGCACGTTAATGGCTGTATAAGCGCCAGTGACATGACGTGTGAATAGCAGACTGTTTTCCATAAACCTGACGTCGTCCACGTCAAACATTTTGTACAAAGCAACGAAGTAATATTCAAAGGGACTTAACAGGAAGGTGGTAAACCCTGGAGATGAGGAGATTGAGGTTGATCTGTAGTCCCCAGAAAATGTTTGTATTCTTGAGTCTCTGGGGCTTGATTTCCTGCAATTTGAATAATAAAAGGTCTTTGTGAATATCACAAATCGATTCTGAAATGCAATTATAAAGTGAACGCTAGTTAAAAAACGCAGATAGAAGTGAACTAATGAATGTGAACACAACTGATGGCGAAACGCATGAAAGTGAAACGAACGCAAATAGAAGTGAACAATAATGAATGTGAACACGACTGATGGCGAACGCAAAATTAAAGTGAACGCTGATGTATATTAAAGTGGACGCCAGTGGAAAACGAACGCAAATAGAAGTGAATAATGAATGTGAACACAACTGATGGCGAACGCGAATTAAAGTGAACGCTAGTAAAAACGAACGCAAACGACTGATGGCGAACGCAAATTAAAGTGAACGCTAGTGAAAACGAACGCAATAGAAGTGAACAATAATGAATGAACACAACTGATGGCGAACGCAAATTAAAGTGAACGCCAGTGAAAACGAACGCAAATAGAAGTGAATAATAATGAATGTGAACACAACTGATAGCGAACGCAAATTAAAGTGAACGCTAAAACGAACGCAAATAGAAGTGAAAATGAATGTGAACACAACTGATGCTGAACGCAAATTAAAGTGAACGCTAGTGAAAACGAACGCAAATAATGAATGAACGCGAATTAAAGTGAACGCTAATGAATGTGAACACAACTGATGCCGAACGCGAATTAAAGTGAACGCCAGTAAAAACGAACGCATGAACAATAATGAATGTGAACGCAAATTAAAGTGAACAAACGAACGCAAATAGAAGTGAACAATAATGAATGTGAACACAACTGATGGCGAACGCAAATTAAAGTGAACGCTAGTGAAAACGAACGCAAATAGAAGTGAACAATAATGAATGTGAACACAACTGATGCCGAACGCGAATTAAAGTGAACGCCAGTAAAAACGAACGCAAATAGAAGTGAACAATAATGAATGTGAACACAACTGATGGCGAACGCAAATTAAAGTGAACGCTAACGCAAATAGAAGTGAACGCTAATGAATGTGAACACAACTGATGGCGAACGCAAATTAAAGTGAACGCCAGTAAAAACGAACGCAAATAGAAGTGAACGCTAATGAATGTGAACACAACTGATGGCGAACGCAAATTAAAGTGAACGCCAGTAAAAACGAACGCAAATAGAAGTGAACAATAATGAATGTGAACACAACTGATGCCGAACGCGAATTAAAGTGAACGCTAGTAAAAACGAACGCAAGTAGAAGTGAACAATAATGAATGTGAACACAACTGATAGCGAACGCGAATTAAAGTGAACGCTAGTGAAAACGAACGCAAATATAAGTGAACAATAATGAATGTGAACACAACTGATAGCGAACGCAAATTAAAGTGAACGCTAGTGAAAACGAACGCAAATAGAAGTGAACAATAATGAATGTGAACACAACTGATAGCGAACGCAAATTAAAGTGAACGCCAGTAAAAACGAACGCAAATAGAAGTGAACAATAATGAATGTGAACACAACTGATGGCGAACGCAAATTAAAGTGAACGCCAGTAAAAACGAACGCAAATAGAAGTGAACGCTAATGAATGTGAACACAACTGATGGCGAACGCGAATTAAAGTGAACGCCAGTAAAAACGAACGCAAATAGAAGTGAACAATAATGAATGTGAACACAACTGATAGCGAACGCAAATTAAAGTGAACGCCAGTAAAACGAACGCAAATAGAAGTGAACAATAATGAATGTGAACACAACTGATAGCGAACGCAAATTAAAGTGAACGCCAGTAAAACGAACGCAAATAGAAGTGAACAATAATGAATGTGAACACAACTGATAGCGAACGCAAATTAAAGTGAACGCCAGTAAAACGAACGCAAATAGAAGTGAACAATAATGAATGTGAACACAACTGATAGCGAACGCAAATTAAAGTGAACGCCAGTAAAAACGAACGCAAATAGAAGTGAACAATAATGAATGTGAACACAACTGATAGCGAACGCAAATTAAAGTGAACGCCAGTAAAAACGAACGCAAATAGAAGTGAACAATGAATGTGAACACAACTGATAGCGAACGCAAATTAAAGTGAACGCTAGTGAAAACGAACGCAAATAGAAGTGAACAATAATGAATGTGAACACAACTGATAGCGAACGCAAATTAAAGTGAACGCCAGTAAAACGAACGCAAATAGAAGTGAACAATAATGAATGTGAACACAACTGATAGCGAACGCAAATTAAAGTGAACGCCAGTAAAACGAACGCAAATAGAAGTGAACAATAATGAATGTGAACACAACTGATAGCGAACGCAAATTAAAGTGAACGCCAGTAAAACGAACGCAAATAGAAGTGAACAATAATGAATGTGGAACACAACTGATAGCGAACGCAAATTAAAGTGAACGCTAGTGAAAACGAACGCAAATAGAAGTGAACAATAATGAATGTGAACACAACTGATGGCGAACGCAAATTAAAGTGAACGCCAGTAAAACGAACGCAAATAGAAGTGAACAATAATGAATGTGAACACAACTGATAGCGAACGCAAATTAAAGTGAACGCCAGTAAAACGAACGCAAATAGAAGTGAACAATAATGAATGTGAACACAACTGATAGCGAACGCAAATTAAAGTGAACGCCAGTAAAACGAACGCAAATAGAAGTGAACATGAATGTGAACACAACTGATGGCGAACGCAAATTAAAGTGAACGCTAGTAAAACGAACGCAAATAGAAGTGAACAATAATGAATGTGAACACAACTGATAGCGAACGCAAATTAAAGTGAACGCCAGTAAAACGAACGCAAATAGAAGTGAACAATAATGAATGTGAACACAACTGATAGCGAACGCAAATTAAAGTGAACGCCAGTAAAAACGAACGCAAATAGAAGTGAACAATAATGAATGTGAACACAACTGATAGCGAACGCAAATTAAAGTGAACGCCAGTAAAAACGAACGCAAATAGAAGTGAACAATAATGAATGTGAACACAACTGATAGCGAACGCAAATTAAAGTGAACGCAAGTGAAAACGAACGCAAATAGAAGTGAACAATAATGAATGTGAACACAACTGATAGCGAACGCAAATTAAAGTGAACGCCAGTAAAACGAACGCAAATAGAAGTGAACAATAATGAATGTGAACACAACTGATAGCGAACGCAAATTAAAGTGAACGCCAGTAAAAACGAACGCAAATAGAAGTGAACAATAATGAATGTGGAACACAACTGATAGCGAACGCAAATTAAAGTGAACGCCAGTAAAAACGAACGCAAATAGAAGTGAACAATAATGAATGTGAACACAACTGATAGCGAACGCAAATTAAAGTGAACGCCAGTAAAACGAACGCAAATAGAAGTGAACAATAATGAATGTGAACACAACTGATAGCGAACGCAAATTAAAGTGAACGCCAGTGAAACGAACGCAAATAGAAGTGAACAATAATGAATGTGAACACAACTGATAGCGAACGCAAATTAAAGTGAACGCCAGTAAAAACGAACGCAAATAGAAGTGAACAATAATGAATGTGAACACAACTGATAGCGAACGCAAATTAAAGTGAACGCCAGTAAAAACGAACGCAAATAGAAGTGAACAATAATGAATGTGAACACAACTGATAGCGAACGCAAATTAAAGTGAACGCTAGTGAAAACGAACGCAAATAGAAGTGAACAATAATGAATGTGAACACAACTGATAGCGAACGCAAATTAAAGTGAACGCTAGTGAAAACGAACGCAAATAGAAGTGAACAATAATGAATGTGAACACAACTGATAGCGAACGCAAATTAAAGTGAACGCCAGTAAAAACGAACGCAAATAGAAGTGAACAATAATGAATGTGAACACAACTGATAGCGAACGCAAATTAAAGTGAACGCTAGTAAAACGAACGCAAATAGAAGTGAACAATAATGAATGTGAACACAACTGATAGCGAACGCAAATTAAAGTGAACGCCAGTAAAAACGAACGCAAATAGAAGTGAACAATAATGAATGTGAACACAACTGATGGCGAACGCAAATTAAAGTGAACGCCAGTAAAAACGAACGCAAATAGAAGTGAACGCTAATGAATGTGAACACAACTGATGGCGAACGCGAATTAAAGTGAACGCCAGTAAAAACGAACGCAAATAGAAGTGAACAATAATGAATGTGAACACAACTGATGGCAAACGCAAATTAAAGTGAACGCTAGTGAAAACGAACGCAAATAGAGGTGAACAATAATGAATGTGAACAAAACTGATAGCGAACGCAAATTAAAGTGAACGCCAGTAAAAACGAACGCAAATAGAAGTGAACAATAATGAATGTGAACACAACTGATAGCGAACGCAAATTAAAGTGAACGCCAGTAAAAACGAACGCAAATAGAAGTGAACAATAATGAATGTGAACACAACTGATAGCGAACGCAAATTAAAGTGAACGCCAGTAAAAACGAACGCAAATAGAAGTGAACAATAATGAATGTGAACACAACTGATAGCGAACGCAAATTAAAGTGAACGCTAGTGAAAACGAACGCAAATAGAAGTGAACAATAATGAATGTGAACACAACTGATAGCGAACGCAAATTAAAGTGAACGCCAGTAAAAACGAACGCAAATAGAAGTGAACAATAATGAATGTGAACACAACTGATAGCGAACGCAAATTAAAGTGAACGCCAGTAAAAACGAACGCAAATAGAAGTGAACAATAATGAATGTGAACACAACTGATAGCGAACGCAAATTAAAGTGAACGCCAGTCAAAACGAACGCAAATAGAAGTGAACAATAATGAATGTGAACACAACTGATAGCGAACGCAAATTAAAGTGAACGCTAGTGAAAACGAACGCAAATAGAAGTGAACAATAATGAATGTGAACACAACTGATAGCGAACGCAAATTAAAGTGAACGCCAGTAAAAACGAACGCAAATAGAAGTGAACAATAATGAATGTGAACACAACTGATAGCGAACGCAAATTAAAGTGAACGCCAGTAAAACGAACGCAAATAGAAGTGAACAATAATGAATGTGAACACAACTGATAGCGAACGCAAATTAAAGTGAACGCCAGTAAAAACGAACGCAAATAGAAGTGAACAATAATGAATGTGAACACAACTGATAGCGAACGCAAATTAAAGTGAACGCCAATAAAACGAACGCAAATAGAAGTGAACAATAATGAATGTGAACACAACTGATAGCGAACGCAAATTAAAGTGAACGCCAGTAAAAACGAACGCAAATAGAAGTGAACAATAATGAATGTGAACACAACTGATAGCGAACGCAAATTAAAGTGAACGCCAGTAAAAACGAACGCAAATAGAAGTGAACAATAATGAATGTGAACACAACTGATAGCGAACGCAAATTAAAGTGAACGCCAGTAAAAACGAACGCAAATAGAAGTGAACAATAATGAATGTGAACACAACTGATAGCGAACGCAAATTAAAGTGAACGCCAGTAAAACGAACGCAAATAGAAGTGAACAATAATGAATGTGAACACAACTGATAGCGAACGCAAATTAAAGTGAACGCCAGTAAAAACGAACGCAAATAGAAGTGAACAATAATGAATGTGAACACAACTGATAGCGAACGCAAATTAAAGTGAACGCCAGTAAAAACGAACGCAAATAGAAGTGAACAATAATGAATGTGAACACAACTGATGGCGAACGCAAATTAAAGTGAACGCTAGTGAAAACGAACGCAAATAGAAGTGAACAATAATGAATGTGAACACAACTGATAGCGAACGCAAATTAAAGTGAACGCCAGTAAAAACGAACGCAAATAGAAGTGAACAATAATGAATGTGAACACAACTGATAGCGAACGCAAATTAAAGTGAACGCCAGTAAAAACGAACGCAAATAGAAGTGAACAATAATGAATGTGAACACAACTGATAGCGAACGCAAATTAAAGTGAACGCCAGTAAAAACGAACGCAAATAGAAGTGAACAATAATGAATGTGAACACAACTGATAGCGAACGCAAATTAAAGTGAACGCTAGTGAAAACGAACGCAAATAGAAGTGAACAATAATGAATGTGAACACAACTGATGCCGAACGCAAATTAAAGTGAACGCTAGTGAAAACGAACGCAAATAGAAGTGAACGCTAATGAATGTGAACACAACTGATGGCGAACGCAAATTAAAGTAGTAGTAGTAAAACGTTATTTAAAAGTCACACGCTAGCCTCGTCAACTTTAAAGCTGGTTTCCACGAGGGGCGTGTGAATAACATATTTAAGAACATAATATTATACAATTATATACATTACATACATATTATATCGTACAATGAACCACATCTACGATACGCTATACTGAACACAAGTATGACAAATAAGGCATGCATACATTTAAGAATTGAATTACAGAAGAATAGAAATTAATTTAGAAAAAAAAGGAGGTATGAGCACGAATTCCGTTTTTGAATATTGTCAATGTATCCGAATTACGCACATCTGCAGGTAGAGAATTCCAAACTCTAGCTCCATCGTATGAGAAACTTTTCTTTAACTTTTCAGTTTTTGGTTGAGGCAACTGCAGCGAGGTAGAAGAGCCCCTGAGGTCGTATTGAGTAATATTTCTCTTTTGTTCAAACAGTTCCGCAAGCGAGCTCGGAGCCAGGTTATTTAAAACCTTGTACATTGTTTTTGCTTTGGACTTGGCTCGTCGAGTCTCAAAAGTTTCCCATCCTAACGCTTTTATTGCTTCTGGTCCAGAAATATCATTTCCAAAGTTCATTATGACTCTAGCAGCTCTATTTTGGAGTTTTTGAAGCCTGTTTGAAAGTCCGACACCCAAGGTATCCCATACCTCACTGCAGTAATCAAAATGAGGATTAATTAAGGCATTGTAGATAGAAATCAAAGTGTCTCGATCAACGAAATCACGAATTTTCCTGATAGCTCCTATTCCCGAGGTAACTTTTTTAGCAACTTTATCAATGTGTCTATTCCAAGATAATTTATCATCAAGTTCTACTCCAAGTACGGTAGCGTTACAGACTTGTTTAATTTTTTTATGATTAATTTTGAGATCTGGCTGTGTAACAAGGTTGTTTAGTTTATGAGCTGAACCTATGAGTATAAATTCTGTTTTTGTAACATTAAGGCTCAGTTTATTGGTCAAAAGCCACTCATTTATGCATGCAAGATCACTATTCATGTTCAACTCAATTTCCTGAATACTTTCACCAGCTACTGTAAGATTAGTATCGTCGGCAAACAGCCGAGGAGTAGCCTGATTTAAACATTCTGGAAGATCATTTATGTATACAAGGAAAAAGAGAGGGCCAAGAATAGACCCTTGAGGAATACCACATGTAACACGCCTTTCAGTTGACATAAGGTCACCCAACTGACATTTTTTATTACGATCAGATAAGTATGAACGTATCATCGACAGAGCACTTCCCGTTATGCCATAAAGTTCTAATTTGCTCAACAGAATACCATGGTCGATTGTATCAAATGCCTTCTTAAGATCTAACAAAACAACCAAATTAAACTTTTCCGGTCCATATTAACATACCAACTGTTCGTACTATCTAGTAGTGCCGAAGCAGTGGAGTGAAATTATGAAAGCCAAATTGGTGTTCAGAAAGTAAAGAGTTGTCACTAAGATATTGGTATATCTGGTCATACATTATTCTTTCCATTATTTTGCTAATTGAAGGCAAGATTGAAATTGGTCTATAATTCTCTGTTAAATTCCGCGGGCCTTTTTTTGTGAATTGGTACAAGTCTTGCCATTTTCCATTCATATGGAAAGCAATTTGAAATCAAGCCATGATTAAAAATATGCGTAAGTGATGGGGCAATAGTATTAGCAGCAACTTTTAAAATTTTACCAGATATTTTATCAAGACCAGCTGCTTTACAATTTGATAAGCCTTTCAAAAGCTTAACTACTTTACCCACTGACACCAGCCTAAAACGATCCATTTTAGATTCAGCAGATTTCACAAATGTTTTAAACGAGGTATTGGATTCGTCGATAGAATTAGCCAGGCTAGGGCCAATATTGGTGAAATATTCATTAAAGGCATTAGCTATTTCTTCATTAGAAGTAATTTTAGAATCATTAATCTTCAATTCATTTACAATGGTCTCATTAGAAGATCGGCCTAATAAATCATTGATTGTTTTCCATGCCTCTTTAGGATTATTATTTTGTTGAGCTATTTTGTTACGATAATATTCAGCCTTAGCATGTCGTAAAGCAATATTGACCAGATTCCTGGATGTTTTGTACACATCCCAATCGGTACTTTGTTTAGTAATCATTGCTTTACGTTTCTTTTATCTCTTTCAAATATAAGTTTTTAATATCTGCGGTAACCACGGGACACTAGACGACCGTTTTCTAATATGTTGAATTGGGGCATGTTTATCAAGAACTTCCAGAATAGTTCCTTCCCAAACAGGCCCACATAGAATCTGTGTCTGGGCTTTAGTACATTTGTTCCAAAGATTGAAAGAAAGATCTCAAAAAAACGCCTATTAAATCTTTTTCTTTCTAATTTCTAACTTTTTTTTTTTTTTTTTTTTTTAACTTAACAGGATTTATTTTCCTAATAATTACTAATTTAGCTATCACTAATTCCTGTGTGTATTGACTTAGACTGAACACAATTTTTTCTATAGATGTTATATAAATGATCTATATATAATGAGTGCAGGAACTAGTCATTATTCGTGTAGCCTCAGTAATGAGCTGAGATAATTGATATGTTTCAAGAATTCCTTTAAGTGTTTTAGTTGGTTGATTAGATAAATATCAACATATTATTTACAATTTCTAGCTCCTAGATGAAGTCTTTATTTCATCATCAATCATTTTAATCATTTTTCAAATGTTAAGAAAAACTCAGATGTAGAGCTCGGTGGACGATAAACGGATGCAACGATAAAGTTTCGAGAATTTGGTTTAGAAATTTCCAAACAAATTGCTTCAATATCATCAGGGACCAGATCATGTCGGATTTTATAACTGATAGTACTACGGAGGTAGATACAAACACCTCCCCCTCTACGTGATCTGTCGTTTCTGACGATATCGTAGCCACGAATTTTGACTAGACCATCCGAGATAGATGAATCCAGTCTAGTTTCATTCAGAGCTAAGTGAACGCTAGTGAAAACGAACGCAAATAGAAGTGAACGCTAATGAATGTGAACACAACTGATGGCGAACGCAAGTTAAAGTGAACGCCAGTGAAAACGAACGCAAATAGAAGTGAACAATAATGAATGTGAACACGACTGATAGCGAACGCAAATTAAAGTGAACGCTAGTGAAAACGAACGCAAATAGAAGTGAACAATAATGAATGTGAACACAACTGATGGCGAACGCAAATTAAAGTGAACGCTAGTGAAAACGAACGCAAATAGAAGTGAACAATAATGAATGTGAACACAACTGATAGCGAACGCGAATTATTAAAAGTGAACGCTAGTGAAAACGAACGCAAATAGAAGTGAACAATAATGAATGTGAACACGACTGATAGCGAACGCAAATTAAAGTGAACGCTAGTGAAAACGAACGCAAATAGAAGTGAACAATAATGAATGTGAACACAACTGATGGCGAACGCAAATTAAAGTGAACGCTAGTGAAAACGAACGCAAATAGAAGTGAACAATAATGAACGTGAACACAACTGATAGCGAACGCAAATTAAAGTGAACGCTAGTGAAAACGAACGCAAATAGAAGTGAACAATAATGAATGTGAACACAACTGATGGCGAACGCAAATTAAAGTGAACGCTAGTGAAAACGAACGCAAATAGAAGTGAACAATAATGAATGTGAACACAACTGATAGCGAACGCGAATTATTAAAAGTGAACGCTAGTGAAAACGAACGCAAATAGAAGTGAACAATAATGAATGTGAACACAACTGATGGCGAACGCAAATTAAAGTGAACGCTAGTAAAAACGAACGCAAATAGAAGTGAACAATAATGAATGTGAACACAACTGATGGCGAACGCAAATTAAAGTGAACGCTAGTAAAAACGAACGCAAATAGAAGTGAACAATAATGAATGTGAACACAACTGATGGCGAACGCAAATTAAAGTGAACGCTAGTGAAAACGAACGCAAATAGAAGTGAACAATAATGAATGTGAACACAACTGATGGCGAACGCGAATTAAAGTGAACGCTAGTGAAAACGAACGCAAATAGAAGTGAACAATAATGAATGTGAACACGACTGATAGCGAACGCAAATTAAAGTGAACGCTAGTGAAAACGAACGCAAATAGAAGTGAACAATAATGAATGTGAACACAACTGATGGCGAACGCAAATTAAAGTGAACGCTAATGAATGTGAACACAACTGATAGCGAACGCAAATTAAAGTGAACGCTAGTGAAAACGAACGCAAATAGAAGTGAACAATAATGAATGTGAACACGACTGATAGCGAACGCAAATTAAAGTGAACGCTAGTGAAAACGAACGCAAATAGAAGTGAACAATAATGAATGTGAACACAACTGATGGCGAACGCAAATTAAAGTGAACGCTAATGAATGTGAACACAACTGATAGCGAACGCAAATTAAAGTGAACGCTAGTGAAAACGAACGCAAATAGAAGTGAACAATAATGAATGTGAACACGACTGATAGCGAACGCAAATTAAAGTGAACGCTAGTGAAAACGAACGCAAATAGAAGTGAACAATAATGAATGTGAACACAACTGATAGCGAACGCGAATTATTAAAAGTGAACGCTAGTGAAAACGAACGCAAATAGAAGTGAACAATAATGAATGTGAACACAACTGATAGCGAACGCAAATTAAAGTGAACGCTAGTGAAAACGAACGCAAATAGAAGTGAACAATAATGAATGTGAACACGACTGATAGCGAACGCAAATTAAAGTGAACGCTAGTGAAAACGAACGCAAATAGAAGTGAACAATAATGAATGTGAACACAACTGATGGCGAACGCGAATTAAAGTGAACGCTAGTGAAAACGAACGCAAATAGAAGTGAACAATAATGAATGTGAACACGACTGATAGCGAACGCAAATTAAAGTGAACGCTAGTGAAAACGAACGCAAATAGAAGTGAACAATAATGAATGTGAACACAACTGATGGCGAACGCAAATTAAAGTGAACGCTAATGAATGTGAACACAACTGATAGCGAACGCAAATTAAAGTGAACGCTAGTGAAAACGAACGCAAATAGAAGTGAACAATAATGAATGTGAACACGACTGATAGCGAACGCAAATTAAAGTGAACGCTAGTGAAAACGAACGCAAATAGAAGTGAACAATAATGAATGTGAACACAACTGATAGCGAACGCGAATTATTAAAAGTGAACGCTAGTGAAAACGAACGCAAATAGAAGTGAACAATAATGAATGTGAACACGACTGATAGCGAACGCAAATTAAAGTGAACGCTAGTGAAAACGAACGCAAATAGAAGTGAACAATAATGAATGTGAACACAACTGATGGCGAACGCAAATTAAAGTGAACGCTAGTGAAAACGAACGCAAATAGAAGTGAACAATAATGAACGTGAACACAACTGATAGCGAACGCAAATTAAAGTGAACGCTAGTGAAAACGAACGCAAATAGAAGTGAACAATAATGAATGTGAACACAACTGATGGCGAACGCAAATTAAAGTGAACGCTAGTGAAAACGAACGCAAATAGAAGTGAACAATAATGAATGTGAACACAACTGATAGCGAACGCGAATTATTAAAAGTGAACGCTAGTGAAAACGAACGCAAATAGAAGTGAACAATAATGAATGTGAACACAACTGATAGCGAACGCAAATTAAAGTGAACGCTAGTGAAAACGAACGCAAATAGAAGTGAACAATAATGAATGTGAACACAACTGATGGCGAACGCAAATTAAAGTGAACGCTAGTAAAAACGAACGCAAATAGAAGTGAACAATAATGAATGTGAACACAACTGATAGCGAACGCGAATTATTAAAAGTGAACGCTAGTAAAAACGAACGCAAATAGAAGTGAACAATAATGAATGTGAACACAACTGATGGCGAACGCAAATTAAAGTGAACGCTAGTAAAAACGAACGCAAATAGAAGTGAACAATAATGAATGTGAACACAACTGATGGCGAACGCAAATTAAAGTGAACGCTAGTAAAAACGAACGCAAATAGAAGTGAACAATAATGAATGTGAACACAACTGATAGCGAACGCAAATTAAAGTGAACGCTAGTGAAAACGAACGCAAATAGAAGTGAACAATAATGAATGTGAACACAACTGATGGCGAACGCAAATTAAAGTGAACGCTAGTAAAAACGAACGCAAATAGAAGTGAACAATAATGAATGTGAACACAACTGATGGCGAACGCAAATTAAAGTGAACGCTAGTGAAAACGAACGCAAATAGAAGTGAACAATAATGAATGTGAACACAACTGATGGCGAACGCAAATTAAAGTGAACGCTAATGAATGTGAACACAACTGATAGCGAACGCAAATTAAAGTGAACGCTAGTGAAAACGAACGCAAATAGAAGTGAACAATAATGAATGTGAACACGACTGATAGCGAACGCAAATTAAAGTGAACGCTAGTGAATGTGAACACAACTGATAGCGAACGCAAATTAAAGTGAACGCTAATGAATGTGAACACAACTGATAGCGAACGCAAATTAAAGTGAACGCTAGTGAAAACGAACGCAAATAGAAGTGAACAATAATGAATGTGAACACAACTGATGGCGAACGCAAATTAAAGTGAACGCTAATGAATGTGAACACAACTGATAGCGAACGCAAATTAAAGTGAACGCTAGTGAAAACGAACGCAAATAGAAGTGAACAATAATGAATGTGAACACGACTGATAGCGAACGCAAATTAAAGTGAACGCTAGTGAAAACGAACGCAAATAGAAGTGAACAATAATGAATGTGAACACAACTGATGGCGAACGCAAATTAAAGTGAACGCTAGTGAAAACGAACGCAAATAGAAGTGAACAATAATGAACGTGAACACAACTGATAGCGAACGCAAATTAAAGTGAACGCTAGTGAAAACGAACGCAAATAGAAGTGAACAATAATGAATGTGAACACAACTGATGGCGAACGCAAATTAAAGTGAACGCTAGTGAAAACGAACGCAAATAGAAGTGAACAATAATGAATGTGAACACAACTGATGGCGAACGCAAATTAAAGTGAACGCTAGTGAAAACGAACGCAAATAGAAGTGAACAATAATGAATGTGAACACGACTGATGGCGAACGCAAATTAAAGTGAACGCTAGTGAAAACGAACGCAAATAGAAGTGAACAATAATGAATGTGAACACAACTGATAGCGAACGCGAATTAAAGTGAACGCTAGTGAAAACGAACGCAAATAGAAGTGAACAATAATGAATGTGAACACAACTGATAGCGAACGCAAATTAAAGTGAACGCCAGTAAAAACGAACGCAAATAGAAGTGAACAATAATGAATGTGAACACAACTGATGGCGAACGCGAATTAAAGTGAACGCTAGTGAAAACGAACGCAAATAGAAGTGAACGCTAATGAATGTGAACACAACTGATGCCGAACGCAAATTAAAGTGAACGCTAGTGAAAACGAACGCAAATAGAAGTGAACAATAATGAATGTGAACACAACTGATAGCGAACGCAAATTAAAGTGAACGCTAATGAATGTGAACACAACTGATGGCAAACGCAAATTAAAGTGAACGCTAGTGAAAACGAACGCAAATAGAGGTGAACAATAATGAATGTGAACACGACTGATAGCGAACGCAAATTAAAGTGAACGCTAGTGAAAACGAACGCAAATAGAAGTGAACAATAATGAATGTGAACACAACTGATGGCGAACGCAAATTAAAGTGAACGCTAGTGAAAACGAACGCAAATAGAAGTGAACAATAATGAACGTGAACACAACTGATAGCGAACGCAAATTAAAGTGAACGCTAGTGAAAACGAACGCAAATAGAAGTGAACAATAATGAATGTGAACACAACTGATGGCGAACGCAAATTAAAGTGAACGCTAGTGAAAACGAACGCAAATAGAAGTGAACAATAATGAATGTGAACACAACTGATGGCGAACGCAAATTAAAGTGAACGCTAGTGAAAACGAACGCAAATAGAAGTGAACAATAATGAATGTGAACACGACTGATGGCGAACGCAAATTAAAGTGAACGCTAGTAAAAACGAACGCAAATAGAAGTGAACAATAATGAATGTGAACACAACTGATAGCGAACGCGAATTAAAGTGAACGCTAGTGAAAACGAACGCAAATAGAAGTGAACAATAATGAATGTGAACACAACTGATAGCGAACGCAAATTAAAGTGAACGCCAGTAAAAACGAACGCAAATAGAAGTGAACAATAATGAATGTGAACACAACTGATGGCGAACGCGAATTAAAGTGAACGCTAGTGAAAACGAACGCAAATAGAAGTGAACGCTAATGAATGTGAACACAACTGATGCCGAACGCAAATTAAAGTGAACGCTAGTGAAAACGAACGCAAATAGAAGTGAACAATAATGAATGTGAACACAACTGATAGCGAACGCAAATTAAAGTGAACGCTAATGAATGTGAACACAACTGATAGCGAACGCAAATTAAAGTGAACGCTAGTGAAAACGAACGCAAATAGAAGTGAACAATAATGAATGTGAACACGACTGATAGCGAACGCAAATTAAAGTGAACGCTAGTGAAAACGAACGCAAATAGAAGTGAACAATAATGAATGTGAACACAACTGATGGCGAACGCAAATTAAAGTGAACGCTAGTGAAAACGAACGCAAATAGAAGTGAACAATAATGAACGTGAACACAACTGATAGCGAACGCAAATTAAAGTGAACGCTAGTGAAAACGAACGCAAATAGAAGTGAACAATAATGAATGTGAACACAACTGATGGCGAACGCAAATTAAAGTGAACGCTAGTGAAAACGAACGCAAATAGAAGTGAACAATAATGAATGTGAACACAACTGATGGCGAACGCAAATTAAAGTGAACGCTAGTGAAAACGAACGCAAATAGAAGTGAACAATAATGAATGTGAACACGACTGATGGCGAACGCAAATTAAAGTGAACGCCAGTAAAAACGAACGCAAATAGAAGTGAACAATAATGAATGTGAACACAACTGATAGCGAACGCGAATTAAAGTGAACGCTAGTGAAAACGAACGCAAATAGAAGTGAACAATAATGAATGTGAACACAACTGATAGCGAACGCAAATTAAAGTGAACGCCAGTAAAAACGAACGCAAATAGAAGTGAACAATAATGAATGTGAACACAACTGATGGCGAACGCGAATTAAAGTGAACGCTAGTGAAAACGAACGCAAATAGAAGTGAACGCTAATGAATGTGAACACAACTGATGCCGAACGCAAATTAAAGTGAACGCTAGTGAAAACGAACGCAAATAGAAGTGAACAATAATGAATGTGAACACAACTGATAGCGAACGCAAATTAAAGTGAACGCTAGTGAAAACGAACGCAAATAGAAGTGAACAATAATGAATGTGAACACAACTGATAGCGAACGCGAATTATTAAAAGTGAACGCTAGTGAAAACGAACGCAAATAGAAGTGAACAATAATGAATGTGAACACAACTGATGGCGAACGCAAATTAAAGTGAACGCTAGTAAAAACGAACGCAAATAGAAGTGAACAATAATGAATGTGAACACAACTGATGGCGAACGCAAATTAAAGTGAACGCTAGTGAAAACGAACGCAAATAGAAGTGAACAATAATGAATGTGAACACAACTGATGGCGAACGCGAATTAAAGTGAACGCTAGTGAAAACGAACGCAAATAGAAGTGAACAATAATGAATGTGAACACGACTGATAGCGAACGCAAATTAAAGTGAACGCTAGTGAAAACGAACGCAAATAGAAGTGAACAATAATGAATGTGAACACAACTGATGGCAAACGCAAATTAAAGTGAACGCTAGTGAAAACGAACGCAAATAGAAGTGAACAATAATGAATGTGAACACGACTGATAGCGAACGCAAATTAAAGTGAACGCTAGTGAAAACGAACGCAAATAGAAGTGAACAATAATGAATGTGAACACAACTGATGGCGAACGCAAATTAAAGTGAACGCTAATGAATGTGAACACAACTGATAGCGAACGCAAATTAAAGTGAACGCTAGTAAAAACGAACGCAAATAGAAGTGAACAATAATGAATGTGAACACAACTGATGGCGAACGCAAATTAAAGTGAACGCTAGTGAAAACGAACGCAAATAGAAGTGAACAATAATGAACGTGAACACAACTGATAGCGAACGCAAATTAAAGTGAACGCTAGTGAAAACGAACGCAAATAGAAGTGAACAATAATGAATGTGAACACAACTGATGGCGAACGCAAATTAAAGTGAACGCTAGTGAAAACGAACGCAAATAGAAGTGAACAATAATGAATGTGAACACAACTGATAGCGAACGCGAATTATTAAAAGTGAACGCTAGTGAAAACGAACGCAAATAGAAGTGAACAATAATGAATGTGAACACAACTGATGGCGAACGCAAATTAAAGTGAACGCTAGTGAAAACGAACGCAAATAGAAGTGAACAATAATGAATGTGAACACGACTGATAGCGAACGCAAATTAAAGTGAACGCTAGTGAAAACGAACGCAAATAGAAGTGAACAATAATGAATGTGAACACAACTGATGCCGAACGCAAATTAAAGTGAACGCTAATGAATGTGAACACAACTGATAGCGAACGCAAATTAAAGTGAACGCTAGTAAAAACGAACGCAAATAGAAGTGAACAATAATGAATGTGAACACAACTGATGGCGAACGCAAATTAAAGTGAACGCTAGTGAAAACGAACGCAAATAGAAGTGAACAATAATGAATGTGAACACAACTGATGGCGAACGCGAATTAAAGTGAACGCTAGTGAAAACGAACGCAAATAGAAGTGAACAATAATGAATGTGAACACGACTGATAGCGAACGCAAATTAAAGTGAACGCTAGTGAAAACGAACGCAAATAGAAGTGAACAATAATGAATGTGAACACAACTGATGGCGAACGCAAATTAAAGTGAACGCTAATGAATGTGAACACAACTGATAGCGAACGCAAATTAAAGTGAACGCTAGTGAAAACGAACGCAAATAGAAGTGAACAATAATGAATGTGAACACGACTGATAGCGAACGCAAATTAAAGTGAACGCTAGTGAAAACGAACGCAAATAGAAGTGAACAATGAATGTGAACACAACTGATGGCGAACGCAAATTAAAGTGAACGCTAGTGAAAACGAACGCAAATAGAAGTGAACAATAATGAATGTGAACACGACTGATAGCGAACGCAAATTAAAGTGAACGCTAGTGAAAACGAACGCAAATAGAAGTGAACAATAATGAATGTGAACACAACTGATGGCGAACGCAAATTAAAGTGAACGCTAGTGAAAACGAACGCAAATAGAAGTGAACAATAATGAATGTGAACACGACTGATAGCGAACGCAAATTAAAGTGAACGCTAGTGAAAACGAACGCAAATAGAAGTGAACAATAATGAATGTGAACACAACTGATGGCGAACGCAAATTAAAGTGAACGCTAGTGAAAACGAACGCAAATAGAAGTGAACAATAATGAATGTGAACACAACTGATAGCGAACGCGAATTATTAAAAGTGAACGCTAGTGAAAACGAACGCAAATAGAAGTGAACAATAATGAATGTGAACACAACTGATGGCGAACGCGAATTAAAGTGAACGCTAGTGAAAACGAACGCAAATAGAAGTGAACAATAATGAATGTGAACACAACTGATAGCGAACGCAAATTAAAGTGAACGCTAGTTAAAACAAACGCAGATAGAAGTGAACGCTAATGAATGTGAACACAACTGATGGCGAACGCAAATTAAAGTGAACGCTAGTGAAAACGAACGCAAATAGAAGTGAACAATAATGAATGTGAACACGACTGATAGCGAACGCAAATTAAAGTGAACGCTAGTAAAAACGAACGCAAATAGAAGTGAACAATAATGAATGTGAACACAACTGATAGCGAACGCGAATTATTAAAAGTGAACGCGAATTATTAAAAGTGAACGCGAATTATTAAAAGTGGACGCTACTGAAAACGAATGCAAATAGAAACGAACGCTAATGAATGTGAGCACAACTGATGGCGAATGAAAATTGAAGTGAACGTTAGTGAAAAAAACGTAAATAGAAGCGATGAATGTGAACAGAACTGATAGCGAAGTAAGCGAACGTATATTAAAAAGTGAACGCTAGTGAAAACGAACGCAAGTAAATGCGAACGCGATTGATATCGAACGCAAATTAAAGTGAACGCTAATGAAAGGAACACAAATGATAGCGAACGCTAACTTAAGTGAACGTTCAATTTCTGTATTTCGTTTTTAGGACAACTTTGGAATTAATGGCAACAAACGATTATTGTGCAAGCTACCTGTAAGTTATTGCAATTTTTGGATCTGTTTAAAGTTTTGCTTTTAATATTTTTTCACTTATCATGTCGTTTGTTGGATAGGTCAAGTTATTTCTGGATTATAGTTTTGGTGGTTCATTATGCCATATTCTTGCGACAGTTTTTAAGACAAAAACAGAACAGGGATGGTAAGTGTGCAAATATTTTTCCAGGTAGACTTTCTCCTGACAGAGATGTATAATTTGTGGCATAATATAAGGTAGATAATATTCAGGATAATAGTTGTATTTGTTGCTGTTGTTGTCATCACCTTCTTCGTTGTTGTTGTTTTTCTCGTTCTTTTTATTGTCATTGTTTTACTTTGTTTCCCAGGAGAAGATTTGATTTTCAGTCTCCATCAAGAATGGACAGAAATGTTGAACTTTTCTTGAACATTGAAAAAACGTTAAAAGAGGTAAGATTTTATTCTAAGAAGGAAAGATCCTCGTCAATATAAAAGAAGAGGTTTTTAAAAAGGATTGTTTGCTAAATTTTCTTATGCAGTTTTGGTACTATTGGCATTAATATAGTTTCTATTTTTTGGGAAGGTTTCTAACTGTACTACAGATCTATCTCATGCCTGATATCTTCTTATACAGTCGAGTACTGTTGACTGTAAACTAATTTCTCTTTTTTGGGAAGGTTTCTAACTGTACTACAGATCTATCTCATGCCTGATATCTTCTTATATGGTCCAGTACTGTTGACTGTAAATTAGTTTCTATTTTTTGGGAAGGTTTCTAACTGTACTACAGATCTATCTCATGCCTGATATCTTCTTATACAGTCGAGTACTGTTGACTGTAAACTAATTTCTATTTTTTGGGAAGGTTTCTAACTGTACTACAGATCTATCTCATGCCTGATATCTTCTTATATAGTCCAGTACTGTTGACTGTAAATTAGTTTCTATTTTTTGGGAAGGTTTCTAACTGTACTACAGATCTATCTCATGCCTGATATCTTCTTATATAGTCCAGTACTGTTGACTGTAAATTAGTTTCTATTTTTTGGGAAGGTTTCTAACTGTACTACAGATCTATCTCATGCCTGATATCTTCTTATACAGTCGAGTACTGTTGACTGTAAACTAATTTCTATTTTTTGGGAAGGTTTCTAACTGTACTACAGATCTATCTCATGCCTGATATCTTCTTATATAGTCCAGTACTGTTGACTGTAAATTAGTTTCTATTTTTTGGGAAGGTTTCTAACTGTACTACAGATCTATCTCATGCCTGATATCTTCTTATACAGTCGAGTACTGTTGACTGTAAACTAATTTCTATTTTTTGGGAAGGTTTCTAACTGTACTACAGATCTATCTCATGCCTGATATCTTCTTATACAGTCGAGTACTGTTGACTGTAAACTAATTTCTATTTTTTGGGAAGGTTTCTAACTGTACTACAGATCTATCTCATGCCTGATATCTTCTTATATAGTCCAGTACTGTTGACTGTAAACTAATTTCTATTTTTTGGGAAGGTTTCTAACTGTACTACAGATCTATCTCATGCCTGATATCTTCTTATACAGTCGAGTACTGTTGACTGTAAACTAATTTCTATTTTTTGGGAAGGTTTCTAACTGTACTACAGATCTATCTCATGCCTGATATCTTCTTATATAGTCCAGTACTGTTGACTGTAAATTAGTTTCTATTTTTTGGGAAGGTTTCTAACTGTACTACAGATCTATCTCATGCCTGATATCTTCTTATATAGTCCAGTACTGTTGACTGTAAATTAGTTTCTATTTTTTGGGAAGGTTTCTAACTGTACTACAGATCTATCTCATGCCTGATATCTTCTTATACAGTCGAGTACTGTTGACTGTAAACTAATTTCTATTTTTTGGGAAGGTTTCTAACTGTACTACAGATCTATCTCATGCCTGATATCTTCTTATATAGTCCAGTACTGTTGACTGTAAATTAGTTTCTATTTTTTGGGAAGGTTTCTAACTGTACTACAGATCTATCTCATGCCTGATATCTTCTTATACAGTCGAGTACTGTTGACTGTAAACTAATTTCTATTTTTTGGGAAGGTTTCTAACTGTACTACAGATCTATCTCATGCCTGATATCTTCTTATACAGTCGAGTACTGTTGACTGTAAACTAATTTCTATTTTTTGGGAAGGTTTCTAACTGTACTACAGATCTATCTCATGCCTGATATCTTCTTATATAGTCCAGTACTGTTGACTGTAAACTAATTTCTATTTTTTGGGAAGGTTTCTAACTGTACTACAGATCTATCTCATGCCTGATATCTTCTTATATAGTCCAGTACTGTTGACTGTAAACTAATTTCTATTTTTTGGGAAGGTTTCTAACTGTACTACAGATCTATCTCATGCCTGATATCTTCTTATATAGTCCAGTACTGTTGACTGTAAATTAGTTTCTATTTTTTGGGAAGGTTTCTAACTGTACTACAGATCTATCTCATGCCTGATATCTTCTTATACAGTCGAGTACTGTTGACTGTAAACTAATTTCTATTTTTTGGGAAGGTTTCTAACTGTACTACAGATCTATCTCATGCCTGATATCTTCTTATATAGTCCAGTACTGTTGACTGTAAACTAATTTCTATTTTTTGGGAAGGTTTCTAACTGTACTACAGATCTATCTCATGCCTGATATCTTCTTATATAGTCCAGTACTGTTGACTGTAAACTAATTTCTATTTTTTGGGAAGGTTTCTAACTGTACTACAGATCTATCTCATGCCTAATATCGATATTTGATCATCTTTGAAGCCCGTATTGCACTAGGCGAATTTGTTCGCAGGAAGCGACTTTTTTCTTTGTCGCCATATAGCTATTGCTGACTTGATAAGCAATGCCGATAGAGAAAAATGTCGCTTCGCGCGAACAAATTCGCCTGGTGGAAAACGGACTTGAATTTTAACTCTTGTGTGCAGTCATATCGGCAGTAAAATTGTTTATTTCTTTAGGGAAAGTTTTTAACTGTACCAAATGTCTATATTATGCCTTATATTGAGCCAAAGATGATGGCAAAATTGAAAGACGTTTTAAAAAAACATAATGTAAGTGCGTAATCAGAGTAAACTTTTTGTCTTCTTAGTTGCATGTCTTCTGGCTCGTTGTCTCTTGCGCATGTGACACAAGGTGTTAATAGTAAATCAAAAAACATTTGTGAAGATTAACGTGTTATTTAATTCTCTCTATAGGGATCAATTACTGAAGACAAAGAATCAGCGACACATATTGTGTATCCTCTACCACCTCCTTCTCAAGATGGTGAGCAAATTGTAACTTTCTGATTATATGTGACATTAGAATTACATGTCTTTAGAATTACTTAAATAATAAACTTGTCTAGAATAGGCAATGAAAACAATTAGCATCACTCCACATCCAAATATTCAGATGCCAGACAATTTGACAAACGGTGGCCTATAATTTTATGATTTGGAATAATTTTCCGTTCCTCATGTGCCCAATAAAGGCCCATATATTATTTATATATAGTTATTTTAGTCCCATTTGGACCTATATGCTAAGTTCATTATTTGGAGGTGAACGTTGATCTATATTTCTGCTTTACAGATGACTGGTTACGTCCAATTGAGAAGAGAGATGGGAAGGTGTTAGTTCATTGGTGGTATTTCCCTGACAGGTAAACTACTGTTTGAACAACGTGTTTGAACAGCGCCAAAACAATTCGATGAACACCAGAAAGAAAATAAGTTATGCTTATACGGCCATTACACAGGTAAAAATCTCACAAATTGTCAACAAGATCCGTTCGCAACAGGCAAGCTGGTCGACAAGTTGTAACAGTGTTGTAACAATTGTAATTTTATCAAGTTGCTGCAAGGTGGTCACTCACACAGGACGATAACAAGTTTTTGGAACAACTTGTAACAAGTCTGTTGAGTCAACAACCTTGTAGCAAGTTGTCAACAAGGCGTTGATAACTTGTCCACAAGCTGGAGAACAAGCAGTGCGAACACATCCTGATAATAAGTTGATGAAATAGCAATGGGCACAAGTCTGCTGCAGGTTTGTTACAACTTGTGCGTTTTTACTTGTGTACGGCAACCCTGAAAACCATAGAAAAATAGATATCTATTATTTCTTTTCCAAGAACCATCTCAAATTCTCAATATCTCCATGTTTCCTAAAGAAAATGTCGCTAAATATCTTTCAAAATATGTCTGATATCACCTAATTGTAAAAGCTAGTTCAAGGCTTTAGATTTGTGTAATTCAGACACATTTTATCAGCACAATGTACACGTGTTGTTCATGTGTGGTTCATGTGTGGTTCATGTGTGGTTCATGTGTGGTTCATGTGTGGTTCATGTGTTGTTCATGTGTGGTTCATGTGTGGTTCATGTGTTGTTCATGTGTGGTTCATGTGTGGTTCATGTGTTGTTCATGTGTGGTTCATGTGTGGTTCATGTGTTGTTCATGTGTTGTTCATGTGTTGTTCATGTGTGGTTCATGTGTTGTTCATGTGTGGTTCATGTGTTGTTCATGTGTGGTTCATGTGTGGTTCATGTGTTGTTCATGTGTGGTTCATGTGTGGTTCATGTGTTGTTCATGTGTTGTTCATGTGTGGTTCATGTGTTGTTCATGTGTGGTTCATGTGTTGTTCATGTGTGGTTCATGTGTGGTACATATGTGGTGAGTGATTGCAAACTACTCAATTTGTTTCACAGTTATGATACCTGGGTTTCAAATGAAGAAGTCCGTGATGAACCTGAACCTCAACCACAACATCAAGGACAGTGGGAGGTGAGAATTCTCTAATACGGACACAGAGTGGACAACACAAAGTGACTTAGTGTCCGCTGTCCGTATTAGATAAGCTCAGTATTAAAGAGATGTTTTAAAAGATATGAAACAATCTGTAATAGCCAGTTGTTCGTATGTTAGACAGATGTCCGTATTATAGAGATGTCCGTATTAGAGAGATGTCCGTATTAGAGAGATGTCCGTATTAGAGAGATGTCCGTATTAGAGAGATGTCCGTATTAGAGAGATGTCTGTATTAGAAAGATGTCCGTATTAGAGAAATGTCCGTGTTGGAGAGATATCCGTATTAGAGAGATGTCCGTATTAGAGGGATGTCCGTGTTAGAGAGATGTCCGTATTAGAGAGATGTCCGTATTAGAAAGATGTCCGTATTAGAGAGATGTCCGTGTTAGAGAGATGTCCGTATTAGAGAGATGTCCGTATTAGAAAGATGTCCGTATTAGAGAGATGTCCGTATTAGAGAGATGTCCGTATTAAAGAGATGTCCGTATTAGAGAGATGTCCGTATTAGAGAGATGTCCGTGTTAGAGAGATGTCCGTATTAGAGAGATGTCCGTATTAGAGGGATGTCCGTATTAGAGAGATGTCCGTATTAGAGAGATGTCCGTATTAGAAAGATGTCCGTATTAGAGAGATGTCCGTGTTAGAGAGATGTCCGTATTAGAGATATGTCCGTATTAGAAAGATGTCCGTATTAGAGAGATGTCCGTATTAGAGAGATGTCCGTGTTAGAGAGATGTCCGTGTTAGAGAGATGTCCGTATTAGAGAGATGTCCGTGTTAGAAAGATGTCCGTATTGGAGAGATGTCCGTATTAGAGAGATGTCCGTATTCGAGAGATGTCCGTATTAGAGAGATGTCCGTATTAGAGAGATGTCCGTATTAGAAAGATGTCCGTATTAGAGAGATGTCCGTGTTAGAGAGATGTTTGTATTAGAGAGATGTCCGTATTAGAGAGATGTCCGTATTAGAGAGATGTCCGTATTAGAGAGATGTCCGTATTAGAGAGATGTCCGTATTAAAGAGATGTCCGTATTAGAGAGATGTCCGTATTAGAGAGATGTCCGTGTTAGAGAGATGTCCGTATTAGAGAGATGTCCGTATTAGAGGGATGTCCGTATTAGAGAGATGTCCGTATTAGAGAGATGTCCGTATTAGAAAGATGTCCGTATTAGAGAGATGTCCGTGTTAGAGAGATGTCCGTATTAGAGATATGTCCGTATTAGAAAGATGTCCGTATTAGAGAGATGTCCGTATTGGAGAGATGTCCGTGTTAGAGAGATGTCCGTGTTAGAGAGATGTCCGTATTAGAGAGATGTCCGTGTTAGAAAGATGTCCGTATTGGAGAGATGTCCGTATTAGAGAGATGTCCGTATTAGAGAGATGTCCGTATTAGAAAGATGTCCGTATTAGAGAGATGTCCGTATTAGAAAGATGTCCGTATTAGAGAGATGTCCGTGTTAGAGAGATGTTTGTATTAGAGAGATGTCCGTATTAGAGAGATGTCCGTATTAGAGAGATGTCCGTATTAGAGAGATGTCCGTATTAGAGAGATGTCCGTATTAGAAAGATGTCCGTATTAGAGAGATGTCCGTGTTAGAGATATGTCCGTATTAGAGAGATGTCCGTATTAGAAAGATGTCCGTATTAGAGAGATGTCCGTGTTAGAGAGATGTTTGTATTAGAGAGATGTCCGTATTAGAGAGATGTCCGTATTAGAGAGATGTCCGTATTAGAGAGATGTCCGTATTAGAGAGATGTCCGTATTAGAGATATGTCCGTATTAGAAAGATGTCCGTATTAGAGAGATGTCCGTATTAGAGAGATGTCCGTATTAGAAAGATGTCCGTATTAGAGAATGTCCGTGTTAGAGAGATGTTTGTATTAGAGAGATGTCCGTATTAGAGAGATGTCCGTATTAGAGAGATGTCCGTATTAGAGAGATGTCCGTATTAGAGAGATGTCCGTATTAAAGAGATGTCCGTATTAGAGAGATGTCCGTATTAGAGAGATGTCCGTGTTAGAGAGATGTCCGTATTAGAGAGATGTCCGTATTAGAGGGATGTCCGTATTAGAGAGATGTCCGTATTAGAGAGATGTCCGTATTAGAAAGATGTCCGTATTAGAGAGATGTCCGTGTTAGAGAGATGTCCGTATTAGAGATATGTCCGTATTAGAAAGATGTCCGTATTAGAGAGATGTCCGTATTAGAGGGATGTCCGTGTTAGAGAGATGTCCGTGTTAGAGAGATGTCCGTATTAGAGAGATGTCCGTGTTAGAAAGATGTCCGTATTGGAGAGATGTCCGTATTAGAGAGATGTCCGTATTAGAGAGATGTCCGTATTAGAGAGATGTCCGTATTAGAAAGATGTCCGTATTAGAGAGATGTCCGTGTTAGAGAGATGTCCGTATTAGAAAGATGTCCGTATTAGAAAGATGTCCGTATTAGAGAGATGTCCGTGTTAGAGAGATGTCCGTATTAGAGAGATGTCCGTATTATTATTCTTATAAGAAGGCAGACTGGAACAGCTTAAGGAACCTCCTTTTATATGCCCCATGGGAACTTTCTCTGGCCGACAATGATACGAACGTTTGTTGGCAAACATGGAAGGATCTCTTTCTAGCGGCCGTTGACGACTGCATACCAAAAGTCAATGTAACGAATAATAAACAAAACGCGCCTTGGATAACTCGGGAACTAATTTCACTATGTAGGAAAAAGAAGGCTGCCCATAAAAAAGCGAGAAAGTCCAGAAAAAATCGGGACCGGCTATATTATACAAAATTAAACTCGATGGTTAAAAGAAACTGCAATTTAGCTCGACAGTCATACGTAGACGATTTGATAGAAGATTTAAAAGTAAATAACGCCAAACCCTTTTGGAAATATGTAAATTCAAAGCGCGAAGGTACTAACAATCTTGTATTATTAAAAGTAGCCGATAGAGAAATTACTGATGATATGGAAATCGCTGAAAGCATGAACACTTACTTCTCCTCTGTGTTTAATCAATTTCAATTTCAATCAATTTCAATTTATTAAAGATTACATAAATTCGCACCATCGGTAAGGTGAATTACATTATATATTACAGGATGTAAAATGATATATTACATTCAATTGGTATGTAGTTAAAACTATTAAAAAATCTTAGTTAAAATATAGCATGCAATAATATATAGTTAAAATTTTAAAGGATCTCAGTTATTGCTGATTATAAACCACCGTCATAGTCGGAAAAAAACTATTTTTGAATCTATCTGTTCTACATTTATATAAAGACAAATTATTTCCACTACGCACCGATCGTCCATGCGATTCATACCTCGTACGAGGTATAAGGTAGGAAAGTTTCGAACTTGGCTGGGTTTTAAGTTTATTAAAAAGTTTCAAACACAAACGTTGACGGTTGTCATCAAGTCTTGGAAATCCAGTAAGAGAGATGTCCGTGTTAGAGAGATGTCCGTATTAGAGAGATGTCCGTGTTAGAAAGATGTCCGTATTGGAGAGATGTCCGTATTAGAGAGATGTCCGTATTAGAGAGATGTCCGTATTAGAGAGATGTCCGTATTAGAAAGATGTCCGTATTAGAGAGATGTCCGTGTTAGAGAGATGTCCGTATTAGAGAGATGTCCGTATTAGAAAGATGTCCGTATTAGAAAGATGTCCGTACTAAAGAGATGTCCGTGTTAGAGAGATGTCCGTATTAGAGAGATGTCCGTATTATTATTCTTATAAGAAGGCAGACTGGAACAGCTTAAGAAACCTCCTTTTATATGCCCCATGGGAACTTTCTCTGGCCGACAATGATACGAACGTTTGTTGGCAAACATGGAAGGATCTCTTTCTAGCGGCCGTGGACGACTGCATACCAAAAGTCAATGTAACGAATAATAAACGTCAGAAGTTTACAGACGAAACTTATGACAACTTTCCTACTATAAACTGTATTCTAAATGAGGAGTTGACTGATGTTCACTGCACAGTCGAAGAAGTTGAAAGACACTTAAAAACGTTAAATGTTAGTAAATCCTCTGGACCGGACAACATCCCACCGCGAATATTAAAAGAATGTGCTTCTCAACTATAGCACCATCATTAGCGAACCTGTTTAATAAATCCTTTTCTTCGGGTATGCTCCCCCAAGACTGGAAACTTGCTAACATTGCTCCAATACACAAAAAAAATTCGAAATGCAAAAGAGAAAATTACCGGCAAATCTCACTTACATCTATTATATCTAAGATCGCAGAAAAGATCGTTCGGGATAGATCAGTTGAATTTTGGCTCAGTCGGAAAGTATTTAACCAAAATCAATTTGGATATCTCAAGAGCAAGTCCACTTTATCCCAACTATTGTTATGCTACAATGACTGGGCAAAGACTAGAAACGACACAAAAGCAACCGATGTTGTTTTTATGGACTTCAGCAAAGCGTTTGACAGTGTGCCGCACGAACGTCTGCTGTATAAGTTAGAACAGTGTGGCATTAGCGGGGCTTTACTGAAATGGTTCAGAAACTTTCTAACAAATCGTCAACAACGAGTTGTAGTTCGGGGATCGTATTCGAAATGGACCAATGTAACATCAGGGGTACCACAGGGAACAATTTTAGGACCTATCCTGTTTCTAATTTATATTAACGATCTCCCGAATGAAATTGTAAGTCACGTCAAGCTGTTTGCAGATGATACAAAAGTGTACCGTAAGCTATCGGACCCAGAGAACGATCGGGCAATACTTCAGTCAGACTTGAACCGTATGAGTGAGTGGACTAAATCGTGGCAAATGAGTTTCAATCTTGAAAAGTGCGAAGTTATGCGGATAACTCATCACAAAGATTTATCAGTACCTGAATATTACTTGTCTGACAAGAAATTAAAAGTAGTGAATGAATTCAAAGACCTAGGTGTAATTGTATCTCGTGATCTATCATGGAGTAACCAGGTTGCCTCGACAGTCAAGAAAGCTAACCGCATTGTTGGTTTAATCAAACGGACTGTCGGGTTTTCAAGTACGAGCATTTTTTCTACATTATATAAATCCTTGGTGAGACCCATCTTGGAATACGCAGCGCCAGTGTGGTCGCCATACCTGGTTAAAGACGTGGAAGCCCTAGAACGTGTTCAAAGGAGAGCATCGAGAATGGCTCTGAAACAGAAGCGAGGCGAAATGCCATATGATGAACGTTGTAAATTATTAAAATGGGACACACTAGAAAAACCTAGAAAATTCCTTTCTCTAGTAGAGTGCTACAGGGTAGTATTCGACCTTAATGGTTTAATATTCAGTGAATTTTTAGAATATAGACACTCGAGGAGGACAAGAGCAAACCATCAATACACCTTATATCCCAAACTACCCAAAATAAATTGTTACAAATACTCACTATTTGTAAGGATTATCAGTGATTGGAACAGTTTACCAAGCTCGGTTGTAGAAGTAAATAACATTGGAGAATTTAAAAGGGAACTGAAGTCGAACATGGACATGTACTTGTAATTTAAAACATTTAGGTATTTTAACTTAGTAATAGGTAAAGGGGATCTTCATATAGGGCTAACCTCTCAGATCTCCTGCAAGGGCCTTGATATATTATTGTAGGTACTTTGAATAAATTCTTGATTGATTGATTGATTAGAGAGATGTCTGTATTAGAAAGATGTCCGTATTAGAGAAATGTCCGTGTTGGAGAGATATCCGTATTAGAGAGATGTCCGTATTAGAGGGATGTCCGTGTTAGAGAGATGTCCGTATTAGAGAGATGTCCGTATTAGAAAGATGTCCGTATTAGAGAGATGTCCGTGTTAGAGAGATGTCCGTATTAGAGAGATGTCCGTATTAGAAAGATGTCCGTATTAGAGAGATGTCCGTATTAGAGAGATGTCCGTATTAAAGAGATGTCCGTATTAGAGAGATGTCCGTATTAGAGAGATGTCCGTGTTAGAGAGATGTCCGTATTAGAGAGATGTCCGTATTAGAGGGATGTCCGTATTAGAGAGATGTCCGTATTAGAGAGATGTCCGTATTAGAAAGATGTCCGTATTAGAGAGATGTCCGTGTTAGAGAGATGTCCGTATTAGAGATATGTCCGTATTAGAAAGATGTCCGTATTAGAGAGATGTCCGTATTAGAGAGATGTCCGTGTTAGAGAGATGTCCGTGTTAGAGAGATGTCCGTATTAGAGAGATGTCCGTGTTAGAAAGATGTCCGTATTGGAGAGATGTCCGTATTAGAGAGATGTCCGTATTAGAGAGATGTCCGTATTAGAGAGATGTCCGTATTAGAGAGATGTCCGTATTAGAAAGATGTCCGTATTAGAGAGATGTCCGTGTTAGAGAGATGTTTGTATTAGAGAGATGTCCGTATTAGAGAGATGTCCGTATTAGAGAGATGTCCGTATTAGAGAGATGTCCGTATTAGGGCAAAGAATGTATGCAGATATTTATGAACTTAAAACTAACAGTTGAGGAGAGAAAAGATATCGAGATATGCATCGGAGCACTGGAAGCACACTTCAAACCGAAACGAAATGTAGTATACGAGCGATATAAGTTCAACTTATGTTCTCAGAATGCAGAAGAGTCCGTAGACGACTATGTTAATCGCCTCAGAAAACTCGCCTCGTCGTGTCAGTTTGGGTCACTGACAGATGAATTAATTCGAGACAGGCTCGTGCTGGGAATTACGGACAGATCGACTAAATTACGACTTCTCAAAGAAGATGGTCTCAACCTAAACAAGGCCGTGAATATGTGCCGCTCAAGCGAAATTGCGAACATACAATTGAAGTCAATGTCAACGACAAAAGAGACAGAAGAAGTAAATGCGGTACAAGAAAAGGGAAAACGCTATAAGTATCCGTTATCCAAATTCCGATCGGCTAGCCCGCGAGTTGGTAGCGCTAGCAACAGAGATAACCATGGCCAAGGCTATAAGAATTTCAAACAAAAATGCTACCACTGTGGCAGAAAACAAGACCACAAACTTGAGAATTGTCCAGCGTTTGGACAATCATGCAATGCCTGTGGAAAACAAAACCATTTTGCAGCAGTGTGTCGGAGCACAGGAAACCCAAGAAATACAAGAGACGTGCGAGCCGTGAAACATGAAGACATACCCGTCGATTCATCCGATTCAGAAGAATCGATTTTCACAATCGAAGATGTATCATCTGTACGATCTCAAGGGAAACAGTTATACGCGAATATGAAGTTCCAAGATAGTGAGACAGAGTTTCGAAAGGATCTAGAGTGCCAACTGGACACTGGAGCGACATGTAACGTCATAAGCTACGACGACTTGTCACGAATAACCCAGATCGGATACCCAAAACTACACAGCTCGACAGCCAAACTTCGTTTGTTTGATGGTTCAATGATGAAACCTCTCGGTGTTGCTCATCTAAAAGTCGAAAGAAACCAAGTCACCGAAAACTTAGTGTTCCAAGTAATCGAGACCAAGAATCGGCCTGCTGTCGGCAGAAACGTGTGAGAAATTTGGGTTAATCAAACTCAATGTCGAGCCAGTCAACGTCGTCAGGAAAGTTCACCACTTCTCAGACGTGAAGAAATCCTAAGCCAATATAAAGACGTATTCGAAGGTTTAGGACATATCGGAGACGCGAGTTTTCGGTAGATCCAGAGAGCACGCCAGTGCAACACGCGCCACGACGTGTCCCCGTAGCACTGCACACAGAAGTTAAAGAGAAATTGACTGAATTAGAAAGAAAAGGTATCATTGTGAAAGAAACTGATCCAACGGACTGGATAAGTAGTATGGTGGTCGTGGCGAAGCCAAACAAGATCAGAATATGTCTAGATCCCAAAGATCTCAATAAAGCGCTGAAAAGACCTAAATATCAGATGCCAACCCTCGAAGAGATGCTCCCAAAGTTAAGTAAAGCCAAGGTCTTCACCACTCTTGATGCGAAGGACGGGTTTTACCAGATAGCTCTAGACGAAGCAAGCAGCAAACAGACGACATTCTGGACCCCGTTTGGCCGTTACAGGTACCTGCGTATGCCATTTGGTGTCAATACTGCTCCAGAGGTGTTCGAGTGCAAGTTACAAGAGAAACTCTCGGATCTACGCGGCGTGGAAGTCCTGAGAGATGACATGTTGGTGATGGGATACGGAGACACACAAGAAGAGGCGGAGAGAAATCATGACGAAAATCTCAAGGGATTACTCGATAGAGCACGAGAAGTTAACTTGAAGTTGAACAGCAAGAAAATGAACTTAAGGAGGACAGAGGTCAAGTTCATGGGGCACCTTATCAGCAGAGACGGTCTTAAACCGGATTCAGAAAAAATAGCAGCGGTACAACATATGCCAAAGCCCACAGGGAAACAAGAAATGCTGAGCCTTCTTGGCTTTATCAACTATTTGGCCAAATTCTTACCTAAGTTAGCCGAAGTTGCACAGCCTCTCAGGGACCTGACGTTAAAGGACGCCAGATTTTTGTGGTCATCCCAACATGACAAAGCCTTTGTTGAAGTGAAGAACCTGGTGAGTAAACATCCTGTACTGAAGTACTACGACGTAAGTGAAGAAGTTACGATTCAGTGTGATGCAAGTGAGAAAGGGCTCGGAGCATCGCTTCTTCAGAATGGCCAACCGGTGGCATTTGCCTCGCGGACATTGACACAGATAGAAAGACGATACGCACAGATAGAGAAAGAGTGTCTAGCCATTGTTTTCGGCTGCCAGAAGTTCTCTCAATACATATTGAGAAGAGATAAAGTCACAATAGAGTCAGATCACAAACCTCTTCAATCCATCTTCAAGAAATCACTATTGGAAGCACCCTGTCGGTTGCAGAGAATGATGCTGAGATTACAGAGGTACAATCTCGAAGTATTGTACAAACCAGGGCCGCAGATGTATATCGCAGATCATTTATCGAGAGCCTCGGTGAAAGATACCGGCACACCAGATGAGGACTTTCAGGTTTTCGCCGTGGAGCTCGAAGGTATAGGTCCCCTGAATACTATCAAGATCAGCAGCGAGAGACTGGGCCAGCTACAGAAAGCAACTGAACAGGACCCGGTCATGCAAACCCTCAAGGCAACCATACTGATGGGATGGCCAACGGAGAGAGAAGAAGTACCAATACATATCAGGGAGTTCTGGACATATCGTGAAGAGCTGACGCTGCATAATGGAGTCTTGTTCAAAAGCCAACGTATCATAATTCCCAAGGCTATGCGCGCAGAAATCACTTCAAGGATCCATTCAAGCCATCTCGGTATCGAAGCTTGCCTGGCTTGCCTGCGCAAGGCAAGAGACGCAGTATTTTGGCCTTCTATGAACAGTGAAATCAAAGAAGCGGTAACTAGATGCTCAGTATGCGCAGAATTCCAGGTAAAACAACAGAATCAGCCTATGCAGTCACATGAAGTTCCTGATCGGCCATGGAGTAGAGTGTCAACAGATCTATTCACCCTTGGAAACACGGAGTACGTGGTCCTCGTAGATAGTTATTCAGATTTCCTCGAAGTTGGTAAGCTTAAAGGAACTACATCGTCAGCCATTATAGAATTTCTTAAGGAACAGTTCAGTCGACATGGCATCCCAGACGTTCTGGTGTCAGATAATGGTCCCCAGTACACCAGCCGAGAGTTCACAGATTTCACCACAGAATGGGAAATTAAACACGTCGCATCCTCACCTTACCATGCCAGATCCAACGGAAAATCGGAGTCGGGGGTGAAAATAGCCAAGAACCTCTTCAAAAGCACACAAGGATGCAAAGACCCATGGTTAGCGCTGCTGGACTACAGAAACACTCCAACTGAGGGAGTCCAGACCAGCCCATGTCAGCGTTTGATGTCCCGCAGAACAAGAACCTCCTGCCAGTGGCAACCAGCCTTTGTATCCCGAAGTAAGTGAAGGTATCAAAGAAAGACTGCAAAGAAAAGACAAAAGCAAAGAGCAACTTCGACAGAAACGGAAAGTTGCTGCCAGACCTAGACGTTGGTCAAGAAGTCAGAGTTAGGGGTCAGAGAGATAAAACCTGGGAGTTGGGGAAGTGCCTTGAAAAGTTATCTGATAGATCGTACATGGTACAAACGAATGGAGAAAAAGTACGCAGAAACAGAGAAGAGATCAGGCCACGTTTAGATGTAGAGGAAAGGAACAGTGTAAATAATCCAGAAACAGAAGTGAGCCGGGACGCTGAAAGTGGTCAACAGGAGGCAATGGTACCAGTAGAGCCCGAACTTAATGAGTCGCAGAGAAGAAGTTTCAGATTAATAACGGCTACACCAGAAGGTAGCGTACAACCAAGGAGAAGTTCGAGGACAATCAGAGCACCGGCTAGATATAAAGATTATGTCTGAAGATTGTATCAAACTTGACACACTATAGTTATTTATTAGTTACGTAGAATATTTTAAGTTAGCTATTAAATATTTTCATAATAGGGATTGACACTACAGTTATTTAAAGAAAGGGAGATGTTACGATATGAACTTCCTGTTTAGTATTTCCGATATGCAAATAGGTTAGGTCATGCGATCAGACACACTTGGCTGAACGAGGACACGTATTTACATATTGTTGTTGTAATTTAAGATAGATAGACTTTGTTGAATTATTATATATGAGACATTGAAAATAACAACTTCAAACAAGAAAGATGTCCGTATTAGAGAGATGTCCGTGTTAGAGAGATGTCCGTATTAGAAAGATGTCCGTATTAGAGAGATGTCCGTGTTAGAGAGATGTCCGTATTAGAAAGAAGTCCGTATTAGAAAGAAGTCCGTATTAGAGAGATGTCCGTATTAGAGAGATGTCCGTATTAGAGAGATGTCCGTATTAGAGAGATGTCCGTATTAGAGAGATGTCCATATTAGAGAGATGTCCGTATTAGAGAGATGTCCGTGTTAGAAAGGTGTCCATATTAGGAAGAAATTACGTACAGTAATACACAAATGCTATCGGAGTTTCATCTATAAAATACGAACGAATCCATCCGAAATTTCCATGCACAGTATAAATGAGACACGCTACTGTAGGTTGTCCCTCAAGTGGGATGCTAATGCGTTCTCAATATGTACTGTTGGGTTGACAACACGGATATAAAATGGCGAATTCTGCTAGACGTGGTTTTTAGTGCAAAGTTTCTTTGAAACTTTGCAGTATTGTGATGAGTGGCGAAAATTCACATCAGTCAGTCAGACATTCAGACATTCAGTCATAGTGTAAACTTCCGGGGGGTATTTGTGATTTATATTCTTCGTAAGTTCGTGGACTTTTAGCGATTTTTTTCTTTTTTGAAGCTTTGAAGTGTAAAGGCACAACTACAATTATTTATTCGATCGTCTTGATGTTATTTCCGAATTTACACGCTTTATCCAAAGACGTTGTGAAAGTGAATCTTCCCCCGGAATTCAAACATTTTCAGTATTTCAGCATTTTAACACCTTTGTAATCTGATATTTATTATATCGTAACTAATTATATATTCAGTACTTTTGGTCGATTATAACTTCTGTTTTAAAAACCGTGTGATTTTCGCTAATACACCCTTTTATAGAGCTTTAAAAACAGTACATACTGACCAACTTTCAAAGAAAAACAATAAAAATTGACAAAGTTACGGCGAAATTTGAAATGTAGCGTACGGGTCAAACCGGATGTCAAAACTGGCCCACCTACAGTATCTTTGTGCGTCTGTATATATAACTATGATGTTTGATACATTCTATATACTTTCTAGTTTTGCTTAGCCTTTATTTTAGTAGTCTGTGTACAACCGTACTCTCGAAATTTTATATACACGATGAAATAATAAATAAATAAATAAAATTTGAAATAATCGAAGTTGAGTTGACATATTTGTAATTAGTTGAATAAAACTGATCAAATATTGCAACCGTAAACAAAAGACAATTTTATCTGCTTACTATAATATATTGGCAAAAACATAAATCACTCATTGCGAATTTAGAATTACGAATGATGAAATATTACAAGCTTTTCATTGACAAGTGTACTTGTTGAAAAACTGGCATGCTAGCTTTTCAAAAGCTTATCACATGATTTCATCAATTTTCAAGGGCAAATAAAAATAGTAAAGGTAAAAATAATTGCCAAATAAAAATTGCTCGTGTAAATACGTAATATGCAAATATAAACACAACACAACATGGATGCACAACAATTACGTACGCACTATACTATAAACCATGTAATATAGCATTTGTCTTTTAAAACTTTGCACTATCCTTGGATCACTAGTTAGATAATCGATTACCTTTATAGCACATTATATGACGTATATTATGTTTGTCAGGTAAATGGTCGGTGGTTAAATGATCTCGATATATTTAATGAATGGATGAACGAAGAGGATTATGAAATTACAGACGCATCTTTTACGGTACATGATAGAATTACCCGGTGGTTTTTAAACTATTTTATTGATCTATTTACTTACTTTGCCATATCTTGATCACAGGTTGATGGGAAAGTCAAGCAAGGTGCACCTTCTGAAGGTATTTAACAATATTACCATAACTTTATGTTTTAACATGATGGAATGTTCCTCTTTCAAATTACAGCACAGATATGCATGTCTTTAAAAGTCAATGTATTTAATAATTTAAACATACCTGATGATGATATTACAGAGGTTTTGTATATACTTTAAAGTATTGCAAAAACAGAGCGATTTTAGATGATACGCTCAAAGTTAGATTAATTTGAGCGAACGACCATTGGCATTGTCTGGAGATTAAGAATTCTACCGTGTAGCCCACTTGCAACTTTCACGTCCAGTTTGTTAACCGCTGTATTTCCTGTGTTTTTAGTACGAAAAAGACGAAAAAGTCTTCGAAGTGGGGGCAAACAGGACGAAGAAGTAAGTCATTTTGCGTTTGTGATTTAGTGTTAATGGAGTATAATTCTTAATTTATGCATTGCTTGGGAAATGGTTCCCCGTGGAAAAACTACTAAAGCTCTACTTGTGCAAATACCAGAGATTAAAGGAAGACTGAACTTAAGCTGCTTGGGGTCACCGTTAATGAAAATCCATCTAATTGGGACACGCATATAAATTCCATGCTCCAAAAAGCTAGTTCACGCATCTACATTCTGAGAGTATGTAAATTTTATGGCTTCTCAACGCAAGATTTAGAAATGATATTTGATAGTTTAATTGTCTCACTTCTTCTCTACGCTATTGAAGTGTGGGGAGGAGCATATGAATGTAAATATTTCATTGACAAATTTTTGAAGCGTGCACTAAACTATGGTCATACAACAAAACAAATATCCATTAAGAATATGATAAACAGTAGAGACAAGAAACTCTGGAGTTCTATTACGAAAGATCCTGATCATTGTCTCCATGATTTGCTGCCACAGAAAAAATCTAGACGGTTACGTGATCGAGGCCATGATTACATTTCCCCTCGTGTACGAACTGAACGTTTTAAGAGTAGTTTTATAAATAGATGTCTTTTTAACTTTATTTAATTCCTGTTGTACATGATAATGATAATGATTTGATAATGATTTATTTAATGTCGACTACACAGGGTGTGGTTGGCACAGGTTGCCCAAATTATACACGTGCTCGACAACTAAGGCCTAAGGGTTAGTTTTTGGTGAGGGAGGAAAACCGGAGTACCCGGAGAAAAACCCTCGAGCACAGGGACGTACGTTACCCAACCAACGTAAATCCCTGCCCTCGATCTGCTCTATAGCCAGCTTAACTCAGAGGTAAGGGGCAGCGCGCTAACCGCATCTGCCACCCGTGCTTCCCTAAACATACATATATATACACTGAAACATAGCCTTGTAAACACGTTTTGCTGCGTAGCATGGCTTTTTAATATTCAAATAAAGATTTCTATCTATCTATTACGACAATCTGGTCTCTATATAATTGTATAGGAAATTTACAACAATGTTATCCATAGTACCATGATATGATGATATTTATTAGTAGTTATTTAGTAGTATTATAGTATATGTTATTTTTGTATGTTTTGTATAGGGACCGTCTAGTCCTGAAGGAGGTACAGTAATGTTCTGTTCATTTCATTTGAATTTCTCGTCAGTATCACAATCATTCTTCAAAGCCATATCCATGTGTATTTTGATCATCGTTAAATAATATCATTTTATTTCAGATAAGAAGAGACGAAAGAGATCGCCATCTCCAGAAAAGAAAAAGAAACTAAACCCAAAGAAAAGGTTCGTGTACCTCTGGCATATAGTACTGCATGTATAACAGTTGTGTTCGTTATACTGTATGTATAGTGGTATCGTATCTATACTTTCCCGCTTAGGCACAACGGACTTGTAGTTGTACGTGTCCTTACTGTTTATTTAATTAATGTTTGACAAATAAGTAATTAATGTTGACATTGTTAATTGTATACCCTGTATATATAAATAATGTTGACATTATTAATTGTATACCCTGTATATATAAATAATGTTGACATTATTAATTGTATACCCTGTGTAGATAATGTTGACATTATTAATTGTATACCCTGTATAGATAATGTTGACATCATTAATTGTATACCCTGTATAGATAATGTTGACATTATTAATTGTATACCCTGTATAGATAATGTTGACATAATTAATTGTATACCCTGTATAGATAATGTTGACATTATTAATTGTATACCCTGTATAGATAATGTTGACATTATTAATTGTATACCCTGTATAGATAATGTTGACATTATTAATTGTATACCCTGTGTAGATAATGTTGACATCATTAATTGTATATCCTGTATAGATAATGTTGACATTATTAATTGTATACCCTGTATAGATAATGTTGACATTATTAATTGTATACCCTGTGTAGATAATGTTGACATCATTAATTGTATACCCTGTATAGATAATGTTGACATCATTAATTGTATACCCTGTATAGATAATGTCAACATTATTAATTGTATACCCTGTATAGATAATGTTGACATTAATTGTATACCCTGTATAGATAATGTTGACATTATTAATTGTATACCCTGTGTAGATAATGTTGACATTATTAATTGTATACCCTGTGTAGATAATGTTGACATTATTAATTGTATACCCTGTATAGATAATGTTGACATTATTAATTGTATACCCTGTGTAGATAATGTTGACATCATTAATTGTATACCCTGTATAGATAATGTTGACATTATTAATTGTATACCCTGTGTAGATAATGTTGACATTATTGATTGTATACCCTGTGTAGATAATGTTGACATTATTAATTGTATACCCTGTATAGATAATGTTGACATTATTAATTGTATACCCTGTATAGATAATGTTGACATTATTAATTGTATACCCTGTATAAATAATGTTGACATAATTAATTGTATACCCTGTATAGATAATGTTGACATTATTAATTGTATACCCTGTATAGATAATGTTGACATTATTAATTGTATACCCTGTATAGATAATGTTGACATTATTAATTGTATACCCTGTATAGATAATGTTGACATTATTAATTGTATACCCTGTATAGATAATGTTGACATTATTAATTGTATACCCTGTATAGATAATGTTGACATTATTAATTGTATACCCTGTATAGATAATGTTGACATTATTAATTGTATACCCTGTATAGATAATGTTGACATTATTAATTGTATACCCTGTATAGATAATGTTGACATTATTAATTGTATACCCTGTGTAGATAATGTTGACATCATTAATTGTATACCCTGTATAGATAATGTTGACATCATTAATTGTATACCCTGTATAGATAATGTTGACATCATTAATTGTATACCGTGTATAGATAATGTTGACATTATTAATTGTATACCCTGTGTAGATAATGTTGACATTATTAATTGTATACCCTGTATAGATAATGTTGACATTATTAATTGTATACCCTGTATAGATAATGTTGACATCATTAATTGTATACTCTGTATAGAAAATGTTGACATTATTAATTGTATACCCTGTATAGATAATGTTGACATCATTAATTGTATACTCTGTATAGATAATGTTGACATTATTAATTGTATACCCTGTATAGATAATGTTGACATTATTAATTGTATACCCTGTATAGATAATGTTGACATTATTAATTGTATACCCTGTGTAGATAATGTTGACATCATTAATTGTATATCCTGTATAGATAATGTTGACATTATTAATTGTATACCCTGTATAGATAATGTTGACATCATTAATTGTATACCCTGTATAGATAATGTTGACATTATTAATTGTATACCCTGTGTAGATAATGTTGACATCATTAATTGTATACCCTGTATAGATAATGTTGACATTATTAATTGTATACCCTGTATAGATAATGTTGACATCATTAATTGTATACCCTGTATAGATAATGTTGACATTATTAATTGTATACCCTGTATAGATAATGTTGACATTATTAATTGTATACCCTGTGTAGATAATGTTGACATAATTAATTGTATACCCTGTATGGATAATGTTGACATTATTAATTGTATACCCTGTATAGATAATGTTGACATTATTAATTGTATACCCTGTATAGATAATGTTGACATTATTAATTGTATACCCTGTATAGATAATGTTGACATTATTAATTGTATACCCTGTGTAGATAATGTTGACATTATTAATTGTATACCCTGTATAGATAATGTTGACATAATTAATTGTATACCCTGTATAGATAATGTTGACATTATTAATTGTATACCCTGTATAGATAATGTTGACATTATTAATTGTATACCCTGTGTAGATAATGTTGACATTATTAATTGTATACCCTGTGTAGATAATGTTGACATTATTAATTGTATACCCTGTATAGATAATGTTGACATTATTAATTGTATACCCTGTATAGATAATGTTGACATTATTAATTGTATACCCTGTATAGATAATGTTGACATAATTAATTGTATACCCTGTATAGATAATGTTGACATTATTAATTGTATACCCTGTATAGATAATGTTGACATCATTAATTGTATACCCTGTATAGATAATGTTGACATTATTAATTGTATATCCTGTATAGATAATGTTGACATTATTAATTGTATACCCTGTATAGATAATGTTGACATTATTAATTGTATACCCTGTGTAGATAATGTTGACATTATTAATTTTATACCCTGTATAGATAATGTTGACATTATTAATTGTATATCCTGTATAGATAATGTTGACATTATTAATTGTATACCCTGTGTAGATAATGTTGACATTATTAATTGTATACCCTGTATAGATAATGTTGACATTATTAATTGTATACCCTGTGTAGATAATGTTGACATTATTAATTGTATACCCTGTATAGATAATGTTGACATTATTAATTGTATATCCTGTATAGATAATGTTGACATTATTAATTGTATACCCTGTGTAGATAATGTTGACATTATTAATTGTATACCCTGTATAGATAATGTTGACATTATTAATTGTATACCCTGTGTAGATAATGTTGACATTATAAATTTTATACCCTGTATAGATAATGTTGACATTATTAATTGTATATCCTGTATAGATAATGTTGACATTATTAATTGTATACCCTGTGTAGATAATGTTGACATTATTAATTGTATACCCTGTATAGATAATGTTGACATTATTAATTGTATACCCTGTGTAGATAATGTTGACATTATTAATTGTATACCCTGTATAGATAATGTTGACATTATTAATTGTATATCCTGTATAGATAATGTTGACATTATTAATTGTATACCCTGTGTAGATAATGTTGACATTATTAATTGTATACCCTGTATAGATAATGTTGACATTATTAATTGTATACCCTGTGTAGATAATGTTGACATTATTAATTGTATACCCTGTGTAGATAATGTTGACATTATTAATTGTATACCCTGTATAGATAATGTTGACATTATTAATTGTATACCCTGTGTAGATAATGTTGACATTATTAATTGTATACCCTGTATAGATAATGTTGACATTATTAATTGTATACCCTGTGTAGATAATGTTGACATTATTAATTGTATACCCTGTGTAGATAATGTTGACATTATTAATTGTATACCCTGTATAGATAATGTTGACATTATTAATTGTATACCCTGTGTAGATAATGTTGACATTATTAATTGTATACCCTGTATAGATAATGTTGACATAATTAATTGTATATCCTGTATAGATAATGTTGACAATCAATAAATGAAACTGTTCATTTTAGCAATATTCCTGGAAATGTGAAAAGCAAACCAGAAAAAGAAGAAGAAGAATGGTGAGTAGAAATCTAACCTACAGTAAAGTCAAATCTCAAGTGACTGTTTTGTTTCAATTATCCCAATCATGTACTCTCCAATCATGTACTCTCTAATCATGTACTCTCCAATCATGTACTCTCCAGTCATGTGCTCTCTAATCATGTACTCTCCAATCATGTACTCTCTAATCATGTACTCTCTAATCTCACAATATCTCTGTGTTATAATGAAGTGTTACATTTGTAGTGAAAAAGAAGAAGACAGTACTCAAGATTTGCCAGATCCTTCGCCAGTACCTGTCGTAAGTAACACTATCATGTCAACCAGAAATGGAAACGGTAACGCAGTTTTGCGAGCCTTCCTGTGCATTGTAGCATTGTACAAACTGTTTACTCACCGTTCACGCGACGAAAAGAATAACTAATTCGCTTATCTACTTTATTCTCTCAAATGTATTCTGTCTAATATTTTAACATTGCTTTCTAGGTTGAAGAGATAAATTTACCAACTTCAGAAGGTACGGATAATATAGAATATTTATTAAACAGACATTGAGTTAAATAACAAATTTAACGCTGACATTTGACTTCAAATATTTAAAACGAAAGAAATTGGACCAGTGACTTCTATCCACTGAGCTACAAAATACGCTGGAGTGCGCAGTTCAATAGCTGCACCAAAATCCCATCGTCACATGTTTGACAAATGCCAGGTGGCTTTACAGTTTTCTTTTGCAACAGTTGTATATAGGTTTAAAGTCCTTTACTGTCAATACATTTTGAACAATCAATCAACCAGGAACTTTATAAAATGTCGTGTTCTTGGCTTGATCCTTGCTGTAAACTTCCAATTTAGCGGCAAAGAGCAAAGATCCGGACTCGGGACCCGTTAAAGGTGGACTCATGATGGACATATCAGGTATAAACACTCTATTTTTTTTTCATTTCTTATGGAGGCTTCCTACAGTAACACGCGTGATGATTGCGGGCAGAGCTCGCAAAATCGTCTGCCCGACGTCCTGGGGCAGCTAAAATTTCTGTCGGGAAACCAAAATCTCTTGACTTATGTCCCGACGGGCAACCAGAAATTAGGCCAAGACCACGATAAAAAACATACTTTTACAAGTCTTGTCATTTCGTCTGTATATTGAAGCGATAAAAAATTTCCCCGTATGCTATTTCAGTGAGCGTTTGTTAATTGCGAGAGATGAATTCAATTGGTCATGCAACTCGCGATATAAAACATGGCCGCAGCACATGGTTCATTTTTCACTTAATTGAGGTGGGCAAGCCAGAAATAGCTTTGGGCAACCAAATTTTTGGTGTGACCTGCCCAAAGGCAATCACTTTTTCTAAAATTTTGCGAGCCCTGATTGCGTGACGAAAATCATAAACGCGTGATGAGTACGTGGACTATCCCACGCAACTTCCACGATCAAATTAATAGAGCAAAATTGGCTCGGCTTTTTAAAGCAATTTTTACTATAATTCTGAAAGATTTGTAATTAGAAAACCTTTAAATGATCCTTAGTTTTGTGTGACAAATTAACTGAAGCAACTGTAATACCGAGGAGCAATGATACAAATATCGCGTGAACCAAAAAAAAACTAGACATAAAGCAACGACAATGTTTTCGATTTTTTCAAAAATATTTTATAGATTGTCATGATAAAACATTAACTATTCTATAAAAACTGTTAAACGTTATAGATACGTTTCGTGATGCATGTTTTTAACAAGAGTAAACAGTAAAATATCACAGTTTTATAGCAAAATACCGACTCTTTCATCCTCAACAAAAGTGTAACACTAGACCAGAAATACGTCCACCTGTGACTGTGAGGCTGTTATAGCTCGTGAACTGAGTAAACGGCAGGATGAAATTAACTTCAATCTTAGGCGTTTTCTAAACCATTCACAGTATTCCTTGGCTTTCCGTGGCATTCAAATAAATTAAATGAACGTCAAAATTAAAAGATAAAAACAACATATACCACTCGATTTTGAAAGATGAAACCTCGTCTTAAGCCCGATGAAACCTCGTCTTTTAGAGATGTCGAACTGTAAATAGCCACCTTAATACCACAAAGTTTACTGAGATTAGTCTGCATGAGTTAGCCTCTTCGACTGGACTCATAACTAAGTACAGCTGCATCAACTTTGCACCAGGGAAAGTGCTCACCTCAATCTTACTATACTCGATCTGGAATAAATGATGTGGATGACATGCTCCCGTCTTCTGTCAGTCGAAATAATGTTGCAAAAAACATGGCGGATACTATTCCACTTCCAATGACCATGCCCTCTCAAGACGTGGTAACGACTTCATATTTCCTTTACAAACAATTGTTTCAAGCGTTAATCTCCATTTTTATTCTGTTCATCAGCTCCTCCCAAGACTCAAGAAGAAGAAGAAGACAATGAAACGAATGTAAGTTCATTTTAAACTTGTTAAGCTGACACAATCTGTTTTATACTTGTTTGCTATATGAGCTGGAATGCACATTTTCATTGAATTGCACATGTTCCTGTTACGGCATTCCTTTCCCATACCTTGATTTGATATTGTTTGTCTTATGGATATTTTTACACTCGTTGCCAAGAAAATGAAAGTTTGAGATGAGTAACATTAGCAATTTAAACGTTTGAATTATGTGTACAGTATTTTATGGTTTTAAAACTGCAACGCCATAATTAAATAGTCTTTTGGTTGGTACTCTTAACTAAACAGTCACTATGGGCGGAATTAAAAAAACCCAGGGTGTTTTTGCATGCCATGTTTCAACGGCTTATATATTATGTGAGAAATGTTGTGTGAATAATGTGCATGAACAGTTGAGAAATCTAGCCTACTCTTCAAATATCTCCTAATTCTACCTTGTGGGCCTGCGTCGGGCAGACCAAATTTGAAACTAGTATTTATTTTAGGCTTCTGAAGATGTGAGCTCAGTCCCAGGCTCCCCAGGATCATCTCAAGATCCTAAAGATGGCGGGAAACCCACAGAGGTGTTTGAAGATCCAACCACATATGACGAGAATTTAACTGAACAAAGTCATCATGTTATTGTACCCAGTTATTCATCTTGGTTTGATTATAATAGGTACGGTATATGTTTTATTACCATACTACTATATGACAACTTGTGACGAGAATTTAACTGAACAACGTCATTATGTTATTGTACCCAGTTATTCATCTTGGTTTGATTATAATAGGTACGGTATATGTTTTACTACCATACTACTATATGACAACTTGTGACGAGAATTTAACTGAACAACGTCATGTTATTGTACCCAGCTATTCATCTTGGTTTGATTATATTAGGTACGGTATATGTTTTATTACCATACTACTATATGACAACTCGTGACGAGAATTTAACTGAACAAAGTCATTATATTATTTCCACCTATACATAAGTCAATACATATAGTGAACAATTTAGTCACTCCGGTGACTGTCATTCCTTTTAGAGTCGACCCCTAGTTGCTGCATTGTCTCATCTATATATTTTACTTTCATATGGCTAGATAGTAAGAAATGCTTTAACGACTCCTTTATCTCACGATTTACAGTTTTATTTGTTCCTGTATGCTTATTCTCTAGTATCCACGCGATTGAAAGAAGAGCTCTTCCGGAGTTTTTTAATGGAAAAAACAAATCAAAAACACCTGAAATGTGAGTTTCAGAAAATTATTTAAAATGAAATTTTTATAACCTCGCGTTTTCCCGTTGTCTTTATATGTACATCTTAATGGTAGATGTACACAGTGTAGATGTACATGATGATTGATACATATCAACTGTACCCGACGGAATATCTAACAGCACAAGTGTTGATTTCTTGCCAGTAGTTATGTTCTAACACTCTAGATGTACATGATAGTGTTATTTTCTTCCCAGATATGTTGCCTTACAGATGTACATGATAATATATTTTCTTCCCAGATATGTTGCCTTACACATCTACATGATAATATATTTTCTTCCCAGATATGTTGCTTTACAGATGTACATGATAATATATTTTCTTCCCAGATATGTTGCCTTACACATCTACATGATAGTGTTATTTTCTTCCCAGATATGTTGCCTCACACATCTGCATGATAATATATTTTCTTCCCAGATATGTTGCTTTACAGATGTACATGATAATATATTTTCTTCCCAGATATGTTGCCTTACACATCTACATGATAATATATTTTCTTCCCAGATATGTTGCTTTACAGATGTACATGATAATATATTTTCTTCCCAGATATGTTGCCTTACACATCTACATGATAATATATTTTCTTCCCAGATATGTTGCTTTACAGATGTACATGATAATATATTTTCTTCCCAGATATGTTGCTTTACAGATGTACATGATAATATATTTTCTTCCCAGATATGTTGCTTTAAAGATGTACATGATAATATATTTTCTTCCCAGATATGTTGCCTCACACATCTGCATGATAATATATTTTCTTCCCAGATATGTTGCTTTACAGATGTACATGATAATATATTTTCTTCCCAGATATGTTGCCTTACACATCTACATGATAATGTTATTTTCTTCCCAGATATGTTGCCTCACACATCTGCATGATAATATATTTTCTTCCCAGATATGTTGCTTTACAGATGTACATGATAATACATTTTCTTCCCAGATATGTTGCCTTACACATCTACATGATAATGTTATTTTCTTCCCAGATATGTTGCCTCACACATCTGCATGATAATATATTTTCTTCCCAGATATGTTGCTTTACAGATGTACATGATAATATATTTTCTTCCCAGTTATGTTGCCTTACACATCTACATGATAATATATTTTCTTCCCAGATATGTTGCCTCACACATCTACATGATAATATATTTTCTTCCCAGATATGTTGCTTTAAAGATGTACATGATAATATATTTTCTTCCCAGATATGTTGCCTTACACATCTACATGATAGTGTTATTTTCTTCCCAGATATGTTGCCTTACACATCTACATGATAATATATTTTCTTCCCAGATATGTTGCTTTACAGATGTACATGATAATATATTTTCTTCCCAGATATGTTGCCTTACACATCTACATGATAGTGTTATTTTCTTCCCAGATATGTTGCCTTACACATCTACATGATAATATATTTTCTTCCCAGATATGTTGCCTCACACATCTACATGATAATATATTTTCTTCCCAGATATGTTGCCTTACACATCTACATGATAATATATTTTCTTCCCAGATATGTTGCCTTACACATCTACATGATAGTGTTATTTTCTTCCCAGATATGTTGCCTCACACATCTACATGATAATATATTTTCTTCCCAGATATGTTGCTTTACAGATGTACATGATAATATATTTTCTTCCCAGATATGTTGCCTTACACATCTACATGATAGTGTTATTTTCTTCCCAGATATGTTGCCTCACACATCTACATGATAATATATTTTCTTCCCAGATATGTTGCTTTACAGATGTACATGATAATATATTTTCTTCCCAGATATGTTGTCTTACACATCTACATGATAATATATTTTCTTCCCAGATATGTTGCCTCACACATCTACATGATAATATATTTTCTTCCCAGATATGTTGCCTTACACATCTACATGATAATATATTTTCTTCCCAGATATGTTGCCTTACACATCTACATGATAGTGTTATTTTCTTCCCAGATATGTTGCCTCACACATCTACATGATAATATATTTTCTTCCCAGATATGTTGCCTCACACATCTACATGATAATATATTTTCTTCCCAGATATGTTGCCTTACAGATGTACATAATAGTGTATTTTCTTGTTAGATATGTTGCGTACAGAAACTTTATGATTGATACATATCGACTGAACCCAACGGAATATCTTACTGCAACAGCATGTCGAAGAAACTTGGCTGGCGACGTCTGTTCTATATTGCGGTAATCACTTTTGTTTGGAGTATCTTCTGATGATGTCGTCATATTGGTTGCTTTTATAGCAATCTAATTTTCCTTCGCTGAAAAGGCCTGAGGAAACTAAGAAACATTGTTGCGGAAGTAACACTGGAAGCAACCAATGGTTCCCAGGAAGAAAATTCAGAAACATATTTTGTTTCCAAAGTTTAATTTTATCAGGGTTCTGCCCACCGGACCCCGGGCGGCAGTGCCTAACGCTCACTGTGTGGCACCTCTGGTGTGGCACTGTGCCGCCCAGCACACATGCCAAAGTGGACTCTTCCGCCCGGTACTCAAAAGTATCAAATATGCGTTAACGTGGATTTTGTTTATGTAAAAAATACTATTCATGATTATTTGGTGCATGTAACTGAACAACAGAGTACATGGTAAAAAGCAATGACCATCTAAAGCCAGCACGCAAAAAATTATTTCAAAATTTGTTAAAATGAGCAAAAACAAGTTTTCGAGTGTCTTTTTTGGCCAGAAAACAGTGGATTTAACAGTATTAAAATACTTTTCTACAAAGTTTATGACAAAATAAACAGGACGAAAGAAATTGGATTGAAATCAGAGAATTATAAAGTTATTCTACGACGAAACATGAGCGAAATTTTACTTTGTTCGAAGATGCTAGTTGTTTTGGCTCCGTGAACAGATAAAATTAAAAAGTTAAACTTACGGTGGGTTTGAATTTAATTTTTTACACATTTTTCTATACAAAAATTACTGAAATAGTTTTCTTATGAAAACCTGTGAGATTTGCTAATGCCAAAATCGCCATTTTGCGAAAAATAAGAAAAAGTCAAATTTTCAACTTCAGATTGTAAAAGATCTAGCGGAGAGCCTCAAAATGAGACTATCCTTAAACGATAGTTGAAGCTTTCTTAATCCATTAATCAAAGTAAGATGGATATGACGGCGACACTGTTTATGTGATCTGTAATTGTTTCCATATTAAGTACTTTTGAAAATCCTGCCAGAAATTCCATGTTTATACTATTCTTGCTTGTTAAAGCGTATCAGTTGAGAGATTAAAGCCCATTGATTCCAGAAATACAGACAGTTTTGAAATCATGTGAATATGTTGCCCTTTCTCTCTAATATAATAAATAGTAATTCAAGGTGTGTAAATCAGCACAGTGAAATGAAAAAGAAGTAAAATATTTCCAAATTTTGTGGAGAGCCTCAAAACCAAATATGGTTTAAAATAATTCTAATAGCATATACTTTATATTGGGGGAAGGCGATTTCCGGTCGTATTCCGAGAGCTTCCGATCTGTTCCGATACTTAAAAAATTATTCTTTATGCAATTTTTAAACCCTCAAATAATCAACCTGTTTGCACCCTCAAATAATCAACCTATTAAATATTTTGGTTGGTAGAAAAAACTAGGCCAAAATCTGTAAATATCGCTCGGAAATTCAATAGCCGAGTTTACTCGCGCCAGATCTCATTTCTAATAACCGCGCGAATTCTAACGCATGCTCAAACAAAATTCCCACCTGTTGTTGCGGATACAAAGTTTCCTGGTTTGCCCGCTTTCAGGAAACGTGGCTAGGTACAATGTTTCCAACCATGAGATCAGCTGACTAAAGCTTCACTGAATTTTATTTTCAGTGTGCACGCTTTTCTTGAGCAGTGGGGTATGGTAAACTATCAGGTAGATGCTGACAGTCGTCCTACTCCCATGGGACCACCTTCAACCTCTCATTTTCACATCTTGGCTGATACTCCTGCTGGTGTGCAACCTTTACAACCGCCAAGATCTCAAGTAAGTAGAAATGACAATTTTCTAAAAGTGGTCAAGGACTGTGAAGAACAAAAATCGCAACAAATTGTGCAAACGTCTCGTGGGCGCCATCATGTCCTACTTACCAGGCTTGAGTATTTGGCATTCTTCTAATCCTATATTTATCCGGGGCGTGCTGGTGTTTACGAGGGTGGTCTTTTTAAGTTGATTGATATATCTAGCCTGAATAACTATGGATAAACAACAATTATTTTTTTATTGTGTACCGATTGACCGTGGTCCAAAGAGTTATTTTTTGAATTTTTTTGTTTATGAAAAGGAGTGAAAAACATTTGAAAACAAAAAAATCCCCCCAAAATATGCTTGGATTATATTAAACTTAATCAGTTACTCCCTAGACAATGTCAACATTTTAATCTAGCTTAAATTTTATGTTAAAAACGAAAAAAATAGTATAAATGTAAACAATGTCAAACTACGGGCCACGGCTTTCGGCTTGGTCGACATTCAGCATGCATCATATCTTTTGAGAATTTGCTGTGATTTAGTTTTTAAAATAACCATAACAAAAAGTTGAAATTTCCTCCAAGAAAACAAGATAAACAGCAGTGTGAACATGTATTTTCATTGATCTTAATCAGCGTTTCAATTGTACAAAAAAAACCCAAATGTTTTCGACAGAGTAAAGTCGAAGCCCTGCTCAAAACGGGCAGTTTTTGCAAGTTTTAACGATGAAAAACCACACAAACAAAAATTTTCATTGTGTCTTGAAACATTTGGAAAATGATAGTTCATAAAACAATGCAAATTCTTATCCTTGTGCAAATTCCAATGCAAATTCAGTTGACGGCGAATCACTACCTAGACTAGTACCGGGTAAACGAGCCGGTTTGATCACTTCAGCAGCGACACGAAAACACTTGAACAGCCAAAAAGTGAGAAAAATGTCACAGCTGCCGTAATCTTGACTCTTGAGTAAAGTATATGAATTTAATGTAAAAAGATTTGTGACTGTCAACTTTCAAATTTAGCAACATGTTTTGATTAAGCAACGCCACTGATCTCGAATAACACTGAAACTTTATTACTGAATAAAACGTTATTTACCGTTTAGGTCGATCCGTACTGAAAATTATTTTCCCTCGGCCTCAGAAGCGTCCCTAGACCTTCGGTCTCGGGCCGCTTCTGAGACCTTCGGAAAATATTTTTCCAGTACGGCCTCCCAGCCGGTAAATAACATATATATATATTTTTTGTGAAAATATCGCTCACCAATGAGTGCTAAACTATTAAGATCTTTTTAGTGCAAAGTTTTTAACTTTGCAGTATTATGATGAGGGGCGAAAATTCACACGAGCTATCATACATAGATACATAGATAGATAGATACATAGATAGATACATACATCATAGTGTAAACTTTCCGGGGGGTGTTTGCGAAGATTCTCTATTAATACCGTATCTGTTAAACTTTGGGGTTGAAACTTTTTTAAGCACTTTCAAGTTATCTTATAGCTCAATTCGGTTGTATTCATGCAGTGTTTAATTAGATTTACGAACAACATTTGGGTTGTGGTATTAAACGTCTACATCATAACAGTCGTTTTATATATAATATTGGGTGCTAACTCCCCCGGTAGCTATGAACACGTGCGTTCAAGTCCACTGATCTAATAATATCATGGAACGAAAATACGAAATTTGGAAATATTTACCGCACAATGGTGGCAGCTGGGAGTGGGAATGTGATGGAAATACGATCAAATTTATAAATAAACGTTTTCATTTTGGCCTTTGGGATTAGTAGTGCGTTTTGTCATTTATATATTCAATAGACAATACTGAATGGGTCGAATGTTCATTATTGCAATATTTTTATAAATTCCGAAGCGTATAAAGTTTCGCCTCAAACATGTCACATATTTTGGACTTGGTAGTTGGTGCTGGTTATATATAAGATTCAAGACTCGATGAGATCCCTTTGGCCTTACCGTAAATATCGAATATGTTAGTTATAGTATGCAGCATTGGATTTTACCGGCGATCTAAGGTAAGTAGACTTGCGTACAATTTATACACATTAATACGGCTACTGTATTCTTTCTGGCGAATTTTATAGATAGTAGAAGTTGCTATACTCTGTCCGTAGACTCGTAGAGTGTAATTTGTAGAGTCACTAGAGTAGTAGAGTGTAGTATGAACTTCATAATTTTGAAATTTGACATTTGTTACGCAATATTAATAGAACATCTCTGTTGACGGGGCAGTTGTTTACAAATGCGAATGGCATTTTGGTGAGGATGCGTCTGTATATATAACTATGATGTATGATGCATTCTATATACTTTCTAGTTTTGCTTAGCCTTTATTTTGGTAGTCTGTGTACAACCGTACTCTCGAAATTTTATATACACGATGAAATAATAAATAAAATTTGAAATAATCGAAGTTGAGTTGACATATTTCTAATTAGTTGAAACCAAATATTGCAACCGTAAACAAAAGACAATTTTAGCTGCTTACTATAATATATTGGCGAAAACATAAATCACTCATCGCGAATTTAGAATTACGAATGATGAAATATTACAAGCTTTTCATTGACAAGTGTACTTGTTGAAAAACTAGCATGCTAGCTTTTCAAAAGCTTGTCACATTTCATCAATTTTCAAGGGCAAATAAAAATAATTGCCAAATAAAAATTGCTCGTGTAAATACGTAATATGCAAATATCAACACAACACAACATGGATGCACAACAATTACGTACGCACTGTTAACCATGTAACATAGCATTTGTCTTTTAAAACTTTGCACTATCCTTGGATCACTAGTTTAATAAAGAGATCATTTGTTTTTAGAACCCTCCCAGTGACAGAATGTTTCAATTTAAAGAAGAAAGTATAACCAAACAACCTGTCAAGACAGAATTGACTAATTTTGGGTAAGAAAACCCGTAATAGAGTATATCGTGCAGACTGTTCAACTTCGGTAGGGAAAAATGTTGTTACGCTTTTGTTTTGCTGATCTTTTTAGTTTGAGAACTGATCAATACCTTTCCAAGAAAAGTCAAAAGGTAAGAGAAACTGTTGAGCAAGTGAAATAGATTAACATGAAGTACGACGAATGTGGTGTGGTGTGGTGTGGGGTGTGGTTTTATGTTGTGTTGTGTGTTCTCCGGGTGTAGGAATATATAATTTTATGGTTTACCAGGTCAATTTTCACTAGGCAGCCACAGCGACTAAAGAGTGGACTGATCAAGAAAGCTTACGCTTATTGGAGGTCAGAACCTTGTCTACTTCATTATATTTAATGTAGTTTATTTGTTTATTTAATTTCCATCCTTATTGTTATTGATCCATCCTTATGTTAAAGCCCCCGTTGAAGAATTGTCAATAAACCTCAATGTATCTATCTATATCATGTTGTAATATTTGCGTAGGGTCTGGAGATGTACAAAGATGACTGGAATAAAGTTGCTGAACACGTCAGTTCACGAACACAAGATGAATGTATTCTCCATTTCTTACGGTTGCCTATAGAAGATCCGTTCTTGGAGGATTCCACTGGATCACTAGGTACAATATATATCTGTGTAACATTTAAGCTGTATTAAGTTTTAAACTGACCAAGTAATGTCGATGTACATTAGGTCCATTGGCTTATCAACCGGTGCCATTCAGTCAACAAGGTAACCCAGTGATGTCAACTGTGGCTTTCCTCGCGTCAGTTGTTGATCCCAGAGTTGCAAGTGCAGCTGCCAAAGCCGCTCTTGGTAAGTTAAATAATGTGTGATAAAAGAAATAGGATACTTTGGTTTGTGATAATCGAGAATTCGTTTGCTTCATTTCTTTGTCGCTTATCGCAATCTAGCGGTGAGTAGTAGAATCATATTACTGTACAACTTGTATCATGCAAGCCAGCGATGTTGGGAATGAATGTCCTGTCACAGTAAGAAGTTCCTATTAAGACTAAGTGCATACTGTACACGTACCTAAATCGTATGAACCTAAGGCTTTAGATTGCCTTTCCCATACAACGTTAAACGTCACGCCCAAATGATATATTTGAGTCCAAAGTACAATACAGTGTACATGGTCCATGTTTTCATTATGTTAGATGAGTTTGGTAAAATGAAAGAGGAAATTCCGATGGCTGTACTGGAAGCACGAGTGAAGAAAGCAACAGAGGAAATGGAAACTGAACTGAAAATCGAAGGAAAAGAACCAGGTTGGTCTGCAGGACAATTAATGAGTAATATTTTCCGTATGTCTAATTTTGTTTTCGGAAATGTGTTCTACGATAGTTATTTAGAAATGTGTTCTAAGATCTAGGCTTGCCTGCACGATAGTTATTTAGAAACGTGTTCTAAGATCTAGGCTTGCCTGCACGATAGTTATTTAGAAACGTGTTCTAAGATCTAGGCTTGCCTGCACGATAGTTATTTAGAAACGTGCAGTTCTAAGATCTAGGCTTGCCTGCACGATAGTTATTTAGAAATGTGTTCTAAGATCTAGGCTTGCCTGCACGATAGTTATTTAGAAATGTGTTCTAAAATCTAGGCTTGCCTGCACGATAGTTATTTAGAAATGTGTTCTAAGATCTAGGCTTGCCTGCACGCTAATGAACGAGTTATGTTCGCGCTTCCAATAAAACTAAACCGTGTGTCAAACATTGCGGGTCGAGTATTGACCGGCCGTAAGTTTTGTCGTTCGTGAAACATAAGCTAACTGTGATACCTTTTTTGTGGTAGTTGAACCAATGCAGCTTGATAATGGCGTTGATGAACAATCCTCAGGTGCAAATCAGGTTAGTTACTCTCGAGGTGATGTTTAAATGCTGAGGAATTCCCCACAAACTCCTGTTAGTCCAGGACCTGTATATGAGTTTGTATGCATTTCATTTAGGACAGATAATCTCAACTGTTTTAGGGCAAGTTGACCATGACGGTCAACATGGTAACGCTGCCCGAACCCCAATCCGGGGCGAAACGTCCGAAACGGACCACACCCAAAAACGACGCTTTCGCCATGGTGCTATCTACCAAACCATAAAAGCTTTGGCTATTCTGAGGTGCTTATATGGTTCAGAGATAGTGCTTTTAGGGGGGGTCATTGGTAAGTGTGAAATGCCTAGAACTGATATTTCACAAGAAAATGACCATACAATACTCATGGTCAAACGTCAATTTGTGGCTTACAACTTCAGATAAACAGCAGTGGACCTACATTACCTTTTTTCCTAAATCTTTTTGATAGAAACATAATTGGTACTTATTTAAGTATATTACCACTGTTTTGGTCTAAAATGGTAAATATTTTGTGACCGAAATAATAATTTGAAATGTACCTACCTCCTGCAAATGGACGTATTTGGCCAAATTCGCCACTTTACTCGCTGTTTATCACCGATACTCGTTGAAATCCTTCCAAATATGTAAGTCAGTTCGGACATAATGGTATCAAGCACATTTTAAACAAGTTTTAACTAGGTTTCAAGTAGATCCTAGCTGTTTAACCATCGACAAGGTAAAACCTCAACTTTGTCCAAATTCGGCGCCATTGTGTCATCCCGTGTCAGTTGTCAACAATTCGGCCTCGTCAATTCTTCCATCCAAGCCATTTCGATTACACTAGTAACAAATTTAACCCTTTATTATGGGTATGAAGATAAAAATATGAATAAAAGATACGAAATACAGCATTTTACCTCCCTGTAAAATGTTGCTTACGAGTCTTTCAAAACATTCCGTACAAATCTCACGTGGGCAAAGTGACAGGCCGTGACAGGGGGGTGAATGTTTTTCACGAAGATAGAAGAAAGGCTGCGTGTGACAACAGAGAACCCAAGCTGACTTAATAAACTTTAGTTGAATATAGACTAAAAACTGAACTATTAGTGAAAGTTAACTCTAAAATACATCCTAAACTATACTGTTATTTATTGAATACTACTTTTTTAAACTAATAACATATTTTTTGTCCAAATATATTATATAAAGTTCATATTTTAACGTCAAGTATAAACTGCAACTCTGACTTGTTATCTTTAGAATGTTACTAATATTATATTAATGAAAATAACTACAGGTATATATTATCAAACATTTATATTATTGGTTAGTAGTGTTGAACTTTTTCCTGTTTATACTTTTACAAAACTTGAGGACAGAAATGTAGAAAAAAATATGTTATTAGTTTAAAAAAGTAGTATTCAGTTTAGGGTATTTTAGAGTTAACTTTCACTAATAGTTCAGTTTTTAGTCTATATTCAACTAAAGTTAATTAAGTCAGCTTGGGTTCTCTGTTGTCACACGCAGCCTTTCTTCTATCTTCGTGAAAAACATTCACCCCCCTGTCACGGCCTGTCACTTTGCCCACGTGAGATTTGTACGGAATGTTTTGAAAGACTCGTAAGCAACATTTTACAGGGAGGTAAAATGCTGTATTTCGTATCTTTTATTCATATTTTTATCTTCATACCCATAATAAAGGGTTAAATTTGTTACTAGTGTAATCGAAATGGCTTGGATGGAAGAATTGACGAGGCCGAATTGTTGACAACTGACACGGGATGACACAATGGCGCCGAATTTGGACAAAGTTGAGGTTTTACCTTGTCGATGGTTAAACAGCTAGGATCTACTTGAAACCTAGTTAAAACTTGTTTAAAATGTGCTTGATACCATTATGTCCGAACTGACTTACATATTTGGAAGGATTTCAACGAGTATCGGTGATAAACAGCGAGTAAAGTGGCGAATTTGGCCAAATACGTCCATTTGCAGGAGGTAGGTACATTTCAAATTATTATTTCGGTCACAAAATATTTACCATTTTAGACCAAAACAGTGGTAATATACTTAAATAAGTACCAATTATGTTTCTATCAAAAAGATTTAGGAAAAAAGGTAATGTAGGTCCACTGCTGTTTATCTGAAGTTGTAAGCCACAAATTGACGTTTGACCATGAGTATTGTATGGTCATTTTCTTGTGAAATATCAGTTCTAGGCATTTCACACTTACCAATGACCCCCCCTAAAAGCACTATCTCTGAACCATATAAGCACCTCAGAATAGCCAAAGCTTTTATGGTTTGGTAGATAGCACCATGGCGAAAGCGTCGTTTTTGGGTGTGGTCCGTTTCGGACGTTTCGCCCCGGATTGGGGTTCGGGCAGCGTTACCATGTTGACCGTCATGGTCAACTTGCCCTAAAACAGTTGAGATTATCTGTCCTAAATGAAATGCATACAAACTCATATACAGGTCCTAGACTATGTGTCCTAAAGTTGTTTTCCTGTATCGTTTCGTGAATTTCTGTTCTAATTCCTGATCATATCTCATAATAAGAGGTCAGTTTTCATTATTTTCTGTAATAATTTCACGTTGTAGGAAAATACGTCAGAGTCGAAAACGAAAATACATTCTGCTTCTGATAGTCAGGAAATCAATAAAGAAAACATGGCGACTGCAGCCGCTGCTGCTCTAGCTGCTGCCGCTGTTAAATCAAAGGTTTATATACATGTTTTTATTGTTAATTTCAACCCGGTAATATTGGTGTGCGAATTTAGGCCGTCAATATATTCCGACCTTTTCTGTTGCTGCAATTGTCAGTCTTCGAACCTTTCTGCTGAAATACATTCTAATTGGCTTAATTAAAAGGCTATTAGGCTGTCGTGGTTGAAAAACCTTACAGCTTAGATACTTAGTCAGTCAGCTATCTTTCACAGACGTTAATACAATATTGCTAAAAGCTGTTACATTGTTTATACATTAAAGTCCAGTCAAGTAAATAGTGATTGATATATTATTGATCGATAGATTGAATGACTGTTTAGTATTTGCTCTAGCTTGTTTGATTCTTTGATTAACTATTTGTTGAATTGTTTGTTTGATATTACGATACTTTGACAGTGATTGCTGTTTTTTTGGTTAATTGATTGCATTATTGATTATATTATTCATTATCAGCATTTAGCCCAGGTTGAAGAACGTAAGATCAAATCGCTGGTTGCTCTACTTGTTGAAACTCAGATGAAAAAGTTGGAAATTAAACTTCGACATTTTGAAGAACTTGAGACAATTATGGACAGGGAACGAGAAGCAGTGAGTAATAAGTTTATTGTTTCTCAGAAAGTAAGGGTCAACAGTAAATATTAAGTTAAATAGGCACTGTGTTAGTGTGTGTGCACAATGTGTTAAGTGCTTTTATTTCTGTAACTGGGATTTGATTTCTGCACTATGTAGTTGTCTGATTACAATTGCACCTTGCATCACTTGCATTGCACCTTGCATCGCTTGCACCTTGCATCACTTGCACCTTGCATCACTTGCACCTTGCATCACTTGCACCTTGCATCACTTGCACCTTGCATCACTTGCACCTTGCATCACTTGCACCTTGCATGACTTGCACCTTGCATCACTTGCACCTTGCATCACTTGCACCTTGCATCACTTGCACCTTGCATCACTTGCACCTTGCATTTGCATCACTTGCATGTATGTTAGAAGAGTGCTTCCAGTTTGCTTTACTAATTATAGTAGTGCAGGTTTTCTCCGCGTGCACTGCTTTTCTCCAAACAGTATTGTCTGTTACGACAGTTGCAGCTGCTGCGTCAAGCGTTAAAGTCAAGCGAGTAAAAAAGTTTTCTAACTTTGATTCTTAAATTGAAATTATTTCTAACTTTCTATTTGAAGTTATTTTGACCTCTCCTATCTAATATTTTAGTTAGAATATCAACGTCAACAACTTCTGGTGGAGAAACAACAATTTCATCAAGAACAACTAAAACTAGCTGAAATGAGAGCACGTGCTAGTCATGTGACTACTGCATCTCCTGCAGGCTCAGAGTCAGCTGGAACTCAACCCCAGGCCCCGCATGTATCCACAGTCAGTATCTCTCCTCAAGCCGTACAACCAATGTCAAATCAACCTGCACGAGTTCCTACCCCAGGTATTGAACATGTCTATTTACTATTTTACATTTTTTATGCAACCTAGTGGGGGGGGGAGGCAAACGCCACCGTCTAATAATTTCTAAAAGCCTAATTTGCATGATTGCCAATTAACTGTGTAACAAAGCTGTAGCGATGATTTTACAACCGTAAAAGACTTAATGGGCTATTATTTCGGCAAATTTTCATTAAGTTTAAGCCAAGAAGAAAATTAAGCATTAAGATTTGCAGCAACAAAAAGCGGGAATATGTTGGCAACCTAAGTTCGCATCCCAAATATTTCACCCAAGTGCCCGCCACTGATGCAATGTGTGCTTTTTCACAACAAAATCGGTTCTGATATTGCTTTGCAATTTCGTAACTTCCGGATAGCACTGAAACCTTAATTTCACCTTGATTTGTTTCATATTATTCTAGTTGAAAGCACAAGTCAAACACCTGGTTCTAATCCACCATCTGTTGGCCCTTCACCTTCATCTGTTGGTTCTCAAGATAGAACCACACCTAACACCACGTTAGTATCATCACCATCTCCTGCAGTTGTCACGCAACAGATGAAGCAGTCTGGAGAACAACAAGCTGACACATCAGTACAACCATCTGGTAACCAACAACAGTTACAACAACCACCACCACAACAACAACAACAGACTCCTCCACCAACCTCGCAACAACAACCGCAGTCAATCCAACAGCAACAACAACAATCTCAGCAGTCAATACAACAACAACAATCTCAGCAGGCAATGCAACAGCAACAACAACCTCAGCAGCCTATGCAACAGCAACAACAACAACCTCAGCAGCCTATACAACAGCCTCAGCAGGCAATGCACCAGCAACAACAACCTCAGCAAGCAATGCAACAACAGCAGCTGCAACAATTACCACCACAACTACAGCAAATGCAACTGCAGCAGCAGCAGCAACAAATTATACAAAAGTTCCAGCAGATGCAACAGCAGCAGCAACGTCAGTCTATTTTTCACCAGCAACCAATCTTACCAAAACAACAACTACCACAACAACAACAACAACAACAACAACAACAACAACAACAACAACAACAACAACAACAACCATCAAATCAACTTCAGTCTAAACATATCAACCAACCTCAAATGGCTGCACAACGTATGCAAACCTCCCGGGGTCAAACTTCCCTAGGTCAAACTTCCCTAGGTAGGAGCAGTTCTCCGGGGACCAATGTCCGTATGGCTACGTCACCACGTGACCAATCACCCGGGGTAACAACATCACATCCGGGTTCAATGGCAACCTCGACCCCATCTTCACTACCTATGTATATGTCATCAGCAAACTATCCTGGTGGTGTTGTCAGTAGTAATGTTAACAGACCATTAATGCCTTCACCTGGTATGTATTCTACATCAGGGTTACCAGCCGGGCAAGTACCATCATCTACTGGTTATCCAATGAATCAATCATCATTACCACCTGGGATGTCTGGGATACAATATGGTGGTCAACGTTCTGGTATACCACCCAATAGTTCCATATCTAATCGTCCTCCTATGCCTAATTATCCTCAGTCGTTTGCAGGCCCTCCCAGTCAACCTCCAGCATATAACGCTCAACGTTTTCCTGATTCAACTGCCTATCCTCCAGGGTTCATGTCATCTCCAGGCAGTCAACATCCGCCATCGAGTAATTGATACTTTTTAAAGGAGTTAGCATCCGCCATCAAGTAATTGATATTTTGTAAGGGATTTAGTATCCGTACCTGTGTGTACTGTATGTCCGTTTATGTAACCTTTGCTTGCATGAAGACTATCAACTCAGTTACTTGAAATCACGGCACGGTTTATTTCGGTACTTAGAAACGTTTTGACTCCATGTTATTAAATCTAATAAATGTAGTGATATTTTATTCTAGAACATCCTCTCCGTTGTTTGTTTAGTTAATTTTGCAAACAGTTAACAGTATATTTACTGTGGTAGACACCAGGCTACTATGTTCATTGTAGTTTAATGACACTTTGTTAATATATTGTACTGTTCTGTAGTAATAGCACGTGGTTAAAAAGAGATAGCCGGCCCATGTCATCACTAGCTGTCTGTTCTTCGTATACAATTATAATACAGAACTTGCGTTCGAAATTATAATACCAATAAACGGAATAACTAAATGTTCATTCGTGAAGGTGAGTATCCATTTTTTATCAATATTTATTCAAATAAACTTTCAGTTCTACTTTAGTTTTTTACATCGATACAGATTACCAAATGACCACGATTACTCGCGACCATGAAAACATGATGACGTATTATTGCAGTTAATTTACTGTAGACAAGTTCTGTATCATATTTACCGTCATTTACATCTAAGCCTAAGGATGAACTGTCATAGATAAATAGAGGATATTACACGGCGGCGCGAAGATATGAATTTTATCTTCGAGTGGTGAAAACAATATTTTACGAATGAGCGCAGCGAATGAGTAAAATATTGTTTTCAACACGAGAAGATGAAATTCATATCTTCAAGCCACCGTGTAATGTTCTTTTTATTATATAGTCATCGTAAAATTCAAGACACAAAGCAACTTCAAAACACAAAGCTAATGGCGGGAAATGATCACGTGATCGATATCCTCACTAGTGAAGATATGGAAAATATGTCACGGCATATTTTCCATATCTTACTGTCTACTCTATAATAAAAACAGTTATTTGTCTATTCGCACAATTATATCAGTTCAGTCTGCAACGACCATATGAAGGTCTCAACCAATCAGTTTTAGGCAAGTTAAACGTGATTGGTTTATAAGATCTGTCAAATGTTATTGACTGACAAACATCAAGAATGGACAATATTTCTTATACGTAAAAAGTGCGTTGATATAGCAGTTCATCAAGGCGTAAAAGTGCATTGCTAACAACGAAAAATAAGTTCTCGAACTCGTCAAAATGCAACGACGAAATACATCCTAAAGATACGTGCCAAAATAAAGTGCATTGAATAGCGCGAAACTGAGAGGAAAAGCAATTCTCGCATATTCATCAATCTTTGTCAAAAAATCGTCAGTAAATATTGTTTCTGCTATGATTTTTCTCCAGTCTCTTTTATTCACAGCCTCCACACTGTTGTAGTATTGTTTAGTTTTGATTTTATCAGCATAGTCACTGAGAGGTCTGTACATTGGCATCTCAGTATCGTCTGTGTCTGATTCATCATGCTTTATTTCTTTCTAGAAACAAAAAGGTCAGGATGAGGACAGCCGCATGAAAAACTATGATTGAAGGGGAACAATGCATTTGGTTAATTCGAAAGGTGAGATTTGAAATCAATTATCAAATACACGCTTAAAGTACGTCATCCGTTGTTGACGTCTATACAGATTTTTTATTCTTAAATTTTTGTTCGGTAATCTTTCTTTTCTATAATATATATTTTCTATGACATTTGAACTTCCTGTACAAGCAGTTTCAATTTCCTAGTCTGCTCCAGTAATGAATCTCGCTACACAGCTTTGAAATCTTTGAACTTTTATCATTAAGTTGCTTACTGCAATTCACAGTTTTATAGTTACAATAGTACCACCAGTTTTCCACCAGTCACGAGCCAATCATCGCATTGCCATTGGAATGTTCCATTGTTCCGAAAATTCCACTGTTCTCAATGCCGAGCAGTCGACTATTCGATGTTTTGACGTATTTTTACTTTATGCAAAGATCCTATTCACGATTTTGCACTTTGTATTTCTGATTACCTGTTCTTCCCGAAGTTTCCGTTTTCTTATCTTTCCAGTTATTGTGAGAATGATCGAATACTCCGCCAGAACAGAAAAGACAAACATAAAACAACCAATTAAATATTTATCCAGCGCTTTGATATAGTTCACCTGCAACGAGAGGATTAACAATGATTGATGTTCAATGATTGTTGAATGATAATTCTTGATTAATGGACGGCTGATCATTTTTTAGATGCAATTCCCGGGAACCAGGTGTAATATACATTTTCGACGATGTTGGTACCCAAAGCCGTAACAGGCACGCTCTACCGTGCTTAAAACGTGCCTAAACGTAATTCGACACGCTATCTGGCATGGCGTGATTGCAAAACAGATTTTTGCGGTATGTATTATTTCCTGGGGAAAAATACCCGACCGTGCGTACTTATTCTATTAAATAGAAATACGCACGGTTTACGCACGGTATAAATAAAGGCAAAGTGTATATGCAAGGTTTATACATTAAGTTCAAAATAAAAATACGCACGTTTTAAGCACAGTTTAAGCTCGGTGTGGATTGAGACAAAATCTATATACAAGGTTTATACAAATACGCACGGTTTACGCGCGGTATAAATAAAGACAAAATGTATATGCAAGGTTTATACATTAAGCGTTATATATAAAATACGCACGTTTTATGCACGGATTAAGCACGGTAAAAGACAAAATGTATATGCAAGGTTTATACATTATAAGCTCTATATAGAAATACGCACCTTTTACGCACGGTTTAAGCACAGTTTAAACTCGGTATATAGATTAAGACAAAATGTATATACAAGGTTTATACATTAAGCTCTATATACGAATACGCACGGTTTTACGCACGGTTTAAATAAAGACAAAATGTATATGCAATTGCGTTTATACATTAAGCGTTATATACAAATAGGCACGTTTTTCGCACGGTTTAAGCACGGTATAAGCACGGTATAAATAAAGACAAAATGTATATGCAAGGTTTACACTTTAAGCGTTATGAAATATGCACGTTTTACGCGCGTTTTAAGCACGGTAAAAGACAAAATGTATATGCAAGGTTTATACATGCATGCATTATAACGCACTATATACAAATACGCACGGTTTAAGTAAAGACAAAATGTATATACAGGTTTATATATTAAGCTCTATATACGAATACGAACGGTTTTACGCACGGTTTTACGCACGGTTTAAGCATATGGTTTAAGTAAAGACAAAATGTACATACAAGGTTTATACCAATGGCGCCGGAAGGTAGCCGAAGCGACGGGGGCAGCCCCATGAAAAGGGCACGAGCGCCAAAGGCGCGAGAAATTTGTAGGGGGTCCGGGGGTTTATATATACCATGCGCACGGTGTGCTAAAGAAGCACGGCGTGCATATTTTTAAAGCAAAACCTGAATAAGCACGGCGTGCATGCTCCTATGCACGGTAAGCACGGCCTGCTGGTATATTATGCACTGTTTCTGTAAGCACGGCGTGCTGGTATATTGTGCACTTTCTGTAAGCATGACGTGCTCCTATATGCATCGTAAGCACGGCGTGCTCGTATATTATGCACTGTTTCTGTAAGCATGACGTGCTCCTATGCATCGTAAGCACGGCGTGCTCGTATATTATGCACTGTTTCTGTAAGCACGGCGTGCTGGTATATTGTGCACTTTCTGTAAGCATGACGTGCTCTTATGCATCGTAAGCACGGCGTGCTGGTATATTGTGCACTTTCTGTAAGCATGACGTGCTCCTATGCACGGTAAGCACGGCGTGTCCGTATATTATGCAATGTTTCTGTAAGCACGGCGTGCTGGTATATTATGCACTGTTTCTGTAAGCACGGCGTGCTGGTATATTATGCACTGTTTCTGTAAGCACGGCGTGCTGGTATATTATGCACTGTTTCTGTAAGCACGGCGTGCTGGTATATTGTGCACTTTCTGTAAGCATGACGTGCTCTTATGCATCGTAAGCACGGCGTGCTCGTATATTATGCACTGTTTCTGTAGACGTGCACTGTGCCTGTAAGCACGGAGTGCTCCTATGTACTTTTACTAGTCTTTTAGCAAGGCGTGCTCGTATATTATGCACTGTAAGCAAATGATATCCTACGTAATAACCTGTAGACGATATCATATTTCTTCGGTTATACTCAAACAAATGTAATATAAATATTTAATACGCTGTCGATTTCTCACAGACTATTTACGCTGTCATTTTTTCACAGAAAATAATTTTGCTGTAGATAAAAAAAGACACGAAGTACAAAAAAGGTGAATTGCCGAGTTTATGTTTATACAAATTATTTTCTCTTATAAAATATGAAAGGTAGATTTAGATGAAATATTCTAAATAATAATTGTAAGTGGTGACACACAAAACCCAGTAAGCCCTGAAGGGAAATTCAATATTTATAGGCAAGACCGAGCGCAATTTATACTGTTCCAGACTGCCAATTCAGTGAGCGTAAACCGTGCCTAAACCGCGCGTACAACGTGCTAAATAGATGGGTCATTTACCCGGGACGTGCCAACAATTTAAGACCGTGCGTAAAGAAGATGAGTATCATGTTTATGCACGGTCATTGGAAGCCGGAAATTAATCTTCACCGTGCCAAACTGTACGCAAACGATGTACTTACGAAGCAAATTGATGGTTGCTTCGCGTGTGCCTAAAAGATATAAACAAAATCTCGGCATTTCGAGCTAAAGCCCTTCGTCAGGAGAAATTAGTAGACAGATAAACACATTACATCAGCTTTTATAGCAACGCTATAAAAGCTGTCACGTGAACAAAATATTAACCAATGAAAATAAAGTAGTCATAACAATCATAACAAAATATAATTAATATGTAAAGATATACCTGCGTGCAGGCTTCGGCCCGATTATAGGGTCGAAGGCCTGTGCACAGGCGTTACACTTATCAAAGCGCTATAAATGTCGTACAAGGGAAGGGAAGGGAAGAGGGGATATAGAGGAAAGTATATAAGAAGTTTTTAAGAGAAAAGAATGAGCTAGATGAAGGAGAGGCGCTCATTGATACCATCAGGCTGAATGGTGCCAAGTTTAAAAATGAGACGCTTTTCTTGCTTCCGACGGGTATCATTGCCACCAATAATGGGATGAGGAGTGGTTGGCACTGTTGAAGTGCCTAGCAACCGGTTTACATACCATTTCACATAAGCCATAAGGAGTCTTTTACGAACTCAATGGCTTAAACTTGTTATAGACCAAGACATGGTTTATAACGTGACCTGCAGTTAGGATATTGCATTTTCTCTGTCGACTATTAATGTTTATTGTGAATGATATATTCCATACCTTTGGCATGCTATTGTTCGACATATTCAGCACAGTGACTGTAGTGAGTAGAGCCGTGATACCTAGGGATATCCGGGCAGGTGTGTGATTTCTTGGGATAAGAAAAGATAACCAAGACATCATCACAATCAAAGCACAGGGTCCATAAACATGAATCAGAAAGTAACTGTACATTCTGTCGAATTTAAATGAGATAGATAGACATGTGTAGTTCCCTTAATAAAGAAACAATTAAAAACTCGCATAAATAATCAGCCAGTAATTCAATAAAATGATAAGGATAAAGATATACAACAGGGATAACTCGTGAAAGATGTGCAAGGAATTCTTTAATGGTACTTCCCGAATTTGCTTGAGTGCTCATGAGACAATGGTATACGAGGTCGAGTACTGCAATATAACTTACATAGGATCACACTATCAATCTCGAGTTAAAGCTGTTGTTTTACATCGTATACGAGGTCGAGTCCTGTGAGTAATGGTATACGAGGTCGAGTACTGCAATATAACTTACATAGGATCACACTATCAACCTCGAGTTAAAGCTGTTGTTTTACATGGTATACGAGGTCGAGTCCTGCGAGTAATGGTATACGAGGTCGAGTCCTGCGAGTAATGGTATACGAGGTCGAGTCCTGCGAGTAATGGTGTACGATGTCGAGTACTGCAATATACCTTACATAGGATCACACTACCAAGCCAATTCGAGAAGTGTCTATGTTATTCTTAAACCTACCAGCATAATAAAGATTTATCTTTGAAGAAAGATTGACATCTGTCAGAGTGAATTGAGGTAGTTTGGTCATTTCTGTATCAATAAATGATTTTCCGTTGTCTGTTGTCCACTTGTAAGTAACTTTCTTATTGTGATAACCATCTAGAATTGTTGAGGAGAAAATTTCGCATATTTATTCAGTTACTTATTTACATAGCTTTCACCATACGAAAAGTAGTGCCGGTTATCGCAACCAAACCTGGCTCCAACTTTTGTTCGAACATTCATACATGTCGACGACTTGGCGTTCTAAGCTCGAGTGAAAACTGCAGTAGCTACAGTTTTCAGACTGACATGCAAGAAATCAAAGGTTTCGTATTAACAGAATAAGGAATTCATGTGTGTTAACTTACAACTTTCAAGTAATAGTGGGCATATCTGTTTATCCATAGGGAACAATCGCAAATCCATCTGGCAAGCAGCTTTCAGGCTTATCCTAAAGAAAAATAATTTATCTTATACATGAAAATGACGTAACAAGAATGACGTAACATTACTTCCATTAGAGAAAGGGTAGAACTAAAATGTTATAGTATTTCATGGTTCTTTGTTATTAAATGAACACACAACCTGATAGCCTTGTAGCTTGTCTAAATATTTTTCGAGTTAAGCCTATTTGGAATCCTCAAGGCTCAACCATGCCTAGAGCACGCTTATGACCTCCTATAATCACCGAGGAACTCAAACATCTTCATACAGTTTGTAATCTTCGAGTTAAACAAAACTAGGGTTCTTAACTTGACCGCCGATATTTTGCCATCCATTGTAGATGTCATTTACGATCTGCATCAATTCTAATTTAATTTTGAAAATTATATCCAGTGTTTTGCTCTTGGGCATGTTATGTATTCTTTATGGTCATTTTTGCTTATAAAGTTTTTCATCATAACTCGTGACAGTCACAAAACTATACTAGTCTTATACTGTAAACTAGCATGGTACTGCTTAAAGTTTTGTACATATCATCTCTGTTCTGGAGTATTCATGTATGGGTCAAAACATAGAAAGAGTTACAACGTTTAAGCTCTTGGGGACTTGGCTCAACGAACATCTTAAATGGTCAGATCATGCAAAGCATGTTGTATCATCATGTTACCGCGTCCTCTCGACTCTGCGTAGAGTGAAGAATATGACTCCGCCAAACACCAAGAAACAAATAGCAGAAATCCTCGTAATATCTAAGTTAAGTTACAATGACATGGTTCTTTGCCTGTTTACTTGCTGTAGAAAATTCAGCGAGTCCAAAATGCTTTGTATAAACCATATAAACTAATCACTATTCCACAGAGAAGGATGTGGTGACGTTGGGATGGCTTCCCACTTTGGAGAGAGCTCAATTTAACTTACTCAGAAGCGTCCATAAGCCAATTTATAACCCCTCGTGGCCTAAATACCTAGTATTAGAAATGTACGAACCATCTGCAAGGTGTTTACGCCCCAGTTCTGCTCCTCAATTAGCTATACCTTTGACTAAGAATACATTTCAAGACTGTGCAGCAAGTCTATTTAATAATCTGCCTGCAAACATTCGATCATGTTCTGATGAACATTGTTTTAATCGTCAAGTAAGAGTAATTTTAATGAATAATGCTAACTACTTACTGACTGAGCGTGAGGTCTGTACGGTAAAATATCAAGCTGAGGTCTTGCTGTATTGACCGAGCGATAGCGAGGTCAATACAGCAAGACCGAGGCTTGATATTTTACCGTACAGACCGAACAGTCGAAGTTAGTAAGTTGTTTATTATATGGCATTTCAGACAACAAAAAACAATTCATTTTGCCAAAAATTGGTCACGCGAGGGCAAAGTACAAAGTCCGAAACTCAAAGCCGGTCATTTTCAAATGTCAAAATAATTTCAATGATACGAATTTGTCTTAGTTTTTTACAAATTTATCTAATCTTAGCTTAGTAAAACTACTCTACAGTACCATTTATAGAATAAAATATAAAATTAATAGAAAATATAGTGATATTGAGCTATCGGATCAAGGACAAAAACAACTTTGCATGTTCGAAAAAACAAAAATATTCTTGACTGTTTTAGTTAAAAAACAACGTAAAATTTACCTTAATATTTCGACTTGAGCCAACAAAACTTGATTTTATCCCTTGTAGTTATCCCTTTTCCGTATTTTCCGTTTATTTTTCATTGTTTTAAATTATTTTTAAGGATTTTTTAATGCTTTTATTGGTTTGAAATGTGTTCAAGTCGTCGCAGGGCAATAAGAATACCGTATTGCCCGTGGGCAATACGGGAAAATCCTGCCTCGTCAGCGACCAATCAGATTGCGAGATTCACCAAAACAAGCACTTGCCATATAATAAAAAGAAAGATTGACTTCCTGGCTGGCTTTGACTTTTATTAACTTCATTCTAATATAAGAATTATATAGTTATTGTAATTTATTAGGCGAATTTCGAACCGGAAAAAAAAGAATTTCGTATCGTTTGATTTGGCTTACAAAATCTGTTCACAAAGACTGTTTTGATATGTTAGTAAATTAGTTCGGGTTTTATCAGGATCACATTAAGTATCTACGTGTATGTGCTTTTCCAAATCTAATTGCCAACATGTGAGTGACTAAAAGTACCCAAAAATATCAAGGGCAAATAAAATTGAAAAACGATAGGCAGTTCAACATTAACTTTCGTTTTGAGATTCGGTTTCGGCAAATATTGTAGCGGTTGGCGGATTTTAATTTTATCAAATTTCAGAGAATCTGCGGATTTGGTCATCCCTATCTCCTCCCCCTCCCATGCACGTTGAGCAAGAAACATCACAGTTTATATAAACGTCGCAACAAACGTTTGTATGTCCTTCGTAACAATTTGACTCAAATTGTATAATATTATATGAACACAAATCATTCATGCTGTCTTGCATTTATGGCGTATCAAAAAGCTCAATCTAACAATATAAACACATGACAATATTCTTGATACTCATAAATGAAGATTTCATCGTTTATATACTTGCGTGAAATAGCTATTTTCTTCGCAGTTCTTCTTAGTTATGAGAAATTATATTCGACATTAAAGTTTTTCATTTCCTCACACTTTGTCATAAGAAACGTTTAGACCTTCACAAAACAGATGTTTTTAAATATAGTCATAGTAAACATATAGTATATACGTCCTTACGAATTACGGACATATTGATTATTACTAATCTGTTTAACTCGCACTAATAATACAGTAATACTATTATATATAATAATAAACACAAACTATTCATGCATTCGTAGCATATTATGCATCAATCTAATACTATAACTTAAACACAACAATACATTCCTGATATTCATAAATGTATGCTTACTTTCATAGCCTCAGATGAAATGACTATTTTTTTAACAGTAAGTGAAGATAAATTATATTCGATATGAAAGTTTTTCATGTTTTAACATGAAAAACTTTTAATTTTAATTTTTAAGTTTTAATTTAATTAAAAATTTGTAATTTGTAATTTTTAATTTTTTCATGTTTTTCATGTTTTAACTGTTTAAAAACAGTTCCGTGAGAATCGTCATTGCAAGCGAGAGATAATTCTCCCGGCAATTGAGCCAGGGTGTGATCTAGAACTTTTTCGAACTTAAAGCACCGTCATCTTGCTGGATCGCAAATCGGAAGGACTTGGTGACATGACATGTGCTTAGTTGTTGTAATACTCCGCAGTTTAATACTCCGCATGTAACGTTTTGCTGCACCTTTTGCACGAGTACTGTTTTTTAAGGCCGTCCGCCATCTCGATCGATCGTGGTACTCACACGTTTCCCAAATTGTAACAAACGTTGTTCTTAAGCGAGAGATGAATAGTCGCTGGGGCAACAGTGACTAAAAGTTTCAGCTTGCATTTGCTGCAATCGGCAATCACGGTCACAAAACAACGTCTTTATACTGCAAAAAGTTTGGACCAAATTTGTTTAGGCATAATCGAGCACGCGCAATCAATCTGATATGCTCCCACATTCATAAGAGAAAGGTTTTAATATATTGAATATATTGGATTTGCTACAAGGAATTGCCCCAATACGGTACTCGTTTTTGATGGCTGTATTTGGTCGCTCAAGGCTCTTTTCCACTCATCGCAAAACCAAGTCGCTGCGAGTTCTTGCATGTAATTAAAATAAACTGTCGAGCATTGTGATTGGATGAAAGTTCTCGCAGCAAGCTTGCGAGTTGGTTTTTGTGACGAGTGGAAAAGAGCCTTTAGTTTGGCCATATGTGCTCCCAAATACATCGGTATAATTTAATACCCCAAGGAGCACGCGGCCACGCTTGGCTATTCTCTCCATCTCTTAAATAGCCCCAGTCTCTAGAGCGTCTTGATATTGTTAGGATCGCTGATGTAGAGCTACTATGTAGAGATGCTGTGATTAAACCATTATTATTATTATTATAACCTTGATTGTTTCTCTACAGGGTGAGTCAGAAAAAAGTGATGCCTTTTAAATTAAATACAATAGGGTACAATAGATTCTTTGAAAGAAAATGCAAATATGAAGTTCAATTTCAAAAGGTTCACTATTGTATTAAATTTCAAAGGCATCACTTTTTTCTGACTCACCCTGTATTGTACAGGGTGTATTAAAAAAAAGGAGACCTTTAGAAATTATCCTATTGACTTTTAATTAACTTCTCCGTGCATAAAATTCGATTCAATTGTGTTTACGCACCCATGGGTTCAGTATACAGTAGTACTCAGGCATTCAAATTATAACAATAAGGTGAATTTCTAAAGGTCTCCTTTTTTTGATACACCCTGTATAAAGGCTCTTTTCCACTTATCGCAAAAACCAACTTGCAAGCTTGCTGCGAGTACTTTTATCCAATCAAAATGCTCGATAGTTAATTTTAATTAGATGCAAGCACTCGCAGCGGGCTTGCGAGTTGGTTTTGCGATGAGTGGAAAAGAGCCTTAAGTGTAGTGAAGTATACATATTATACAAAACAATACTATTTTAAAAATATTATTAATTAACTATGTTGGAAAGTGATAGACATAGTTAATTAACGTTGATATAGTAACCTAAATTGAACTTTTAATTATAGAACATTTAAGCAGGAAAATAAGATTAAGCAAGTAATGTCGTGATCGTTGATGGAACTAAAGATGATTGACAGCATAAGATAAGTAAAGAATGTAGAATAGAGAGATAGTGTAGGTAAAGCGACGAACGCCGAAGCGCGAGGAGAACCGTGAATAAAAAACCTTAAAAACGTAAAGTGTGAGTGATTTATAGTATTGGGGAACAGCAATTCCCGACACAAGTGGCACCTCCGACGGGATGTCTGAGACGCAGTCATCCGAGGAGCTTTTAAAGCTTTTTCAGACAAAAATCGGTGTATTAAACCTTACAAACGACGAGACGAAGGAAATACTTGGCCGAAGTAAAGTTGTCGATATCGAACGACAAAAGAAAACCTTATGCGACAAGCTACAGGAGCTCCATGACATCAAAGTGCGAATACAAGAAGCAAAATTAGGCGAAGGTTGTAAAGCCGAAGAAGTGCGTGAATGGACGGTAGGAATGAAAAAGGATATTGAGCCGATAACCGAGGCTATATCTGAAATACAGACGGTGTTAGAGACGGTTGCGAAACAGGAATTACAACGGAAAGAAAACGACGCAGCTCGAACGAGAGAGGAAAAGTACCAAGAGCAATTGAAATATGATAAAGAGAAATTAGAATTGCAACTAGATTACGAGAAGAAAATGGTCGAAGAACGCGCAAAGACTTCGAGTGTCCAGGGACAGAAATCGAACGTACGTTTACAAAAGCTACAAATAACGAAGTTCGATGGTAGTCACGCCGATTGGTTACGGTTTTGGAACCAGTTTGAAGCCGAAATCCACAAGACAGACGTCCCACCAGTGACAAAGTTCTCTTATCTGAAAGAACTAGTCGTACCAAAGGTCAGAGTCTCAATACAAGGATTACCGTTTACGACGGAAGGCTACGAGAGAGCGAGAAACATCCTACAAACCAGGTATGGCAATCCTAGTGAAATAGTGAATAGTTATGTACAAAATATATTTTCATTGCCTAATATTCACGGCTGCCAGCCATCGAAAATACACGAGTTTTACGAGACACTCATGTACAATGTACAGTCTTTAGAAACCATGGGAAAACTTAGCGAAGTAAATGGCTATGTGAGAGCCACGATAGATAAATTAGAGGAATACGAGGGGACCTGGTCCGTATGGACGATGACTGGCAGGAGTGGAAGTTTACAAATCTAGTCGAGGCTTTGCGACAAGGGACGGTGCGCAACCCTGTTAAGACCTCATGTAGAGCATGTAAACAAACACCCCCAATTACCTTTCAAGCGAGATAGGAATTTCAATACGAGACAAGAAGATCGTGAATTTAGAGTCCAAAGTCAAAGAGCATGTGTATACTGTGACGGAACTGATCACCGACCCGTAGATTGTAAGAAAGTCGAACGAACAGTCGATAGAAAACGAGTATTAAGCTCTAAACAACTGTGTTTTAACTGCGCTCGACCGAATCACAAAGCATCGGAATGTAAATCTCGCACGGCATGCCAAAATGCAAGCGACACCATCACACGAGTATTTGCGAGGGTCGTGGCGCTAGCGGAAATGAAAACTCAGGCGTACTGTTGACAGCTTCAAGTACCGAGAACGCAATGGTTACCTACCCCGTAGTTATTGTTAAAGTTGATGGAATTGCGTGCCGCGCGTTACTGAACACTGGAGCGGGAAGTTCCTATGCGTCATCGACTCTTCTAGATCTAGTCCATGCCAAACCATCTAGACAAGAATTCAAACGTATCGAAATGATGTTAGGATCTGTCAACAAAACGATCAGTGTTTACAATCTGTCGATCAACAACTTTGAAGGTGATTTTAAGTTAGATACCGAAGTCACGAAAGTCGACCGGAAAGTACTGTTGACATTGCAAAACCCAAGATACCGCGAAACCTTAGAAAAGTTCCAACATTTGAGTGACGTAGAAATGCATGATACGGACGAAAAACCGGAACTTCCAGTGCACCTGATCCTGGGTGCAAGTGAGTACGCACGCATAAAGACCGAAACCAAACCGAAGATTGGACGACCGAGCGAGCCTGTTGCCGAATTAACGAAATTCGGATGGACGATCCTTTCCCCCGGCAAAGAAATCGACCTTTCCAAAGTACTGTTGACACAAACTGGCCCCACTGACTACGAGGAATTGTGCAGGTTAGACGTCCTTGGGCTGAAGGACACAGCGACCGGCGACCAGGGATTTGTGTACGAGGAATTTAAGGAACAATTAACGCAGAATCCGGAGGGGTGGTACGAGACGAGCCTTCCGTGGAAGGGAAATCACCCCCCACTTCCAAACAACAAGGATGGCAGCATGAAACGCCTTAACAGCTTGGTACGGAAGTTAGAGAAGCAAGAAACACTCGAGCAGTACGACAAAATCATCCAAGAGCAACTCGAGCGAGGGATAGTTGAACGTGCCGAGAACGACGCGAAAGGCAAGGAGTTTTACATCCCTCACAAGCCAGTAGTCCGAGAATCTGCTGAAACGACAAAGATGAGAATAGTGTACGATGCGTCAGCGCGTGTTAATCCCAACGTACCCTCACTTAACGATTGTCTGGAGACGGGACCCGTTTTACAAAACATTCTATGGAACGTATTGGTACGAAACAGATTCCATGCAGTCGCAGTGGTGGGAGACCTAAAACAAGCATTTCTGCAGATACGAATTCGGGAGAACGAACGAGACGCACTGCGGTTTCACTGGCTGAAAGACCTGCAAACGAAGGAAGTAGAGGTCCTACGATTCACCCGAGCACTTTTCGGTTTGGCACCATCTCCATTTCTACTCGCTGGTGTAATCAAGGAACATTTGAAAAGCCTTAAACCCAAATATCCCAAGCTAGTTGAGGAGATAGAGAGAAGCTTGTACGTAGACGACCTCATTAGCGGAGCAAATACCACAAGCAAGGCTCTCGAGTTGAAGCAAACTGCAAAAGACGTCTTTCACGAAGCTGCGTTCGAACTGCATAAATGGCATTCCAACGTGAAGGAAATAGAATCGACAACGCGACAGGAATGGGGGAGAACCAGACGTACGCCAAACAGCAACTTGGAGTCAAAGAGGGAGAAACAAAGTTACTCGGACTAACTTGGAACAAACAGCAAGACAAAATTCAAGTGAACATTCCTAGCGACTCAGCAGACGAAACCAAGAGAGGAATTCTAGGAAAGATGGCGAGGATCTACGACCCCCTGGGGTTGGTATCCCCATTGACCCTAACTGGAAAGACCCTATACCGAGATGCTTGTGACCTTAAAATTGCTTGGGATGCACCCTTACCAAGTGGTCTACGAAACAAATGGCTGAAATATGAGCAAAACCTTCCACGCGACGTTACCGTATCGAGAAGTCTTGCGAAGCCCGAAGAACCAATCCAGTCCATCGAATTACATGCCTTTGGTGACGCAAGTGATCGGAGTTTCAGCCGCCGTGTATGCAATAGTGAAACAACCGTCTGGGGTTACTCGTGGTTTGGTTACAGCGAAATCACGACTAGCAAAGAAAGGGCTCACCATACCGAGGCTTGAATTGGTATCTGGTCACATGGCCACCAACTTGGTACACAACGTCAAAGAATCTCTACAAGGTTTTCCTGTACATCGCGTCGTGGGATGGTTGGACAGCACCGTTGCCCTACACTGGATTCGCGGAAACGGCGACTACAAACAGTTCGTTGGAAACCGTGTGAAGCGAATTCAGGATAAAAGTTACATCGAATGGAGGCACGTGACGTCACAAGATAACCCAGCAGACCTTGGCAGCCGAGGCGGTGACGTAAGCAAATCAGCCAACCTTTGGTGGAGAGGGCCAGATTGGCTTCTTGACCAAGAGAAATGGCCACCAAATCTCATCACGCAAGATACGAGTGATTCACAAGCCGAGGCAAAGGCAGTAAAAGAGTTATTCGCCGTTGCACTACCAGTACAAGATGAGTTAGATCAGCTCTTGCAAAGATACGACTACTGGAAAGCAGTACGAGTTACAGCGACAATGTATCGGTTTGCAAACAACGTAAGAAACGGTCAAAGAGGAAAGAACGTTGGACCCTTGACAGCTGAAGAGACAGACGAAGCAGCGAAATTCTGGGTAAAGAAGGTTCAATCACGCAACGAAGAAACGAGAAACTTCAAAGAAGACCAACAACGGTTGAATCTTCAAAAGAACGAAGACGATATCTACGAATGCCACGGTAGAATACAAGGTCATTATCCTGTGTACCTGCCAGATAACGAGTTGTTAACCGAAAAGATCGTGATGCACGCCCACAAGCTCAGCTGCCATGGGGGAGTCGGAATGACGATGGCAAAGTTCAGAGAGAAATACTGGGCCTCACGTCTAAGGAGTATTGCCAAGCGAGTTACGAAGAAATGCTGCACATGCAAACGGTTTCGAGCGATTGCGGTAGCAACCCCAGCAACCGGAAACCTTCCTAGAGATAGAACCGAAGGCACCACAGCGTTCCAAGTTGTTGGAGTGGACTACGCTGGACCCATAAGATACCTGACGAGAGTAAGACGTGAAGCTAAAGCTTACATCATACTGTATGCTTGCAGTCTGACCCGAGCAGTATACCTAGAGTTGTTGCCAAACCAAGAAACAACCGAGTTCTTGGGGAGTCTAAAACGCCTAATAGCGAGACGAGGACGACCGGAAAAGATATACTCGGATAATGCCAAGACCTTCGTGGCTGCAGCGAAATGGCTCAAGAAAATAATGAGAGATGAGCGATTGCACGACTGGCTCGCGAAGCACGAGATTAAGTGGCAGTTCAACACCAGCAGAGCACCGTGGTGGGGAGGTCAGTTCGAGAGAATCGTTGGGCTAGTAAAACAAGCGTTGTACAAAGCTGGTGGAAGCACCTTACTCACCTGGAACGCTTTACAAGACCTATTGCTAGACATCGAAGTATCGCTGAACAACAGACCGCTCAGCTATGTAGAAGACGACGTGCAACTACCCGTATTAACACCCAACGCACTGATGTTCAACCGACCAAATCAGATCCCGACGCCGGATTGCAACGACATCGACGAACCAGACCTCAGAAAAACTGCCAAGAGATTTGAAAAGTGCAAGGAGATGATGTGGAAAAGATGGACGGGGGAGTATTTGAAAGGATTGCGAGAAAGGCACAACCTCAAGCACAACAACAAGAAGTTTTCGTTGAAAGTCGGCGACGTCGTTATAATTAAGTCGGATGAACGAGATCGCAACAAGTGGAAATTGGGGATCGTTGAAAATCTAATCGAAGGACGTGACGGAGTTGTGCGAGTGGCAAGACTACGAGCGGGTAAAAGTCACCTCGAACGAGCCGTGCAACACCTCTATCCGTTGGAGCTTTCGTGTGATCGGACAAAGCCAGCGACACAAGACGCGAGCAGACTGGACCCGAATGCACAGGCGTACAGACCGAAGCGAGACGCGGCTGCAGCTGCAACGATTCGAATGCAAGACATCGCAGAAGACCAAGGGGACGAGTAGAACAGTAAGGAAGCATGGAGAAGTGTATATTGACTTGTCTGAACTTTTGAGAACAAGCAATTTTTATCTAAATTTATATTATAACTCGTTTTGTTAAAGCCATACAATCTAGTAACGTTAATTGTATATTTGCAACCATTAGGTAGCAAATAGGGGGAGGGTGTTGGAAAGTGATAGACATAGTTAATTAACGTTGATATAGTAACCTAAATTGAACTTTTAATTATAGAACATTTAAGCAGGAAAATAAGATTAAGCAAGTAATGTCGTAATCGTTGATGGAACTAAAGATGATTGACAGCATAAGATAAGTAAAGAATGTAGAATAGAGAGATAGTGTAGGTTAAAGCGACGAACGCCGAAGCGCGAGGAGAACCGTGAATAAAAACCTTAAAAACGTAAAGTGTGAGTGATTTATAGTGTTGGGGAACAGCAATTCCCGACAACTAACCTGATTCTATAGGTGATAAGTCCGTTAGGGCCGATCTGTAATAATTTGTTTTCGTTGGTGACATAATGAAATGAGCTGTCTTTAGCATTCACAAAATATGTATCTGGTAACCAGACCTTGTCCAGATCTTTGATGTTCACTGTAACTGTACCGTCTGTGCCATGATCTAGCCTTTCATCTACCCAATGTTGAGTCAGAAATACATCCAGTGAAAAATCCTGCATATAGAAATACGGGACCTTGTAGACATATTAACTAAAGTCATTGAAGATGTTGTTGATGAGCATCTTTTTTATTCTTGTGGTTTTATAGCACATTTGTGATTATATTAATTAACATATTAGTATACTGAGATAGTGAGGTTATCCTATTTCTGTGACTTTTTTGGGTGACCTGCAACAAGCCCACCCCCTAAAAAAGAACGTTCTCAAATAAAGATGTGATTAAGGATGACGCGCTGACTTGTGAGGGTTAAATTTAACCATTCTTTGTAATGACACCTGACATTTAGTGTACCTATATGGTAGTTACAGGTTAATGATGTGTGAAAATTGAGGTCTGTGATTTTAATGGGTGAGTGAGTGAGTGAGTGAGTGAGTGAGTGAGTGAGTGAGTGAGTGAGTGAGTGAGTGAGTGAGTGAGTGAGTGAGTGAGTGAGTGACCATGAATTGAATACATAGTCAATTTCAAAATTAACAAACGAAAGTAAGTCGCCGACCCTATTCACTACACAATACAGGCGAAATGATCAAATTCACATGATTTTATATTTAAATTTTATATTTATTATTTTCATAACAATATTATTTTTCTGTATTGCACTATTGCTAACATCCATCACGCTCTTTGATTGCTGTAAGGCATCGCCTTCTCGTGATGTTTGATGACTCTGTTGTTTAACAGAATTGCCAGCTTCTAAAAGCCTTCTATGGCCCTGGGCATGAATTAAAGAATAGAATTTTAACAATTAATCACTACACACATCAACCAAATTGATAAGCATACAGAGTACTAAACCTTCAATATGAATAGCGCCGGTCAGAATTACTATGGTTGTTAATTTTGAAATTATGTGTCAGTTATGTACTTCATTCATTGTCAATCACTGAATCAGCCTTTAAATCATGGATGACCACAATATTCCAAATACTAAATGTCTGGTGTAATTATGAGGTGGTTGTTAATTCATGGGGGGGGGGGGAGACTTTCTTTTTGAAATGTTCATTTCAAATAAGGCGTACCATATTTACTGTATCGATGGAATCGATAGATAACATTTTCATCCTTACTTTTACTTCAACTGGTGCCCCTGGAAAAATGAAATACATGCATAAATATAGTGGAGGGTCTCACATACATGTTCATGTAGGTTCATGTAATAATCACGATCTGGGGTTTGGCTATTTTCAGTCATTTTACCTGTCCCTGAAGTCCTCATCCTTACCAAAACTCCAAAACGCGACCACATGCAACTATAGCATTTTCTGTAATCTTTGTTTAACTAGTTAATTCTTAGGTTAGGGTGAAATGTTCTGTGTAGGCTACCTGTTATATACCGGTATTATATTCAAATGACAGTGAGGGAAATTGTATAAAGACATTGCAACATTGGATATAACAAAGGATGCACGCGTCTCTGATGAGAAATAGAATTAAAAATATTCTCGTACCTGTCATATTTGGTCTCAAACGTACGTCATAATTTGTCTTGTTTAAAAGAGAGTCAAGTTTATTTGTAAGATGGATGGTACTGCAATGAAAATTGAATTAAAAGTCTTCATATTTGTCAAAAATATATACACTACTATAGTACTACATGTTTTGAAGATGTATGACGAGTCATTATTTATGGCGGGGGGGGGGGGGGGGCACCGAAGAGAAAAGGGTTGGGTAAACAAAATTTTTAGCAAGTAAAAGGTTGGGTAAATGAAAAACAGAGCAAATGAAGGGTTGGGTAAAAAAAATTCAATGTCATTTTCAAATCACAACTATTTCAATTACTAAAGACCATATATAGAAAGCAATGTCAACAGTCAAATTGTCAATACAGTACATAAAAATCAGTCAGAGTCAGTATAGACTCGCTATCATGATAATTGTCTAATGTTTTAATTTAGGTACAATTGCTGCCCTCATCCTTTTTTTTCCAACTTTGCTACGCTGTTCTTTCTGCCTTCTTGCACTTCTTGTCTTCTCAGATTGTAAAACCGAGGCAGCATCAAATCTTTTTCTCAATTGAGAAAGCAAAAATTGCAGATTGTTAACAAGGCTCTCAACCTCACTCAAAATAGGTGCCAATTGTTCCACAGAGATGTCTATGAAACCTACTTCATCGTGCGCCCAAACTTTGGGAGCCATGTTTACATCCAACAACTCCTTTCTTCGACCCAATAACGTTGATGAGGTAAATGTGGATACTGCAACAGTCGAAGATGACATAAATGGTGATGAAGATTCTGGCAATGACAGTGATGATGATATTGTGATCAACGAAATGGGCAGTGGGAGTGAAGAGAGTGATTATGAACATGAAATTGATAGAATTGAACCAGTTGTTGACAGTCCTGACGAGAACGAAGAAACATGCTGGGTCATGGAATATGTTCCAGCTACAATGACCCTTATTTGCTGATGATTCTAAATGTTTTCGAGTTATCTTCAATGCCAGCGATCAGGATAGATTACAGGAAGATCTTAATGCCTTGTATGATTGGTCAATTAAGTGGGGCATGGAGTTTAATGTTGAAAAATGTAAGGTGTTGAGGGTTGTTAGAACACGTACAATATATGATAGGCAGTATACTTTAGGCTCCTCGCATTTGTCGGTTGTTCAGAGCGAAAAAGATTTGGGTGTGTGGATTTCTGATACTTTGAATTATCCACACAGATAATATAGTTGCTAAAGCCCAGAAAATGTTAGGTCAACTATATCGAACCTCAAAGGATACTGATGATAACACTGTGAAGCGTCTGCTTTATTTAACTTGGGTGAGGTCAACTCTTGAATATGCTAGCCCAGTATGGTCTCCATATAAGAAACGAAATATAAATAAAATTGAAAAGGTGCAACGCAGAGCTTCTCATCTGATCCTAGGTCATGAAGTTGATTATAAATCTAGACTAGAAAAACTTCATCTTCTACCTTTGTATATGCGTAGAGAAATTACAGATCTTGTTTTCCTCTTTAAAATTATACATAAGTTAGTTGATATACCAGGAGGTTTCCTTTCTTGGAAAAATATGGGTCTCTCATTGCGCAATAGTGATGGCATGACACTTACAGTGCCTTTCGCACGCACGGATGTCTTTAAGCACTCATATTTCGTTCGTGTTACATGCTTATGGAACTTACTTCCTTACACATTACGTTATATTCAGCATTTGTCGTACTTTAAGAAGCAACTTGGTCAAAATTACTTTAAACTGTTCCCTTCTGCTTTAATCCTTGATCAGAAAAATTGTTGTAATATATAATTTAGAAATTTATTTATTCTGTTTTCAATTTTTAATTAGAAAATTAGAAAAATTGTAAAAATATATAATTTAGAAATTTATTTTGCATTATTGATGTCCTGTGATGTTATTTATGTTCTGTATTGTAATTGCGTAACCATTCTTGAGGGAATCTTTGAATTCTGTTTATGGTATGCCCTAATACATTTAATTTGATATTGTGTAAATATATGGAATTATATGTATTGAATTTTAATAAATCTAAAAAAAAAATCTAAACATTACCCGCCTACAGAGACAGCCATGTTGCACTGCTGCTACATTTATATTAAAACTATCAATTTGAAAACTACCATGCGTACTGATAACTAATCAACCCTATCATCAATCTAAACTGTTCAAACAGTGTCTACAGAATCAAAGTCATGACACAGAAGTTGTAATTTGTAAATAACATGTATGATAACTTACCACTATCTTTTTGTACAGTTTTCGGCAAGGGGTGGGTATTTATTATTTAATTGACATTTAAGGTTGGGTAAAGAAAAAATTTGACTTTTTAATGGTTGGGTCAGTAAATTTTTTACCAAGAAAAACATTTCTCTTCGGTGCCAGCCCCCGCCATAAATAATGACCGGTCCCTAAATATCAGTACTTTATAATTGTGGGGAAATTTTTATGTGAAATTTTAATGTCTTAGAAATCCAGCGCTATTGAGTGATAATTTTGATAATATATTGATTATTATATGATACTGAAATACATGCTTTAGTATCGGTGGTTCTAGATAGGCTTTTATGTAATGTTAATTAAATAGCAGCTGCATGAATAAGACTTATAGTTCTTTGAAAAAATTATGTAATTCATGCACACACGTATTAATTTTATGAAATATATTATTTATTTTTAATTCTATGTCATACTGTATTGAACTTTTCTCTCAAATATATAGACGAATTAAGGGATGACGTGCGCGTGTTTTCCATTTTATATCTTATTAGCTAAATATAACAGCGACTTTGCAGGTGGATGCCGAATACATTAACAAACATGACAAACAAAAATTTAAATTCGTTTTAATCAGAAAACCCCAAATTTCGAAAAGCTAGTTTGCGTCAGTGTGATAAAGCATAGCCATAGATATATATAAGATAACAAAAGGCGACAGAAAAAAATATTCAATAAAGTTAACACGCGTATAATATATGCTTTAACACGAACATAAGTATACACCGCTGACAGCATTAAAATGCATGAAAATAAATAAGAATATCTTTGTTTGTTCCAAAGCAGCAAATTATAACTCAAATAGTCCGATATCAAGCCAATATCTGGAATTACTGTTTTCAGACTTTCAGGTAGGCCTATATTATAAAATGAAAATTCACACTTGAGACATAAAATGCACTCGGCGACGACGTGCATATATGGTTTCTCGCTTATAAATTGTTGTTATTTATGCTTATCTCACTTTCTCACAAGCAATATATACTCGAGCTATAAAGCTAACTGCAGTTATTGTTTCAAAAAATGCACTGAATATATAGGAGTATATTTATAATGCATTTTATATTTCACTTTTATATGACAAATGAATAGTTTTATACACATTCATGCACGTCATGCATTTGTTTGCAAATATTGATAAAAGCAAAAAATATATATTACAACATGCTTTCACTATATATATCAATATATGAACACAGTGAAGCACTGACCTAGATATGCAATAATAATCTCGTCTGTAATAGTCGGTCCTCCCTCTCAGCCCTAATTTCCGTTATCTCACAAATATGTATAAATTACATGTGTAAGACATTTTATATCAATATTCAAACCCTCGATCTCGGAACGACGCTAAATTTAAAGCGTTTATCTATCGTGCAATAATTTCACATGTATATATATATATGTTTTGACTACAAAAAATTTTTCGTTTGTTTATAATATGGAATAAAATTTTTTGAAATAACTTCAGTACAGTTATACTTATAGCTATTATATATATGCTTTACTGAAAGGTTATATATAGTCAATAAATATAGTAATACTGTACATGCAATGATACAAAATTTTGCATACCTTGTTTCGAGTGCATATCCAGTGGATAAAATAATGACAAAAATAATGCTCCAATTGTTCAACATGATTTAACTCGTGTTCAACATAAATAACTCGAGTGAAAAAAAGAATGATTGAAAAGTTAAGTATTTCAACCGCACGTCAAGTTAGGTTTACCACAAGGACTGAAATTGAAAGTATTCCTAATTACATCCTCACTTCAGACAAAGCGAGCGCGTCAAACAAGACTCTGATAATCAAAACATGATTAATGTGCACGACCAGTTCTAATGCAGCGTTCAAATAAATTAAAATTAAACAAAACAATGATTACGTCGCATTATTTTATACCACATAATATTTAGATTTTCAAGGATATTGACTTTAGTGTTTTCTTATTAATTCACACTGGCAGAAAAACTTCTTGGTAAACATATCCTAATATAAAGCATCATGCATGTAGCTATATGTAATTTTGACACAATTTTTATATCTTTATACTCTCGCATTACTAATCCAGTATATACCTGCATGTTCGTGCATGTTGCATGCAGCTGAAATTTAGCCTCGTTTTCAAAACTGGTATACTAGTACCCACTTGGTTGTTCGAAAACACTTTGCCTTGTTCATGCCATTTGCGTAATGTTTAACGGCTCAGTTTTAATCAACATGATCAAATATACAACACTTTGCCTGAACTATTAGGCCTATATCATATACTTAGGCTAAACAGTTACATTCTGTCATTTTATGAACATATGTAGCTGACCAACTACAAATTAACATTTCATTGCGAAAAATAGTAGAGCATGCGCAATGTATGCATAAGGGAATAAATGTTATAGCTTTAGTGTCTACCTCCATGATACAATTGAGTATCTATACTAAGACGATGCTGTTTTCGTGGATATAGTACCGCGACTTAGTAACAGAACGTATAATTATACCCGTTCAAAAATATTTTGAAATATTTTGTCTACTTTTTTGAAAATGTTGTTAATGCAATCAGTTCCCCTAGGACTATACAATGTCGTCACCCTGGGCAACATGTAGTCATCGGGATAAGCACTACGGATACTGCGAAAAAGAAATAAATAAAATGGAATTATATATTTTCAGCATATTTGCATGCAAAGTTGTATTATTGAAGAAATTTCACGAAAACGGTATGGAATCTCGTGGTAACCCTCACTACAATCAGTACAGACTTTAATTATAAAATCAGCAAGACATCGAGTTAAGCTTGCATACAAAATAAAGATAATTATGCAAGCTGCCGTCCAATATTATGCAAGCTGCCGTCCAATAATAATCGATAAATGTTAAAATATTGATAAAACGAAAGTTCTTAAGCTATGATAACGTTCATAGATTAAATATTGTTTACACTCGTAGCACATGCAGTGACGTTTTAGAACATTTAGTATCATAGATGAAATAGATCAGGTGTTCTATATTTAGCATTTATCTTGCATATTTAATCCTTAGAATTATTAAGTCACGTAGGCTTGTGCAGAGAGTTGACGAGTTAACCAAGTGCATGTAATAATCTACCGCGAGTTCAATGAATGTCTACAATATAATACAAGCCATTATATATAAGATAATCTGCGCATGAAAATTCTGACGAATGATTGACACAATGCCACGTACCTTTTGCGACTTATCAGTTATCACCCTATAGTCAAAATATAAGATTTAAGCTAGTCAAAAATATAAGCTAGTCAGTATAGCCCCTTTGAGCATTGCATACTCAAGAGTAGTCCCTGGGCACACAGCTATATATACTTTGGAATAACGAAAAGACCAAGCAATTGGATGGCCCTTGATTTCATACTGATTTCAAGACAGCCAGCACACACAGAGGCGCACATTCGAAACATTTTTAGGGAATGGGGGGTTTCCATTGTTCAGGGCCATAGTCATTAACACATGCACTACAGGTTTATGTAAAAATACGTGTACGGCCACACAGAACGAACAATTTATGTAGAGGTTTGCCTCACACAACTTTCCTAAGCATTTTACACAACAGTCAACCGCCGTATATGGTACAGTTAAGTAGTATATTTCTTTTGTTATTTATTCTCCACTGACATTGCAGGGCGGCAGAATATAGGGGGAGGGGGCAAGAGGGGCCATAGCTCGTCCCCAGACGCCCATGAAACACTCGAGGAGGAAAGAGGTGTCCCCACAAACCCATACAATAACCACGAATGCCCTAGCTGGAGCCGTCCCCAGACACCCATGAAACACTCGAGGAGGAAAGAGGTGTCCCCACAAACCCACACAACAACCACGAATACCCTAGTTGGAGCCGAGGGACGAGACCTCACAGCTGGATAACACCAAAATCCCGAATCGCAACGAATTAATCAGTTTCGAGACATGAAGGGTTTCAATTTAACCTTCTAGCTAATTATATCAACTACTATATAATTAAGACATTGAATATGATATATTTTACTTTATTTACAATGTACTATTACCATGTATTATAATATATTTTATTTACAAATGACATATCGTATCGAAATGTTCAAACTTGGAATCTGTTCAACGAAATAATAATTATATGGTCATAATATGATAATCATATATTTGAATGAACCTTATGAAGTTTTTGCTCTTAAATGATTCTCATCGATATTAATACAATTTTGCATTCTGCGGATCTTTATATACATGAACTTGTATATACTAAATAAAAATTTCTACTGAATAATTTACGGAAATTGCTAACCCACGATTCTAAATTATTTATCTAGTGTTATAGAATTTGCATTCAATGTTTGAATTTTGTTTTCGGTATTTTTTCTCCCAGCGTCGGAATTTTATTTGATGTATTTGATATTGAAGAATGGAGTTTTGTTGAATGTTTATCAAAATTAGGACTTTCTATTTGTGAAACGTACATAAATCCTGGATGGTATTAATCTTTCATGCCGATTCCTTCATGTTATATTCCAGCATTATTCCTTACTTACTGACACGTCACTGTTTGAACTTGTAGCCACATTTGAAGTTTGAAGTTCAGATTTCTCAGGTGACTCTTCCCCAGCCTGCTCCTCTTGACGCCATTTCATTCTCCTGTTTTGGAACCAAACTTTGACTTGGTTATCAGAAAGACCCAACATGGAAGCCAGCTGATGACGATCGCCTTTCGTGAGATATTTTTGAACTTGGAAACGTTTTTCAAGACCTTTACGTTGAAGGTTTGAGAACACAGCACGGGTCCAGGGTCTGCGCGGTTTGCGTTGCTTTACTTGGGAATACAGGGCACTTTGTGGGTCTACGTATGCAACACCTTCTAGGGAAAAAGCATAAGTATAAATCATGGCAATTTGGTTTCATATGGGTATTTGTGAATCAAGCAAGGTATTTTGTGGCTATACGTTGGCTTAACTAATAAACAAAATCTTAGCTAAAACCTGAAAACATTTGAATGTATGGGAATTTTTGAATGGCATTTTGCAAATCATACAAAGCATTTTGTGGTTCCACGTACTGTAGGAGTGTAGGTACCTTTGTCTGAGAAAAGACAATGTGTGCAGGAAATGTACTGTTAATACTTCAGGCGTTAATTGTGAGGTACTCAGGCACATTTATCCATACACTAAACTGAGAATCCTTTGAGGAAAATGTTTTCTCATAAATGTTGCGGCAATATTCACGTACAAATCTTGCATCAATTATCAGATATAATCTATCAATATTTAAATGATATTTTCTGTATAACTCAATGTAAATCTTATCTTGGTTAAATATGGAGTCTTGAAGACATTCTGGCTATTTCCTGCAGTAAAGTAGTGATTGAATAATGTGTTACCTTTTAAAGATTGCCTCCATGCTGCTTGTTGACGATAAAACGTGTAAAGATAAGGATGATAAAATGGTGTTGTAACGGCAGCACTCTTGTAAGCTGGATAGACACTGGAACAGTCGCAACAGCCTAAAATTAACATAGTATTGCATGTTAGAGACGAAAATACTAGAGCAGTTATCTGATCTTTTTATTCTGGCTAAAGGAAGACAATAATATGCCCATTATTTAGCAGTAATTTGCCCTCAATACTTTCAAGTTTAAAGGAATACTTTTTATATCATATCTGCATGTTCAATCAGTATTTGCTTATAACTATAAGTCTCATAGCATTTAAAATTAAGGGACCGGTTATTAATAATGGGACGGGAGGGGGTCAGCAACAAATTCCCAATTTCAATTTTCCCAATTTCAATTTCCAATTCCCTATTTTCAAGACGCCCCCGGACTCCATATCGAATCTTTTAGACCCCCCCCACGATCTCATTCTTTACAGAGGTTCTATTTTTAATAAACATATTTAATTAGACCAAAAGATGTCTATAAAAGAAGGTGAACTTTCTCGCATCCTTTTAAGACATGGAATTAGATGTAGTTGTATAACAAAGTGTTTATTTTTAAAAATATTTAATTGTGGTTATTAAACGTGTATTAAAGTTCCTCCACGATCCAACAACTCTCCCACTTCTAGTTGTTACCAGTTCTTCAAACTCATCCTCCGCTTCATCCTGAGAAGATTCCTCTTGGTCGAGGACCAAATCAATCAGTACCACTGTCACTTGAAAATACTTCTTCCGAATCGGACTATTCGACATGCATTTTCCAAGTATTTCTGTATAGTATGTTCTACGAGACACCCCAACACGCGAAGGTGGCAAGATATTGTTTTGAATTTGATCATCTTTGTTCCTTTCTTTGATAGGCCATAGTTTTGTATGTATTTATCAAGCTCGTAGACTTTAAGGTAGCTTTGACGTTCTTTCCCGTTTTCTGATATCGGCCAAAGTCTGTAGTTCTTGACAGTGACTAAGGCAATCTGTGACTAGTTTTTCCTCAATTCCAATCTTTTCAGCAAAGGTTTGTATCGCTGGTTGTTTTTCGAGGGACAGTTTTCCTTCTCTGAAGGCTTTGGAAATTTGGTCTCTTGGTTGCCAATCATCAGGAATTCGTGGTTGATTTGAATCTTCATTTATATATAGGGAAGTTTCGAAGACAGTTTTGTTTTAGAAATTCCATGTAGGATTCACCACGAAGGTAGTGAGTCTCCTGAAAGTCTCCAGGATATTTGTGATGTAGGCTGCACCTGGAACAGATGCCTTTGCTTGTGTACCTGCATTTTGATACTGCTGCAATTCGTCATCTGGGACCGGTTGTACGAAGGCCGTTTAGCTTTCAAAAACGGTGGATAAGTCAAAATTAAAAACACATTTGGTGAATGACTGAACTTAAATCCTATGCCCTTAATATCTAGTTGCAAATATAATTGTTCTATTCAAGTTGAAATATTTTAGCTTGGTTGTTCGATGAATGTATAGACTTGATCGATATTTTCGAGTTATCCACCGGATAGGCTAAACGGGCTTCGTACAACCGGCCCCAGGTTTCTTCGATAAAATAGCCGTTATATACAGCTACCAAGGACTGATGCATCTTCTTGTAATTTCTTCAGCAACAAGCCATGCGTTGCTCTCCATTCTCTGTTGTTGATATGTTTCATAATCATGAAGAGACATTGCTTTGATTTCATCTTCTATTAGACCCTCAAACCTTTTCAGATGCTCCACTGATCTGAAAATATATTTTCCCCCATGCTCCCATTCAATGGTTGCTCCGTCCACAATTGCATCTCCGATTGCGGAATTTGTTCGCTATATTTTCAATTTCTTGTCGTATTGTTTCAACAACACACTTCTGGTAGCCCCCTGGCACGCGTATTTTTGGGTTTGAAGCCGCCCCCATTCAGGCTAAAAATAATTGAGGCCACTCCCCTTTGCTTACCCACCGCCCCCTCCCATTATTAATGACCCGTCCCTTATTGAGCAATAAATGTTAAGCCGGTGGGCGCTTTTGTAGCATCTTGATTTTTGTTATCCGAATAACTTAATAAGAATCACTTGTTTTCACTCGATCTTTAATCTTAATAACTCTCAAGATATCATATGTTGGTGTATTAGTTTTTCCACTGTATTTTCTAGTCGGCAAGTATAAATAAAATACCATAAACCTATCAATCATTGATAAAAATATGTCTTTCATATATTACAAAATATTTTTGCAACTTGAACTAAAAGGAATAAACTCAATTTTTACAGTATTTGTTACATTAAGTCAGGGGTCCTAAATCGTTTACCAACTGAGTAGTGAAAAGTAGCTAACCCATACATATTGTAATTCCAAACCAAACAACGCATAGGTAACATTAGAACCTTGAACAATAGCATGTTATATTAGCCAAAATCAGGAAACGTAACTCATTTCCTGTATTGAAAACGAAGGTAATGAGCACCAAAAGTCAAAAGATAGTAAGGTTATTTTACATTTTTACAAACAAGTGTCTTCACCAAACTTGGAAAACATGTAATTAAAACTATATTATATTTCGGATATTATGCCGCAAAAATAACAAAGTTGCAAGCCATATTTCATCACTTTCCTTTGCATTTATGGTTGTCTATTATCTGGTATCATCTCGTCATCACGCCCAGGCATTTCAAAACATGAGGCATTTCAACACCCGACTGATTTCACTGAAGGTTTCTGGTTTGTGAAAGTTCATCACTGGGAAATGGTATCTTTATAACATTGTGGACATCCCTAGAGCACTATATGTTCCCTTGAATGGGCCTCTAATGATTAAGTCTGTCACATATCGTTGTACATGCATGTACAGAAATATTGGAAGTACGACGCCTTTTTAACTCGGAGTTACCCTTGAAATAGTTTAATAGCTTTAAAAATTAGCAATCGCGTGCATCCAGAAAAACGTCGAGTAAATCAAATTAAGCCTAGTCCACTATAATTCCAAACCTGAAAATGCTAACGTTGTGCCTCGCTAAAATTTATGCAGAATTACTAAAACGATAAGATCGACTTGATAGCAAAGTGATTCCTTGTAACACAATTCTAAGTGATCTGCATGTTTATGCGATATTTGTTGGGTGTTCTTTCGATCACATGGCCTGGTAAGAATCGTAACTGGACAATATGCAGCACAACCGATATAACTTCGTCCAAATATATATATATATATATATATAGACTGCTGTAAGGAACCGGGCGCTGGTATTTTTGGAACTTAGAATTGGTTGGATACATGACAAATGTAGGTTATCAGATGATATCTATATCAAATTGATTTAGATGCACGGAGCACTGTATAAGATTTATTTGCAATTAAAGATTTGGAAGGAACTTTAATTTGCCATTCATATGTAGGCACAGGTTTTGAACTGTATATAGTTCTACTGATTTGAAGATCAATGCAATACAAGACATAATCTAATACATTGTTAACACAGTAATCAAATCTGTGGTTTGGCTGCTGTTGGAACTTCTCTAAAATCAATGAGGATAATTTAAGGTAAAGTCTTAGGTTAAGAATCTTCTATCGCTTCACGAAAAAGTTATGCAGTAAACTGGTACAAACAACAAAAAAGATATTTAAGAATTGTTCTTGTGCGTACGAAATTTCGAACAAAAGATAGTAGGCTAAGCCTAAGGGAGTTAACTTCGCAATGCCGTGAATCAGTATAAGAGTCTCCCTACATCCATGCAACCACGCCACGACCTTTATACGCGTTTTTCACGATGTTATATGAAAAGTGTTTGTTAATATATACTGAACTTCAAATAAATAATATGAACATGCAATAAAGATTATGTTTGTGATCTAGATAGAGACACGCGTATGAAGCAAGTTGGAGGGGCACTACGTCTTAAGGTGCCCTCTTCTATTAGAAAAGGGCACTTTTCCCATTGTTTTAGCTGGAGAAAAGGACACTTTGAAGAAAACTTGGGGGGGACGTGCCCCTTGTGCCCTCCGTTCCCACGCCACTGGAGACACGCATTCTTTGACTTTGTTTTGGCTATGGTCGTGAAATATCTGTTTACGGCATATATGAGGTTAGCCAGTATAAACCTAACAACAACAGAGAAGACTATGATCTAGATCAGAGAGACACGCATTCTTGAATTGACTTAGTTTTGGCTAATGAGCAATGTCGCGATGAATGTTTTTCAGGTAAAAACGAGTCAACACGACTTTGTGTTGTGTATTGTTAAACCGTTGCATGCGTGATATAAAACGTGACAGATATATGAGGTTACCTATAAAGCTCTAACAATAAACGAACAAATCTGAAAAGCACATACACATGACTTTATTTAATATTGCGCTACATTTAGGTAATAAAAATGTAAACAAACTGTCTCAACAAAAATCTCTGCGCTTCTTAATTGAAACGGCTTTTAACAAAACTGTGATAAATCCAGAGTTCATGAGATCTCTATGACTCTATGAGTCTGAGAGATATCGCAGGAAGCTTCTCGAATAAAATGCTTTTGAAAACGATGTGTTTTTCAAAATGATGATATGTATAAGTAATTTATCTGTCAAACAGCGATTCTATTTTAGATTAACCCAGGATATTTTTATTGAAGGACTGCATCTCTCTTTATACAAAGTATATATCTCTTACCTGTGCTACATGGGTCTACTGGGCGTTCTTCATTGCTTGCCAGAATATGTTGAACTGTGTGAGATGTACTGGTTGTTTGAGATGCCTGTTCATTCGGGGTTGTTGGAAGTGGACTCTCAGCTTCCTCTGTAGTAGGAGGGTTTCTATGCTCCAAAATGTCTTTGATGAAAAAAGAACGAATTCTTCTCGGTTGTGGAGTTATTTCATTCATGTTTGATTTTGAAAACACTAAAACACGCTATGACACGCACAAGAATCAAATGACAGCACCGTTCAAATGTTGGCGAAAAACACATGAATGAAGGAAAACTTTTTTGTGTATAAGAGGAAATTAGAGTTTACACAAGTGTCTATGATTGACATGGTATTAAGACCATATAGAATACTTATCTTGTCTGCAGTTTGATTTCCTTTTATGATAAAACAAACTAGCCTTAACCAAACAAGCAAATGGCTTTCAAATGGTTGCCATGCTTATTCAACTGCAAAAATGAAATTATTCAAAACTGGTAGCCAACGGATGTAACATGTTGAAACATGGCTACTTCCACGCGGTTCATAATCCTTCAACCTTTACATCAATTTTCATTTGTTAAAAATGTTGCAACTGTTTATCCACTGCCATGCGTGTTTCTAATGAAATATATGAGCATGCGCAATACATACGGCTAGCACTATGCTATTATTATTTCATCAAGTTGTCAACGACAAAGCTATTACCCAACCATTAAAACCCTTCTATTATTACAGTTTGTCGCGGTAACAAACAAACGGGATAACATCCCAATTGTCAGCTTTGTTCCCTTCAGCCGTTCTATTTATTCAGCTAATTACTATTATGGACACAAAGACCATTAATGCGCTTTAGATTAAGACAAATTCACTCAGATTTTTAGCAGTTTTCACGCAAAAGTCGAACATAAAAATGCCTCAATCAACTCCTTGTTCTTTCAATATCCTGCAATGAAATAGAAAAACATGATATATTTTATCTTTTAGTTACTGATAAATCATGTTAATTCAGCTGATCTGAAAGTTTACATATACAGCAGACAATATATATTTTCGCACTAAATATGCAATTTTCTGTTCACTTTTCACATAAATTGATATAATGTGTGATCAATTGTCACCAATGTACACTTCATAAAAACGTTTCTTTCATCATAAAAACTTCGCTTTGTAAAAGAGGTCAAATTGAAAGGTTAATGTTTTGAGAGTTTTCAATGACAAATCTTCACTAGATTATTGAAAAAACTTGAACAATCCTCTCTTATTGCCTTTAATCAGGATGTAGTGAAGTTGCTATGGCCGGGCGCAGGTGTGAGCTATCAAATAGACATGAAATTAGAGTAATGTGTTCATAGTTTAGAAAGAAGATAAAATGTCAATCAATGAAAATACAATCAGTGAGGTCTGCTTGTAGCTGTCTTATAAGCATCTAAACTCTGGTTATTTCATTACATAGCCTGGCCAACGAAACATATAATTTCTAATGTATTAATCCGAAGAAATACTTTATTAGGTTTTTGGTTGCCTGGTACATAGACAGTCTTTAGTTTTCGTCATATAATGCAATATAAATATCGCAGATAACAAAAGTTGACATGTTGTCTAATGTTTTTATTGGAACCTATATGAAAAGTAATCTCGATAAATTCTCAATTAAAAGCTAATGCCAAAGCATTTGACATATCAATATACAACTATATTCAATTAAGACAAATACCACATGGATTCTTGAATTGAGATTTAAACTAGTCAATATCGTCTTTATTCATATTCGTTAACATTCATATTCGTCCTTATATCGTTTCATCAAATACCTAAGTATTCTTGTGAACTTAATGGCCATATGACTTATAAATTGATCTTGCATGCCTGCTCTTAAGCTACGAGGATCGTATAGATTGCATAGCCATAGGAAAGTAAAAAAGTCACGCTATGACTTCAGCCATCTCGGTATTTTCTCTTGCTTGATCAGCTTTTAAACGTGAGATAGAACAATATAAATCATCATGAATGACTTGTGATAGACTTTACATTGTTTGTTCAGTGAAAATGTGTATTAAGCCAAGGTAAGGTAGATGAGTCGTACCTATCTAATCAGCTTTTAGTGTAATATAAAACAATAGTACAAATACACAGAACATTTATACAGTTCGCTTTGGTATATTGAAAGATCATTCGAGGTATAAAAGTGTATAAAACGGGTGATATTGTTCGAAAACAAGTAAAACCGTTTCTAATTCCTTTTTCGAGTTTTTTCATGATAATCATTGCTGAAATCGTAAATTGTCTGGAATCTTTATGGTTGGTAGACGAAATTCTCTTTAATATATGCATGGCTCTTAACCCGATATTTCTAACAACACGAGTGCATTGCTTAAATAAGACAGGCCAACGTACACGAAAATAGGCCTCGAATGACGACCTGGTTACGGTTTATAAATCTCGTAAAACTTTTTAGCGGCTGAAATCTAACCAGAATTCCTCATTATTATTACACTTAATGACAAAGCTTGGAAAGAATTTGAAATGGTCCATTTTAAAATTTAGAATAGTATAACGAACAGAGATGCATGCCACTATCTGATTGCGACACACTACATGCAAGATAAGATTTCATGAGTAAATTCTTTGTGTAGGTAGTCTGGGACAAATACACTCAGGAACAAACACAATCTGATGCTAATAATGGATCATGCTAAAACAAAACAGTAAAATAATGACTTTGTTATATGTATAATTAGTCCGTGCATGCCTGTTTCAGGCTACTATAGTGTATATATAAAGAAGAAATAGTTATGTGCTGTTGTTCTACGACTTCAGGAGGTTATGTACTATATCTACGGTGATTTCGATATTACAAGATAATTATGCAGTGTTGATTATATTCCCTTTCATTAGTTGAACTAAATTGTGATTCTGACCGACCGAAGTTCTATATGATAAGTATTCGATCCCCATTCAATTTTTCAAACTTGGACATTGGTACAAGCCTCTTTTTTGCAACAACAGCACCATAGATGGATATCGTGACTATACTATAAGAAATTAACCTAAATGCATTAATTAAAGATTTCCAATAACTCTTGGTTCAATATTTCATGCATGTTTTCATTTTAGAATATCGAATAAAATTACATTAGTAAGTGCCTTTGCTCGAAACGTCGGATATCTACTTTTTTCAGATCGTTTCAGCACACCACTTTATATATGTGTATGTTTTCTAAAGCCGACAATCAATGCAGCGAGATCATTCATGCTGTGAGATTTGATCAGATAAAAGCTCATGACAGGAATATTGAGACGTATACACTTGTGTCAATCTTAGGGAGGTGAAGTTCACGCCTACTAAACCACACACGTGAAATATCACAACTCTTGAACAGGGAATATAATTGACCAGGGATGTCAGAACGAGACATTACACACTCTCACTTGTGTTAGGTCTGAATAAGAATGATATTCATAATTACAAATTGGAGAGTAACATTATTCGTAACCATATATTTTTGTAAATTGAAAGGTCAATTATTCCCCCTGTCGCTGTCTCGTATTATGGTGTGATTATAGCAAGGGAGAAGAGGGCCAGACTCCAATCACCGGACAACAGTAATCGACTGAGTAATGAGCTTGAATGTTTGATATTTAAAGTATTTCTTATAATATTTATGAATAAGTAAGGAGATGATAAACTATAATCACGACAAACGGACAAAGTATGTATGCAGGTACATGTACTCTCGTATTAGCTCAACAAAGATAAACAAAGTCATCGCTACTTGTTAAGAGGATATTTTAAAGGATATATGTAACAAATGAGCCAGTAAAGGATAAAATAGGAATAGTAATTGGGCATTTTATTAACACAGTTTAGAATCCATAAAAATATGTAATTCCTAAATTGTATCAACCCACAGTATTGAAAACTTTAATTAATACTCCAATTCATCCGAAATAATCACAGCATGATAAAATGCGGTATGATTAAGTCCAAAATTGTTCTTCCTACATCCTACCATGCACGGTATACAAACCCTAAGCTAAGGAACCGAGTTGCTATGCTACGACCTATGTGTAGGCGAAGGCAAACAAACGGCGGAAATTTAACAATGATGGCAATTTATTTATCCAGTTTCGGTTGAGGTTATCATCAGAGTAGTGGAAAAACGTGTTCTTTTGCTTTTCTTGGCAAAATTTGTGATATTATGTAGGCTATTTCAAATGTTTAAAAAAATTTAATACCGCAATTTAGAAGGTATAGGTGCACGTCTGCGTGCCTGCCCTGCATGTACCTGATATAAAATAGATTCTAAAAGAGGTAGGCGAAAGCCTACATGCGATATACTGGATTCGGGAACAATATGCCGAGGATTCTGCGTCCTCTACCATGTCTACTATATCCTATATAGCTACAATAAAGGCGGTTGGGGAAGGCTTCGGTGTGATTGTGTTTATTTTTTGTTCGTTTTCCGTGTTAAGTCTGTTTTCCACTTCAATCTATACGGCCAATCGTTTTTTTTGGTCATTATTTTTGCCAGCTCCAAAAACAAAGAAGTATGTTGTGTACTTTGGAATGGTAAGTGGAGGCTTTAAAAACATTTCGGCTTTGCTGGACGAAAACTGAATTTTCGCAGTCTAGCGCAGTCCAGCTGGTCATTCCAGTTTATCTTTGTACTACATGCATATATCCTTATCATGTCCAATCAGTAAACAAGATTGGTAAAAACAATACAATTTCACCGTCTATTGTACATTATTGAACGTCGATTTTCAAAGACTAGTCATACATGAATGTTTTTATGTCTCCTTCCGTTGGCAATGTTATTTTAACCATACAAATGTGACTTCACGGGTTCACCAGTGCTGATGTATGGAATGTTTTTGAATAAACACTGCACTTCTTATATTTCTTAAGATATTCATTAATGTGGTGAAGAAATGTTAACAACGAAAACAAATCATAACATGAGGAACTATTGCTATAATACTATACCTATAAGTCAGATTAGTCCAATTAATATATAATGATGTTCATCTTCATGATTAAAAGACAGTACAATTATAATCCATGCAATATGGAAATATATTTTTGGAGATATTGGGTGGTCTTTCATTTCAACATTTTTGGCTACCTATATATGACTTGTTATAACTTATAAAGTGCACAGCAAAGACCCTTCGTTTGAAAATTGTAAGTTAATTCACGGTGAGTATCAGATTGAATGTTTATTCGCCGATATGAAGATCAAGAGTGCCGTTTGCATATACGCAGGTTAGGGCACTTTGGGAAACAGGCGCTGCTGAATGCAGGCTAAGGTGTCGAATACGTCAACGCCCGGGGTGGAGTGGGGGAGAGGAGGGTATTTAATTATCTAAGTTCGGTCAGGATATTGGGTGTATTGAAGTAATATTTCAAATTCGAAGTTTTCCCCCAATTTAGATACAATCATGTATATTTGTTTGTGATAAACTTACCTCCATTAAAATGCACAACGAACATTATTTATGTTTATAGTTTCGTGTGATCTTTGTCATGTTTCTTTCCTCTCCCCCCCCTGCCCTACACACATACATATATACACGTACTTAACTTGGGAATGGTCGTTCACTCTTCAATATGCATGCATGAGTTAGGAAATTTTATGGCACTGTTCAATACGGAGTAAAGAGTAAATAGGAAATGTGAAGAGGACATGTCTTGGCAGGACATATATGGAGGTAAACATGGGACGGAAATGCACTCAAATTAAAATAAAATCTGTAACCTTTTCCATGTACAAATTAACTTAAGAAACAGTAACTTGAATATAAAGTTACCAACATGCATGAAAACACTGCATTTATATATGGCCTTCGCTTCTCCAGCCAATATTTCAAAGAGAAAGCTAATAACCTTTATTTACTGACTTATTGTTAAAAGGAATTCACGTCTGTTAAAAGAATGTTTTCCTGTGTTCCAGTGCTTTTATAGTATTCTTCCTGGTTTACTGAAATGTACGATAAAGCCTAGTTTCCATTTAGTCGTAACTGTCGTGAACATATCAAGGTGACTGATGTAATAGAGTGTCGACATATCTCTACAGTCAGCAAAGACTGGCTTGCATACAGCAGACAAAAGGCGAGATAGATCCAGACTATTTCACATCGTCGAACATGACTTGTTCACGACAGTTACGACCAAATGGAAACCAGGCTTAAATGAACTTCTAAAAAGACATACTTCCTTGCGTGCGCGTGTCAAGTAAATTGATTAACTAAGCATGTACAATAAAAAAAGGAGATACAGCACTTATTGAAACCTTGATTTATATTTTCTGAATGGCCAAAACTGTTTGACAACTTTTGTATAGTCCTTGCATCGAACATTGGGACTGGTTATAATTACAAAATCATTAAACTTAAAACGGTTATGAAATTGCCGAGACACAACACAAGTCTCGACACAAGTAACGTTTTTGACAAAGTTTTTATACCATATTTACATACAAAGGTTGTTCATATCCCTTTTATCTCACCCCTCACCCAAGCATGAATTTGGTAATGTGCGGTCGCATGGGTAAAATACTGGATATACGTATCAGAATAATAATACTGATAAGATATAATATGTTAAGTACGTGTATTGGTACAGTAAGTGAAATTGCGTCCCGCAATGCGCTTTACCGATGTATACTGCCTGTAGTAGGTGTATATCTGGGATCTGTTCCTTGAAACAACATTCACATGCAAAAATGGTCTTGACTACCTACCTTGCGTGACGTTGAAACGTTGAAACATTTCAACAAAATAGTTGGCGTTCTTTTCAATACTATAAATAATTAATGTCGTAATTTCAAATGACACGCTATAACTCAAACTAAAAATGAGGAATATAATATATGCGTACATTTTTAGGTACAGGCATTAACGCATGCAGTTTAATAGCTTCAATAATATTAAATCCATATTTTGCTATTATATACAATATTTGTGAATAGAAATAATAAATATTCTCACTTAAAAATTAATTAACAATGTCACCAAACGTTAAACTCGTATACTCGTAGTCACGTTAAAAACTTAGTAGTCAAGTATAAAAACTCCATTTTTATGCTCTATTTTCCTTATAAAATGTATGTATGTTTTTTGCTAACTAATAAATAACTATTATTTTCTTGTTAGTGATTTTCGTCATCTTGTTCGTTATCCAACTACAGAAGGAAACAAAAATATTTAAAATAATTATTACACTGCAGGCCACGAAGTGGATGAGCAGCCTATATTTTGGGTGTCACAAACTGGAGCTTCTACAGACACCCAGACACCCAAATAGAATAAATCGACAATAATAATAAATAATCTTTATTACACACAAGAAATGTTACAGGGTATTTAGGAAAAGCCGAAGCCAGAGGTTTATTTGACAAGAATATTTGATATTATATAATACACGATTGCAGTACCGACAAAAGTTAAATATGGAGTTTTAACAGCGAATGACGTAATTACTAGATAGAAAAATAGGGAAAAGAAAGCATATAAAGAATAAATGCTTCATAGAAAAAACAATCTTAATCGGTAAAACAAATTTAAAGCACAGTTAACCCCGGAGCCATTTCCTGACATGCATATATTTCAACCACTCTCACGAGTTAATAAATAATAATTATTTAACGACTGCCGAAATGAAATTCCAATATTTTGGACCTTGTGCACGAATGGAAAAATAATATTTATGGGAAATAGTCATGTCTATGCCTTGTAAAATGACCATGGATGTCAAAATTAAACACAAAAAAGAAAGACATTAGTGAAGTCGATATCCCAGCCCTAACCAGTAAATGTCTAAAAAACAGTTCGAAATTGACAAGTTGGACAGGATTCGAAGCCCGACAATATTCGAGCTCGTATAGCTGCACGAGTTGGACCATTTTGATAGTTAAAAAATAGAAATTGCAGACCAAAATTGATTTGTTTCACCTGCCAAAAAATAGTTGTCAGTGAAGAAGAATTGCTTTCCCCTTTAAATTTTGCCCTGTGTTTTAAAGTTGGGGAAGGGGAATATGTGGAATACTGGAAGGGAATTAAAGTAGTAACCAATGAGGGTAAAACCACAAAGGAGGATTAAAGTTGGTGTAGTTCACCGGGTGGAGGGGGTTAAACCTTCAAAAAGTCAGTGTTTGGCTCAAATAATGGCTTTCTTTCTCTCGGTATAAACTAATGCGTGACTTGAAACTGGCATACCAATCAAATTTTTATCAGGGTAACCATCCCTCATGCATGGATCCCCACACCACTTCTCTATTACATCTTAAATTACTGGTTGTGTTTTTCGCTACCTGGGGCCAATGTAAACATCTCAGCAGGCGTCTTGTTGAATTTAATTTGCAATGGAGATTGTCCCTGTGGTGGTAAAATAATAGTATTTCGTAGCATGCCATAACAATCGCTTATCAGTCTATAATCAAAATGCTGAAATATATGGTGTTTCGAGATTTTATACCAAAACATCAAAGACTAAATTGTCGAATATTTTCTTGGGAGTTGATATGAATCCACTACGTATGTAAGGTGTGTTTGTCCTATCGATGGGTAAATAAGCGTTACGAGGCAGTAGATGGTGAGTAACTCAAGGAAGAAAATTGAACAACATCTTACAATTCGACTTTATGTTGATCACCATCTGCTGGGAGATAATGCTCAGCGTTACTTGTTTGAAAAGCTGTTTTGCAACATCCCGATAACAAGCTGATATTTTACCTGTTCCATTTCTTGTGAAGTAAAAACGTATTTTCCAAGTAAAACTCTAAAGGGAATCATCAACATGATAAATATGGGAAAGATGAACGAGATTGACTCGATTGATTTTATCACCAGTAGTAGAGCTATCATAATAATCTGTATTACTGTGAAGAGATGAACTTTCAATAACGGAACCTAGGAAAATAAAAGATACCAGAATGTGAGATAAAGGGAGGTGTCAATCCCATTTTCCCAGCCAAAATTTTGTCTGTATCCCAGTTACCCGACCCACTGACTTGCCAAATCCCATTCCCAGCAGCAAAAATTCTGGTGCAATCACATTCCCAGTGGTCCAAATCCAATTTCCCTGCGATAAAATAGGCAAATCCCAGCTTCATTTTTAACTTCATCAACTAATCGGGTTTTGCAGTCATGTGAGAATATTACGTCATGCTAAATAATCCGCCTACATTTTGGGTGGCATTATCGTGGAATTCATCGACGTGCCGTTTTCGCTTATAGTCAGGCGGATAAGTGCAATAGTTAGCTGGAATTGTGCGTTTTGTGATTAACGCACCATATTCGCAGGAAGTGTAGACTTTGATATGACAATAAATTTTAGATATGGAGCCATTTGAAAAATTAATGTCGCAGACCTAAAATTTGGGTTCTTTTTCATTTTCCTCATTTCCTATACTTGTAAAAACGTAAAATTCCAAGTTCATATTAAGCTATAACGACCTACATCGTTGGAAAGCTTCGAAATGGGTTGGGAAAATGAAGGTAACCGCTTAATTGACCTATATATAGTTTTTTGTAAGCTTTCCAACGAAGTAAGTCATTATAGCTTAAAGTGAACTTGGAATTTCACGTTTTTACAAGTATAGGAGTTTAATGAGGAAATGAAAAAGAACCCAAATTTTAGGCCGGCGGCATTAATTTTTCAAATGGCTCCATATTTAAAATTTATTGTCATATCAAAGTCTATACTTCGTGCGAATATGGTGCTTTAATCACAAAGTGCACAATTCTTACACCAATCCGCCTGACTATTATATCTTGTGAAATACTGGGTTGTAAAACAAGCTATATCTCCTTGAATCCTTGAACAACGAGAAGAATTTTGGTGTATAGCTGTTTGTTGTTTTAGCATGTCTAGAACTCGAGTTATTAAAGAAAGTTGGCGTACGTATTAATGTCAGCTATGTTGGATTTCATTTTCGTTAGTTTGAATAATAGCAGACAAACAATTATTCAGCCCGCAGTGATCTAAAATACTTAAATATCAGAATACTGGGTTTGGTGGATAATCCAAGTAAGTAGATATATACACAATGTCACAATTTAAGACCTAACCAGGAACGGTTGCGAAAAATGCAACACTAGGTCCTCTGGCAGGAATTGAACCCACGGCCCTGCGATTCCGGTGCAGCGCTCTAACCAACTGAGCTACAGAGGCCAGTTGCTGAGCTGTAACCGTAAGTTCTGTATATATAGGTTATTGGGTGTGCGGGTTGTGATAAGGTAAACGTCAAATATTTTTTTGCACTTCACTTGGTTGAACTAGAATACTGGGTTTGGTGGATATCCGAGTGAGTAGATATATACACAATTTAAGACCTAACCAGGAACGGTTGCGAAAAATGCAACCGTTCGCAACCGTTCCTGGTTAGGTCTTAAATTGTGTATGTATCTACTCACTTGGATTATCCACCAAACCCAGTATTCTAGTTCAACCAAGTGAAGTGCAAATAAATCTTTGAAGTTTACCTTATCACAACCCGCACACCCGATAACCTATATATACAGAACTTACGGTTACAGCTCAGCAACTGGCCTCTGTAGCTCAGTTGGTTAGAGCGCTGCACCGGAATCGCAGGGCCGTGGTTTCAATTCCTGCCAGAGGACCTAGTGTTGCATTTTTCGCAACCGTTCCTGGTTAGGTCTTAAATTGTGTATATATCTACTCACTTGGATTATCCACCAAACCCAGTATTCTAGTTCAACCAAGTGAAGTGCAAAAAAATACTTAAATATCAGGCTATAGTGTTTTGAATCAACTGGTTTTTATACTGGATTGTTTCTACAAGCAAGAGCACGCAATCCATAACTTTCTGAATTCAACTCAACAGTGCAATGAAATCCAGTGAATGAGATCGTCATTAATACATTTCTAAAGAATGCTGGGATATTCAAAGTAACTCCACAATACATACATTATCTAAATATTCAATATATGGATGTTGACTTGGTGCCATGAACAGCAATTCGAGACGTTTAAAGAACTGAACACCAAATGTGGCAACCACGCCCATATATAATGTAAGTCCAGACAACAGAGCAATAGGAATATGTCCAAACCTGAAGGGCTGGTACAAAAATAAACCTAAATAATGAGAAAATTGTGTAAAGATGTTTGGAAAGGTTGTATGCAATGTAAAATCATAATAACACACATTTTGTAACATTTACACAACTTCCACTCCTTCCCCATTCGGGTTCAAACTGACGGTTATTAAGACTTGAATAGGCCAATTCATGATGAGTTTACGTGACCACGCTTACCTTAAATCATCCAGCAGTGCCAAAATACTGTCCAAAAAATGAAAAGAGCGCGGCCGTTGTAACAAAAAGGCGAAGATTTAGGTCTTGACTATAAATACATAAGAAATGGTCAGGAGCTGAAACGTTTTGCTCATATCGTCCTGCTTTTTCATTTCCGGGCATCATTTTGGGCACTGCAGGTTGACTTGAGGTGGACCTTGTCATGTGACTTATAACTCTTCCAATGGCCTATTATTATTCTTTTCAATGGAAGATCTATGTTGCCGAGAATACTATTTTAATGTATGTTCCAAACTAAATGATAAAATATGAAAAAGTACCTGTAGCTAAACCAATAAAGAACAAGGTAATCCTTTGCTGTCGAATTTTCTCGACATGACTTTTTATCCCAGGAATGTTATACGAGGTCCACACACGTAGACTATCTATATGATTATTTGTTTCAACTGCAGCAAGACACATCCATGGTAAACCAAGCATTGAACAAATGAATATACAAATAGCAACTACTAAAAGATTTGTGTGAAATCCAGTTCCTTTTCTTGATATGGTCTCCTAAAATATATATCATTGCCTTTAGCAATATTATATTAATAATATTATTCATTGATCATTATAATTAATTAAGTAGTACAATAAGAGTGTTTTAAACGTTTTTATAGTATGGACTCTTTCTGACAAAACAACCATTACAAGTTTTGTGTGCATAGCTTCTTAGTTGATACACTCCAAAAACACTGTGCTAAATTTGCCAATATACCAGGTCGACCCCACCATAACAGCTACAGAATTTTTGTCTTAAATTGGAATATTTGTAGCACGAAGTTTGTTAAATTTTGACCAAAATTGCAGGGCTAGTATTTTCCTCTGGAGTCAGTATTAACTATAGGCTATTTTAGAATGCAATTGTCACAATTTAGAACATTGAATCGCGATCTCCATTGGGATCACACTCCATGAAGTTGTCACGCCTACTTTTGCTACAGCTATAATATGATGTAGCTTTCAGAAATCAGTATCTCATGTGGTGTTACAGTGAAGGTAGTGTTCAATAGTAAGCATCTACGTACGTGGATGTAACTCCCTGAAAAGGTATGTTTCCTGGTAAATCATTAGCTTGGTACTTGCATGGGTGACATAAGGTATGATATTAAGCGTAACAATGAATAACAAGTATGCATTCAATGCAAGAAAAGTGAAAAGAATAATGGCTTACTTTATAGCACATCAATACTGTTATTTCAGTCTCAATAAAAATGACTATAACCACAAAGAAAGCAGGAAAAGCGGCCAGTACTGCCATTCCCCAACCGAGCTTTCCTTTCCCACTCAGACTTGGATTAATAAGCCACGTACGTTTCTCTGGCGAGGTCAGGGTTATTCCAAACTTTAGTTCTACAGTGTTTAGATATACATCCAAAAATTTGCAAACAATTAACATTATCGTCACTGCTAGTGGAATGCTGAAGAAATTTAACAATCTTCTTATCTAGAAAATAAACGTAAAAAAATACTTGTCAAGAATAGTCATTCTTAGTTGGATCACTTGAGATGGTCCCCTAATCATATCCGTAAAGCTTGGCGTATGTACGGAACTCAGACTCAGAGCAGTGTTATGTTAAACCAGGGATGAACCTGGGGTTCGATTCCCATTTGGGACATTCAAATATTAATTTTGCAGCAAGTCATTGGACAAGACAGTTTGTCAAGGAATAAAACAGGTAATAACGTCAATTCCCTCTAATTCTCTATATAGCTATTTTATAATTCAGAGATACGTTCGTTACTAATGCCTGGTAGAAGTGCCTTCTTTTAACAGATGGAGTGCTGCTAAGCTCTCTGTGTTCCGTAATTCTTCCAGTAGACAGTAGCACCTCGAAACCACACTCTCCTCCTTCTCATAGGTGTAAAATGAACAATAATTTTAATTTTGAAATCAAGAAAGAAATATCGTACATACTGGAGAGGAAAAATATCTTGCTTCTTGAAATAGCCGAAGTCCAATTGCAATCCCAAATGTTGAAAACAATATGACTGTATGTAAAAGTGCAGTATTGGGACGTCCGTATGATTCCGGATTTGTAGTTGTATTAACAGCTGTTCCATTCTGATCGTCTTTCAATACCACAATATACTTGTCATGTATGGGATTTTGTTGAAATACCTGAAAAAACGAAAGAGAATCGAAGCAATAAATTTCATAATATGGATTATTTACTCGCTGTTCTTATAGCGTGTCCAAATCCAATTCATTACAAGAATAAACATAAAAACTCGTTGAAATTTCGGTGCGGCCAGAAAACGCGCCCATAACTGGACTTCGCAGTGATGGTGGTGATAATGGTGATGGTGGTAATGATGGTTATGGTAATGGTAGTGATAATGATAATGGTGGTATTAAATGATGGTTGTGGACTTGTGGTGATGATAGTGATGGTGGTAACGGTGGTGGCGGTATATCTTTGCCGCAATTTGATAAATGAAGGAAAATACGGGAAAATTAAGTGACTGCTCACAGTCTCAGATTGGGGGTAAACTATGACCTTGTGATTTCAAAATTATTATTCGAACACACATGTAGCTTGGTATCCAGGAATTTTTTCAGCATGTTAGTATGAATACAATTACTAAAAGCAATAGCCTGAAGATCACTCTTATTTTCCATTTGCTTTACAATTTTGGGGTGACATAACCTTCAAAGGTATAAAGCAACAAGAAGATACGGTTGTGTTGGGACTAAACATTTTGTGAAAACAACCAACCTTATAAATATCTTTAAAAGCTTCTATGATAAATAATACCGCGATAAGTGAATGTAAAATCTCCTCTGTAAATCTAGTGCAATATGTAATCCAGTAAGTTTTCTCCAGGGCTAAGATCAGTACCAAAATAATGGTTATCCATAGACCAATCCATAGTCGCCATGGTAAGTAATCTATATAGAAAAGATTTGATGCCTGTATGGCAAAAAGATGAGCATTAACTTTAATCGTGGCAGCAAACAAACTGAAGCAACAGAGCCACAACTAAATAAAGTTTAACGAATATGAAAAAGAAAATTTATCACCAAAAAGGCTATACAGGGTACGTGTCCCATGCAAAATGTGATATCATATTTTATCTCCATTACTACACGTCCTTAAATTGATGTAAATTGATTTACCGATCGTGCCGGTAGCACAGTGACACACGCTACTTGCTCACCGGACAATTAGGCAATGGACAATGTCTGTAAAGGAATGCTATTTTACTATGTACAGAAAATGAACACTATAACACCACATGATGGCTATGCTGGAGCGATGGAACCTACTGAGATAGTCCGGCCTATGAAAAATAAGTTAGTGAATGAGAGTATAAATGAAGGTGTGCTAATCATCCTTACTTGCAGCTGAGAGCCAAGCTGAATTACGAACGACGCAGCTCGACTTCATCGAGTCGAAGGCTTATAAAAGGAGCCTCTGGCCGCCACCGTACGACTCATGTCTGATCAGGGAACACAGCTACGATGGAAGGGTTAGTTTGGACGCTATCCCAACCCACCCTGTCAACATTCCCATGTGGGAGGAAACCGGAATACCTGGACAAAACCCACGACTTTCAGTAGAGCGTTGACTCTTTTCACAAGTGTTATTAGTTCGCAGTGAAAATCGAACCCACGATCTCTCTTTCACGAGGACCCATATGTATCTATATACCTATGTGTAATAATATTAAGGAAACACTCACCCTGTAGATAACAGTTTCAATAATAACCATTGCAGCAGTACCGCTAAGAACTGTGTGAGGTTCAGTTCCGGTAACAGCCATTAAAATACAAGAAAAACTTGTAGCTATTAACATTTCAGAGTCACCCATATAACCATTCGTATATTTGACCAACAGCTTGCCAAATGTAACTGCAAGTGCGACAACACCAAATGTAACAAAGAAGAAGGCAGCAAGACATTGGATGTGAAATGCATCTTTAACATCACTCCAGTACTGAGGATAACGCAATGTCATTTCACGACGCATACCACCAAACCATCGACCATCTGGTTCCAACGGATGTTTACTAAGCAACGGAGAATACACAATAGATGGAGTGCTGCTACCACCGTATCCTACGAAATAAGAAAAATACACAAACGCAAAATTAAAACAATTCAGGAATAAAAAGAAATAATTAGAAAAGCATATTCAGCTGCATTACTAAATGTTATATTGATAACAGGAAAGCAAGCCCGCTAAAGAATGGAATTACATAAACTGCATTAAGAAATTCCTTGTATAATTCTTTGTATTTGAGGTAGCACAAAAACCATTTGATGAGAAACACATTACATTTTGATGACGTGCTTTATGTCACTGTATATCTCGAACATATTATATTCAAACTTAACACGTTTGATGTGTATGTTTTTTCTTAAATTTGAAAATTGCAGTTTCGTGAATTTTGGATGCGTGAAAATTACGCGAAAACTGCCATTTTTAAGGATAAAGAAGAATTCGTGAAAACCATATTTAAGAAACTAACCATTTAAGAAAGATGCGATATCATCTGCAGATACCACGGTATCTCGGCGTAAAGGCATAGCACTGGATGGTTTCCTAGGCTGAAGATTCTCAATAGCTGGAATTAATGGTTGCTGTATGCAATAACTTTTCTTTCTCTTTCTTGGTGGAGTCTTGACAGTTTGTGTACGAAGAACATGACGTTGTGCAGATAACTGCGTTATTTCTTCAGTTGCAGGTTTAAGGTAGTCCAGATCCCATTGACCCGGAGGAAATAAGACACTGTCTTTAACATATTTATCAACTGCAGTTATAACATCATGTTTCTTACGAGCTAATAACATGTCATGTTGAAATACCTGAAAATAGAAAACAAGGTCATGAAACACATAAAAAAGAAAACTAACATGACATTCTATTTTCTTTAAAAATCTTCTTAAGCATACTGATCGCGCGGTATATCAGTTAACAATTTTATATCTGTTGTTATGTTGTTTTGTTTGTTGCTTTTATTTCTTTCACGTTGTAGATCAACAAGTACATGTCAGACTAACATCATTACTCTCCTCAAAGCAAGGCATAAATACTGTTTTTCACTGAGACCGTAACATCAGTTCAATTGACAGGGCGTTTCAAACAAGCAACTTTAAATAGGGTAAAAGAAGCTTACTTTATCAGTCATCAGAGACCCAAATGCACGACAAACTTCTAGATCTTTATGGTTATCGCCTTTACATGATCCACACAAGAGAAAAACAAATTTACAATCAATAGGAACCTCAAGAAAGTCATAAAGTTCTGTACTATGGGTCATTCGAACCAATACAATAAATGATTCGTACTCGTTTAAGAAATCGCAGTGTGCATATTTAATTGCAACACCTTCACAATCACGTGACAAGGCTTTTAGAAGATGTTCTTGATTTCCAGATAAAGGATATCTGTCAGTATTTGTTTCAGAATATTCCGATATTGTAACACTACGTTGATCATCAGGAATTTTAATCAGGACTTTCTTATCTCCATTGATGTCCGGTAATCTTTTGTTATGAATTCCTCCCACAGATATCTACAAAAAGAATCACGAAAGTTGTTTACTAATAGACAGAACTAAATAAAGGGAAATATGTGAACTGCAGGATTAGGAAAACCATTTATTCTTTTAGTTTATTTACCGCCCTGCATTTCTAAGACAGCGCTCGAAATAACGGGTTAATGACCACCCGATTTGATCCACAAAAAATGTAAATATATTAGAGCGACATTTCCAAAGAGTACTCGATATACTCTATATACACGCAGGTACAATATTTCAACTAAAATTTATTAAACTCACGTTAATCATAGCTTCATCAGCATCATCAAAGTCACTATCATAAGACGCAGCTGAGAATTTTGAAAACATTGATGCCTTGTGGAGAAGATTAACCCAGAGATTCCTGACTCTATCACTTGATAATTCAAAAGCGTTTTTAATTGACTCCGCACGCTGATCTGCTTCAATTTTCTCTGCAAAGGTTCTATAACATTTCTTAGCATGCAATCTTCTTGTTGTATCGCCCTGATGAATGACAGGAAGATACAGTATCTGCTGAATTTTCAGTCTATATCTGCGCTCAATACGGTTACACATCATAAGAGTTGTTGCCAGTGTATGTGTGAAATCAAGCAAACCATCGGAGGAAAATTCAAGAAAAACAAGACCTAGAATAAGAAATTTAAGAAATAGAAAACATTTTCCGTGTTTCTATACACTTATAGCACCGCAAACACCCGCCTTCAAATACTTAGTATTGAGGATGTCTGCGAAGATTTGTGCCATACCGTGTTCCGTAATATATTTCATAGTGTTGAAGAAATTTAATTAATGTAGGAGACTTCCTGTCATTGTATAGGTGATGAATGATGGCTAAAACTGGCTTTAGGAGACCAAACTATAAATACATGATTAAGGGAATAAGTTACGAAAGCTTGCCGTTTGCATTTGACGGCTTTTACTTCCATATATCTCTCAATTCAGGCAAGTAATTGCGTCGTCAAGTAATTGCGTGCTGCTCGTTAATTGTCAAGCGTTGCACGTGCTTTGCACAAACGACGCAATTTGATATGGATATAATTTATATCGTAAAAACCAATCAGAAACGGATTTATATATTCCACCAATCACAAACTGTCCCCAGAATCCGTGCGGACGGCGACATGCAGGGAACAAGCCCACAAGCGAATATGCACAGACGGAAATTACAAGTTTACGTCTATGTTTCGTGACGTAGGCTAGTATTTCTCATAATGTATTTCTCGTAGATTATTATTATTATTATTATTATAAAAATGAGTATTCCCCCTAGGGTTTTTCAATACTTATTTACAATAAAAGATTAACTATTTAATACTATTTACAAGATATGGAGTAGTAAGAAAACTAAGATATATAATAAGTTTATAAAATGAGATATTAAGATTTGTTCACCTTTCAAAGTATTGATTTAACATGCTACGCTTTAATTTTGTTTTAAATGTTATTAACGGAAGTTTTTTCAATTCTTTATCTAAACTATTCCATAACTTCACAGCTCTATATCTGAAACTTCTCTGTCCTGTTGTAGTTGAGCATAAGGGGATGTGTAGTGAGTTATTGTTTCTTGTCACACGATCGTTTAATTCCATTCGTTTGTGAAATAGGTCAGCCAGATATGGAGGAGCTAGGCCGTTCATGCATTTATAAATCATAACCATGTCTCTATACAGCACGTGCTCTTTAACAGGAAGCCAACCAATATCACGTAGAACTGGTGTAATATGATCGAATTTTTTACCGTTAGCTATAATTCTGCACGCAAAATTCTAGACAGCTTGTAATTTCTTTATGTTTGATGAGCTCGTGTTTGACCAGACTGTAGAACAATAATATAATTTGCCCATGACCACAGCGCAAATAATGTAGATCAACGTATTTCGGTCGAAGCAGTGTTTGACACGGTTTATTTGGCAAAGTTTCGCCATACACGCTGATGTGAGATGACTGATGTGCTTATTATAAGTCAAATTACAGTCTAGGGTCATTCCAAGATCATTTGTAAAAGTGACAGGTTCAATTGTTTTATTTAAAAAATTCAAAGACATATTTTCTGGCAATGAGTTCAACAACTGCCGTGTTCCAACTAGGAGAAACTTGGTTTTTCCGGGATTAATTAATAGCGCGTTTTTACAACACCATTCAGCCACAAGACGAAGGTCCAACTCAAGCTTATGTTTAGCTTCTAACACTTTTTCGATGGGGAATGAGTGACAGCGATATTTTGGAATCGTCAACAAAAGAGTTCAGCTCACTTGTTTGCGTCACTGTTGGAAGGCCATTTGTATATATACAAAAGAGCAATGGTGACAAGATAGCCCCCTGTGGCACACCATGAGTAATAGAGAGGGCAGCAGATAAAGATGTCCGGTCTCGTGAAGGTGCCAGGTGGTTGTAAAACTATCACAGACTTACATGTTAGCAGGTGGTTTGGGGTGTTCGGCTCAAGAGTTTCAGGTTCCGTCAGGTTACACACTGTCAATGGACGATTGCTCACCACGCTCTCTGTCTCTGTCATAAGAGTTCGCAATGACTCGTCGTCGAGGTGTGTTCCATGGTTGAACAAAAGTGAAGATAGCACTGAGCGGACAGTACAAATGAGTCTTTCCCAGGCACCTCCCATGTGAGAAGCGGAGGGCACGTTCATCGTGAATTTGATCCAATCACAACCTTTGTTGGAGAGGAATCCTTTAATAGCATCTTGGTTGAGCTCCTCGAGTGCTGCAGCCAATTCGTTTCTTCCACCAATGAAATTGGTGCCTTGGTCTGATCGTAATTCTCGAACCTTGCCACAACGACTGATAAAGCGTCTCAATGCATTTAGAAATGAGTCCGTATTCATTGAGTTGAGAGTTTCCAGATGGACTGCCCGAGAAGATAAGCATATGAAGATGATGCCCAATTTCTTCAGCTCTTTTCTTCCTTCCTTGATATAGAACGGACCAAACGCATCCATGCCGGTGTATGTAAATGGTGGCGCAGAGTTAATACAATCACCAGGGAGGTCTGCCATTTTCTGTTCCATTGCTCGGCCACGCAGTTTCCGACACGTGACGCAGCCATGGATGACATGGGAAACTACTGAACGTCCGTTAATTACCCAGTAACCTGTCTGTCTTATTCCGTTGTGGGTAATTCCGTAGCCTTGGTGTTTCTGGGCGACGTGGTGACGCCGAATCAAAATGATTGTCACGTGGTCGTTCTTCGGGACAAGTATTGGGTGTTTAACTTGCATTTTTCAGGCGGCCACCGACCCTGAGGACACCTTGACCATCGAGGAATGGATCTAATCTGTGCAAACATGACGTACGATTCAGCCCGGAGTTTCTCGCTCTGGCGGACTGTCTATCTGGAAACATGTCCTCGTTTCTGGCTAGCCTTTGCATATCTTCCACTTCGGCAGAAAAATGCTTGTACTGAACGGACTTCAGGATTGATGTTTCAACTTCTTCAAGCTCTCTGACCGTCGGTGGTCCTTCTTGTGGTCGCCAATTGTCGCCAATTGTATTGTTTGTCTTGATCATTCGCTGTATATATACGACGCTTCGTTTCAATCGATCAAAGGAGGAGAAGTGTTTGAAGCGGTCGGCTTCAAGGACTTTGGGGAAGCTTTCCTCACGCTTTTCGACTTGCTGGGTGGCTAACACCGTGGTCACTTCCTTCCTGACTTCTTGGTCGTTGGGATCTAGCTGGGCTGCGAGTTGTGGGTGGGTTTGCTCGATGTCGCAAGAAACTGCTATCTTCTCTTTCCGGAATCGCGACAAGACGCCCACCAGAGCATTAATCGAATCAGGACCTTGTAAGAGATGTTTATTAAGGGAGTCGCCTTTGAAAACAGCACTCCAGTCGAATACCACCCTTATTTGGTCAGGTTTCTTGGGGTGATATATCTGGAAATGGGGCAGAAACCAAACTTGTCCTTGTGACACTTGTAATTCCTCGTTGGGAACTTGACTGGCATGTTCGCGTTTGATGATCTTTTCCATAAACTGTACATGTCTGTGTGCAGTTTCTCATCTTTCTGTATCTTCTTCTAAAGGCTCAACAATCTCGTAACGCAATACTCCCTATTGTTTGGTAAGCTAATCCCGTCCGTCTTGAACGGGAGGGGCATTTCCGAATTGCCCCAAGAGTTATTGTGGATGCCCTCGCTTAGGATCTTGTTGAAGCGTCTGTCCTCAGCAGACTCAGTTTGTTCTATGCTGCGAACGTTGCGGCCGTAGTGCAGTACGCTGTAGTCCAGCTGCATAATTTATTTTATCTCTTTCGGTGACGTCATGTCCTTACTTGGAGAATTACCTTACTTGGAGAATGGTGGAAAGAAATTAAGTCGTTGGGTGGTTTATCGTCTCAACAGTCTTGGTTCCATCAGTTGCTGTCCGATGATAGTCCTACATGTGCTGATCTTGCTGAGTCTTGCTGAGCCAACTAAATGATTTTTTAGTTGGTCTCACTGCCCACTTTGAACCTTTGGTTAACTGCAGTCAGATTGAGGATCTTGAAGTGCCAAATCATGTTATGGTTAATGACGGCCAAGTTTACTCAGCCTTACGTCGCATTAAAACTATACAAAATCATCTGGACCTGACTGTATCCCAAACAAGATATTGAAGACCTTCGTGTTTGAACTTGCCCCTGTATTATCTGATATTTATAACTCCTCAATCTGTCAGGGAGTTTTTCCCCAAAATTTAAAACGTTCCTTTGTTGTACCTATCCCGAAGACATCACCTCCAGGTTCCATTGAAGAAGATTTACGACCTATCTCTCTCTCACCCCACAAGTTGCAAAGATAATGGAAGGATTTACTTTGGACTCGTTATTGCTGGAAATGATTGATAAACTAGATAATAAACAGTTCGCGTTGCCCAAAAAGTCAACAACTCAAGCTTTGGTCTACCTTCTGCACCAGATTCATGCCGAGCTCGATTTCAGCCAGAATTTTCTTTGCAGATTTTAAAAAGGGTTTCGACCTTGTCGACCATAATGTCATCATTACAGAGCTTGGAAATCTTGGCGTCCATCATGTCATTATACGCTGGGTTAAGTCCTTCTTAACTGCCAGAGAGCAGTGTGTTAAAATTGGTAACTTGACATCTTCCTGGAAGAAAACTAACGGTGGACTACCTCAAAGTACTAAATTAGGCCCTCTGTTATTTGCAATCTTAGTTAACTCCTTGTTGAAGGATTGGCATGCTAGGATTAAGTACGTTGACGACACCTCGGCGCTTGAAATTATCCCCCGATGTTCACCGAGTTTACTCCCTAGTGTGGTGGATGAAATTTCTCGTTTTGCTGTATCACGTGGAATGCAATTAAATGCAAAAAAAATGCAAAGAAATGTTGGTATCTTTCCTTAAGTATGACTTGCTGCAGGGTATGGAATCAATTTATATTTCTGGAAGAGCAGTTTAAAGGATTTGTTCCTACAAGCTATTGGGCGTCAACATCTCGCAAGACCTTACTTGGAACAGTCACGTGGAATATATTCTGAAGAAAGCTAATTGTCGACTTTATGCACTGAGACAATTAAAGAAAGCTGGTTTAAATCATAATGATCGACCTTGTTCAAATTTATTGCTCGATGGTTAGACCCTGTGTTGAATAATTATGCATCACCTGTATGGGCGGACTTAACGATCAATTTGAACAATTTAATCGAGTCAGTTCAAAAACGAGCTTTACGGACTATTTATCCCTCTCTAGCTTACGAAGATTCCTTGGTACTGTCTGGTTTGAAGTTTAAAGTTTGTTGAGAAAATGAGGATGCAAGAGCAAGTAGGGTATAATCCTCTTTCTAACATTTTTAGTCAGAACCATTATGTCCGTGAACACAGTTACCATTTAACATTTGATCCAATAAATAGAGTAAACGCATTTATAACATGTAAATATTACTGACGTATCCTTATTCCTTAGTTAACGTAGGTCTTAGATTAACTATATTACCTTACTATACTTATTTTATATGATGTAATTTTAGCCGTGCAATTCAGTTTGTAACTGCAATACGGTTCATTAAACCAATTATTATTATTATTATTATACCTACGACATACGCGTGGTCTTCGCGTTTGATTACACGTTCATCTACTTTCTCGATCACGGAGATGCGTTTCACTGTTGCCTCGTTTTCGCTCAGGGTCTCTCCCAGACACACAGGGACGTGGCGAAAGAATCACGATTGGGGGGGGGGGGTATGTCATATCATTATGACCAACTTTTCCGATTAAAATTACCAACTTTTTTGTCTTTCTATGTACAAACTTTTGTATCAAAATTATAGGGGGAAATGAAAGAATTTATAAAAACCTGAATAGTTGTATGATCGGATATGAAAGGGACTCTCTAAGCCAGGGCCTTTTCCAAGAAATGGTTAGAGAGGACATCAACGAAAATGGACCTGACAAACCTGGTATATTGAAGATTTGAGAACATGGGGGTCCTCCCCCAGAAGATTTTCGTATTCTTGAGTGGCTTGATATCGTGCATTTTCAGAGACAATTTTTTATATATCTCATCTAAACGGACCAAGCTTTACAGGGGGGGGTTAATTAAAAAGGGCCCTGTGCTAAGGCGCTTCTAACGTTCATTTGAACTACACAAATATCACTTCGACTCTGAAAGGGTTATAAATGTTACATTTGCTAACAAGAATGTTTAGCAATTTCAATTTAACTATGAAATTTATTCGTAACTGCCCCAAACAGCTTTCAATTGCCTTTATTGTCCTTGTTTTTAGTAAAGTTTTCAAATGCAAGCATTTTTTAGAAAGGATCAAAGAATGATGTTGAGGACAATGTGTGTGTGCTACACTCCAGTAATTCTGCACTAGTCTATTGACCAACTGCTTACGTACGTACTCAGGAGCGCATAATATTTGAAAATTAGAACGTATTGTTTCTTATATATTTTAACTAACAACAAATGTTCTGACCAACTCTTTAATATTTAGAATTATTGTACTTGCGTTGCACGTTTTATAATTTCAGCGCATAGTCTCAACGCATAATTTCAGATGCCGAAGACGCAAGGGCAGTAATGCGAGATTGGGGGAGGCGCCAATTGTTATCTCCTGCCTTCTTAGCCGAGGGTTCGGTGATGGGAAATAGTTGTGGGATGTTTGTTCTTTCAGCTTCATGACTTACGTGGTTTACGAACTCTTCGAATGGAGGGAATGTTTCCTTTCCATTGGCTTTCTGAAATTTCGTCACTCTTTCAGACCACTGGGATTTGTACCAGCTAGGCAGCTTCTCCAAAAGTGGTTGTATCTTTGAGGGATAGTTGTAGACTTTCAAGCTCTCTATGTGTTTGCTTGCGATTAGGACTTGGCGAAGAAAGTCACTAAATTCCTGGAGTGCAACATCATCACCGGGATTTATTTTAGGCCAGGCTACTAAGCGTTTTTCAAAATTCACACCGATTATCGCGTTGTTTCCAAACCGCTCTTTACAACCTCCGGCTGGTCGACCATGTATTGCAACTGTTCGACAACTTTCTTTGCCTTTTCACCCAGGTGTTGATTTAGTAAGTATAGCTTCTGTCTGGCAGGTATTTGAACAGAGTCTACTAAAGCATCAAAGGCATTTTGCCAGAGGAAAAAACTTGTTTTGTCTTCTTCAGATCTCGTAAAAATCCTTGGTTGACTCTGAGGAAGACGCTGTTGTTGGGTTATGCCTACAAGAGCATCTGCTATCTGCGTCGATACATCTTGTTGTGGTGTTGTGTGGAGAGACGTCGGTGTTGTACGTTGTTGTATATTTCCTGTCTCGGCGAGGGTTTCATACACAGTCTCTTGTGCCGAGACTTCTTTGTATTCTCCTTGAATCGTCAACTGTTCGAGCTTACGTTCTTGTTCTGATATTATCTTAAAGAATTGCATTCTTTTCTCTAAAGCGGCCTTTTTTGCTTTACGATTAACTAAGGTGTCTAGGCGGCTGCTATTACTACTTCGACGTGATGTGGTGGAAATTATCTCGTCCTTGTGCTCACTAAACTTGGCCGCGTATTCTTGAGACCTGTTCTGGGTACCCAGCAATTTGTCAGACAGGAACTTACGCAACCTCGTACCCAGGCTTTTTCCTCTTGGGGAGGAAATACGCTGGTCACGTGGCTCTTTAAAAATTTATAGCCTAAGGGGGTGTAGGAAAGTATCATATTACACGCTTTCACTTGAAAATTATACAATTCAATTGCAAGGAGTGGGATATCATGTTAATCGATCTTGGGAATCATATATAGTTCAAACTACCTGATAATTTTGGTTTTTGTACTTTGCTTTTAAGTTTTAAAAACGTTGTATACAGTCTTATTAAAAGACAAGTAAAAAAACCTCTACAAATTCCCACAAATAATGTATTGTCATTCCCTATTTTTGCATCCAACACTTCGCATGTTTTGTACTTTTTTGCCGGACGTTTCAGTTGCTTGGAAAGTAATTTTGATGAGAAATATGCAATCAACTCTCCACCCCCCTTTTTACGATCCCGAGCTACTACGAATAAAATATTGTCTCCGAAGCATTGTCCTCGAAACATTGTCCTCGAAACATTGTCTTCGAAACATTGTCTTCGAAACATTGTCTTCGAAACATTGTCTTCGAAACATTGTCTTCGAAACATTGTCTTCGAAACATTGTCCTCGAAACATTGTCTTCGAAACATTGTCTTCGAAACATTGTCTTCGAAACATTGTCTTCGAAACATTGTCTTCGAAACATTGTCCTCGAAACATTGTCCTCGAAACATTGTCCTCGAAACATTGTCCTCGAAACATTGTCTTCGAAACATTGTCTTCGAAATATTATCCTCGAAACATTGTCTTCGAAACATTGTCTTCGAAACATTGTCCTCGAAACATTGTCTTCGAAACATTGTCTTCGAAACATTGTCTTCGAAACATTGTCTTCGAAACATTGTCTTCGAAACATTGTCTTCGAAATATTGTCCTCGAAACATTGTCTTCGAAACATTGTCTTCGAAACATTGTCCTCGAAACATTGTCTTCGAAACATTGTCCTCGAAACATTGTCTTCGAAACATTGTCCTCGAAACATTGTCCTCGAAACATTGTCCTCGAAACATTGTCTTCGAAACATTGTCTTCGAAACATTGTCTTCGAAATATTATCCTCGAAACATTGTCTTCGAAACGTTGTCCTCGAAACATTGTCCTCGAAACATTGTCTTCGAAACATTGTCCTCGAAACATTGTCCTCGAAACATTGTCTTCATGCTGGCGCATGATGTATTTCCACCTTTATTATCAAGCCTGGTTAGTGATATGTCCCCGATGGTCGACATATAAAAACCAGGCTTTAGTCCGGGGTTTGACTCTACGTCTCCAAATACTAGAATAACACGAAACGTCTATAGTAACGGAGTTCGGATAGTAGAAATTATTTCTGCCAATGTATTTCATACTTTATATTTTTCCAAGGCGTGCTAGCCGGCGTTGTTAAGGTATATTCCTTGACTTTCAGCAAATTGATTTGTACACAGACAAAACTAACCCTATTCTCTGTTCTTGACTTGTACCTTTTACTATAGCTTTAATAAAGATCATTTTCTACCAAGGTTTTAACTAATCCAGTAGTTAGGCTCAAATACATGAGCCATAATAATACACGACCGATCGCCATATTTATATTCCAAATTCACTTAATATAATTAAGGTGTTTAATATTGTTTAATAGTAGAAGGTGTTAGTAGATGGAATACTCGAACGTAAATTTATATACATAAGTCGCATTTTTCGCAACCGCTCCTGGCTAGGTCTAAAAAATGTATATAAATTTCCGTTGAGTATTCCATCTACTAACACCTTCTACTATTAATCCTATATCGAACGAGATGCCGAGAAAAATCTTAACATTGTTTATATTTACCTTCATGCAAATAATCCTTCAAAGCTAAAAATCCTTCATATTCAACAAAAGGAACCTGAGGTCTACTCCAGTTTCCATTTGGTAACACATGTTCCTCATACTTCATCCATCTGGTTGTTTCCCGCCAAGTGCGGTCTGGATAGTTTAGTTCATCTAACTCAATAAAGATCTGAAATGTAATGTGTATATTATCACAATAATTTTTCATTTCGTGAATTATAATCAATTATAGTAACTGTATTTTGGCAACAGATAATTTGATTGAATACCAGTCGGATGCGATTCAGTTTTCCAATTAAAGGCCGTTTTCAAATACGAGCGCTTCACCATGAGCACGGGAGAAATTGTTCAACCTTCATATAGCATGTCCGCGCGAGCACCAAAGCGGAGTGAAAATTGTGATGCTAAATACCCACAGTTTTCTTACGCTCCGCAAGAACAAAGCGATCGTACTGGAAAACAGTCTATAATACGTGTATGAATTTTCCCAGGCGTATAGGACTTGACCGGGAATTTATCCAGACTTTGGAATTGGTTATAACAATTTGCGGATGGTTCATGGGCCATGGCTAATTTCCACATGAATTAACGAGTTCTTCCTTGTGCGCTCAAGATTTCGACATGTTCATCAGAAAGTTCGCTGAGAAAATGATCATGCGCTAGCGTGCCCCTGACTTTACATATATTTTGCTTAATTATATTGTTAAATATACAATTACCCTAGTTTTAGGAACATTTTGTCCAGCATGATCATCACACGAGGCGCCATGATGTGGTAATGCAGATGTTGAAGCTGATTCACGTCTTAAACCTTTTGGTTCATGATTGGCTCCAACGGAAAAACGCAGAGGTCGACTTTTCGTTGAAGAACGTCCTGAAAGTTAAATAGTAGTGAGACTATTATTGGCCATTATATATGTTATGGCTCATCTACATGCATTATGCTCTGGATTAATAATTCTTAATTGCCGTTCTTTTTCAATGTTTTCATTTAGATAATTTTGAATGTTAAATTGGCAGACTTGGCGAGCGTATTCTGAGCAAGTCTTTTCCCAGCCTTTTTGATGATTTGGTGTATATGTTCGTTCCAATTCATATTGTCGTGAAGAAGATCACCAAGAATACGAGTGGATTTAACGCGTTCAACTGCTAAGTCATCAATTAATAATGGTGGAAAATTCTGTTTTTCTCTTGAAAAGTCAAGGATAATTTCTTTACATTTAGCAACGTATCCTGTGTAGATACAGTACGTCCTAAAATGTTCAAATTAATTATCAAAATTTGGCTTGCCCTGGCTTATTTGGTCACATTTTGAGAGACCAACCTTATGCCCGGGTCCATATGCAGAAGGAGGCGCGCTTTTCGCTGGAAGGTGACGCAAATGGGACCCGGGATGAAATTCAGGGGAATCGTAGAAAATAATTTTAAGGTGTTCCCGAAGTTCAACGACAGTCCTGATCTTGTAAGGATCTGCTTGTGTTATCAATATTAAAGAATATTAGGGAGCGTTCATATTTATATGGTGGGGGGCTATGGAGATTTGATGGCGGGGGCATCGAAAATATTTTTGAGGCCAAGTAGGGGGGGACATTTAAAAACAACCGAAATCAATCTGGGAAGGGCTGGTGGAATGGTATGAGGTCTGAGTTTATTTATTACTTCTAGATGTATTTGTTTTACATTAAAAACTATCCATTAACCCTAAGTACAGCAGTGGCCACTTTAGTTTTTTACTCTGGCTAATGCCAAATGAATGTACTTGTCAAGGAATAGCCAAGTACAATAACCGTAATGAAAGGGTTAAAAATGTTCTGGGCTGGAACAGCACACTTCATTACAGGGTGGGGATTGATGATGTATGAAGTACTGTTATTTACTGTTACAACTTTTGACCTTTAATATTATATTATAAACTGTATTATGCTATTTTACATTTCAATACTGTCTATAATACAAACAAAAAGCATTTTGACAGTTTTTGGATTTTTCACAAGCACAGAATGAAAACAATTAGAAGTAAATATTTTTCAATGTGTTATAGTTGGGGGGGTCATGGAAATAAGTATGTATTCAAAATTAGTATTTGGGGGTCATTGAAAAATATATCTTGGGCTATTGGGGACTACCCAAAAACTATTCTTTCAAAATGAAAAATCCCCATAGCCCCCTTACCAATAAATTATGAACGCCCCCTTCCAGACTGTAAAGTTTTATTTTTGCGCGGGGAATATTTTCGTGTTCCGTGGCAGCTGCGCGGAAATTAAGCCAAACACTTGATTGAGAATGGAGCATGAAAATGCGCGGACAGAAACTCAGCTTGAAATTCTGCGCGAGGAACGTGTTCCCCGCGCAGACCAACCTGCCTCCTCCGCAGGCTCTTCTACATATGTTAATATAGTATATAATTATATAGATCAAATATAAATATCAGTAATTATAGATCAGTGGTTCGGATCGGAGTGCGCGGGCACTGCAAGCCCGATAAAGACGCACGCCCACAACTAAGCAATCCCTCCCCTTCCCATCTTTCTGCGCGCCCCCATTAATTATTCTAATTATTCGATTTCCTCGTTAATTATTCGTTTTTTCCTCATTAGTTATTTGTTAGCAAGCGACTGGGGACGAGGCAGCAGACCAACCTTTACAGTCTGGGCCAACCTCTTTCACAGGCTCTTATCTCTTGGGGAGATACAAGAGGGAAAAGCCTGGGTACGAGGATGAGTCTGGGCTCCCTTTATAGACATTAGTTCTTTTCTGAAAATAGGATCTCAAGATCTCGTAGAAAATCACTTTATGGCTTATGAAAATTGCACGTGCTTGATTGCTTAGCAATTTTTAGCCTTCTTTACTTCTCTTGATAAGAAGATTGCCCAACTGTCCTTGTTTTCCCGATATTTTTAATAATGGTTCTTACATAACGTTTAAAGCAAAACTGTTGAAATGCTGGCTTTGTATTTTCGCGCCAAAATCTTTCACAAGAAGTCGAAAGTAGAAGTCACAAAATATACGAAGAATTTAGATCATTTTGAGGAAGAAATCTAAAGAAACATTTAGTTAAAGCAGAAAGATATGGTCAGTATTTTTTTTAATTACATAAACTTTGATAAATATTTGTATTTTGTATGATTACAAAGTGGTGTTTTGCCTAACACAATGACCTGCCGTGCAGGCTAACGAGCCTCTGAAACCCTTCCGAACCCCCTCTTTGGGAATTCTTATGATAATTAGCCTCTGTTTATAATGTTATCTTGTTTCCCTGGATATGCAAACCCCCAGCCATGAATTCCAAGGTTCCTGAACTGGGGCGGATCTAGGCTCATCTGATAGAAGGGGTGCAGATATTTACAAGGGGGTGCAGCCTTCCACCACATTGGGGAAAGCTGATTGCATTGTTGGGTTTGAGCGTGAAAGTTGTAGAGTATTTTCGTTCTCAGGGTTTTGGGAGCCACAATCAGATCATAGTTGAATTTTTATATTGTGAACAAGACTGGCCCATGGATTCAGGCCAAAAGCGGCTGGGTGGGTGGTTAGGTGGATGCAGTAGAAATTTGCATAACCCTATCAGGATTTTCTCAAATATCGATCAATTTTTATCAACAATATTCATGATTGGGATAAAAATGTTTTGTCATGTAGGCCAAAATTATTGTAGCTAGTACAGTATTTAATTCAGAAACCTTGTAAAATTGAGTATCAAAATATTAAGAGAGTGAATTACTTCAGTAAGCACATGCAAGGTTAACACTTTGTTTTCTTGGGCAGGGTGTTATTGAATACATTGGGGTGAACAATAACTCTGAGTTTGGAAAATTACTACATATGTATTTATACCTAATCCTTGCATTCTGTATGAACCAGGAGAATGGTAACTTATTTAACCTGGGTTCACTAAGGATAGTTAATAAGGGGCTTACATGGGGCTTTGGTGGCGAAGTGGTTAGCGCACTTGCCTTTCACCTCTAAGGCCGCGGGTTCAAGTCTCAGTGAGAACTTTCTCATTGTGACTCGAACCCAGTCCTCAAGTGAAAAGCGTAAAGTCAACGCTCTGCCGAAAGTCGTGGGTTTTCTCCGGGTACTCCGGTTTCCGCCCACAGGGAAAGTTGACAGGGTGGGTTAGGTAAAAGGGCCCACAGTAATTGGCATATGCTGTTGTGGTGACCCTGCCCTAGTTGGCAAAGCTAAATAAATAAATAATGATAAACAGTAGAACCCCGCTAACTCGAACTCCCAAGGGAAGCGAAAAATTGTTTGAGTTAGCGGGCGTTCGAGTTAACAGGGGTTCGAGTTAACGGGGTCGGTGTTGGATTTTGTTTATTATGTTAATAATTAATAAGATATAGTCGTTTTATTGTTCATCACAATTGTGAGCCATTACGGTGCACTTTAAAGAACTTCCAAAGTTTGTACTACTGATACCTAAGTTAAACAGTACCTATCACAGTGTTTGCGCGAAGTTTGCTTTGCTAATAGTTAAAAAAGAAGATAAACAATGAAACTAAGATCAGTAATGATCGACACAACTTGTTGAACCTTTTATCTCAGTCTTTATGCACTTGAATTATGTTTGTGTATATTATATACCGATTAAATTGTTGTTGTCTGAATAGAAATCCAAGCTTCCGACTTGTCAATGTGCTATGTTCTGACATTTTGAGGTTTGCCGATCCACGTCCTGAGAATATAGTGTGAGTTAACCGGGTAAATTTGACCAAGGGAAAATGAAATTTGATCGAGTTAGCGAGGAGTTCGAGTTAAGCGAGTTCAAGTTAAGTGAGTTGGAGTTTACCAGAGTAAATTACTGTAAAAATTGGTTCAAATCCAGGGGAACTTGGATTTAGTTCGAGTTAGCAGGGAAGTCGAGTTAAGCGAGTTCGAGTTAGCGGGGTTCTACTGTAGTAAATTACTAGTTTACCTTGTGTGGAAGTAGAAGCAACTTAGAAGGCACTTCATCATTCACTCTTTCAGAGACAAATTAAGCAGAGTGAAAGTATGCAAGAGCAATTGCATGCCTCAAAATGCATTGTCTGTAGACTGTAGTAAAAATCCATATATCCGGTGCACATTTGTCATGGAATACAGTCTGCCTCCTCTGCATCCAGGGTGAGTTGTTTTAATGCATTTCGTGCATGTTCACACAACCCACTATTTTTTGCGCAATACAAAGGTTGACCCAGGGCAAGGTGATGCATATAATTTATGTATGAGCTATTACCAATAATTGTGGATGCAAAGTAAGTGTGTATTTAGACACTTTGGTAAGTTTATTTGATTAAAGGCATTAAGCAGGGGTTGCTTGTTGACTATCAGAACCTCAAGAAGTAATCTTGTGGTTATGAATATATTCTGTGTGTATTATATTAATTATTTTGTAGAATTATACTGCACTGTCTGTGTCACTTGTCAGTTAAATATTAGAAAATGAATGTATGTACTACTGCAAAGCAAATGTTTTATATATCATAAAATGCTTTACTGACAACAATAATGCATGTTTGCAAGTGTTATATGAAATATCCAGTCATTGTTTTATTAAAATAGTCACGTTCCCTATCATTAGGGTCCATCCCTCATTAACAATTAATCATTGGTCTATTAATGAGGCACTCGACTGAGTGATAGCCAAACTTGCAGATGTATATTTCAGAAAACTGGGAACGTTAAAGGAAATCCAAGAATCGATTGTTATTAAGATAAAATGTTACAAATTATAATTACTTCACAATACCTGAAAAGCTTTGTCTAGTTCGTCTAGCTTGTGCAGGAGAGCACCGTCCAACATTCGAAATTTTATTCAATGAATCTGTACTTAACTTTACATCTTCCTGTCTAACATTTGATTTAACACGAAACTCTACTCGAGATTTCTTCCTTAAACTAAGTCTTCGTTTAGGTGCTGCAATATTGCCCTCGGGTACTGAATTAAGATTGCGGTCAGAACTATCTTTGTTTTGCAAGTGTGGGTTTCCTGATTTTTTGTCATCGTTTCCTTCGACGTTCTCTTCGACATTTTGTTCGGTAGTTTCTTCTTGGTTTATATCCGTCGGTTCCTCCGTACATTCTTCTTCAATGACTTTTAACTCGATTGAAGTGGCTCCCAAATCAGCCATAAACGGATATTTATTCATGAATCTTGAAATGAAACTTGAGAAGCTGCCATCCAAATATAGCTTCCTATATTAAATTATTTTCAAGTTAATATTTCAACACTTATATTTTCGAGATGCTAGAATATCAGATAACGTCTACAGTGACAATGTTCTATAATTATTTATGTGCACATACATACACATATTGTGGCGGTTGGAAGTATGTCGCAATTAACAATCGTAATTTATTACCATAGATATGTTTGTCACGCATGCATCTGTTTCTTGTAAACATAAAAACATATGATAGATATTTTAATGTTTAACCACGATTAATGAGTAATGACAGTAAAATACCTCGCAGTGTGATAATATATCTACAGTGATGTTGTGTCCTATATTACAGGCTATATTCCTGTGACTCTTTGATATATCTCATTTTGATATCAGTGTTTGACGAGATTTATTTGGACAACAAGGTATTAACCTTTGTTGTACTATGTATTTTATCGGAAGTAATAATTTAAGAGTCGTTCCCAGACCTAAATGGTGACAAGTAATTAAGAACACAATCTCGTTCCCCGAGCCTGCGATCCGGACATTGCATATCCAACCTCGTACCCAGGGCTGGGTACGAGGTTGATACCGTATTTACTCGTTTAAGCACCGCTACCAAATAACCACCGCTTACTAAAGAGCGCCGCCCTCGAATAAACACCAACAACGTCACAACAACGTGGCGCTTAATCGAAGCACCTGAAGCAGCGGAATTGTACTTCACATCTCAATCTTTAATGGCCCCGGGCGGCCATATTTCCTAGGGAATTTGTGCCCCTTTTCCGAAATTTGGCCCTCCTCAGTACGACTGAACAAATCATTGTAAGCATGCTTCACAAAGACATACATGCATACTTTATTGAAATGCTCCCATACGGGCTTTTCAGCATCCAATTACAACAATTTAGCCCTATGTTAAAAAATGTTACAAATTTATGTTATGAATTAGAATAAAATGTATCTACCATATGGTGTTTTAATTTTCTTTTTAAAATTACTTAAAGAAGAAATCTGTTTAAAATCGTCTTCGAGATTGTTCCAGATTTTCGTTGCTCTGTAGAAACGTTCTCTGGCCTGAAGTGGTTCTATAAAAAGGGTGATCATGTAACTCAACGCGTTTCTTGAATTTGCTACATAAATAGCTTGGTGCAAGGTTGTTCATGCACTTGTATGTCATCACTGTGTCTCTAACCAATAAAAGTTGTCCGACGGGTAACCAATTTAGGTTACGCACGGCTGGCGTGATATGATCAAATTTCTTGGTATTCGTTATGATCCTACAAGCAAAGTTCTGTACAGCCTGGAGCTTTTTCAGATTCGTAGAGGAAGTATTGGACCAGACTGATGAACAATATAAAAGCTTGCTGATGACAGCAAGGATTGTGATAACTAATGAGAGGGTGTTACTATCGAAGCTTTCCTTGACGCGGTTGATTTTACATAGTTTAGACATGTAAAGGCGCAGTCGTCAGGACAGGCGCCTTTCACCTCTGAGTCTTGAGTTCGATTCTCGCTGAGGACTATGCTCATCACACTCATGTGAAAAGAGTAAGTCAACGCTCTGCCGAAAGTCGTGGGTTTTCTCCGGGCACTCCGGTTTCCTCCCACAGGGAAAGTTGACTGCGTGGGTTAGGATAAACAGATTAGGAAAGTAATATCACAATTGTTGTAAAAATAGATCATGTAGGCTACGTACATAATATAGGTAAGCGAGATACTTGATGTAATCGGTCACTGAAAAGCCCCAACGGGGAGTGAGCTGAATAATGTATGTATGTATGTATGCATGACGAAACCAATTTTGTAATGTGACAATCATACGTGAGAATAAAAATGAGGCCTGGGTCTTTAGCTGACAAGACAGGCTAATTTCCAAGCAAATTCAAACACATGTCATTAGGAAGAGTTTGCATAAGTTGCCTCGTGCCAATTTAGAAGGAATTTTGTTTTCTCTGGGTTGACCAGCAAGTGATTCGCGGAACACCATTTTACGACCCTGTTGAGATCAGACTCTAAATCGCTAATTGCTTGCTGTAGGTCTTTGATGGAAAACGACAGGAAAACTTTAGAGTCGTCCACATAGGAATCAAGGTCACAAGAATGGGTGGTTGATGGTAGATCATTTGTGTAAATACAAAATAATAGGGGCGATAGAATTGCGCCTTGTGGTACCCCATGAGTAATAGGAAGCGAAGAGGACTTTGTTGATCCAATGCGTACAAATTGTGTTGTGCCAGAAAGGTAACTTTCAAACCATTTCACTGTATGCGGAGGGGCACCAACGCGGGATAATTTGTGTAAGAGGATTGAATGGTTTACACTATCAAATGCCTTGGATAGATCTAATAACACGAGAGCAGTTAGCATCGATTTGTCCATGGCTTCCAGTACGTCATAACCGATCAACAAGTCTTGCAGTGATTGATCTAGTTGACAAAATATCAACGGCAATAGATAATGATGAATTTACTATTGGTATCTTCTTAGACCTTTCTAAAGCATTCGACACAGTGAATGATAAAATCTTGCTTGCAAAACTACACCATTATGGAATTAGAGGTATATGCCACGATTGATCTGACAAACAGAAAACAAATAGTGAAATATAACGAAGTTCAATCAAATAAAAAAGTTATTAAATTTGGAGTTCTCAGGGAACTGTTTTAGGTCCCCTGCTTTTTCTTTTGTATATCAATGACATACCTAATTGCTCGAGAAACATTTCATTTATATTGTTTGCGGACGACACCAACTTATTTCGCTCTGGAAAAGATCTCAAACAACTGGAATCGGAAAGAGATCATAAACGATAATGAGATATCGACAGCGACGAAGTGGACCTCCCCAGGCGGTGGAGCAAAATTGTGTGAAACCCGTGAATTGGGCATACGTTGGTACTCGGAAACTAATACACTAACATTGAGAGGGGAAAAATCAAAAGAAATAAAGGACAAACTAATATCAATCGTTCAAAATAGGAAGAAAACAAGGGCGAATTCAAGTCCGCCTGAAGTTGACGAAAATTTGCATACGATTGACTTCACTAATCCCCTGGGTTTGGATGTAGAAAGCACTCAGTCAAGCGATTCTTTACAAGACGACTTCTGAATTAGAATGGAGCAGTTCGTGGCAACAACAACAGCAAAAATCGATGCTTTGTCATCTGCAGTCAATGATCTTAAACAAAACAAACTATTTGATGTTTTGTTACGGCTCTGCAGGATGAAATAAAAATGCTGAAAGCAGAAAATAGCGAACTACGTGATAAGAATGCTATCGCATCTTTTGCTATGTCTGACTTTCATACGAAAATCAAGGAGATTGAAAATGAGAAGAAAAGTCTCATCACGGCCTTAAAAATATTACAAGTAGACAATGAAAATAGCCGTAAAGAGCTCTCCAAAACCGAAATTATAACTGTTCCTGAGGACAAACCTGATGAAGTCATACAAACTAAAGAAATTAAAAATGGTCAAACTAGTGATGCTAAGCAAAACCGTAAGCAGAAACGTAAGGTGAACCGTGAGAAACCGGCACCGTGAGCAGAACTGCGAGCAAAATAGTGAGCAGAATCGGGAGCAAAATAGTGAGAAGACCCGTAAGCAGGATGATATAAATAGATCTGGTCAATATAATCGAAGCGTGACTACCGACGAAGATCAACATAATCGAAGCGTGACTACCAAAAGACTGATATTCGTTGCTGGAGATTCTATTATTCAGCATGTGCATGGGTGGGAATTATCAGACGGTGAAACGCACGTGGCCGTAAAATCCTTCTCCGGAGCAAAGACTGAAGATATGGAAGATTATCTCAAACCCTTAATCAGGAAAGAACCAGAAGAGATCATCTTACATGTTGGAACTAACAACGTCAAGGGACAAGAATCAGCGCGCATGGTAGCTGAGCACATTGTAAATCTGGGATTACAAATACAACAAAATTCACCGAAGACGAAGGTAACCATTTCTGGTTTAGCATTAAGAAGAGATAATTCAAACCTCTTTGCTAAAATTAAACATACTAATGCACTACTATAGCATCCTTTTGTACCCAAAATAATTGGGCATTCATAAGTAATGACAATATTGATATATCCTGTTTAAACCGCCGTGGTCTACATTTGAACCACAAGGGTAGCAAGCTTTTATCTAGAAATAGTTTAAATAGTTTAACTAATAATTGAAATATTGATCGGGCTGAGCGTAAGGAAATTCCAGGTTTGTTTGCATGTCCAAAAGTAAGAGGATTCAAAATGGCAATGCTAAATGTTGTGAGTCTGCCAAAACACTTAGATGAAATTCGCATCATGTATTACTGGAAGACCAAAGCATTGATGTATTGGCTTTAAATGAGACTAGGTTGAATTCAAATATCTCTGACGGGCAAGTTCATATAACCGGATATATATATGTTATTTACCGGTTGCGAGGTCCGGATGGGAAAAACTGTGCCCGAGGTCTTGAAAACGGCCCGAGCCCGAAGGGCGAGGGACGTTTTCAAGACCGAGGGCACAGTTTTTCTCATCCGGACCGACGCTGCCGGTAAATAACGTGTTTATTTTTTAACATAGGTAAAATTTAAGAATTTATTAAAATTGAAAATTCCAGTGTGGCGAAATAATTTGAGATCAGTGCAATTGTGAATTCAAAGCGAGGCTGACAAAACTTAAACGTTAAAAGAAAACACGAAGACGAAAACTCAAGAAAACTGTCAAGAAACTCACAAAAAACCATGGTTTCTGTAAAAATGTACACGATATTTTTAAATATGGGAGTAGAAAAGCATAGGAATGAAAGGTTTTGGCCTGGTTTTCTGGTATTCCGTGTTTCTTCGACAAGGATATCTTCGTGTTTTATACTTGCTTTGGCCTTAAAAACTCACAAAGTGAATCATGCAGTGAATGCATGTGTTGTGACTACGATCTACGCTTTCTACTAAAATTGGACAATGAACAAGGTATGCTGTAATTTTTTCTGGTCATTTCACGGTAAAAAACATCCTCAACTTTGTTTGCCAAGGGCCACGGCTTTAATTTTTTTTTGTTTACAACATGCATACGAAAAGTACTTTAACAAATGGGCAGAAAAATCATGTTTTCACTACAGTTGGTCCATATTTTTAAGTTTTATGTATGGAGAAAAGTTTTTCTTCTATGATATCTGTTTAAACTGTATTTTTTTTACTTTAATGTGGCCAAATACTGAAATACATGAGCAATAAAACAAATGTGTTAGTTTTAATACACGAGCATTTAAAACAAATGTATTAGTTTTCAAGACGTATCGTACTTAGTATGAAGCCTTTGGAGTTGATGCAATTCATTTTTGTACTCTAACTATCGATAGGCTAGGTTTTTGAACTTTTTGGGCAGATTTTTTAATCTAAAAATTGTTTCACTCCTGTGTTTTGTCGCGTAATCCAGAGCGGGCCGGATGAGTTTCAGAGCGGGCCGGGTGAGTTTCAGAGCGGGCCGGATGCAAAAATCCGGACCGCTCTGAAACGCTCGCTAGCCAATCAGATTGCTTTATTTTCATAGATAAAAAATAAGATATATTACGCTTTGACAGAGATAGAAATGGGGGCGGTGTCTGTATATATATTAGGAGTTCTTTACCATACTGTTATAGAGATGACTTAGTCCAGAAAGATCTGGAATCTATATGTATAGAGGTAAGAAAACCTAATTCGCGTCCTTTTATTATCTCTACTATATACAGACCACCTTCTGCTACGGTTGATATATTTTCCAAAATTGAATCTTTAGTAAGTGCGGTTGATATTGAAGATAAATAAATTTATTTATTGGGAGACTTAAATTGTAATCTTCTTGATACTTCAAATTTCGCAGCTAAAAAGTTAGCTTCATTGATGGAATTGTATCAACTGACTCAAGTCATTAATAAACCAACTCGAATCACAGAATTTTCAGCCAGTTTGCTTGATATATGTATTACTTCTGCACCAGAGAAAATTGCGTTCTCAGACGTGATTCATACAGGGGCAAGTGGTCACAGCTTGATTTATGTGGTCAGAAAAATTAATGTTACCACTAAAACAAATACAACTAAAGAAACTTCTTTTCGTAATTTTAAGCATTTTGATAGCACTGCATTTCAAGATGATCTCTTTCGCCAGCCATGGTACACAATTGATACCTTATCTAATGTTGACGATAAATGGAATTTGTGGAAGAAATTGTTTTTGAACATACTTGATAAGCATGCACCAATAATGTCCAGAAGAGTGAGAAACAAGGGTAATGTTCCATGGTTGACGAGAGAAATCAGAAGTAAGATGATAAATAGAGACCATTTATCAAGCAATATCAACAAACTCTAATGTTGATTGGGAGCTGTATAAATCCTATAGGAACAGTGTAAATATTGCCATGCGAAAAGCTAAGGTAGAATATTATAGAAATAGGATAGGAAATCAGAAAAATAATCCTAAGCAAGCCTGGAAAATTGTAAATGATATTCTCGGACGTGGAAGGAAGGATAATACAATTAATGAAATCAAAGTAGATCAAGATACCATTTCATCACCAACTAAAATTTCTGAATGTTTCAATGACTATTTCGTGAATGCGGGCCTGACTATAGCAAGCTCAATGGACCATTCCCCTATTAAACTAACTTTTGAACTAGGAAATTGTATCAGTACAGCTGGAAAGAGCATCCTAAGTTTAGTAAAATTGCAAAGTTTGGTTGCGAAATGTTGTAAAATGTGGAAAATATAGCCCTGTACTTAAGATGCTCTTTCCAGCTGTACTGATACAATTTCCTAGTTCAAAAGTTAGTTTAATAGGGGAATGGTCCATTGGTGGATGTAATTCTAATTTTGAAAATTACATTAACAAAGTTGACAATACTTCGCTCACTTTTCAAACTGTTAGTCATTCGAAAATTTTTAAATTATTTAATGAATTGGTAGTCTCTAAAGCAACTGGTGTTGACAAAATACCGGCTAAGGTTCTTAAATTAGCAGCCCCAGTTATTACAAACTCAATAACCAAGATATTTAATTGTTCTATAGAAACTGGGGAATTTCCGTTAGACTGGAAGATTGCGAGAGTCACTCCTTTACATAAAAAGGTCCTAAAAATTTACTGGACAATTATCGTCCAATTTCTATATTACCAATCATCAGTAAAGTCTTTGAAAGAATATTATACGAACAATTTTATGAATATTTAACAACAAACAATTTATTGTCTAAACACCAATTTGGTTTTAGGCGTTTTCATTCTACAATGTCTACATTATTAGATTGCACGAATGAGTGGTATATAAATATGAATCGTGGTCTTTATAACCTTGTCGTCTTTCTGGATTTAAAGAAAGCTTTCGACACGGTCGACCATGCATTGTTACTAGCCAAACTCCAATTGTATGGGATTACTGATACGGCCTTTAATCTATTTAAATCCTATACTGTAAATTCAAAAGAGTAGTTTTGACCCCTTGAAAGGAGTAGTTTTTTTGACCCCAGGACTACCCTTTCAAAAGGGTCGTTTCAGTCCCTTCGGTGCTTACTCTTCGAAAGGGTAGATTTTACCCCTTTCAGAGGGTAGTTTTAACTCCTCAAAGGGTAGGAACGTTACCCTTCGAAAGGGTCGTTTCAGCTATTCAAAAGGGTCGTTTCAGCTATTCAAAAGGGTCGTTTCAGCTATTCAAAAGGGTCGTTTCAGCTATTCAAAAGGGTCGTTTCAGCTATTCAAAAGGGTCGTTTCAGCTATTCAGAAGGGTCGTTTCAGCTATTCAAAAGGGTCGTTTCAGCTTTTCAAAAGGGTCGTTTCAGCTATTCAAAAGGATCGTTTCAGCTATTCAAAAGGGTCGTTTCAGCTATTCTCAACTCCTTGTAGAAATTTTGTCGTAAGCTGTTACACAGAACGAAATTTAGCGAAGATTTGATATGTAAATGAACTTCTAACATTTATATATCAATAAATCGTCGTTCAATATCGTTTCGTGTAACATGGCCTTGGGACGTATTAAACAGACAAAGCTCTCCTTTTTAATAAATGGTTTTAATACGTCACTAGAGTTATATACAATTAAAAATACACCAAGAGAATGCACTAAAGTCTTAATCCTTCACTGACCCAACAGAGTAAAAACTTGAGTAACGCTAAGAGGGATTTGGTTATTATAGTTGATTCCAGAGGTTGCTTTCTCTAAAAATATCATTGCACTTCTCTGGACTTTATAATCAAAATTGTACGTGTAATGAACGCAAAATAACAGAATTAGACAGTCTAAAAGTTTGTCTTCACGTGAAGCTTCGCACAGCACTCCTCCTTCCCCAACAACATACATAACCGAAGTATCACACAAAAAGATTGCAGGTGAGACTGTCGCTTTAACTTGGCAGTCCACATCATCAGTTCCCTACAAAATATAATTACATTTATTAATCAGTGGATAGTATTCACAATTATAAATATTCTGACACCATTCTTACAAGAACAGTTAATATACCTTACTCAACTTTAGGTTTGAAACTTTGAATACCGACAATTAATTACAACAACATTTGGCAGAAAATGGGGAGAGGTCTAAAATGAATGCTCTTTTCATGTTGAATCAAACTTGAATAATTTATACAAATGACACTTGCTCTTGACCTGGGGTCAGACATGTAAAATTAAATTTAATCAAACTACTATACACTATATATACCAAATAATTAAACTACACCCTGCATATTTACTCAAAAATTGACAATTCTGCATGGTTGACTCTCGCATTAACTGTTAAAGTGTATAACAACTGATATCAACATATCGACAGAGAAGTTATACCAGAGAAGAGGAATTTTATCCTAGTATAGTGTGTAATTTCCATGATATATTACCTTTAACAACTTCAAAATCTTCTCACAGCCACTATTCTTTCTTCCACCACTGCCTCGTAGCAAGGTCTGGAACAATGTCCAAATTGCAGCTCGTTGACGACATTCTAAAAACAAGGCATTTGTCTAAAAGTAATTCTCAACACCCACCACCTTCGGACCTGTGGCAATGTATGAGTCAATGTGTCATGGCAACACTTAAACTATAGAAAACAATACAAAGCCTTGCTTCTATACAATTAATGTTATAGAAACACAAATTCTCATTATGAGCATGCTGAGCATTCCGAGCTTTTTTCAACTTACTAGCACTGCCTTCTAAATCTGGAACATTTGGGAAATTTTGCTACCTATTATTATTAACCCTGTTCAAACCTATAGGTCTGAAAATATAAAACCATCACTGTGAGTGAACAGGGTTTGAGATTTTCCCCTAGCACCCATTATGGATACCAGGACTTCAATTTCGTATCAACAGGTGGGAATCACGGGTGGCCGAGTGGCTAAGCGCGCTTGTCTCTTACCAGTGAGTTAAGCCTATTACTGCAGGTCTGAACACGTTAGTTACCTCGGTAAGGTTGCTTCCGTGCGCTTATCAACTCATGTAAGTAGAGTCTGGTTGGTTCTCTCCTGTACTTGAGGGTTTTCTCCGGGTACTCTCCGGATGCTAAAGTAAGGTGCATCAATGGTACCTTTGTACAGGTGCATGGGGGTAAGGCTAAGAAACAATATTTAGCACAATATACAACAAACTTTATCTGGAATTTCTGATAAGGGTTGCTATTTAAAATTTCCATTAAAAAAATGATTATGAATATTAGGCTAATTGCACATTTGTTAATGTTGACAATGCAAAGGTTCACATGCAACAATCTCCACTTGACAAGTAAATTAAACTGTCCAGCAACTAGCATTAGAATGACTGAAATAGTGTAGTATGATGCAAAGATGTGTATTGCACCTTAATGGGTTAACCGAAAGATGGTAAATATTCTAAATTTTGCAAATTTGGGTATCTAAGCTACACAGTACAGTTGCCAAACGATAACCACAATCAAGTACACATTGGCATCAATAACACACACATTGACAACAATAACACACACTAGCATTATCCTGGTAAATACACATGAATTTGTGGTTAGCCCTTGGCAACTGGAATAGACAGCATTTCACATTTTTTACCACTGCCTTTGAATATATACACAATTTTGTATTAAAAATTTAGACCGACAAAAGTCCAACAACCAAACTTGCCGGTTAATGGTATAATAGTGTCTGGTTAACATTTACATTGGTATTAAGCATAATATACAACACTTTCCCTTTGATGGGATAAATTGTCTGGCACTAGATTGTGTGAATTAGTAAGGCACAAAGAATCCATTGTGCACAACTTAATGGGTTAACCAGAAACAAGAGCTCACATAATCTGGTCAACCATTGACATGAAATACTTTCCATCTGACAAGTATAATTGCCTGGTGTTAGACAGAGTAAATTAGTAAGGTGCATTGGGGCACATTGCATTATAATGGTAACCCAAATAATATTGCAATATAAAATGTTTTGAAGTAACAATTTCCTGCAAGAGCACAGAATTTTCTTATACTGCCTGCAGTTTACAAGTTGTTTGTTTCTCAACTCCCCTGCCTTGGGACAATTTGTCTTTTGTTGTGGCATAGTGATTTGGTAGAAAATTCCCTATTGGGATATACAATATAATGAATTACTAATTTGTAAATATGGCAAAAACTTTTGGGGATTATTTGTTTAGGTTGTATAAGGCATATACTGGACTGAGTAATTTATGTTAAAATTGTTTAGATACATTTCAATCTTGAAAGATCTCTGTATAATCATTTCTGTGGGTTACAATGGTGAAACTTGTTCACAAAATTATGATTTCAGGTTCATTGGAATTTTTTTTATATTACATAAGTCAGCCAAGGTGTTTTGGCTCTTTCTCGATATATGAGCAACCGAAATAGGCATTAGGGATTATTAGGGTTAGGTTGGGGGTTACCACCCGATCTGAACAGTTTCATGTAAAAACAGGTAAAATTCTTCTATTAAGCATAAATTACACTAAACACTAGCTGCACTCTGTTATTCCAATTTTTATTACTGTTTTAACTTATCTTTAAAACTTATTTTGATGTTAAAGGTTGTATTTAAAGTAATGTTATTTCACTTATTTGCCTAAGGGGCAACATCCATACTCAAGTTGCCACAGAAAACGTCAATCCGACGTTTTCTTTCAAATGCACCCACCTACCCCACAAAACGTCAACCGTGGCAATAATTTTTCATGCCTTTAGCTTGAAAACTTTAAGAAAATTTCCTTATTAATAAACTGAGGAAGTTTTAACTTTGTATAAAAATGATTTTTTTAAATAAAAATTCATAAATTGGGCAAAGTCGAGATAGTATTTCCAGATAAAACTGCAGCAAACCGATGCTTGGTTGCTATTCAATGTAAAAATTAAAAGCTGAACTGGAAGGGGTGAGATTTACAGCTTTTCTTTCGTTATTTATAGTTACAATTTTAATATTTTACTTTTTTAATCAGAAAAGTATAAAACTGCCACGCAGAAACGTCAAAGATTAAAACCAACCCACCCAGAAACGTCGGATTGACGTTTTCTGTGGCAATTTGAGTATGGATGTCGTCCCTAAGTGTGAGTCACTATATAGCATTAACAAGACTTTACTTGATGTCAGTGCCATCTATTTATAAGATTTAGCCTATAAACAATTGCCAAAATACATAACTTTACTACGCAATTTGGTATGGAATTCCTAGAGATCAATTCAAATTGATGTTTTAGTCTTTCTTTTGGTGTTAAGAAGCGATAGTTCGTTGGTTTTATATGCAAATATAACGCGGCTAATTCAAATATTTAACGGAATTTCACAGTGACAATATACACAAAATATCACTGCCGATTTTTGCAATTAAAAAACGTAAATAACAAATTAAACAGAAAATAAATCTTACCTGTGAGTTCTTGAATATCATTCTGCACTTCGAGGGAAAAGATTTCTTCTTCATACAATAATAAATCGGAAAAATGCCAACCATAAAATATTTCAGATGAAAGACAACAATTTCAATTTTCAAAGCGACGCTATCCCATAATGCTGTGCGCGCGAAAACTTAAACTAGGCACCAGTGCCCAGTGCATGCACGATCTCTTACTGAGATTGCTGAGTTGGCAATTTTAAATAGTTTTATCTTTTCGAAAAAGGGAATAAACGTATATTATTCTATTATCAGATTGGTACCAATGATGACCCCCCCTTTGATATAGGAAGTATATTTCCCCTGGAAATACCTAATGAACTTCTGTAGGAAATTTTGCTCCTATAGGAATTCTTATAGGAATTTGAATTCCTATAGGAATTTTTATGTTTTTTCAATCATTAATATACTACAGTATTATATTCCTATAGGAATTCCTATAGAAAAGCCCTATAGGAATTCCTATAGGAAATTTATTACTCTTTCCAATTTGACTCAGAGATGGGTCAAATTGGCTCCTTCGAAGAGTAATGTTACTCTCACGTGGAGTCGCAAGAGTCCCGCGAAGAGTTATTTTGACCCTTCCATGGAGTCAAAACTACCCCTGGAGTTGAAACGACCCTTCCGAGGTGTAGAAACTACCCTCTTTCCAAAGGGACGGAAATGACCCCTAGGGGTCAAAACTACTCTTTTGAATTTACAGTGTACTTTACTGACCGTCTACAAGTATGTTATGTAAATAGTAAACTTTCAAACCCAAGAACAGTAAAGTGTGGAGTACCGCAGGGATCGATTCTTGGCCCGCTTCTATTCTTAATATATATTAATGATTTGCCTAATTGTCTCCAGTTTACAACTACTCGATTATTTGCTGATGACACGAATATAACAGCAAGTGGTAAATCTATTGAGGAAGTGGAGCGGACCCTGAATCTTGATCTCCTTAATGTCAAGGGGTGGCTTTCAGCAAATAAACTCTGTCTGAATGTTGTCAAAACTGAATACCTTTTGATCGGCTCTCCCTATAATATTAAAAACTTGAGTTCAGAACCCAATGTTTTCGTTGGAGATGAGCCGATAAAAAGAGTTCGAGTAACAAAAGCTCTTGGAGTTAAACTGGACGAAAATTTAGCATGGAACAATCATATTGATCATATATCGGTATTAGCGCCTTAAAAAGAATTAAAGAATACACGGATCAAGACACCTTGAAATCTGTCTACTAGGTAAGGTAGGTAAAACTTTATTTTAACACGTTAGCCACTTCAACTAATTGATTGATTTCCAAGTGGGACGTGATTTAAAACTACAAATATTTACAAATGAATAAAAAAAGTACACACAAACTATATACAAAATCAATTATATTACTTATAAGTATAATTATCAATTATTTATTAATCAGGCTGGCATTGGCATTAGAGATGTTGCTATTAAATATGGACAAAGATTCGCTATTTCTAGCTTGTTCAGACAAAGAATTCCATATTTTTGGTCCTCTAAAACTAACACTTTTTTTAAGATATTCAGTTTTCGGACGCGGAAGGAAGAGAGTAGAATCTGATCCTCGTAAATTATGATGGTGAACTGTATTTGACATATTAAAAATATCATTTAGTTTAATCGGTGCCATATTGTGCAAAACCTTATACATGAGCCTGGCTGTAATCTGAGCCCTCTGTTCCTCCAGGGTTTTCCATCCAAGAAGACCAAGGGCCAGACTTGATTGACCATGCTCATTTTTACAATTCATTATAATTCTGGCACTTCTATTATGAAGCTTCTGTAGTCGATTTGAAAGAGTAGTATTAATTGAGTCCCAGACTTCACAACAATAATCAAAATGAGGTTGGACAAGCGCATAGCTCCCTATTCTTGACGCCCTTTTGTTTCGCCAGAGTTCACTTGACCCAGTCTTTCGCGCGACATATATATTGGCAAGATCGATCTCGATCGAGTGTCCGGGTGTCTGCATGTCCGCAATTCCGGGCAGAAAGTCGAGCTCAAGGAGAATTTTTAAAATGGGGGGAGAGGGCGAGAAAATATTGTATTGCGCGCGCATGTTTTGTTCCATGTGATCTGCATTCTGCAAGTTCAGAACTCTCAAGATTTTACAAGATTTTATTCTGGATTTCTGGATCTGACTAGATGCAAAATATACAAACATTTCCCGAAGAAACACAGGTAAGTATGGCTTTATTTCTTTCTGCCGATATTCATCAAGGCGATGAGCTGTTTAGTGTTCATTCTAGAGGAAAGCAATGTGCTTTTATGAGTTTATCGGCGCTTCTTTCAGCACGAAATATTCCATTGTCCGCGTGGTCTAAACATGTCCTCTATTAACTATGGTCTAAAACAACATTTAATAATGTCTTAATACAAGGAGACAAAATGTATTTAAAAGCTCTGAGTAATGGCTTATTAGTCCTAGATCCTGGTGTAGAATATTTGTCTATAGATAACTTACCAACAGTAGTTAGTGTTTATAATTCATGTACGATGACAAATAATATTAATCTACCCGTGGAGGTTAATTAATTCATGTACGATGATAATTCTATCTCATTAGGCCCTTACAGATGATGAAGTTTGTCGCAACCATAACAAGTAAATATACCATAATTTATCAACCAAATTTGGTTTTAATTTTCTGCCTCAACAGGCGGATGGATGTTACTTTGTCCATAACTGGCCCTGCCACAATGGGCAGATCAATAATATTTTGTGCCTCAACAGGGGCTCAAACATGCTTTCTTACAAGATATGTCAATATGTCGGTCTGTGATCGACACAGTTAATATATCGCCTGTGCAGGCAAAAACAACCCCATCTATGACGGTGACAAATAGTGATCTAGCTGTAGTCATAGAGCCTGTACCTGTGATCGTAGCACAAAATATCAATCTACCTGTTGTGGTAGAGCCCATTGAGGCACAAAATATTGATCTGCCCATTGTGGCAGAAAGAAACATTGATCTACCCATTGGGCTATTCCATTTAATACCGTACCCCCCTATCGAGGACCCTGGAATTCTTCAGGGGTAAGGGGCCATTTTGCCTTGGAATTCTTCAGGGGTGTGACTATTTAGGCTTGTAATTCTTCAGGGGTTGAGTAAAAAAATTGCACTATTCTTCAGGGGGTTGCAGTCAAATCCTTCAGGGGTAATAGCTGTAAGACAGGAATTCTTCAGGGGTAGGGTGTTGTAAATACAAAATTCCTCAGGTGGGCTGTTGAAAGTCAGGAATTCTTCAGGGTTATAGAAAAATCCCTGTCCTCGATAGGGGGGGGGGGGGTGGTTACGGATTTTAAATGGAATAGCTCATTGTGATAGAGCCTGTTGAGGCACAAAATAGAACTGATCTGCCCATTGTGGTGGAGCGTGTTGAGGTACAAAATATTATTGATCTGCCCATTATGGCAGAGCCAGTTGTGACACAAAGTAACATTGACCGCCTGTTGAGGCAGAAAATGAAAACCAAATTTGGTTGATAAATTATGGTATATTTACTTGAAAAAAATGGTTGTTACAAACTTACAAAATAATATGGATATATTACATCATCTGTAATGGGATGGAATCTGCGATATAAATAATTAAATATTTCCAACATATGTCATGTGGATCCCTGCTCACAGTTGTTTTGGAGAGAGTTGCTCAGAGTTGTTTTGTTGGTTTGCTGTATAATCATGTATTTTGACAATTCACTGGACAGTACAGATGAACACTGATGGAAGCTAAATGCTAAATAAATAAATATGAAATGAAATATCTACAGATTGGGAACAAAGACTGTTGTGACATGTTTGTTTAGCACATGGCAAGTGCAGTATCAATATCTTATGAACACAGACAACATGCAAACTATTATTGTACCACAAAGATATTAAAAGACATTGTCTCTACTCTTCCAAATTTATTTGCAATTGCAAGATGCAATTGACAGCTTTGAAGTAAAGAATGATTTCTAATAACAGGAACAATGATGTTGGTACCAAGAATTCCATTGACAATAGTCTGAACACTCTGATATGTGGCTTTGAAAACCACTTCTTATATATTATTATTTACAATAATCACAGTGTTGTAATCTCATCGTTTGGACAAGAAAATAAATCTATACATACAGTGTGCCATTAGCAATATAAATACGTTCAATATTACTAATTGGTCGAGGAATTTTGCATGCAGTTTGGGCATCAAGGCAGCACTTTCCTTGCGATAGTAACTCCTAGTTATATTATATATACTTGCAAAATTATATATGTAAAAAAATGGAAAAATAGATTTTATTCTATTCTATGTCCATGGCTTCCATCTCGGTGGAGTGGTATTTTCTATTACCACTTTTATGGGATGTCAGACGATTGTTCTTGGATAGGTAATCACTAAATTGATTAAGGACAATTGATTCGGTGGGGGGGGGGGGCACCATTGTTTTTGGCTAGGCAATAAAATGACTGTTTTTTTGCCCCGTATCAGGGCTCATCAGCATGCCTAGGAAACACAAATTGCCATACATTATGCTTCTAGCAAACCATGCGGTCAAAGACTCAAAATTTCGACAAGACAATTTGTGTTAATACTATTAGTGTAGTGTTAATATTTGGTTCGGTCGATAAAAATACATCCGCAATACCTTGGCTGATACAAGTAATACAGCAAATGCCAATTTAACGACTATATAATAATATAAATGACCTTTTGACCGACCGCAAATATATGCTAATTGGCCAAGCCAATTACCGGCGTGAAATAGACACACTTTATTTATTTATTTTATTTTATTTTACTTGCTTTGCCACATTTAAACAACACATCACAATACAATACAATACAATACAATACAATACAATACAATACAATACAATACAATACAATACAATACAATACAATACAATACAACACAACACAACACAACACAATACAGACATCGACATACACAACACAACTGGTATAGGACAACCGCAACAGCTTACGCCAATTACTGCTGTCCCACATTAACACGAAGTATTAAATTACAAACTTTAATAGCAACATGAAATAGCTCGTGTTAGACCACGCGCTTGATTACATTTCATGCAAAGTGACTTCCATGTTTGTTTTACATCTCCTGGTCTGATAGTGAAGACAGTTCGCGTTTGCTGATCGGGTTGGTCTGTTTGAGTCTTGAGGTTGTGGTAATACATCACTTCTTAGGTTAATAATATTGCAATTTGATTGAAAAGGAACAATATGTCCAGATACTCGTTCTATACGTTTGACAAGATCTACAGACTGTGGAGCCCAAACTTGGGACGCATAACCGAGATGAGAACGTACGAGAGCCAAATATAAAGTGCGACGAACAGAGACATTCCTGATTTTTAACGTGGAGCGCCGTATTAGGACTTGTTAGGTCGCAATCTTTCAATGGTTGATGGATTCTGAAAGATTGTTCTGGTACAGTAAGAACAACATTGGACCAAGAATTGAGCCTTGTGGCACTCCGGATGTTACTGGCCAGTGGTGACGATGTAACACCAAGTACTGTAGTTTGCTGGCGACGGTCCTCGAGATAGGAGTTGAACCACTTTAGAATAGCACCTCCGAATCCAAAATCACGAAGTCGGTTCAGCAGTTGCATGTGGCTAACGCGATCAAACGCCTTGGACATATCTTGGTAGATGACATGCACTTGCTTTCCGAGATCAAGCTGACGGCCGATATAATCAAAGACTTCGATGAGTTGTGTGACACAGGACTTTCGAGGGACAAAGCCACGTTGATCAGAGTTAATCTGTTCGAAAACGTGATCTTTGATTATACGCATCTTTCTAGCGCTTTAGAGATTAAAGAAAGAAGCAAAATCGGCCGATAGTTCTCTACGTGCTCCTTGTTGTCCTTTTTGTGAATGGGAACAACGTTTGCCAGCTTCCAGTCACGTGGTAACACACCAGTGCTAAGAGATTTGTTGAACAAAGGCTGTGAGGGACGGAGAAATTTGACGAGCAATTTCTTTTAATAATCGTGCGGGAATCTCGTCTGAACCATGAGCTTTATTAATGTCTAGATTTTGTCAGACAGAGAAAACGTCCGTTTCTGTAAATGTAATTTCGTGAACGATACCATTGTCAGACTGTCCTGGATGAAATTCGGAACTGCAGTCTTCGATATTTGGATCAGTGGTAAAAATAGATGTGATACTTCACATATAGCTACTCTTGTTGAATAGAGTAGCTATATCTGATGGCTTTTCTGCGTTTGTTCTTTGCGTGTCGCTTACTTTCATGGACATCTTTTCAGGAATGTTGCGAGTCTTGAAATTGAGCTTAAATAGGGACCAGAAGCGTTTGGGATTATGTCCACGGTTGGCACAAATATGTTATAACAGCATAGTCTTAGCTAATCAGCACATGTATTTCAACCAACTTGTAAACAAATTATACATGCCATTATATAAGGTACTTAACTAATTAACATGATAATAAAGTCCTAATGGCTATTATACGATATGAGTAATTCGTGTTCGTGGCATTACACTTCAGTGTAATCCCGAATCTATTTCAGTACAAAGTTCTCTAAGTAGCTTGGAAGTTTCCGTGCTCTTCCAGATCTTCGCACGGGTTGTGCACCGTTATCTTCGGCAGCAGGTAAACATGTCATTTCTGTTCTTGCTTCGTTACTGCCCAATTCTTTAGAGGGGCTCGTTTGTTCTCCAGAGTCGCCCATGTCTAACGGTGTCGAGTTCTCCATAGCTGATCTCTGCTCGATGTCTGGAGATGCTTCGTTGGTTTTTCTTAGTTGCACTCTATTCCTTCTTAGTATACCATGTGGCGTCTCTATTTCATACGATCTCTGATCTAGACGTTTCCGCACCACACCTTTCTCCCACTCTTTTCTTCCCAAACGAAATGGCTTTATCCGGACCACATCTTCTTCATCCAAAGGGTTCAATTCGACAGCTCCCCTGTCGTAATACTTGGCTTGTTGTCTTTTCCGCTCCGCTAGTTTCTCTATCGTGGTGCCGCTGTCAATCGTTATAACAGCATAGTCTTAGCTTAATCAGCACATGTATTTCAACCAACTCGTAAACAAATTATACATGCCATTATATAAGGTACTTAACTAATTAACATGATAATAAAGTCCTAATGGCTATTATAACAAAATAGAGTTGAAGTATTTGGAGCGACTGTCAGGTAACATGCTCTTGAACTACGCAGGTTTTTAAATTTTTCCACGATATAGTCCGGCTGTAGGCGTACGAGATTTCTTAATTTTGATTCGGATAGAGTTTTTCTTCTTTATGTTATGGAGTATTGTAGCATTCATCCACGGACCAAAGTTTCGACACTTTCATTGATGGTATGTGTTGAGATACTGTTTTGAGGAACGCTTTCTTACAGTTTTGCCAATCGTTGTTAATTTCGCCATCAGTTGTTATCAGGGAGTCCAGATTTAGAGATTCAAGACTAGATCGTAGGCCATCAAAATCACTTCGACCATAGTTATACACTGTTCTACGTATCTTTGATAATTGATTGCAACACAATGAAATTTCGAAAACGATAATACTGTGATCTGTAAAGAGCTCAGCTTGAACGGGTGACATAATTTCACATATTTTGACTTGGTCGGGAATATTCGTAAGTACGAGATCAAGAGTGTTGTTACCTCTAGTTGGTGTGTTATTGAGTTGTTCCAAGAAATGGTCATTGAGCAGTTCTACAAAAGTTATGTCGCTACCAGCTGTTGTTTTCTCTGGTGAATCCCATGAAATATGAGGCATATTGAAATCTCCACCAAGCAAGATATTCGAGTGTCGTGAACAAACATCACCCAGAAAGTTATTAAATTTGTCCAACCAAATTTGATCAGAGTTTTGTGGCCGATAACAAGAACAAATCACAAAACTTGCGTTCGATGTTGTAATTATTTCAGCCATGGTGATCTCTAAATCATGACCATGATGAATTTCCCGCACGGATTTGAACAAAGCAATCTTTACCGCTAGCAGTACACCACCACCTCGAGTTCCACGATCATTTCTGAATACAGCATATCCCGAGTGTAGAATTTCAGAGTTCTGGATATCCTTATTTAGCCATGTTTCATTCACACACACAATGATGTCTCTGTCCTCGGAGTAAACTAAGTTCTGAAAATGTTCTACGTTACTTGTTAATTTATTCTCATGCACGTTAGTTTTATGCAAACTCATAAGGCTTCGAGCGTTGAGTGCTAGACATTTCACTGACAGGTTTTCACGATTCACAGGTTTGATAGGTCCATGGTTCGTTGCAATATCTCCAGCAAGCAAGAGTAGTAAAGATGCATGCGATATTTTGCGGTTAATTTGTAAGTGTATTCCGTGACGATGATGATTGTTACATGGCAAGTTGTATTTCCTATAAGCACAATATCGCTAGTAGATATCCATATGTGGCATAGTTTTTCGGGCAGAGTAACAAGATCTGAGCAGATAAAAATGTTGTCAGGTGTAATTTGGGAGTTGTAGGCGACTGGGCTGACTTTCACTGACAGTTTTAAAAGAGAAAAAAGAAGTGAAATGCATGTTGATGATATAACGACCAAAATTTACGCGATTTTCGAATCCCATAATTTGAATTTAAATTTCACACGTATTATAGGCCTACGTGATTTAGTCCAATCGTAACTCTCGTAGATCGGAAGATCGACAGCTGAGTGATTTGCTTACGTGCGTGCAATGACCGTTGATGGCGTTGACAAAAATAAACGTTGCAAAGTTAGCTCGTGTAAAATGTTAAATTCCAAAATTCACTGACTGTCGAAGCACTTATAGTAATTCCGTAACAGTATTAGTAAATGAACTATAAATCAATAAACTATAAATTATATACTATATGCTATATACTATATATATACTATATACTATATAGGGGCCTACTATATACTATATACTATATACTATATACTATATACTATATACTATATACTATATACTATATACTAGATACTAGATACTATATACTATATACTATATACTATATACTATATACTATATACTATATACTACACAGTAAAAACAAACTGGTTAAAATGACCAATTTTTATTGGTTGTAACCAATTTGAATTGGTCATTTTAACCAATTCATTAATTGGTTGTTCTGAAATGACCAATTAATATTGGTTGACCACTATTTAATTGGTTGCGTTTTCTACCAATTGGTTGCGTTTTCTACCGTTTGGTCATATCTGCAACCAATTCTAAATTGGTCATATCCGCAACCAATTCTAAATTGATCAAATCAATAACCAATTATAAATTGGTCAAATCAATATCCAATTCTAAATTGGTCAAATGTTGGGTGCGGAAACCTATTGGGCACAAGTGCCCCAGCGACTAAATTAATAGGCAAAATCCACATGTTCCAAAACTAACAATAAATTGGTCATATTCACAACCAATTATATTAATTGATTAATGTCAAAATTATCTTATTCATGGGCTTATCTTAGATTGGAGGTTGGAAAGGGGTACATGCCCTATACTCCCCCAAATAACTACCCCCCTGTATAATGAGCCCCTGGAATCAGGGCCTGTTCATATAAGCCGGGCTAGCCCAGCTGACTCGATTATTTGGCATTTTACTGTGGCTTCGAGACTGGCGTGAAATAAAGTTGAAAGGAAATAAGGAATAGCCAGTTTAGATTATAGGTCCAAGGTTGTCCTAGGCCCAGTTTAGACGCCATAACTTTTCATGAGCCGAACTTTATGTAAATGAGCAAATTATTTGTTTAAGTTCATTTGCATTAAGTTTGGCTCATGAAAATAGTACTATACATACAGAGAACAGGCCTTAGTGTTAATTAAAACATTCTGAAAACTCGTAATAACAGGCCCTATAGGGGACCTGCAGGTAACAAACCCTCCCCTCAGAGGATTGACCATGTCCAGCAATTAAAATATGAAGTGAGCCAATCAATCAATATTTAATCATTGAATACTTTATCTAAAACTATTACAATATTCACATTGTTTTCGGTGCCAGATATCTGGGAATTCTATAAATTCGGTAGACAATGATATTTTCTCGTTGCTTAATCTTAATTTTAAGAATACTTGTAACGTTATTAACACGCCTGCCAGCCCGTCAAATAATTCGATCGATTAGGTCAATTCGATCGATCGCAAACGTTGCATTTTTAATTATTCAGTCGAAAGTTTGTTTTTGAGCAAAAATTTGCAAGAAAAACACTTTTTCCATGGAAAGACTGCAATGATTGGGATTCAAGCCTGGTTTTCCAATTAGTTCTGACTGTTTTACATCTTTACAGTTTTACATCTTTGTATTTTGAAAAAATGATGAAAGTTTGGACGTGCCGAAGGAAACTTCGTTCTTCAACTAAATAAAAATATACTATAAAACAGTTTGACAGTCCCAAAACTTATTTTTTACTAAACCCTAGGTATTGTTATTTATCCTCAGCTTTTAGTCCTTGTTTTATTCCTTCTAAAACGTGAGTAAATTGACGGTTTCCAAGTGTTGTTATTTTCGGCAATTCGGCATCGCGTCTTCTTGTTGGCCATTAATAGTAATAATTATTTATTTTTTTACTTATTAAATTACGTTTCTGCATGCTTGAATGTACATTATAAAAAGCGCTAATGCTTTTTCTATATAAAGGATGGTATAACTCTTTCTAGGAAGCCCAAAACCACAAAAAAACTACAAATTTCGCGCGGTTTTTTGCTCGATTTTCGTTTTGTTTGCGTTATATTTCTGCAGTAAAACAATTTTGTATATTTTATGTGCCTGGTTTGAAAGTACTGTTGTCCTACTATGCTCTTAGATAAAAATTAAAAGTATCAAAAGAAGGAAAAGTGATTAAATTTATCGATTTTCAACCTGTATTTTTGGACAAAATATTGTAAAAAGGGACTGGGGCTACCTACAAAAAATCACTCATGAGTGGCTTCAAACATGGCGGCCAAGTTATCATTCCAGATTAATGGCAATTTTTACAAGTAAAAATTATGGTTAATGGACGATACTAAACGGACTAGACTTAAAGTTAGACTGGACTAGTCTGCCTTTGTAAAGCCTACCTGAACGCTACTATTATCTCAACAAAGGAAGACTCTATCACAGACTTCCATTATTTGCTTGCCAAACCCGTAGGCTACTGCGCCCAGTATCGTTTATTAATTATTGTCCAAACTACTATGTTTGACCTATTCATAACTAACAATGGTACTATAGTTAACCAAACTGGCAGATGGAAGCAATGGACAACAAACATGTAACAGCTCTTGTTTTATTAGACTTGTCTAAAGCTTATGACAGCATCAATCACAAGATCCTCCTGCATAAGTTAAAATGCGTAGGAGCGTCACCACCAGCAATCAAATGGTTTGAAAGTTATTTATCGGGCAGAACACAATATGTACGGATAAGGTCAACCATTTCTCCAGTCATAGCACTAACTCATGGAGTGCCTCAAGGCTCCATTCTGTCACCATTTTTGTTTGGAATTTATGTCAACGATCTACCTGCTATAACGATCTCAAGTGATCTAGACTCTTACGTTGATGATTCAAAACTCCACCTTGCATTTCTAGTCGAAGACATACAACAGGCAATCCTTAAATTAGAAAATGATTTGCATAACACCGCAAAATGGTGCCTGGAACATCAATTGTTAATAAATCCCAACAAGACTAAATTCCTCTTGGTAGGAACACGATCAATGTTACAGAATTTACCAACAACAATTAGTCTGAAATTTCTGGGTGAAACTCTTAGGCCAGTACCAGTTGCTAAAGATCTGGGTATGCATCTAGACTTACATCTTTCTTATGATGAACATATCTCTAAACTATCATCTACGTGCATTAATAGATTATGCCAAATCAACAGAGTAAAGGAGAGCTTTGATAAAGAAACGTTATCATTACTTATTGAAGCACTGGTAATAAACAAGCTGTTATATTGTTCTAATGTATGGGCCAATACTTCATCCAGAAATTTGAAGAAATTGCAAACAGTCCAAAACTTTGCATGCCGAATTATTACGAATATTAAAAAATTTGATCATGTGACACCAGGTTTTCAACACCTCAAATGGTTAACTATCGATAATTTACTCATTTATAAAGACGCGGTGATGGCTTACAAATGCCTTAACAACCTTGCGCCAAGCTATCTCACAAAGAAATTCATAAAACGATCTGACATCCATAACTGTCAAACTAGAAATAATCACAATTTAGACATTCCAAGTTATAAAACAGCTACTGGACAGAGAACTTTTTATTACCGTGCAGTTAAAATATGGAACGAACTAGACGATGATCTAAAAAACATTTCAGAACTTAAAGGTTTTAAGAAAAAACTAAAAGAACATCTTTTAAATTTTAAATCATCAGATTTATAATAGTTTTATATAGATTTTGATAGTATAGTTTAATTAATTTATTTGTAAGTGTATGTTGAAAAGCCCTTTGAGGAACATACAGTGTTTAATAATAATAATAATAATAATATCTGAGTTAACCTCATCTGGCACCATCATTCTTACTAAGATTGCGAGCAGTAAAGACTGGCAAAAAATCGACAAAATTATTTAACGTTCTATCGTTTCTCAACGTTATTAACGTACTATAATGCCACGAATTAGCAAAAAGCGATCACACGTTCGTATCCAGAATCAGCGACCGTCGAACGCTCAACCGTCCGTTGTGATACCAAATAATCTTGGCGAATTGAGCATCGCAGAGTTGAAGGACCTTTGCCGCGAACTCAACTTTTCGAGCGCAGGTGGCCGACGAGTGCTTACAACACGTCTTCAAAACGAAAAGAACGTCTCGGTATGAATGCGACGGCGCAACCCAACGTTGAAACTATTTCAGCAAACACCACGCCAACAGTTTCCAATCCGCGGCAGAGTTTTAGCGACGACCAACTGGTACAGATCACACAGATCGTTCGATCGCATCATTTTTCGATACCCAACATGCCACAACAACTACGGCTCGTGTAGATGAACAGACAAGAAACCCACCACCACCAACGTCACTCGAAAGGCCAGAACAGCTTGGACAATTCCCATTTTTAAGTTCCAGCGAACTCCAGCAACCTTCGACTTCATCGAATGCGCCCGTTGCCTCGAACCAGCAAGCAGATGGGGGATTCACGCTTGAGATTCCAAGCAAATATGTTCGTGACATCGAAAGTGGTTCGTGACATCGAAAGTCAAATATTGGTTCCGATTATCCCGACAACGTGGGTTTTACAATTTCCTCTACGGGAATCACACCTCGCAAGCCTCAGGTGCTAACTAACATTGAAGAATGGACAACCGCTTTCAACACGTACATGCTTATAATTGTACAAAAATTGCGAATCGTGCCTCTGAACTATTACAGTATATGGAAACTATCCGTCATGCGGCAAAAACGCATGGCGGACTAGGTTGGTGTATCTACGACCATAAATTTCGCTATAAAGCAGCCGCTTGTCGAACACTGTCGTGGGCCAACATTGACATGCAATTATGGTTACGTATTTTCACGGCTAGTTCCACTCAGTTGCGCGAGGATTATTCTCTTTTTTCAAATGAACCTAGCCTGCATAGCAGGCGTTTGAAAGGGGAGGGTCGGGGAGAAGGGGAGGAGGAATAAACGGATAGATAGATAGATAGATAGAATAACTTTATTTAAACACGCTAACCATTGTCAACCTATAGGCTGATTTCCAAAAGGGGCGTGTACGATAATAAGATTACAAAAATATAGTATAGATGGTAATACAGTATAGAATAAGAAAGTTATGTAGGTACAAGAATATAAGGTATAGAAAAACGTATAGTGAAACATATCTATTTACAAATCTCTATGTCATTCAAAAATGTGAGTAGTGATTTTAGTTTCAAAAGACATGAGGGAGTTGCTCTCCCTAATTTCATTTGGTAAAGAGTTCCAAATGTGTGCCCCGTCAAACATGAAACTTTTTTTCATGCTATTAGTACGTGGCTGTGGTAAGCAAAGAGTACTTTCAATATCTCGAAGTTCATAATTTGTCATTTCATTTTTGAACGTAAATAAATCAGTAAGTGATTTAGGATCCATTTTATTCAACAATTTAAACATCAGTTTTGACTTAGCCTTCATTCTCTCCGTTTTAAGTGACTTCCAGCCTAAAGCATCTAAAGCAACCTGATGATCTACATCATTGCTCATTCATTATGATTCGAGCAGCCCCTGTTTTGGAGCTTTTGGAGACGTTTTGTTTGTGTTTCACCAAACACATCCCATACTTCACAGCAATAAGTAAAGTGTGGGCGAACAATAGAATTATATATAGAAACAAGCGTATCTTTCTCAACAAATTCTTTTACTCGACGAATAGCTGATATTCCCGATGCTATTTTCTTGCAAACCTTTTCAGTATTATTCTTCCAAGACAAATTAATGCTGGTCGACAGTCACTCCAAGAGTTTTGCAACCGTAAACTTGTCTAATTGGTTTGTTTTCAACGGAGGAGGGGGGGGGGAGAAACGGAGGGGGAGAAACGGAGGAGGGGGAAAGAAACGGAGAAGGGGGGAGAAAGGGGAGGAAACGCCTGCCGTGAAGGCCTATGTATTTGCATTTCCGCCCACTATCAGCGCTAATTACCCAGCTGTCAAAAAGATCAATCAGTGATCAGCGCGGGTTTTCCCTGTGAATGTCACGCACGAGTGGCGAGATTTGTTTATGTCTCGAATAACAATTATTTGTCGCAGTTCTCATGTATATTCATGTCTCAAACTGAAACTCCGAAAAAAGTAGTAAAAAAACGAGGACGACAGCAGAAAGAAGCAAGCGTTAACAATAATTGAAAGAGTTCGTGGAAGACGAAATAAAATTGAGTGGCAAATGGCTGTCGCCTGGTGGGGAAGCAAAGAAATTCGTAAATCAAAATTTCTCACTGAAATGGCAGGGTCCAAAGAGCAAAAAATTATCAATACTTAAAGACGACGAAGTCAAATACTTGGAGACGTCTCTCGAAGGATTTGCAGGCACGACAAGCAGTGAAATCAGCGATAACCCCAAAACGTCAATCGTCGAACACGTGCTTGCTCAAGTTGTGTTCCCCGTAGGTGAATTAAACAAAACATCAACATGTGAGAACTGCAAAGACTTAAAACCTAAAATAGATCACATAATGTCGATGTTTACGAAGTTGCAGGAAAAGCAAGACGAAGAAAGTCAACAAACGGCAGAATCCGAGGCGAAAATCGCAAGTTTGGCTTCAGAGCATTCCAAGATGGCGACCGAAATTGAATCGCTAAAAGCAACCGTGGCAGAGCTAGAATTCGAGAACTCTGCAATAAAGAACGTTTTAGATATGAAACAAAGTGAGTGGATTAAAGTAGATTCTAAAAAAAGCCCATCAATTGAAATCGAAATTGTGGATATCCCACCTGAAACCCCAGTCCATAACAGTTTCTCAGCACTGGGTACTGAAGAGCCAGAAAAGGGAGCATATACGAGCTTTCCAGTGTTTGGTGATGATGAAGAGAAAGAGAAAACTCAGGATAGTAGCCATAAGACCAATGACAGCCGTTCGAAGCAAAGGTTTAAATCTAGAAAAGTGTCAACATGGAAGAACACAGAACAAAATACCAGTGCCAAAAAAAGAAATGACTTGAATAAAACTATAGTGATTGTGATTCAATGACCAAACACATTGACAGCAAGAAAATTGAAAGGGCTGCAGGAAGCAAATCTGTTTGCCACTCTTATAGCGGAGCAACTGTAAACCAGATTCACAAGAAATTTAAGGAACATGGAAATGAAGACCACTACAATTGCATTATACTTCATGTTGGGACGAATGACCTGGTTAACCAAGAAGCTGAACAAGTGGCGGTAGATATGGAGAAGCTGATGGAAGAAGTGAAGACGCACACAACAATGTATCGGCCCTTCATGTGAAAACAACCAGGGTTTTCACCATGTTTATGGACACCGGAACAGAGAGTGGACACTATACCTAAAGTATGTCAGTCAGATGTTGCAGAACCAATAGATAGGCATAATGTTTTAAGTGCAAATGTGAGTAGCGATTTCTTAATTAGCCTGAACTCCATTCCTAATGACAGGGGTTTTAAAATGGCATTTATAAACATTGTTAGTCTGCCTAAAAATATTGATGAAATAAGGTATTCAATGTCAAACAAAAACATTGATCTTATTGCTTTCAATGAAACAAGACTTGACCAATGTATAACTGATAACCTGATACACCTTGATGGTTACGATATTATTAGGAAAGATAGATCGAGAAATGGAGGTGGAGTATGTATTTACTTGCGTAGCTCTATAAATTATAATATAAGACACGATCTGATTCCCTCTGAACTAGAGGGTGTTTGTGTTGAAATTACTAAGCCACACAGTCGACCATTTCTTGTTACAACAGTTTATAGACCACCTAATTCATCATCTGAATTCTTTGACCACTTTGAAAAATTAATTAAAACTATTGATGATGAAGATAAAGAAATGTATATTATTGGTGATCTAAACTGTGACATGCTAAAACCAAATAAGGAATCTAATCCTTCTACCAAAAAAATTAAGTCACTATACGAATTGTATCAGTTATCACAGTTGATCAATCAAGCTACTCGAGTGACTATGACTACCACCAGCCTTATTGACCATGTAGTTACCAATAAACCAGAAAAAATTTCAAATTCTGGTGTTATCCATACAGGTATAAGTGATCATAGTTTGATATATGCCATCAGGAAACATTCCATTTTTAAAAAACAAGAAAACACTGCTGAAATTAGAAATATGAAAAATTTTGATAATAAAAAATTTGTTGATGATCTTCAGGGTCAGCGCTGGGAGTATGTATACTTTTTTGCTGACGACCCAAACACTATATGGGAAATGTGAAAGAAATTATTCTTAGAGATTCTAGATAAGCATGCACCACTTCAACACAAAAATATTAGATCAAAAAAATCCCTTGGATCACAAGTGATATGAAGAAACTTATAATTGCAAGAGACAAATTAAAAAGGAAAGCCATTATTACAAAGCTATAAAACAACAAGAAATAAAGTGAATATAGAACTTAGAAATGCTAAAAAAGATTATTATTCCTCGAAAATTGCTGGTCAAAAATGTGATCCAAAAAACGCTTGGAAAACCATAAACAATCTATTAGGTAGACAAAGCAAACCAACAGTGGTAAACGAGCTAAAGCTGGGTGAAAATAATTTAACAAATCCAAAAGATATTGCTGAGGGCTTTAATGATTATTTTTCAAATATTGGCCCTGATTTAGCAAGCAATATTCATACTTCGAATGACAGCTTTGAAAGCTATGTTAAAAATGCTAGATCAGAATTCACTGCTTTCCAGCCAGTTACTGTCAGTAATGTCTACCATCTCTTGCATGGTCTTTCTGGCAATAAAGCAACTGGAATTGATAAAATTTCTTGTAAAATTATTAAAATAGCAGCACCTGCCATTTCAGACTCGTTGACATATATTTTTAATCAGGCTATTACTCTCTCCACTTTCCCTGATGAATGGAAAGTAGCTAGAGTAATACCTCTGTACAAAAATGGCCAACGAAATGTGGCCAATTTCAGTTTTGCCCGCTATAAGCAAAATTATGGAACGAATTTTGTATGATCAACTATATAAGTATCTGACAAAATTTGAACTTCTGAGTAACTCTCAGTTTGGTTTTCGAAAATTTCACTCCACAGCTACAGCATTACTAGACTGTACTAATGACTGGTATATGAACTTAGACAGGAAAATGTTTAACTTTGTAGTCTTAATTGACCTGAAAAAGGCATTTGACACTGTTGATCATCAAATTCTGTTAAAAAAGTTGGAGCTCCATGGAATAAAAGGACAAGCTTTGACCTTTCTTAAATCTTACCTCACAAATCGAAAACAAAAATGCCAAATAAAAGGATTCATTTCATCAGAGAAATTGATCAAATGTGGTGTACCACAAGGCTCTATTCTTGGGCCATTATTCTTTCTATTATATATTAATGATTTGCCTCAATGTCTAAATAATACAAAACCTCGGTTGTTTGCTGACGACACAAATCTAACCGCTACTGGAGATTCTATACCTCACCTTGAGGCTGCAGTGAATTCTGATTTGGAAAACCTTAGAAAATGGTTAATCGCCAATAAACTTAGCCTAAATGTAGCTAAGACAGAATTTATGTTAGTTGGTTCGAAGCCAATGATCAAAAGTATTTCAAATTCACAACCAAATATTGAAATTGAAAACAAACCAATCAAACAAGTTTATGAATGCAAAACTCTTGGAGTGACAGTTGACCAGCATTTATCTTGGAAAAGTAATACTGATAATATTTGCAAGAAAATAACAGCAGGAATATCGGCTCTTCGGCGTTTAAAAGAATTTGCTGATAAGCAAACTCTTCTTTCTGTATATAATGCTATTGTTCGCCCATACTTCGATTACTGTTGTGAAGTATGGGATGTGCTTGGTGAAACACAATCAAAACGACTCCAAAAACTGCAAAATAGAGCTGCTCGAATGATCATGAATATGAGCAATGATATAGATCATTCTGTTGCTCTGCAGGCACTAGGCTGGGTGCCACTTAAAACAGAAAGGAAAAAAGCTAAAGCAAAAATGATGTACAAAATACTGAATAAAATGGGTCCTGAATCACTCACTAATCTTTTCACATATAAAGGTGAGATGACAAATTACAATCTTCGGGATATTTCAAGTAGTCTTTGTTTACCAAAACCGCGTACTAATAGCATGAAAAAGAGTTTCATGTATGACGGAGCATACCTTTGGAATTCTATTCCGAAGGAAATTAGAGAGAGCAAATCGCTTTCTTCTTTCAGGAATAAAATCGCTACTCACATTAATAGTAATTGTAAATAGATGTTCCTGTAAATAGATTTATACCAGTTCAGTAAGTTAGTCACTATCAATTTCCTTAATACTATAATTATCATATGTCTTATTTTGTAAATAATTTTAAATACTATAGTTATTATGTACACGCCCCCCGTGGAAATCAGCTTCGGTTGACGGGGCCAGCGTGGTTAAACATGATAAAGTTTTCTATCTATCTATCTATCTGTTGGTGGAAATAATACCACATTTGAAAATTTGTTCAAGCCATCGCGCAGACAAGAAAGCCTTAATTTGATTCTCGCAGACGCATGCGAATCCATTGGATTTAAGCTAGCTGCAAGTGAAAGTTTGTCCGGGAGAGTGTGCAGGCCTTGTGGAAGAAAAATCAGAAACGCTGCTGAGCTGTATAGCTTTGTAAAGGAGGCAGTTTCTTCGACAAAAGCGCAAGAAGAAAACACCGTCGCTGCATATGTTGATGACGCTGAAAGAAGCAAGAGACAGCTTCCGAGCACAGTAACCCCAGAGAGAGATTTAGCCAAGAAATCTCATCAAGGTGATCTTCCCAAGATCTTCAAGAGCTCTCGAAAGAAGATTGTCAGTATGTTCGCCTTCGAAGCGCGCCATCTTGCATTGATAGTATCAGGAAACCCAAGTGTAATACCGCTCGAACTCTGGCTCAGCCTCTTAAGTGCTGCTATTAGTTATGTTGATACTATTTTATGTTTGTATGTCTTAATTTCGGGTCCGCAGTAATTGGCTCACGCTGTTGCGGTCACCCTGCCTATAGTCGTATGTCTTGTTTTGTCATACTGTATGCTGTTATTGTGTTATGTATTGTAATATTGGCGAATCTAATAAATAAAAACCCCTGAATACTAATGACCGGTGTCAGTCAATCAGATTTTTACGGCCGCCAGCGGCCGTAGAAATGCAAATACATAGGCCTTCACGGCAGGCGTTTCCTCCCCTTCCTCCCCTTCCTCCCCTTCCTCCCCCCGATTCCTTCTCGTTTCGCTTCTCCGTTTCTCCCCCCTCCCTTCCGTTTCCCTCCCCCCCTTTTAAACGCCTGCTACGCAGGCTAAAATGAACCCTCAAACAGAGCTGGGGCAGCGAGGGACGGAATTTGCCACAGCTATAACAGGGGTAGACCTTGCCCATTTCGACCCAATTGCCCCTACACTCACCGATGTAACCGATTTGGCTGTGGGGGAAAACATCCTGGGTACCAATGTACACAATCCCGTGAGGAAAACGATCTTAACGAAGACCACCCCTCGAAATCTGACCGTAGCTCCAAGAAGACCAACAGAAAATAGAACTGTTAACTTTAACTCTAGTATATATAATAACAGTAATTCAATACATTTAGATAATACTATAGTTACGCCAATTCGCGTTGACGCGCTTGAAGATGCTCTCCATGGGCGTCCCGATTTATCATTCGTTTTGAAACTCTGTTCAGACTTGCGTTTCGGTGCTCGCCTCGGTTACGATGGTCCTCGCATGTCCAAATTTGCAAAAAACCTTAAATCTGCCATTGACAATCCAACTATTGTTTCGAGTAACTTGGCTAAGGAAGTTGCTCTTGGACGCACAGCCGGTCCTTTCACCAATCCACCATTTGCTAATTTACAGGTTTCGCCAATTGGCATTGTACCTAAAAAGCATTCGGATAAATTTCGAACCATTTTCCACCTCTCGTTTCCAAAAACGGGCGAATCAATCAATTATTTTATTGAGAAAGACGATTTTTCATTGCAGTACATTAAAATCGACGACGCTATTGCGGCTTTGATCCGATTAGGCAGAGGCACTTATCTTGCTAAAACTGACATAGAGTCTGCTTTTCGTCAATTCCCTGTTCATCCTGACGACTGGGAACTATTAGGCATGTACTGGAACAATTTCTATTATTTTGATAAAGTGTTGCCATTTGGTCTGCGTAGTGCGCCGTATATTTTTAACCAACTTTCGGATGCGCTTGAGTGGATTTTATTCAACAAGTGTTTTATAAGTTATGGGGCACATCTTAGACGATTTTCTAATAATGGAACCACCGGGCCAAACTGGACCGCCTTTTCAAGCCTGCCAAAGTAGCCTTTCTAGCATGCTGTTAACATTTAACACGCTAGGTGTTCCTATTGCAGAACATAAAACGGAAGGACCCAGCCTTATTATAGAATTTTTAGGCATTATCCTTGATTCACAAAAAATGGAGGCTCGTCTTCCAGCCGATAAATTGAGTCGTCTATTTGCTGATTTAAATTCCTGGCACACAAAAAAGTCTGCTACACTCCAAGAGCTTCAATCACTAATTGGGACATTAAATTTTGCATGCAAAGTAATTTCCCCCGGTCGTGCTTTTCTCCAACGTATCATACACCTTACACGGGGGGTCTCCAAACCACATTACCATATTCGCTTGACAAATGGTTTTCGTGAAGATGTTAAAATGTGGCAAATTTTTCTTAAGGACTGGAATGGGACAAGTTTATTTCTAAACTCTTTCTGGGAGAATTCTACAACACTTTCTCTCTATACCGATGCTTCTGGTACCCTTGGTTTCGGGGGGATTTTCCACAACCAGTGGTTTCAGGGTAAATGGTTCCCTCACCAAACACTTGAGACAAAAAACATAAGCATTGACTGGCAAGAGCTCTATGCCATTGTGGTAGCTTCATACATATGGGGAAATTTGTGGGCTCAAAAACGGATTGTGTTTTATTGCGATAACCAGGCTGTGGTTTCCATAATTAATTCAAAACGTTCCAAAAGCCCTCGCATTATGGATTTGGTGCGTGCTCTAACCTTGCAAACCCTGAAGTATAACTATTATTTCAAAGCTTTGCATGTTCCAGGTCATTATAATGACATTGCTGATTCTATTTCCCGTTTTCAGCAAACCAGATTTCGGCGGCTAGCACCTCATGCAGACCAACATGCTCAACCTCTACCAGAGGAACTTTCTCGTCTTTAGACGCTGATTTACGTCGTTATCAAATTGCCTCGTTAGCTCAAGGTACGATTAAAACTTATAGCAGTGGTGAAAAACAGTTTAAGAATTTTTACTACCAATTTCATCTATACAAGCAAGTGCCTCTCCTGCCAACTACGGAAACTGTTCTTGTTTATTTTGCTGTTTTTCTCGCTAAGACAGTAAATTCGGACACCATAAAAGTTTATCTCGTCGCAGTTCGCCATATGCATTTGGTTAATGGCTATGATCTCCCCATCGCCAAATTTCAACGTCTACATTATATTTTATGGGGTATAAAGCGAGTTAAAGGATTGTCCACAAGGACACGCTTACCAATTACATTAGACCATCTCAAACTTTTTTACCGCATATTACACTCACGAACATTACCAACGCACGATGAAATCATGATTTGGGCAGCTATTTCCATAGCATTTTTTGGATTTTTGCGGATTGGTGAAATGACTTGCTCCGGTCCTTTCAATTCCTCAACACACCTTAGCCGATCAGATGTAAGTTTTCATAATGAAAAACGGGATAAAGAGGTATTTTTGCAACTCCGAATTAAAGCTTCAAAGACTGACCCATTTCGATCTTCAGCCACGATCACCATTGGCAGCAATTCTAGTATATACTGTCCAGTAAGGGGTCTTCAAACCTACCTCTCACGTCCATCTTCGGGCCATGCGGGACCATTGTTTTGCTATTCGACCGGTGTTCCTTTATCGCGTAGTCAATTTACTAAAGAACTACGCACACTTTTGGCTCAAGGTGGTTACAACACTGCACACTATGCAGGCCACAGTTTACCTCATTGGCTTATTCAAAAGCTAGGAAGATGGTCTTCCGATTGTTACCTCAGATATATTCGTACGCCAATCAATGTCCTTGCAGACGTTTCAAAGCGATTGATTGCGGAGTAAGATGAAGACTCGTTGTGTTTCAGTCTATGGGGATCACACACACTATCGCTGTGTGATTGTGGAGGCAATTGCTCTAGTATGAGGTCGCAATTTTACCATAGACCTCGCGTTTTCTTTACGGAATTTGGCAACCTGGCTTAAAGCCAATTTTATTTACAAAAATCGCTTTGATTTCTGCATATGAGTATATGTACTGAGCCAGATCAGACTTCTAATAAATATTTCCCTGATCATATATTCCCAGGGTCCAGCTCAGAGTATATGTCCTGCAGGGCAGACTAGGACCCAGCTCCAAAAGTGAGTATATGTTGTAGCCGCCTTTACTCAGGATCCAGCTCAAAATCCGCGCGGTAAAAGTATATGTCTTGGGCAGATTGGGACCTAGCTGGAAATCAGTATATGTCCTAATCGACTTTCCTCAAGACCCAGCTTTTCTACTACGAGTATATACCCTGGGAACCGCTCAGCACCCAGCTCTTCGCAGACAAACCAAAAAGCGTATGTCACTCTGTGAGGTTATTACAATATCGATTAAACCTAAAAGGTATTTTAGCAAGTTTAAATTTGAATTTTGAAGAAACAACGTAATGTCAAAAACTTCATTTTAAAGATAAAGCTACCGGTTCTGATGGCATTCCAAATAGGATTTTAAAATAAACTACTGAACAAATCTCACCAACTTTAAGTCTGCTCTTTAACATGTCGTTACAATCCGGCGTTTTTCCAGATGAGTGGAAAATTAGCAATATCGTTCCAGTATTTAAAAAAGGAAACCGAGAATGTGTTGAAAATTACCGCCCTATCTCACTTCTCCCAAATATCTTTAAAGTTTTCGAATGTTGTGTCCTAATAAAGATAAGGGATCATTTGATGCAGTATATCAGCTCACACCAACATGGTTTCATTCCTGGAAGGTCTTGTGCGACACAATTGGTTCAGGTTTTAGAACATATTGCTCAACCACTTGATTCGGGTACACAAACAGACATAATCTATTTAGACATGAGTAAAGCCTTTGATAAAGTCCAACATGATGTATTACTAGATAAGCTACGAGATATTAATATCCGCGGAAACCTCCATCGTCGGTTTCATTCTTATTTATACGGGCGAAAGCAACAAGTTACTATTCCGGGAGCAACATCCTCTATTCTTCCAATTATCTCGGGAGTACCACAAGGATCTATTCTTGGTCCTGCCCTTTTCTTACTCTACGTAAATGACATTCACGAATCCGGTTTATCGTCCTCAGTTGCTTGCATCGCAGATGATACAAAAATATATAAATAAATTAAATCTTCTCAAGATTCTAATATGCTACAAGAAGATTTAAACAATCTCACAAATTGGTCATTATCTTCTGCTTTAAATTTTAATGAATCCAAAACAAACTACCAAATCATAACCCATAAAAGAAATCCCATAGACCACCAATACACACTTAATAGTAAGAAAATAGAAAATATTGAAGACGAACGAGATATTGGTGTAAGGATCGGATAACTAACACTCTATCTTGGTCAACTCAGGTCACCGCTCAAGTCACTACCGCCAACAAGATGCTTGGGTGTGTACGCCGATCTGTAGGTGAAATCTCAGATGTTGACGTCCGACGTACCTTATATTTGGCTATCGTTCGACCACATCTCGGGTACGCCACACAATTGTGGTCACCTCAATCTATAGATTTAATGAGACGTGTTGAAAAAGTACAACGCCGCGCGACTAAAGTTATTCTGAACCTTCCGTTCCACACAGATGTCACATTAGTCTAGGACCTGTATAGGAGTTTGCATGCGTTTCATTTAGCACAGGCAATCTCAACTGTTTTAGGGTAAAATGACCATGGCGGTCAACATGGCATATGTGCCAAAACCTGAATCCGGGACGAAAGTCCTGAAAATGACCCCGCCCTGAAACGGCAGTGCCGACATAGCTCTAACTTCCGAAAAGCAGAAGCGACAGCCTTTCTGAAGTGCTTATAGTGTTTAGAAGGTTGCTTTTAGGGGTAGTTATTGGAAGGAAAAATTTGTCTAAGTATAATATTTTACAAGAAAATGACCATGCACCACCCCAGGTCAACTGCTAATTATCCATGAAATAACTAATATACCTGGCAGAGATTAAATTTTCTTATTTCCTAACAATTTTTATCATGGGATGAAAAACCATGCTTAATTTAATATAATTATTGTAGATTTCATAAGGATTGACATTGTTTTGTTTAAATATAATACATTTTATTTCACGTACCCCCCACCAAAACACGATTTCAGCCATATTTTGCCGTCTTGTTTGCTTTTTATCGCCGAGTCTCATAAGTATCATCAATTGTTGTACTTTTATATAATGATAGATGGCTAAAGAAGATTTCAACCAAGTTTCGTCAAGTTTTGAAGCAGTGCAGTGTATTTTATCTTCGATATTGTGTCCTTCGATATTTCGTCAAATAGCGGCCATTGCAATGCCTCGCCGCTTCTCTTCCCGATAAATGCCACTTCTTCGTCTTCATATGTATTTAGATTACAGTATCCAAGAGTACTTAATTGTAGAATAGTCCCAATCGAAAAACTAGAGTAGTATAGTCCCACTTGAAAGGAAAAAACCTCCCATAACAAATTTAGGATCAGAATCAAAGACACAAGTTTAAAAATAATTTGAAAGTCACGCGCAATCTTCGCGAAAACTCCTCGTGGGCTACTTGACAGGGGGGGCAAATATTTTCACGAAACGCTGATTCGCCACCACAGAACCAGTAAATATATTATATTTATTGTATTTTTATGATTTATGAAAAAAACAATAAATATTTGCGTATTTTCTATTGTTTTTATCATAAATCATAAAAATACAATAAATATAATATATTTACTGGGTTCTGTGGTGGCGAACCAGCGTTTCGTGAAAATATTTGCCCCCCCTGTCAAGTAGCCCACGAGGAGTTTTCGCGAAGATTGCGCGTGACTTTCAAATTATTTTAAACTTGTGTCTTTGATTCTGATCCTAAATTTGTTATGGGAGGTTTTTTCCTTTCAAGTGGGACTATACTACTCTAGTTTTTCGATTGGGACTATTCTACAATGAAGTACTCTTGGATACTGTAATCTAAATACATATGAAGACGAAGAAGTGGCATTTATCGGGAAGAGAAGCGGCGAGGCATTGCAATGGCCGCTATTTGACGAAATATCGAAGGACACAATATCGAAGATAAAATACACTGCACTGCTTCAAAACTTGACGAAACTTGGTTGAAATCTTCTTTAGCCATCTATCATTATGTAAAAGTACAACAATTGGATGATACTTGCGAGACTCGGCGATAAAAAGCAAACAAGACGGCAAAATATGGCTGAAATCGTGTTTTGGTGGGGGGTAAGTGAAATAAAATGTATTATATTTAAACAAAACAATGTCAATCCTTATGAAATCTACAATAATTATATTAAATTAAGCATAGTTTTTCATCCCATGATAAAAATTGTTAGGAAATAAGAAAATTTAATCTGCCAGGTATATTAGTTATTTCATGGATAATTAGCAGTTGACCTGTGGTGGTGCATGGTCATTTTCTTGTAAAATATTATACTTAGACAAATTTTTCCTTCCAATAACTACCCCTAAAAGCAACATTCTAAACACTATAAGCACTTCAGAAAGGCTGTCGCTTCTGCTTTTCGGAAGTTAGAGCTATGTCGGCACTGCCGTTTCAGGGCGGGGTCATTTTCAGGACTTTCGTCCCGGATTCAGGTTTTGGCACATATGCCATGTTGACCGCCATGGTCATTTTACCCTAAAACAGTTGAGATTGGCTGTGCTAAATGAAACGCATACAAACTCCTACACAGGTCCTAGACTACATATAAAGAACGGCTAAATTCACTCCGTTTACTCCCTGTAACCTATTGGCACGAATATCTTGACTGGCTAGTTCTCTTCTTCAAGATAGTACATAACCAAATCGAGATTGATCCAGAAATAAAACCTACACGACATATCCCAAAAATAACAACACGAAGCAATGCCAATCCAAATTTACTATGCTTCCGTCCTAGTAAGTGCAAAACACTCGGTTACCAACGTTCCTTCTTTCAGCGCATGTGCAGAACTTGGGACGTAGCTATTGCCTTCAGAAATGCGCAAGCAAGATACCTCCTTAAACCGCTTCAAATACCTTCTGAAAAATTATTATCTAACCGCGCCAGATACATTGTTTGAAGGAGAAGACCCAAGGACATGAAAATCTATTTGCCCAAAATGTAACACTCCGCGCTCACTCTCGAACGTTATCACCTGCTGCATCTAATCAAATTTCATGATTACTAGACTTAATAAGGGGGGAGTTAACGTAAAAAGTATGGTATAACTGATCGTTTAATATTTCCACACGTTTAAACTTAAACAACCACAACTCCTATATTGGCAGAAAGCTTATAAACAAGGGAATCTGGAAAAATATATTTTGTGTTAAAAAAACTCATATCACATAAGGTGGCTCTGGACTGTTTATCGAACATCCTACTAAGCTTTAGTCAAGAAAAGATTGCACTTGGTGGATTTGCTCCAGCTAAGTATTTTATTCATTAAATTAACAAACACATAGTGCTTATTGTTTTAAGCATAGGGAGTTGTGATTGACTAAAACACAAAAAGGTGCAGCTGGTCAAAGTTGAAGGCTAAATTTTCAATAAGTTAAACTGTAATAACTTTCAATACATTGACCCTATTACCAAACGCTATGCCTAAAACACAAAGCTTTACTGAAAGCAACACATCCTGAAAATTTCAGGGGAATTGGATATATTCTTCTCGAGATATCCTTTCTTAAAGGCTAAAATATCGCAAAATGAGAAAATCGAGTTACATTTTTGTATACTTTTCGTTTTCTATGCTTCGTTTTATTGTTTTCTAAACGAAAGTGTGAATTTTTGGGCATTTTTTAGGAGTATTTAACTTTGACGCCTTAGCAACGTCCTTAGCAACCAATTTTGTTGTGAAAATTTGACCAATAGTGGCTTGGTATAGCTCAGTATACTTGGATTTTTTTCTGTACATTGTTCCTTACCCCTTCCCCCCTAAATGCTTTATTCATAAGCCAGTATATCATAGGTTACATCAAGTATTTCTCAATGTTATTTCGAGAAGTTTTTGAGCGGCCATCTTGAAGTGCGATATTGTTGTCAAGGGTTTCGTTTGGTATTTTGTCATTATTATTAACGGATTGAGATAAAAATGTCCAAGAGTCGAACAGGATACTCTAAGAAACGTACATTTCATGGAAATCGTTTTACTACGGGGGAAAATAAACGAGCAAACGTCGAGAGTCCATCACTACATACGCCTGAAACTACACGTGTTGTTGTTGATGATGAAGATACCACGTTATTATCCGACGCTTCCCTATCGGCAAGAAAGATCGGTACACCAGAGCCTCAGAAAGTTAAACAGGGAGAAGTAGAAGCGACTGGTTTCCGTTTCATTGATTTGGCAATATTGACAACCATTTTCAATCTGCTTCCTTGCAAAGAATGCAAGCAGTTCAAGTTGAAACTGCTTGAGAATTGGTCGAAACGCAAAGGTTGTGCTTCTAATCTCACGTTACTCTGCGAAGGATGTCAGTGGAAAGAAGAATTTTATACCTCGGCAAAGATTAATTATTTCTTTTAAATAAACAGAAGATTGGTCTATGCCATGAGAACAATTGGTTGTGGTGGTGCAACTGCTGAACGCTTTTGTGGTCTGATGAACATGCCACCGATACCAAATGCTTCACCGTATGCTGCCCATAACAAAGCTTTGTTAAAAGCTGCTAAAGATGTATGCCAAGAAACTATGTCTGATGCTGCCAAGTAGAATAAAATACTACCATGAAATAGCTGACTGTGGTGTGTCATGTGATGGGACCTGGCAGAGACGAGGTTTCTCTTCTCTCAACGGTTGTGTCACAGCAATATCAATGGACATCGGGAAAGTGGTTGACGTTGAAGTGTTAACCAAGTTTTGCAAGCTCTGTAAAAAGCATGAAGATGATGTTGATTCCCCTGAAAATGTTGCTTGGAAAACTGACCATCAGCCAAAATGCAAAGCAAATTTTCAGGGATCTTCCCCAGCTATGGAGCCTGAAGGTGCACTGAGAATTTTTAAACGTTCGGTGAATTCCAATAAGCTGCGCTACACGGAGTATTATGGTGATGGAGACAGCAAGAGTCATGGTGTTGTGGAAGATGTGTACCAGCTTGGTGACGATAAAACTCAAGTGGTCAAAAAATGTATCGGTCACGTGCAAAAGAGAGTTGGCACTGCACTGCGAAAATTGCGGAAAGAAAACAAAGGTATGGGTGGAAAAGGTAAATTGACCGACAGCATGATTGACAAGCTGCAAAATTACTATGGCATTGCAATTCGCAGTAATCCTGGTAATCTTGCAGCTATGAAGAATGCTGTTCTGGCCAGTTTATTTCATTGTGCTTCTTCCAAGGAGCACAACTACCATCGATACTGTCCTGAAGGAGAACAGAGTTGGTGTGGATTCATGAGAGACAAAGCGAAAGGAACGGACGATTATGAACATGGCAAAGGTTTGCCAGCCTTCATAGTTGCTGCAATTAAACCCATCCATGGCAGGTTGAGCAATGATGAGCTGCTGAAGAAGTGCTTAGATTGCAAGACACAGAACCAGAATGAATCATTCAACGGGATGATTTGGAACCGCTTGCCGAAGGAAGTATTTGTGGGATCTGATGTATTGCACTTGGGTGTGTATGATGCTGTTTCCCATTTCAATATTGGTGCCAATGCAGCCAATAGAACTCTGGAGAAGATGGGTATCAGCCCTGGTGAATTCTGCGTGGCTCGAAATACTCTAGCTGATGAACAGCGAATCATGAAGGCTAACCGCAAGTCAACCGAAAAGGTAAAGAAGAGAAGAAGGTTATTGAGAGGCAAGAAAAAATAAAAAAGTGACCAGGTGAAGAAAAAAGAAGGACAAACATATGCCTGTGGGGAATTCTAAACATTGTGAACACTCTGCATCTGGTTTTTCTGTGTTATATCCTTTGTTGGTCTTCAACATAAACTTTAAAGTTGATTTATTGAATTTTAAATTCCGAGCTAATTATGCATGATACCAAAAAGGATATCTCCTACGCTATTTAATCAAATGCTTTGAAACCTTCAGTGAAGCTTTATATATAGCTTATCTGTGCTGTGATAAGCTTGGGTTATATCTACTGCAAATTATTAAAGTTTCTTTTTGTCAAAAAGTGGTCAAAAATTAGTCCGGAAACAATTCCCTTCTAAAAATACACTAAAACATAATATTTTTTCATTATTCTAGTTCACAGCATAGATTAAGTATATAAGTTACTATATATAACATTTTTGAAGTGTAATATTTATTGGTTTTGCTGAAATCATTTTTGGCGCAAGGTACTATTTTCACTGTTGGGGGTAATTATCTCGGTAACCATAGGTTTGAAAACAGTGTCTTTGATCATCACTGTGTCTAAGTGATCATTTGGTGAAAAAAATATATTAAAAAAGCTATTTTTGACAAAAAAATATTGTGTTGTGTAATCTCACCTTAAGGTAAACTTTAAGGGTGAATATTGATTTTTAAAGCATTTTTATAAATTTTATGCTTTAAAGAGTGAGTATCATGCAAGTGATCCTTTGCGAGCTTGTGTTTACATTTTATGTTTACATCCGGTTGTATCTCATTTATAAATATGCGTGGGCATAGAGTGAGATATAGCGATAAGCAGCATACGTGCATGTGTTCATGCTGTTTCCTTTCAAAATGTGGGACTCGGAGAATTATTTGGGAGCGAAATTATAAACAACATTTAAACATTATATAAACGTTTTGCCACGTAGAAACACAAAATTTCACAAGATATAATTATTGCTTAGAAATTAAAGTAAAGCCTGGTTTTCATGTCGCCCGTGGTCGGCAATGCACTCTTGGACCATTGTTAGTGATCATTGAAGGAGAAAATGTCTTCAGGTAGACAAAGGAGTTTACTCATCAATGATCTAAGACAATGGCACTGCGAAAGCATCTCAGAGATTACTCATAAATGTTTTAAAAGGCAGCCATTTTGTGGGACGTCAAGCGCACAAAGAATCACTTGCATGATACTCACTCTTTAAATATGTGTATTAACCCTAAATTATTTGTCTTAAACAAGTCTAGTACAGTTCTAGAACCCCCCTGCCTCATAAGTCACTCCTTCAGCTTCACGAAGAGCTTCTTCCCGATGAGTGCGTAACAGTTTCTGCCCTTGGCGTCGTTTCTTCTCTTTCGCAGTTGCCTCAAATCGGACTTCTTCAGTCCATGTAAGTCTTTCACATCACAGGCTTGGTTTGTAAATACCCCAGCAGGAGTGGAAAGTCTTTTCATCACTCTCAGCCTACTCTCTTCCCCCTTGTGGGAGTGACAAACCGCGGCTGGCGAAGCACATCGAACAGCTTTATAGCCATGGTGTTTGTGCTTTGGACACCGAGCCCATACTAAAGCGTTCAAACTCTCATTTTGATTTTGTGTTGTGCCAAGTACACCTTTCTAACAGTTGTGTCTCACTAAGAGTAACAAATACTGGTTTTAGGACGTCTCGAAACACTTCAGGCAAACACTCTTCATCAGTGTAGGTCGACGTTCCTGTTGTTGCACCCTGCTTCCATTTACACCAGGATGACTCGCCTACTGGGCAAAAGCGATGTTGCTGAGGAAGAGTTTTCCCTTTCACACAATGGTGCAGGATTGCTATTATATATTTTTTCATGGCATACACTGCCAGCTCCATCTCTCTCTTTGTCGGATTTGCTTTCTTTATCGTATTCTGACGAATTGCGAGCCCATAGTATTTTTGCAGTTACTTTGTCTTGGTTTCAGTCAACCGTCCACGACCACCAATAGGGCGACCATCATTAAGCTTACCTTTTGTCACAGACTTAAGGTTAAGAAGGTGTTTTCCCATTATTTTCTGGACATGACCTACACAGTCTAACTTCTCAACTTTTATTTCTCCATAAATATCCTCCACAGAGCTGAATGCCTTGCTGTCACCATCACTAACAATCCACTTGTACCTCATGTTGTGAGTCTCTATTGATCTTTTCCACAAGACAATAGCTCATTCAGACTCCATTGCTGGAGAACTTCCCACAAAATTAATGTCACATTCATGTTCCAGTAGCCACAAAAACCACATCAGTTAATGATGTAAATCCCCTTTTACCCCAAGTTCCATCAAAACTGACAGCAACATCCAGTGTCATCATCAAAAGACTTTTCAGCAGTTCAGCTAATATCTGCTGTCGAAGTCTCTGGCCGGCTTGCTTAATTTTTTCTCTTGCCTCCTGTTCAAGAGCTTCCATGATGTTTTCAACTAGCTGATAATATCCAGGCTTAATGAAGGTATATTCATTATACTGCAAAAACCAGCAAGACCTTCGTAACCACCTCCAGTTTCAATTGCATGATATACAGCACGGTGGTTAACATCCTGTGATCTTCCTTGGTTAGAGGCACTAGTAGATGTTGGAAGTGGAGTTGACGCGTTACACGAATCGCAGTGGAAAGACAATTCTGACATCAGGCCTGCCCGTTTGTTTTTATCTTCTTGTACCGTGATATTTCCTAAAAATTGTATTTATTAGTAATTGAAACCTATCATCATTGCAAATATTGATATGCATAGTTTAGCTCTGGCAAATTAGACATTATTTCTAATAAATAAAGTGTCTCATATGTGTAATAAAAGACAGTAAGAATGTACAATTTACAACACTTCTTTACACCTAAGTTAAAAAACCCACCACATTAAAAAATTAGTGAAAATATCAGACTAACATGTGCTATATTCATATGATTATGGGCAATTCATACCTTCCACACACACGTGGTTTATCTTTGAAACAGCTGTGGATAAATTTCCAAATTGATCAGCCTGTATTATTGCCTCACTTGTTCAGTTTCAAGATCATAATTCAGATCCTGGGTGCCACGTCGCATCTTTTTTCCTGAGGTACCGACAATATTTGAGGATGAAACACCGACTTTATCTGTGCCCGGAGTTTGACTTGTGCGGCCTGTAGGATCTGTGGCAATATGATTGGCAAAAGAGTCACCGCTGGAATTGCAGTTATTAGACGGGTAAAACCTTTGCCGCCTGAAACTTTGCAGGTTGTATATAATGCTCTGGTGCAACCATACTCTGATTATTGTAGCCCTCTTTGGGACAACTGCATGTGGGAAAGGGCTTATTTTTCATTCTCGTGCAGCTAGAGTAATTACAGGAGCAAATTATGATGTTCGGACGGCTGACGTGTTCGAAACCCTCGCTTGGGAAACCTTAGACGTGAGGCGAGATTACTTGGAATCGGTTTTTATATATAAAATCTTAAATAATCTCACTGCACCTAATTTGAATGAATTGTTTCAAAAAATTAGTAATTGCCCTATTTCATACAATCTTCGAAATAGGGACATAGATCTAGTACTACCAATGCCTAAGACTGAATTTTGAAATGAACAATATTCACCAGTGGCTTCTGTCAAATAAGCTGACATTAAACAGAATATATGATCATTGGAACCCGTCAAAGATTGGCTAAAATTTCAAAATATATTAATATGTCAATCGGCTGCAAAACATTAAAACAACGGCTATTCTAAAAAGACCTGGTGTACTAATTGACGACAAACTATGCTGGAATGAGCAAATCGACAACATCAGTAAAAAAGTATCAAAGTATCACATTTTAGTGTTTCTAGTTACTATTGACATAGTTTTGAACTTTCGTATGTAGTTCAGGTTTTTGAAGTTTTAATCAATTTGTAATATACTTACCATATTTGTGTACTAACTCTTAACTTATAATCTTAATTTAGACATTTTATATATTTTATTGTATAATATTGTATGATATTGTGCAGGTCCCTACTGAAAATCGCGTTTCGCGAGTAGGTTACCTGTTGAAATATTTATTAAACAAACAAAACAAACAAAACAAAAAGGCATAGGGTAGGGATAAAACGCTGAAACCGAATCGCGGAAACTGAAACTGAAAGCGGAAACTGAATTGGGGATAAAACGCTGAATTGGGGATAAAACGCTCAAATGGGGATAAAACGCTGAAATGGGGGTAAAACGCTGAAATGGGGATAAAACACTGAAATGGGGAAATTTAATCGAAATCGTTGTTTGCTAGATCCTTGCCAACACGTGTAATTTGTCAATAAAGTCGAAAAAATAAGAAAGCAGTTCCCGGGAAAATGACAACCACAAATTTTCGAACAACGATAGTTTTGATATCTGACAGTTTATCTCTTATTAATAATAGTAATAGAACGAATAGGTGCAATTAATGATTAATCGGACTCCCTCAGAACCAATGAAATTGCCTTTTATTACAGAAGGTATGTAATTAATAATTTAATTAACATATAATTCCCTCTATATAACTTCGAACTCAACTTTTTGTGGCGCTATTTATTCACACGACTAGATCGGCAAGTTATGGCCATTAGAATTGCATTAGATCATTACATTTAGCTAGCTAATTGTTAATTTAACTGCAGGAAGAGAAAATTAATGTATCTATACCACATACAGCAATATTTCAAGCATGTAATATAACTGCCGTTGTAATAGCATGCCATATTGACATTGCCATATGGCTGATATTTTGGGTGTAAAACCGGTGTCACAGGAATTTCGGTGAAATTCCTAGGAATTATCAGGCGATATCACGACGGGACAGCTTTCCTGGGACACCTGTCTAAATTGCGAAAAACGTTTTTCCTCTCATAGACCCATGCTTCTCTATGCCAGGAAACATAAAAAATAGTGTAGCATAAAGATTGGGTTATATGAAGTGAAAATTATATAATGTTACTTAACATATATCAGACGTTCTTCGAAAATTTGCGGTTGTCATTTTACTGGGAACTCCTTTCTTATTTATTCGGCTTTATTGGCAAATTACATGTGTTGACAATGGTCTAGCAAACAACGATTTCGATTAAATTTGCCCAATTCAGCGTCTTATCTCCATTTCAGCGTTTTATCCCCAATTCAGCGTTTTATCCCCATTTCAGCGTTTTATCCCCCATTTCAGCGTTTTATCCCCAATTCAGCGTTTTATCCCCATTTCAGTTTCCGCTTTCAGTTTCCGTTTCCGCGATTCAGTTTCAGCGTTTTATCCCTACCCAAAGGCATTGGTATGCTACGACGCGCAAAACCATTTGTTTCTATTGAAACTCTTAGATATATTTATCAAGCTTTAGTACAACCGAGCTTTGATTACTGCTCCATGGTTTGGGGAAACTGTGGGAAGAAAAGCTACAGAGGGTAATCACAGGCGATACATATGAAATACTTTGATATTTTAAAGAAACTAAATTGGAAAGGTTCCGCCCCCCAATAACAATTTGCTTCAGACGGCACTGAAATTCATGAAGGAACTGTAAAATAAATTATTGTTTAATCAATGTATATAAATCGGAAATAATTAAGGGCTATATGAAGAACTAATTATTATAGAATTATTTAATACATGGTATAAATAATCTAAAGGAAACATAAAAAAGATGTCGACACTCAATTGATCTTGTAAAATTTGAATGATAGCTTTTTTAAGCGTTGTATGCTAGATATTACTTATGTTATATGCTATTATTAGATTGAATTATTCCGATCTAAACCAACTCTTTGCACGTGGGATGCTCGTTCAGATCGATACAATTTCTGAATAATTTATATTATAAATCAACACTGATTGATACGCAGTTTAAACTACTCTAAAATGTTTTAAAATAATTACCTGCACACAAATCATTCACATTATAAGTAATTTACCCCACTTTTACCCCCTTTACATACAGTAGGTGTTTTAGTTATTAACAGAATCAAGTCACCAATTATTCAATCAAAACATGGAATCACCAATCAATTTATATCTGGCTATATTCAGTTTTTAACTTTTTGATATTGTCGTATTATAACTGTCGTCTTGCCTTTCAAGTAATGCAATAATCTAACTATTTACATTGTACATTGTAAAAAAACCAAGCTTTAAAAATCTAATGTGATACAGGCCTACGTCCTACACGAACTGCGTTATGAACTCGCTATTACTCGTTTGAGCACCGTGGCGCTCTTGAATTTTTTGTGTTTTTGATGCGGCGCTTATTTGAAGGCGCCGCTTATTCGATGGCGGTGCTTTTTCAAAATTGATAATAATAATATAAAAATAATATTGAAACGCCAGAGCATTGAAATATAGTCACTTTGAACTTAAAAACAATGTAGTGGAGGATAATAAATATCTGAGACTGATTGAAGATTGAGATGTACTGTAGTTGTTTTCAACTTCAACAATTCCGTTTAACGGTGCTTCGACTGAGCGCCTCATTATAGGGCGGCGTTTATTCGAGGGCGACGCTCTGTAATAGTTTTGCTCTCATATGCGGCGCTTATACAGGGGCGGGGCTTAATCGGGGTCGGCGCTTAAACGAGTAAATGCGGTATATACACCCTCTTCATCAGCAACAGACCTGGCTAAGCAAAAATTTCATCAGTTATTCAATATCAAGTTTTAGTCAGGTTTATACATGTCATCTTGACGACTATTTCACCGAGGAATTGCAGATCAAAATGATGTCTAATACTAAAGATTTCATACTTCGGAAACCAAAATTTCTGGTTAAATTCCTGTAAAAATTTCTGATAATTTTCCTTGTTTTTGAATAATGACGAGAATCCTCTGACAGACTACACGCCTGCATGAGGGATGTGTAAAAATCCCACCTAATGTCAAGGTTTTACCAAGTCGGTTACATATGAGTGAAATGTATTGCTAACTACCATATTTCATAAAGACATCTATTTACGTCGAAAACATCATATTATCTATCGCTACATATGTGTATCTCCACCTTTATCTTTCTCCGCATGATTGTTTGCAATGACTTCACTCATGACGACGGTATTCACTTTTGCTTCATCATTGTCATTGATCATATCCTCCAACGTTTCAAGTGTTGGTTTTCCATTCGTTTCTGGCAGAAACATCGCCATAATCGCGGCTTCAAGGCAAACTATGCCCATAATTCCAAACGGTAGGATGGAATGAATGCGGATCTAGTTGTGTAAAGATAAAAACGTGAAATTGTCACAACAAATATGCACATTATTTTAATTCATAAATTTAAAAGTTCGTGTCCTGAGAAAAATGCATTAACTATCTTGAAATGTGTTTTGAAAAATAAATATTCAAGATGTTTTCGACATTTCAAAAGTCATGAAATTGATGAGAATGGCGGCATCTGATTGGTCAGCAGAAAATCTTGTTATAGTAAGTTATTGAATTTGCCCATTAACAGAACTGTCACCAGTATTCTAGTTCAACCAAGTGAAGTGCAAAAAAATCTTTGAAGTTTACCTTATCACAACCCGCACACCCGATAACCTATATATACAGAACTTACGGTTACAGCTCAGCAACTGGCCTCTGTAGCTCAGTTGGTTAGAGCGCTGCACCGGAATCGCAGGGCCGTGGGTTCAATTCCTGCCACAGAGGACCTAGTGTTGCATTTGCGCAACCGTTCCTGGTTAGGTCTTAAATTGTGTATATATCTACTCACTTGGATTATCCACCAAACCCAGTATTCTAGCTAATTAGTAGAAATGCATGGAGTCATATTTCAGAATGGTTTAACCGAAAGCATGAGCGTTTTGGGTAATTTCATGTCTGACAAGTATGGAACAATTAACAGCTGTGTGCTAGAAATCGAGATTTCTATATATTTAACAATATTACTGTACACGCTATGTAAAATTCAACAAGTCTTTGAACAAGTTCTTGAAAATTTCAACAAGTTCTACTTACCTGGCACCACGCATATATTATTATTGTAGTCGGAACGTTGACTGTTGTGTAAAACTACCTGCAAAATACAATAAGAACTTCGACGTTTCGAGCGAAGGCCCTTCGTCTGGAAGTTAGTAGGTTAGTTAGTTCCTACTAACTTCCAGACGAAGGGCCTCGCTCGAAACGTTGAAGTTCTTATTGTATTTTCAGGTAGTTTTACACAACAGTCAACCGCCGAATCTTTGTTACACTCTACCCACGCTGGCACCGCACGTTCCAGAATTAAGACCGCCCATATTAACAATTGTTGTGCTTATAGAAAGTGAGACTTACCAGCCAAACAATATAGCTTGCTGAAAAGGATCCTAACCTGGCGGCAGACGATGATGTACTAACTCCCATACCTCTATAAACAAAAAATATACACAGTATATAGTAAATCAAATTATGAACACTTAGGATACTAAATTTGAGTATGGGTCTTGGAGGAACAAAGAGTTTTAGTTTTTTACATACCTCTGCTCTGAAATACACTCAAAATGCATTGAAAGACAGATACATAACAATCACTGTTTTAACATAAGATTATAAATATACAAGTTACCTTACAAATGTAGGAAATAATTCTGTGCTCCAAATATAGATTCCTGAAAATGACATATTAATGAAAAACTTGGCCACAATAGCTAAAAAGATTCGCCCACCAGTATAGCCTATATGGAATGAATTAAAATAATAGTTACATGCAGAACTTGCAAAATGCAAAGTATGCACACTCAACATTGCTCATAATTTTGGCATAACGTGCATTCTGTTCAAAAAGACATTGGCGCAACTCTCATGATCAACTACGAATAAAATTTTAAAGATTATGTCTAGTCGAATCTGAGCAAGCGTATAAAACTCGATACACATGGTATAATTTATAGACAACAAAGAAAGATATAGAAGTAAATAAAATAAATAAATAAATAATGATTTAATAACGGTGTATCCACAAAAGTGGCTCTTCACCTGTTACTGAATACTGATTACAAGAAATTGCAAGCTATATATAAAAGTTTACAAGTTATGTGCATATTTACAAAGTACAGATAAAAGATTAGCTACATATTTTGGATAATAAATATGTTCTTACGTCTCTACAATAAAGTTTAAAATCATCACACATGCGCAGTTCAGGAGGGAGGACGTTAAACAGATTGGCTGCTGCATCTTGGAAGGTGTTCTTTTCAAAGGGAATGACAAGTCTTGTAGCATTACTTGAGCGTAGGATGCGTGTGTTCAACTTTTGCCAGACGAACATACGATCGCCAGCTACAAGAGAAAAGTGCCTTGTACACCAGTTTCAGGATGTGGAAGTCTCTTCTTTCTCGGATTGATAACCACCCGATCTTTAGTAAGTCACTTATATTATTAACATATCGTCCTAAGACAAAACTACCGGCTGCGAATTGAAGGCGGGTGAGTAAAAAGTCTGGTAATGGATAAAATGTCACAATAATCAATTTTAGAAAGTATTAAAGATTCGGCTAAATGTTTCCTAAGTCTAAAATCGGCGAAGTTCTTAAGTTTTTTTAGTGTTCTAATGGTGCCATAGCAGCTCTTGCATAAGGCACGAACGTGTTCATCCCATTTGAGATGCTCATGAAAATGGACACCTACTAACATTGTTATAAGTCTTGTTTGCAATTTTAATGACTGGGCGGTTGTTGTCCAAACTGTGACAGTGAGACATCTGACTGGTGGACAGGAGCATAGTCTTTGTCTTCCCTGTGTTGAGGGCAAGTTGAGAATCACTGGACCAAGAGCTCAAAATATTAAGTGTAGAGTTGAGCTATTCAGCTGACTTTTGAAGATCAGCAGGACGACAACTGGTGTACATACTTGTATCATCTGCATACTGAAAAGTAGTAATCGAAGGAGGTAGATGGTCTTGTAGGTCTGAAACATACAGGTTGAAAAGCATTGGTCCAAGTATAGATCCCTGTGGTACACCAAATCGCACATATTTCTTAGCAGATACTCGGTCGTCAATCTGGACGAAATGTGAACGATCGCTTAAATAACTTGTCAGCCAGTGTAAGAAACTTTTTGTGAAGCCAAGAGACGAAAGATTAGTTATGAGGATCTTGTAGTTAACCATATCAAAGGCTTTTGAAAAATCAGCTAACACCATAAGCGTGACCTCGCCCTTTTTTAGCACGTATAAGATCGTCACGCATGCCCATCAGCACCGTCGAGGTGGAATGCCCCTTTCGAAAGCTGGATATTGTCTCTCTTAAAATGGATTCGGTCTCACAAAAGGATGTCATTTGTGCAGCCACGAGTTTTTCGAATACCTTTGACAAGGTTGGAAGAATTGATATGGGTCTAAAATGTTCTTGGGTCTTCGGCTGATCGACTTTTGGAATGGGGCTGATTCTCGCGTGCTTCCATGCTTTGGGAAAATAGGACTTTCTGATGCAGTTGTTAATTATATTTGTCAGAGGACCAGCTATTGTTTCGGCCACCACTTTAACAAATTTAACTGGGATACCATCGGAACCGGTTGACGTGTCAGATCTTAGTGACTTCAACGTGCGTAGGACCTCGACGTAAGATAGTTCTCTTAGACAGAATGCAGTCTCACCATGTTCAGGAAGACTATTGATAATATCAGCCAGAGCATCTGAAGTGTTAACATTTGCAGGGAACGTTCTTTCAGCGGTAGAAGCGAAAAACCTATTCAGCTCATCAGGATCATGGCGCAAAGGCTGCTGGTCAGGTTTCCGAATGCGATGGATTATGCGCCAAACTTCGTTTGGCTTGTTATTAGAGGATAGTGCCTGTCTTGTAAAAGTTTCACGGGCCCGACGAATTGCTGACTTCAGTTTATTTCTGACATCCCGAAATTTTACCCATGATTCTTGCTAGCCGGTTTGATGAGCATCCTTTCTAAACTTATCACGTTTAGAAAGGATGCTCAAAGCTTATCAAGTGCTGTAAAGCTTGCAGAAATGAGCTACGAATTTTGTGGCAATATGTTTTCATTCACATTTCACAATACGAAAATTAATAAAGTTACCATCATTGGAGCGATCATCAGGTATTGAGACAGAACTAATAGACGCAATGAAAGCAACAACCAAACCAACAATGACAGTTTTCTTTCGGCCAAACCTAGGAACAGTCAATATACAAGTTGGAAATATGAATCAATGATTCGTAAATCAATGAAATAATGGTACCAATAAGACAAATATTATGGTGAAGGACAGGCAACTAAAATGTGGCTGTGTGAGTTACAGCCAAGCTAGATCCTTAATACACAGGACTCTCACAATACATCAGCAGGGGTGCCTGAACCACGGAGGCATGTGCAAGTTAGTGATTTTCCTATAAAAATGGATTGCTTATTCGAAGAGATATTTCCAAAGGTTGTATACAACCCGCATGAAACGTAATCACATATTGAATAGCACGTCTTTGCCTTCGTTCAGAAAATTACAACACATCACATGGAAGCGACTTATTTTCTTGTTGCGAAAAGCTCTTCCCAGAGAAACTTCCCGGGCGAGACTCGCCCGGAAAGTTTCTGAGTCGTGTACATGATACCGCAAATCATGTGATTATCTATATTTTACAACTCACTTGTCAGCAGCCACGATGCATAAAATATTTGACGGAAGTTCAACAATACTGGATAATGCAAAGTTTAAGTATCTATTCCCACCAAGATCAACTGAACCATAAGAAACACCATAGTAAACTAAGGCGTTAGCAAACCTGGAATGTTGAAACGAAATACACAGTATATTAGGAACAATATTCTGCATCAGGAGGTTTAGTCTCGTTAATTCCTTACTTTTTAGAAGGTTTCTAAAGCATGAAATGTAACATGGTTTGCCGGGCTGGCCCACTTAATGCTTAATCGTTTGATTTAAGCGGGAGTCCGGTAAACCAGGCTGGCCCGGTTTTTATGAATCAAATCTCGAAAACATACATAAACATAGCCTGAATTTGAAAACATACATAAACAATAGCCTGATTGGGGCGGGATCTCGGCACTTGCGAGCCCGGCTAGCATGAACTTAACGTCCCCTAAGTCGAATATGCGCTTAGTGATACGCAAAGATTGATTTTCGGTTGAGGGCAACGATTTTTGTTTCAGTGGTGCATTGCGCAATATTTTTTTGCTGATCTGACGTTATTGTCACTGGTGCAGAAAATGAAGCCAAATATACACGGAAATAAGCGATTTTCACTAAGATATCACATGACCTTAATCTGCTTAAAATAGGAGGTGTAACGTGCCCAGCTCTCTATATATACTTCTATAGACCAATGTACTCACAACAGAGAGTGAAGAACAATATATTTGGTTAAAGTAGGTTAATTTATAGTACGGGTTTGCGTGACGTTAGTTTATCTTACAATCAGTTAGTTACGTAATATGACGTGCGTCTACACCCTAAAGGAAACTACACCCTAATTAGGCATTATCAGCGCAACTGCAAATATTCAGCCCACGCACGCTATATAGGTACAGATTTGTAACATGAAAGAAGATATACTGAGTGTGTTTTAGCTATAGTACGCAATTTTAGTTTTAAAAATTTTACCTTGAATATGAGAAAGTGGCAATATTCGTGCTGGTCACGTGACCAATATAAAAGTTTTATGCATGTACGAAATCGTCTTCAAACGCAATAGACGGCCGACCAAAGATCTGAAAGTTAGACTCTGATGGCATGTTTTGTTACAAGCTGCCAACTAGCATTTTCTTATAGTTTAAACATTGGTGAACAAGATTATATGTGTTGGCACGTCTGATTTTGGCTTTACAGCCGAAGACTTGAGAATTTCGACATTTTGCCTATTAAAAAGTAGCTACTATGTTGACTAAAAATGCAAAATTTCAAGTTCACTTTCAACAAAAATAAACTATACCATAAGAAAGTTCGCAAAAAAGTATATATAAGACATATAAGCGACTAGTGCGATTTTCCAAGTCGGTTTTGAGTTAAAGAAGTTTAAAGTTGGCAAAATAGTAACTTAAGGTGGTATACCACAAAATTTTAAAGGAAAATCCTATTTTGAAATTAGCCATATTATGCATCGTTAATGATCCATTTTTCGTTTTCTGGTGTTAATTTTTCTATTTGTTTGGCGGAAAATGGGTAAATAGGGGAAAATAGCAGCTTGTTTGAAATTTTGTCCCGTAGTAACCACCATAGCAACGACATCCACCTAAACCCCCCCCCCCCACCCCTAGCTATATAGTGAATTTAAACGATTTTATTTCAAATTACACCAAGTACAAGTAGGTTATATTTAGGCGGGAGAGGCGTTATAATGGCGTGAAAGTAAATTGTGTTCACGCTATATATTTTGTATAATTACGGTTCCACTTCAAGGCTTTGACTGATTGAGGACATCCTGTAAAGTCCGACGAAAGTCGATCTGCCATAACCTTTCAAAGAACCGAAGGGTTAAACATTGGTGTCTTTTTAAAGACGGCAACGGCGGAGGTCACAGCTGGGAACCAAACTTAGATGTTGAAATAGTACGTGTTAAACATTTTTGAAAAAATCTAGCATGGCATTTTCATGATATATATGCCTACCTCTCCCGTTTAGGATATGTTTGGCTATGTGACTTCGACCCCGAATTAGTCAACGTATATTTTGTGAGCATTTGAAAATATAGGGGAGCTCCATGTCCAATTTTTCATTTGTGCTTATAATATAAGTAAATAAAAGCTTTTATTCAGTTTTCAATTTTGACCTAATTAGCAGTACGCTAAAAACGATTCAGTAAAGCTTTGTATATACCTTATCTATGCTGTAAACTAGGATTTTTGAAATTGGCTAAATCTATGATGTACAATCATTATTTTTCTGACCGAAAAGACATAAAAATATATGCGACATCAACTCCTTCAGAAAAAAACAACTAAAACTCAATATTTTTTAAAGATCCTAGTTCACAGCATACACGTCATATATTGGTTTCTATTTTTACCATTTTTGAAGATTTGTCATGTTTGGTTGTCTTGTAATCGTTTTTATCGAGACACCATTCTTTGACTGCTGAGGGTAATTATATTGGTAACCATGGCAATCATAATTTTGTAAACTGTGTCATTGGTCATCATTTGATCAGAGGAATAGTTCTGGCCAAAAAAATTATTGAAATAGCCATTTTTAAGAAAATAATAATTTGTTGTGGTGTACCACCTTAATGCATTATTAATTAGGGCATTTTGCACATTTTTGAGCGTTAAAATCTCAAAATAGGCTTCGAAAACCGTACTACTCGCTTAATTGCCTTATATATATACCTTTTGCGTACTTTCTTATGGTATAGTTTATTTTTGTTAAAAGTGAACTTGAGATTTTTATTTTTAGTCAACATAGTACTTTAATGGCAAAATTTAAGATGCCATCACACAAATTTTTTAGAACATTTTTAATAAGTGTTGGCCGGCCGTCTACAATATTTTACACTAAAACCTGATGAAAGAGGCAAGCAGACGGTTTTATATTGTTCATGTCAAGTTTTGGGAAGAATGGTGACTGTTCACAGTATCTATTTCGTCGGGGAAGAATCTATGTTTTGTAACGAGCGTGACAATTAAATTTACCGCAAAGTACCCTCAAAGTACCCTCTCTGGGGAGCATGCCCCCGAACCCCCTAGGTTGAACAACAAGAACAAAAGTTGACTGGCTCTAAGAACTTAGCCACTTTGTCGGGGAATTTAGCCCTCCCTCATCGGGGATTTCCTGGCGCCACCCCTGATTCTGTGTAAAAAGGAGACAGGTCTTGTTAGGAAGATATTCCAACTTCTATATGCCCGTCTCAAAATGCAGGAGTGTCCAACTAACAAATATAATGGCAAGGGTTAAACTTTACCTCTTTTGTATTATTTTGTATTAAAAACTGTTACAAACATGCCAAATTGCCTTATTTGTCCACGCATTATATGTATTGGAAAGACCCAAAGTGTTAATAAATTGATGGTCTGTATACGGGGTTATCTTCTGAAGGAGGTGCTTATGTCCGGATATAGGTTTTATAGTATCTTTAGTTACGTCGACATTTAGAGAGAAACCTACCACAAATTCCAACTGATCAATGTGATCTTTGCCACTTTCCAACTGAAGAAAAGATGTTTAAAATTTCCAGCTTGACCACTTGATTCAACTTTCTTTAGGTCTTCATTTGGCATTTCTTTTCCGTTTACGGCAGCTATTTTTTCCAGTTGTTGTTTTGCTTCATCCTCTCTACCACGAAGTAGTAACCAACGTACACTCTCTGGAATAAACCTACAACGACATTACTTAACTGTAAAATTCATTATGCTTTTTGATCTAAATAGAACACATTAACATTACCATATACCAACACGGTAACACTTGGTTTGTGATTGGCTTAAAGTTATAACAAATACGACAATCTATGGTGTTGTAATGAATGTGTCGCTCGGGTTTCTATTGTTATGTTGAAGGCTTCTTGTAGATGACTGTACATATTTTAGACCTAACCAGGGGCAGTTGCGAAAAATGTAACTAGTTTCAACATTCGGTTCCATCGAGCGAGATGCCCCTTAATCTAGAATCTTTCTATTGTTGTGGAATTATGAAACTTTACTAACACTCTGCGGCTCTTTTTCAAATGTCAGCAAGTATTTCTTTCCTTTTTAGGGTTGTTTTGCCTTTGTAAAAACTTTGTTAGCATCACTAGTCATCTCTACACCCTCTCTATTGTAGACAGATACTCTTACCAAATAAATAAAAGAATAAGACTTACCACCATGTGAACAAACTAGGTATTGCAAAGAAAGCAGTTGTCAGCAAGAAATATCTCCATTCAATAGCAAAATAACCTATCAACGGCAACATCATTAAAGCTGCCACCCAGAAAAAGAAAGAACTAACACCAATCGTTGCACGATGTTTTTTCGTTGTAAATTCTGTGAGCATAACAAAGCTGGTAGCGTTACGAAAGCCTTAAATTAGAATCAAAATGAAAATTACTATTCTTTCTTTCGAACGTGTGGTGCCAGTGTAGGTAGCGTCTATACGAAAGACAGCGGGTCTTTTGGATCCATCTCATTGTATTTTTCAAGTAGATTGATCCAAAAGACCTTCACTCGCGGATATTTGAACTGATTGAAGCTATAGTAGCAATAAGCTTGGGAATTAATAATGCCAGTTGAACAATAGTCAGTCCTCTTTTGAGCTTACTGTATTTACCTGATCCAAGGCCAATGACGACTCGACATATGATAAAAACAATGAAAGATTTGGGGAAAATCATTATCCATGTTGCAATGGTAACGGAAGCAACTCCACTGTAAAATATCTTTTTTCTACCAAATCTATCTGACAGGTATCCACCAGAGAGTAAACCGAGCAGCATTCCAATCCAGTAACACGACTGTGCAACTGACTGCAACAACGACTTCTCACATACTAGATCGTACTGAGAAATATAAACACATGTAATGAGTATTAACTTTGGGAAGCCGTATCTGTATTTTATATATTCGGTTTACCGCAACAATTACAAAAATGGGTACCCACTGGGTACGTGTGTCTACTGTGTCTACAGCTGTGGTAGGAGCATTTTTTGTAACATGATATAGACTGAGAAAGAAACTGAACATATACATATCGGTATTTTCAAAGCAATAGAGCTGCTATACCTAAATATTGTTATGCGAAGTGTTTTCGGCCCAGCTGCAAAGTGCTTATTTCCAATTTCCTTGAGCATGTTAATGTTAAGCATATTATTAACGTTAGGTATCCTTCCACCTGTCATTTCGGACAGTGTTAACCAGGTGAGCGCTTTGTTTTATTGTTTATGCTATAATCTTATAGTTTAGGCTGCCAGCATGCACGTTCAAAGCCTGGTTCCGGTAGACATGTGTGATAAGCATAGATATAGGAGACATAGATTGCTGACTCGTAATACGTCACTATATTGACAAATGCGCCAAAATTCAAACAAAATTTGACCGGTTGAGCAGCCATTTTGTATGATGGCGCCTCAAGTGACTCGATGAACGAAGCTTAATGGGAGCATTTGCTAGATAATAACAGCATTAATTTCACATTACCGTGGAGTGTATTCAATATAGACGTGTTGTGGACGGTTTTTCTTTGGAATAACAAACATTTGGCTGGTTTCAGTGAGCTCACGGATTGACGTTTTGCAATATTTTTGCCCTTTGGAGCAATGATGTCTAATAGAAAGTTGAAAGAGTTATTCCTGGATTATTTCTAAACAAAATAAATGGATTCAGGGCGACAAACTTGTGTATTACTAGCTGGCGGCCTAAATATGTGATTTCGCCGAACTTAAATCAGCATGAATCGAAGGTAATTTGTATTATTTTCCCTGTCAAATTGATGTGTTTATACGTCCACAAGGGCAATAAACATTAAAAGAAGTATCTTTTCGTGAACGTTGCTGAAAGCGACGTACGTTGACTAGGTCACTTGATGTTTTGACCGGTTCAGCCGCAATTTTGAATTCTTCATGTTGGCGCGTGCCGTGACCTCGAGTCAGCAATCTATGTCTCCTATATCTATGGTGATAAGCATAAGGGGAACAAAAGGCAAAACAAAGGCGAGGTGAAGCATGCGAGGAGAAGCATGCGAGGTGAAGCATGTGACATAAGATGAATAAGCAGCGACAGAGCATAAAAACTGAACAAAAGACGGCACAAAGGAATTAATTATTTATTGTTATTGTTTTGCCTTGTGTCCAGGAGGAAAATCATCCCTTTGTTTTGGTACCGATCTTGTGTTGATGCTTAATACCTCAAACGTCTGAACAGAGTTTACTGAACGTCGGAACACGTTAATTATATTTACAACCTGCACGATTACGTTGAGAGTGAACAGCCTTTGTTTGCATGTTAACCGTACTATTCTCGGCATTAATAGCATTAAAGAACTAATAATGTAATGTTTGATATCAGTATCGTGCCAACATGTCTAACTGTGTTAGCCGTGCTAACTACATTTATTGCAAAGATTTAACGGCCAAGTCCAAGGTGTTAGGATATGCTAACTGCCACGGCTTCTACAGTAACCATAATGTTATCTGGTTAACATAGAATGATTAACAGCCAGGCTAACTTGTATGGATTAACAGCTACAATATATAATAGTATATTACTACGATATAACCAACTTCCCGAGTTACGGCTGCAAATGTTCACAGCTTCGGAGTTATGGTTGTAAATGTTGACAACTTTGGAATTACGGCTGTAAATGTTTACAACCTCTGGAGTCTAAATGTTGACAACTTCCGGAGTTAACAACGGTAAATGTTGACAACTTCCGGAGTTAAAAACGGTAAATGTTGACAACTTCCGGAGTTAACAATGGTAAATTTGACAAATTCCGGAGTTAACAATGGTAAATGTTGCAAATTCCGGAGTTAACAATGGTAAATGTTGACAAATTCCGGAGTTAACAATGGTAAATGTTGACAAATTCCGGAGTTAACACTGGTAAATGTTGACAAATTCCGGAGTTAACAATGGTAAATTGACAACTTCCGGAGTTAACAATGGTAAATGTTGACAACTTCCGGAGTTAACAACGGTAAATGTTGACAACTTCCGGAGTTAACAAAGGTAAATGTTGACAAATTCCGAAGTTAACAATGGTAAATGTTGACAGCTTCCGGAGTTAACAAAGGTAAATGTTGACAAATTCCGAAGTTAACAATGGTAAATGTTGACAGCTTCCGGAGTTAACAAAGGTAAATGTTGACAAATTCCGAAGTTAACAATGGTAAATGTTGACAACGTCCATAGTTAACTACGGTAAATGTTGACAACTTCCGGAGTTAACAAAGGTAAATGTTGACAAATTCCGAAGTTAACAATGGTAAATGTTGACAGCTTCCGGAGTTACGCTGTAAATGTTGACAAACTTCCGGAGTTACAGTTTACAGTGTGCATGTGCGCACAGAGACACAAAAAGCGGAAGGCCTGCAATATATCATGGCGCACGTGTGCAAATACACCTTGTCTTCTGAGGTCTGTTGAAGGCCATGTGGATAAAATATTAGTGGTGTTCTCTTTTCTCCTTGATTAGAATCGTTGTTGTGTTGTGTTCTGATAATGTATTATTTCGAAAAATCAGCCAGCATTGTTTGATATGTATTATCAAATCACGCGCATAGTTAGGGCATTGACCGTCCGTGTTAAAGCTAAATTTTACCTCAGTCACAGTTGAGGTGAATCCATCAACGTATGTCCAGGCCTCTCTCGGCATATCACATCTTGCTTTATAATCATCACTCGTCAATCCAATTGGTTCAGTAAAATTACAAATAGAACTGTTATATCCTTTTACACATTCCCAATCCGGTTCTGCTGTTATAAATGTCACGATCATCACAGGAAAGCCACCAAGAGCCAAGACACAATAACCAAATATTCCAAGCAATAAGAATTGGAATTTGTGAAATTCTCCGATCTTTTCTAGCATCTGATCAATTGTGAGCGCCATTGTTCAAATTTAATCTATAGTTGCGGAAAGTAAATCATGATAAAGATACATGATAAGTAGATACATGATAAAGTCTGCAGCGCGGCGGAATTGTCATGAAACCATGTAAAGCAAAGTGAATTACCGCAGCGTAGCGAAAAAGAAGGATATTCTTGAAGGATAATATCAACCCATATACTAAGACGCCTTAGGCATGTCTATCACTTGTTAAATTAAAGCCATGGCAATAAACACAAGTAAGCACCTGCTACCATTTGATATAAAGAAATAGTCGGGGATGTTAGGGCGGTTTGGTGTGATACTATTTTTCTACACATTTTCTACATATTTTTGTTTATCCTTCATTGCCTCTTTCCTCTGCCTTTCTCACACATGTGCCAACCCTATACGCCGCGTAAGGGGATAAATTAATTACACACATGAATTATTCCTTCTCTTTCCTTATTTTTACATGCCTATATTAAAAATAGGTACGCAAAGCGTACATGTATCTGCTCATGCGTGTTTGCATAATTGTATAATTAAATAGCGTAATTAAATGTTGTCAATGCATGAGGTCAATGTCACCCGCGCTGCCCCTTAAGCCTGGTTTCCATATGGTCGTAACTGTCGCGAACCTGTCGTGGAGATAGACCCAAAGGCCACTAGGAAGAATACAGATTAATTTGTAATGTTTTCCTGATTCTGTGAGAGAAATCATTACCATAGATCATGAACCAGTGTAAGTCCAGTTTAAAATACATTAAAATAACTCGATAACCAACCTTAGTTGTCATAATGAAAAAAAGACAACTGTCAATTTATGTGGCAGATTTGAAATTTTGTAAATTAGAAAATAACCTATCTTACCATTGCATTTTACATTTTTGTTATCTGTAGGACTATCTATAGCAACATAACTTTGAAGGAATCACAATTACAAAGTCAAACTGTTGTAAAGGTACTGTTTGCAGCAAAAGAGACAGATTTGTCCCATCTTCAGTAACATGCTATGGAGGCTGAATCTCAGTTAGTGGATGAGTGGAATACTGTACGGCAAGCCCTGAGTGAAAGTGACATGAGTCAAATGAATTTTGCAGTTTTAAGTTATCAGTCAAAGCTGGAACTTTTCTTATATTTAAACTCTGCGATGATGAAAACGTATTCCAAAAAGCTAAATTGATATGCTAAAGCAGGAAAATGCAGATGATCGAGTCAGTGATTCACAAAAAGCGCAACTCAACAAGGAAATCAAAGAATTGGAACGCCTTTGCTGCATCGGGCTTCGCAAGGAGGGTTATGTTTATAATTACTGAAACAGTTTTTTCCAGTTTATTAGCAAATTTTGAAGAGACCTGTCCCTTGATGTATAGTATATTGCACGCTCTCTTGGTATCTGATATGCGTCAAAGAGTTCACAAGACCCCCAAATACAAGATGACATGTGGTGTCAATGCCCTGACACTACTTCTTAATGTTGGAAATCAGAAAATTAAATTTATGAATGACCATTCAGAAAGTATAAATATGATTTATTCAGTATATGAATTTAAATACATAAACAATATATGAAATTATTTTACTTACAAATGATTCACGTAGTCTGAAAAGCATTTCAAAGTCTTTATTGTCTATAGCCACAACAGACGTGCGGCTTTACAAAGAGTAAACAATTATATAAAAATATATACAAAGTTACAAAATTTGTGATTGATTATATTACTCTAAAATTATCTAAAATTGTTAAAAAGGCACCTATTTACCAACAACATTATATGTAAATTTTAACTTCTAAATTGTAGGCATATTGTCTAAATTGACTGTATCTACTCTGAGCTTAATTAAAATTGTTAAAAAGACACCTATTTAAAAACGACCGTTTAAATCTTTCTGTTTTAATCTTTGGTACAGTGAAATCGTGCTCCCGTTCTCTTAATGGTCTTAATTTTTCTCAGCTTTACATTCCAATATTAGAAGTATGGCTGCAAACGTTGATGGCTTAACAGAAATGTTAAGTGAACTAGATCACAATTTCTCAATCATTGGCTTAACTGAAACCAAATTTCAGGTTAATAAGGAAAATATTTGTAATTTTCATATTCCTGGTTATGATTTTATAACCCAACCGAGCCTATCTAATGCTGGGGGTACTGCTTTTTTGTGAAAGAAAACTTACGATATACAAAAAGACCTGATCTTACAAAAGCAACTAAAGATTATGAAAGTTTGTGGATTGAGATTGAGAGTAATATGAATCATAACCTTTTATGTGGTGTAATATACAGGCATCCACAAAGTGATCTTGAAGCATTTATGGTATATCTAAACCAAGCTCTTAAAATAATTAGCAAAGAAACAAATATTGTATTATAATGGGAGACTATCAATACCTTGAACTCATATTTTGTCCACCCCCACATTTTACAACCGACTCGAATAACTGATCACTCAGCCACTTTAATCGACAATATATTCTTCAACTCAGTTGCTCATCATACAATTAGTGGTAACATAATCTATGACCTCACTGATCATCTTCCTAATTTTATCATAATCAACAAATTCTCATCCTTACCAAGAAATATTGTGATTTACAAAAGAAATTATTCCAAATTTGAAGAGACTGCACTCATTAATGATATCCAGAATAGTCAGTGGAATCTTGATAACACTAATAGGAGTGATGCAAATTCTATGTTTGATGATTTTTATTCAAAACTTTCAACCATTATAGATAAACAGCTCCTCTTAAGCAACTTAGTAAAAAAGATATTAAATATCTTTCAAATCCATGGATTACTCCAGGAATCAAAACTTTTATTACAGTAAAAAATAATCTGTATAAAAAATATGTTAATACAAAGTCATTATATTTTCATACTAAATTTAAATTATACAGAAACAACTGAATTAAATCATCTCATTAAAATTAGTAAAACTGAGTATTATAATAGGTGTTTCACTACACACTGTGCTAAAATTAAAAATGTATGGAAAGGAATAAGACAGATTATTAGTTTTAAACCAATGGCCAACAGCATGCCTTCTTAGATACTTAGAGATAGTGATGAGATAACAGACAGTAAAGCTATTGCAAATGCTTTATAAATCAGTAATGTCATTTATGCCAAGGCAACAATCTAACAGCTTTTTTCTAGATGCTACTAGCCCTAAAGAAATTGAGTGTGAAATTAGTATGCTAAAACCATCTAGTAAATCCACTGGCCCGAATGGCATACTAGTAAGAATTTTGAAGTTGTTAGCCAATTTTATTTCAGAACCCTTAGAATGCATATTCAATTGCTCTCTCATCTTAGATCATCTTACTCTCTCCCTAAAGTAAGAACAAACTACGGAAAATTTAACATTAGGTTTGCTGGTCCAAAGACGTGGAATGAAGAGCTAAAGAATTTAAAAATATATTATTGCAGTCCTACTCTAATAAGTGAATATTTTTTGCTAGCGATATCTTGCTGTAAATATTAGTATAACATATTAATAATGATTTCATTTACTACTATAAGCTAACTTATGGTGATCTAGGCTCTCCCTATGGTGATCTAGGCTACTGGTTATCTTGTTAAATAAACTCATATCTCTTTATTTAATCACATCAATTATCCGGACGCTCTTTGTTGTGTACCATATCGGTGCGCTCGCCTAAGGAATTTATCAATTCGATCCAGATATTTCTTTTCAAGTGCTGAACCCCATACTTCAATTCCATAAAGAAATAGAGACATAACTATATCCTTAGTTAAGTTGTTTTGCGCTTAGTATAGTATAGTAATAACCTTTGTTTGACCTTTTCGACGCGTCAATAATACAATATATTATTGATGACCCCCTCATTTTACAAACGAGAATTACCCCCGAAAAAGCGACATGCAGACCGATCCACCGACACAAGTTTCACAAGTTGAGATCGCTGCTGGCAAATACATACATCGCGCGAAAGACTGGGGCGAATGAACTCTGGAGAAACTCCATGTAACGTCAAGATTAGGGCGCTGCCTCGCTGGGGCAGCAATAAGTGTGTCAAAGAGAATTGTCAGTTGTTTCTTAGAATAACCATGGGATCTACACACTCTCAAGATGTACATACGGCTACTGGCTCTAGATAACAAATTATCAACATGAAGATCCCAGCAAGACGGATCATCCTGAAGTGAAATTCCCAATAGTTTCAACTATGTCTTGCGCTTAATACCAGTAATTGGTTCTGGTATAGGTTTTGTTGACTTGCCACTTACAATCATTTCCCATGTTTTAGACAAGTTTAATGTCATTCTGTTTGCTTCCGACCATTTTTCGATATTGTTTACTTCAGCTGGTGCAGAATCATGGTTATCTTTGACCGGAGCACTAATAGTCATATCTTCTGCAAACTTGACTAGCAGATTGTTATCAGGATCTTTGACTGTTAAATCGTTTATCATCAAAGAGAATAAGAATGGCCCAAGGACTGTGCCTTGTGGTAGTCCTTTGTTAATGTCCATATAACCCGTTTGTATTCCGTTAGCTATAACTCTTTGTCTCCTGTCCGTCAAGAAATTTATCAAATTAATTATGTATGGATTAATGTTGGTTTCTTTCAATTTATTAAAATAATGCTATGAGAAACGGTATCAAAGGCTTTTTTTAAATCAAATGATATCACCCTTACGTGGTCAGCTTTACCATCCAACCAGTTTAACAAGTTATGATGACACATAATGAGCGCATCGGTCGCACCGGTACCTTCTCTGTATGCAAATTGGTCGCGTCCAATTAATGACTGAAGTTCTGATGAAATCTCTTTTTTAAACACAATTCTTTCAAACAATCTCATTATTATGTTCGTAAGAGATATAGACCTTAGTTGGGTACATTCGGTGAGAGGAGTTTAGGAATCGGATTTAGGTTGGCTAATTTCCATAGAAGAGGGACACATTGGTGTTCCAAAGACATATTAAATACCTTAGTAAACACTGGAGCTAAATACTTTGCAAAGTCTTTCCATAGCCAATACGGAAGGCCATCGGGACCTGGTGATGTTCTCTTCTGTTTTTCTAATATCCTTTCGACAGTAGGTACATCAACACTTGGTATTCTGGTCCCATTTGGTATAGGTACAAGTTCGAGAGATATGTAATTATCATCAGTGTTTATTGTCTGGAAATAATTGTTTATGTCGTTTGGACCGATATTTAAAATAACATCATGGTTCGCTTTTCTACCAGTGATTTTACTTACGGTGTTCCACCACCTCTTCGATCCAGAAGCGTTTTTCCTATTTTCATTCTTAACAGCACTTTCCATATTTTCGCGGATAAGCATATTGATCTTCCTTTGTAGGTCTTTATTAATCCCTTTCCTTGCATTTTTAATACGTATTTCGCACACTAGTGCTTTACTAAAGGAGACATGTATGGGGGATCTCGTGTGGATAGTTTTACCTTAATCAATGGAAAATTGTTATTGAATGCAGAAGTAATAGTCTGATTCAGTAATATAACTGCTTCATTCACATCTTCACAGCCATCAATGATATTCCAGTCATGTGCTTCCAACTCTCTCTTCATGACGAACTTTCTATGATCTCTTACATCTCTGAAATAAACGGTTTTTCTTTCTGGTTTAGCAGCAATCCGTGGGGTTATCACAACAGCCAAATGGTCAGATTTAACCACCCCATCGAAAACCTTGGGATATTATTCCAAAAGTGTGGGCAATTAGTTAGGAAAATGTCGAGGACTTTCCGGCCTCTTGTGGGTTTTCTTACCATTTGTTCCATATTATGCTAACTTATAATATCCTTTATTTTTAATTGGTTAACATCTCCTGCAATGATAATCCTAGCATTTGGCTCCTACTGGAGAATTTGCTCTATGCTCTCTGATAAATGATTTAATAGTTCATTTTCCAGGTATATGGGGTCAGGGGGGTGAGACACTGAGGCGACATAATATTTACTATTTTCTGTTTCAATTACACACCAGATGCTTTCCAAGTTGTTATGAAAGTTTAAAAGTTTACATTTCCAGTCCTTTCGACAAATTATAGCAACTCCTCCCCCATGCCGGCTATCACCGCGGTCTTTCCTTACAATGAAATAGTTTTTAGGACATATTAGACTTGATGGAATCCTCTCATTTAGCCATGTCTCACAAACAAAACAAATATCTATCTTCCACGTAGAGAGCTCAACATCTAATGCGGAAGTAGCCTGAGGTTTAGCAAGCGAACGAGCGTTCATAACCATGCACTTAGGTATACTTTTTGGGGCAGGAGGACCATAACAAGTAAATTCGTACGAGACGTTCTTAATGGTTTATTTCGTTGAACTCTTACGGAACGGGCATTGGAAACCAGTGGGATCGGCAAAAGTAGGTAATTATGATCATGGGCTAAATACGATGGGGGAAATGGTGGGTGCGGCTGCTTTTATGTGCCATGCGAAAATGATGTTCGATGACATTTTCTTCGAAAAACAATAAATTTCTCACACAATCATCTCTCCCACACAAAACCTTTCTTCCAATAAACGCATCGAATATTGGTCTTTCCATTTTGTCGAGCAAAGAACGCTCATTATCTGTCAACTTAATAAGAAATACTGCCTCGTGCATTTGGCTTTGTTTGGCCGCCATCTCCCAGGCGCGAACCTCACATTTCTACTAACCCCGTCCACGCGTGTTCTCCCGCGAGACCTTCACGCGCCGGGGATGAGGCTGTAGCCGTAATGCGTTGACACGCCAACGCAAACGCTCAAGTTCGATTCTCTGCCAAGTCATTTCTTTCTTCACTGTTTTTATAGTTTTAAATGTCAGACATGAAAGACTGATGTTTTGCGATTAAATTTAGTTTTGTGTTAGGACTTAGGGAAGGCATTCCTAAATTATAAACTCACATTTCACCAGCGTGGAGGCACTAACAAAAATGCCGTAAATATAGCCTGGCGAAGTTCGTTTATGATCACGTAAATATAGTCACAGTTTGTTATCAATAGAGTTCATACTTTATACGCCAAAACCGGCAATGAATTTTCGTATGCTACGATTTATAATCGTCGTTATAACTATTGTACCCCTGCATGCATGGCAACTATTATGGACCACTCGGCGTGTGTCGCACTCTAACAATGTGGTTTCATCAAGGCATGCACGGAGAAGTGCAAACGCAAATGCACCCATGAGGTTCAATCATAGAAAAGATGGCGCTTATATGTAATATATACAAACCGCACAAGAGGTCTTTATCAGATTTAAAACATCGAGGCGCAGCCGAGAAATATATTTCTAAAATTCAAAGGCAAAATACAAAGGAAACTCATGACCCGTAGCGGATCTATATATTTGATATAGACTTGCTCAAATTTTCTCCTTCAATTTTTACAGCGTAGATAACATCAATCTCAAGCGTACAAAACGAGTCATTTTAGAAGTCATATACAAACCTTACAGTTCGGCCTTTATCAGATCTAAAACACTCGGCTGCGCCTCGATATTTAAAATTTGATAAAGACCTCTTGTGCGGTTTGTATATATTACATATATATATATATATGCTCCTTCACTTGTGTTGTTGAGCACTCTGTGAGGTTAATTGGTGGCTAATAAGCTATAATGCAAAAGCTCACTTCCCTTGTGGTCGTTTGAGCAATCTGGCCCCAAGACACTTCACGCATGTCTGGATGCGCATGTGTCTGAGTATTGTACCACATGTGCTTGGTGAGGGCAAGAGTATGGTGTATAAATACGAAGTCACTCGCATCTAGACTGCGTTACAAGCTGCACTGACGAGCCGTTGAACGGCGAAACATGCATGTCTGCAGATTTGACTATATATATATATATATATATATAATTAATTCTTGTGTTTTGTTGCGTATAATACGAAGAGTGCTCAATACGTTGAAGCAGAGCAAATTAAAAAAAATAAAATATTTATTTCATCAAATTATACAAACATTTGTCAACTACTTAAAGTTTCATGCCTGTTAAGGCAATCCTCAGGTTAACACAGGATTTTTACCGTTAAAGTTCGCGTGTATGCTCTCGTCAGCTTGGACGCGTGATGTTGTTTTGCGCGCGCTCGTAATTACCAATCACGAATTTCCTCTCGTGGCAGCATTTCGAGAAAATTTCAGTTCTCTTATTTAATAGCGTCCCTTTGTCAGCTTTCATGATACACAATTTCTCGTGGTTGCACAGGCTACAATGCTTTCTACCTGATGTGTATGACTTTGCACGCTTTAGGATTGACCATGCAAGTGATTCTGAACATGCGCCCGCTTCTCTTCAAACCCCATACATACTTCGACAGCTCAGTATCGCCAGAGTATAGTTGGTTGTTGAATGATTTCTTATGGTTTCTGTAGCGTTCCTTGAATGTAGTCGATGTCATGCCTATGTAGTGTTTTATTTCACCGTTATCTATTGCAGTCACCTTCGCTTCGTATACGACGTCGTATGTCATACAATTGCCTTTCAATGGGCATTCTGGCTTCTTTTGGCAATTACATGTTTTTGGTATTTTCCCCGAAGTTATCGCGATCGGTGTTTTCTGCGAAAGCACTTTTACATTGTGGCTAGAAATCACGCTTTTGACGTTTGGCATACAACTATAGCTTATCTTTACTGTGTTTCTATTAAATATCTTGTGGAGGGTACTAGATTTCGGGAAATGGGTGTCAAGGAGGTGTAGAAAGGTCTTGCCGATGTTGGTAGCGACGTTGAGGCTGTAGGGTGGGTTGAACCACAAAACGTTTCTCTGTCGGTTACGTTTTCGTGCTGTAGAAGTGGTCTTGTCAGTGTAGCGTAATTTGGTGTGATAATTGCTTCGTTCCAGTGCGCTTTGATATAGAGGCGACGATTGATTAAATGAGTGCTCGTCCGATGAGATTTGTGTGATACGTTTATTCACGGATATCGGTAACTGTTTTATGATGGAAGGTGGGTGGTTGGAATGGCTGTTAATATATAGTGGGTTGTTGTTTGGTTTCCTGTAAGGGCGATAGCTTCCGTCGCCAAGATTGAGGGTGATATCTAGGAAATTTACTGTTTGATGACTCACCTCTGCCGTGATCTTCAGCCCAAATTTCTCGTCAAACAGCTGGTGGAGTTTCTTTCTTGCTTGGTCAGCTAAACGTCCGCTTGCATATTCCTCTTAGCAGCACAAGACCGTCATCGCGATACAGACCTACGCGATTTTTCCCCAATGATTTTGACAATTCATCCAAAATAAACAGTCCTACGAGTTCACAAATTTCTGCGCCGTCGTAGCATCCCATCGTGACGTCGATGGATGAAAGTCATCGGGAGAAAGAAATTCCACCAGCTGTTTGACGAGAAATTTGGGCTGAAGATCACGGCAGAGGTGAGTCATCAAACAGTAAATTTCCTAGATATCACCCTCAATCTTGGCGACGGAAGCTATCGCCCTTACAGGAAACCAAACAACAACCCACTATATATTAACAGCCATTCCAACCACCCACCTTCCATCATAAAACAGTTACCGATATCCGTGAATAAACGTATCACACAAATCTCGCTACACTGACAAGACCACTTCTACAGCACGAAAACGTAACCGACAGAGAAACGTTTTGTGGTTCAACCCACCCTACAGCCTCAACGTCGCTACCAACATCGGCAAGACCTTTCTACACCTCCTTGACACCCATTTCCCGAAATCTAGTACCCTCCACAAGATATTTAATAGAAACACAGTAAAGATAAGCTATAGTTGTATGCCAAACGTCAAAAGCGTGATTTCTAGCCACAATGTAAAAGTGCTTTCGCAGAAAACACCGATCGCGATAACTTCGGGGAAAATACCAAAAACATGTAATTGCCAAAAGAAGCCAGAATGCCCATTGAAAGGCAATTGTATGACATACGACGTCGTATACGAAGCGAAGGTGACTGCAATAGATAACGGTGAAATAAAACACTACATAGGCATGACATCGACTACATTCAAGGAACGCTACAGAAACCATAAGAAATCATTCAACAACCAACTATACTCTGGCGATACTGAGCTGTCGAAGTATGTATGGGGTTTGAAGAGAAGCGGGCGCATGTTCAGAATCACTTGCATGGTCAATCCTAAAGCGTGCAAAGTCATACACATCAGGTAGAAAGCATTGTAGCCTGTGCAACCACGAGAAATTGTGTATCACGAAAGCTGACAAAGGGACGCTATTAAATAAGAGAACTGAAATTTTCTCGAAATGCTGCCACGAGAGGAAATTCGTGATTGGTAATTACGAGCGCGCGCAAAACAACATCACGCGTCCAAGCTGACGAGAGCATACACGCGAACTTTAACGGTAAAAATCCTGTGTTAACCTGAGGCACAGAGTAGACACTATAAAGAGGCCTCACTGTGTATCAAATCCTAATGTTTTGAGCGTAACCGATGCTTAGCCAGTGCGCAAAGGAGAGGCTCACCCCCCCCGAAAACATTCAAAATGGCGGGCATTTTTAGACGTAAAAATACCGCAAAAATTCGAGTTAACTATTTAATGTTGTTAATCACAACTTCAGTCAAGGTAAACCGTTATAAAGAAAATAACAAGGGTCTCTTATGCCGGTTATTTTCCGAAAACATCGGCCGCCATCTTGTTCGGGGGGGTGAATGCCTCTCGTTACCGCACTGGCTAGGAACATGGCGGCCGGCCGATAATTTAAGAAAATAAAGAAAAAAAACAAATTCCGGAGAGTAATGTCATTTTGAAATTCAAAATATGAATAAAACAAGACGAGTTTGAGAGACTGTAAATTTTCCACTCTATTTTAAAGTCATCATCAGACAGAATAGCGACCGGTTACGCATTTTGCCTGAAGTGAAACCTCTGTATATGTCTACTCTGTGCCTGAGGATTGCCTTAACAGGCATGAAACTTTAAGTAGAAATGACTCGTTTTGTACGCTCACTGGCGTTGGAATTTTGAAGATTGATGTTATCTACGCTGTAAAAATTGAAGGAGAAAATTTGAACAAGTCTATATCAAATATATAGATCCGCTACGGGTCATGAGTTTCCTTTGTATTTTGCCTATGAATAATTAATGAATTTTAGAAATATATATATAGCGCCCTGGAAAAAATAGATATACCTAGAATGCGTACTTGATCACGAATCATGTCTCCACTTTTTCTCGTGCGTGCCTGATGAATCCGCCATATTAATTTAACTTATAGGAGTGAAAAATACAAAGTATAAACAAAGCTAAAACTAAGTTTTCATCGTTTCAAAGTTTCATCTTGCTGTCTAATTTACAGTTAAAATGTAATTTTTAAAATATCGAGTTCTCTCGAGGCAGAATAACACTTTGAATGCTGGATACAGTGGTGTATTTTACAAAAACAACTAAATTAAAATTGCAAAGTCGTGCGGCATTTTTAAAAATAAAGTAGTTTCGCGTCTAAAACATGATTTTATATTTCTCTTGAAACATATTTTGGTCCGTGATTATCACCGTTTCACATTTGTTAATTTATCTCATAAAATTACGAAATTATACTTCGTCCGCTTTAGTATAAAAACAAATTTCAAATTAAGTGTTTCATGTTTTAGCAAAAACTATATATAATATAATCTATATAGTTGTTAATGAAATAATTGTTGAAAGCTGTCGTTTCAGAAGCATTGCCTCAAACAACGCCGAGAAAAGATATGAAAAGTAATTGTGCGAGTTTACAAAGATTATTGAACTCCAGATATGTTAGAAAACGATCGAAATATTTTTTAAAACATACCTATTGACTTTTACTTTGTCTTTTTTCTTTGAGTGTTGTTTTCAATTGCTTTTCACAGCAACCCCGAAACTATGTTTTTAAACAACAATTTCGGTAGATCTTTTGTTCAGGACTAATCTTTTTTATAAAAAACACTCCACAAGAATATGTTTATCTTCTATTCATCTTTACAAAACTTTTTCCCATTTTAAGTTGCGATATTTGCAAACTTACTTTGAAAACAATTCGCACTCCTCGCAATCGCGCGATATTCCCTGTCGCAGCAGACTGGAACAACTCAAATGCCCTTATAAATCTGCCATTTTATGGAGACAAAATTTTGACTGAAAAAATTATTATTATTATTATTATTATTATTTCAATTTATTTGATAACGGTGACCCTTCAGCGTCGGTGCTGCTTTTCAAGGGGCCGGTCTATAACATGACGAAAACAGTTTCTATAATTACAATGGATGCATGCATACTAACTCATATTAACTCTTATTAACTCTCACAGACCCATTAGTTTTATAACCTCATTCCGAACAATCCTCCATTTTTATGTTGTCACTGACTATCCCTCTCCAACTCGTTAAAGTAATTTTTAATTAAAGTTTTAAAATTTCTTGCGGAGAGTTGCTTGTAGCCATTGACAACATCATTTGGGAGATTGTTCCATGAGGAAGCTCCCCGGTATGAAAAGGACTTCTTCATGAAGTCAGTGTTGGGTTTTTCTAAATAAAGTTTACAGTCATTACTCCTTAGAGGATACACGTCTCTGAATTATTATTTTCTGAATTGTGATTATTGTGATTATATTCTGAATTATTATTTTTATTAAAAATTTATTTACTCACGGTATATCTCATCAGGTTATAGAAAAATTACAAAACTATACTACATTATACTATTGACTATAGGCATGGAAAAAATCAGTTCTACGCAGACGCAAACCGTCAATAATTCTCTTTCGTAAACGAACGACTTGCAATGAAATTTATATATAGGTAATTCTAGTTTTAATGATAAATTTAATAATGGTAAATTCCAAGATTTTTTTGGGGGGGAGCTATTCTGCATCTCCTCTTCCTGCGCCCCTGCTTATAAAGCACACAGCCAATAATCACCACTAAGGGAAGCCTCACATATCGATTTCGCCCACGAGAAACGTCATAATGATGGACGTTTATTTGAAGAGCCCCCACCCCCCCCCCCCTAGAAACGTGACACATAGTTTTCGATATTTCATTGTATACATAAACACTGCAAAATTACTGTAAAACCCTAAAGTTGTCAAATAATATTTCCTACGATTGCACTTGAAAGTTCTTTGAGAAAGTTTCATTAAAATTACTTTGGCTTTGGTAATGGTACTAATTTGAAAATTTGCATTTGGTCTATTAAATGAAGCTGAAAACAAGTAAACAGCAAATAATAAAACCAAAGGCGTTCTGGGAATTGCAGGGGTCATCCTAAACAAAGGCTTCCCTTTTTTCCAAAATGGACAGTTCTAAATATGAAATGGTAGTTCTAAAGCTTAAGATGGGCAGTTCTAAATGTTCCAAAATTGAGTTTTGGAGCTTTTAGGGAAAATGACGAATTTACATGCCTGGCAGCATAAAAGCAGTTTGATATACTTCATGTGATATACATTGATCTTCAAGAATATACCTTAACTGTCAAAATACTAGAACTTCTGCTTTTGTAGTTGTCATCTATACTGTGTTTTGTTCTGTATTAAATTATTAATACTCAAGCAGTTACAAAATTATGAGGAAATACGGCGATATAAGTAAAATTTCGCAACTTTTATATGTTATATTTGCAGTGAATCTAGCGAAAAATGCATCCTTTGTTACAATTATCATATAAAAACAAACAAAACTACAAAGCGGAAGTGGGAAGGTTCTAGTATCTTGACTGTAAAATTATTTTTGGTATTCGTACATAATTTTGTCCCGAAAATTTTGTGCTTGTCCCCTTATCAATCAAGTACCACACATCAAAAGATTTTGAAAATATATACAAAAATGATATAATGTATAGAATAAATGGACCGGCGACGGCGTTTTTATCAAGTTGTTAAATTTTTCTAATACTCTTCTAATGGTCCAACTGCAATGATCCCGAAATGTCAAGACTTTTGACGATTTTTTCAACGACATTACACAGAGAAACGTCAAAGCCGCCAACCGCCCCCCCCACCCCCCAACGTCCATATGACGTTTCTCGTGGGCGAAATCGATATGCGAGGGTTCCCTAAATCACCTGCAATCCAATCAAGCAATCCAATGCCTGTGGTTCAGTGGATATTTTTGGCCTTGTACGTTTAATAAAACTTATAGAAACACACATTTTGAAAATTAAGTCCGTTCCCGTGCCCATTGCACTGTGCATAGCTACACAAAAGGGTCTTTTTCCATTACGGTCGTTTGCCCGGACATGTTTGAATTCTAGCGTGACTGTCTTTTTGCTTGGGTAGTTGGGGGCTCGCGGGACACGCCATGAAAGTTGAACTACATGCAAATGATTCATTTAATCATTTGACCGTCAGTAATTTCGCTGTGAAAAAGGTTAATATTTATTACAGTAAATGGTGTTGGTAGATGGAATACTCGAACGGAAATATATATACATTTTTGTAGACCTAGCCAGGAGCAGTTCGAAAAATGCAACTTGGGCCCTCTGGCAGGAATTGAATCTGCGGCCCTGTGATTGCGGTGCAGCGCTCTAACCAACTAAGCTACAGAGTCCAGTTGCTGAGTGATGCCAGTATATGGTGTAAGGGTAAATTTAAGATTTTTCTCGGCATCTCGTTCGATAGGATAAATAGTAAATAGTGTTGGTAGATGGAATACTCGGTAGATGATATATACATTTTTTATATATATATATACATTTTTTATTACGCATGTTAATATGATTGTTAATTTTATACATGTAAAATAACAAATTTTACAACGTGCGGTACCAGTGGCGGTGTGGGTAGAGTGTAGCAAATATACCGCGGTTGACTGTTGTGTAAAACTACCTGAAAAATTAATAAGAACTTCGACGTTTCGAGCGAAGGCCCTTCTTCTCAATGATCCTTTCTCAATGATCCTTTCTCGGCTTCTGGGGTGTGATTTAATAGTGAAAATAATTTGAGCAATGCATGCAAATTCGTTTGCACATTCGGTAAAATTGGTTCTTACTTTATCGGCACTTGTTTGTCTCAGTCAGTTTTCGAGCTTATGTCGAAAATACTCTTTCAGTGGTGTAACTTAACGCTTGCCCGCTTGCCCGGGGCAAGTGAAAATCATTGCGGGCAAGTAGTTGCTTTCTGTTTCAGCTTTGCCAGAAAATGCTGGCCATCTCTAAGTTATTATCCACAAGTACAGTATTAAATGAGGAAAATATAGACCAGTTAACTATTCATTCTGCTGGATAATTTGAAAAATGTAAATACATGAACACGCCCCGACGGACATTGTCCCTCGACTTATTAAAATTTCTCTTCAGTTCTTAAGGAAAATAAAGAATGGTGTACATTTGTGTTACATAATGCAAATTGTAGTTATCCATCAATATATCATGCTTACTTCAATTATTTACTTCAAATTGTGCTATTATGTGAACCAAAGCTAGAATAAGATCCAATGGCAAGTGAATTCTATTCAGGGCAACCATTTCTCATGTCCGACTTGCCCTGATCGCAAGTGGTCAAAAGAGTTAAGTTATACCACTGTCTTTAGGTATAAAACTCCTAAACGTCATTCTAATAATGATAATTATAAAAGTTTCAGTTTGACCTTGCCTGCGTCCGAACTATGACGCACGAATGAAAATTTTCAAAAATATGTATCAGAAGAAAACTCATTAACAATTAAAAAATTTTAACTTTCAATCTAGTACTTATATGTAGTTTTATTTTAATATATAGCCTAGCTGTAATTTTTAGAAAAGTATGTATACATAAACACTATTCTATTTTGAACTCCTTTTTAAATATTTAGAACTCTTTACTGTTTAAATATTTTGTAAATAAAATAAATAAATATTGTGGTGTAACAACTAACAACGAGAATCAGCGTTTACCGATTTTACGACATTTGCGACATCAAGGCATAGCTGTAAATACAAGAATGAGTTTGGCAATTTATCGAAGTTTTGAAAATCATGACAAGAGGAGTTTCGGAATTACTTAGTCATACTGTAGTAAGCAATTGGCGAGTTAAATTGTCATAAGACATTATTGTTTACCTACTAACTTCCAGACGAAGGGCCTTCGCTCGAAACGTCGAAGTTCTTAATGAATGTATTTTTCAGCTAGTTTTACACAACAGTCAACCGCCAACATATTTTACATACTTTTTTATCCTCGACCTCACTTTTATCCTTGGTAGCTCGAACTTTACCACCACTACATATTCTCAACCTATTATCGTCTGAATTTCAATGTAATTTGTTTTCTTTCAATCATCGCTTCAGAGCAATTCTAAGTCTCTCAATGATCCTTTCTCGGCTTCTGGGGTATGATTAGTGAAAAGAATTTGAGCGATGCATGCAAATTCGTTTGCAAATTCGGTAAGATTGGTTCTTACCTATCACTTGTTTGTCTCAGCCAGTTTTCGAGCTTATGTCGAAAATACTCTTTAGGTATAAAACTCCTATTCCTGTCATTCCTAATCATGATAAAACTCCTGTCATTGTAATAATGATAATTATAAAAGTTTCAGTTTGACCTTGTCCTTGTCGAACTACAATGCAGACAAACTGCAGTGACGTACTATGGCGCACGGAAGCAATTATAAAGTACTATTGAACTTGAACTTGTGTAGTTCGTTCACTGCGCTAATTTTTCCTTGTTTAAACTTTTTTTGTTAAATCGTGAGCGATGTGGCGTGAAAACTTTACTGGGACGGTTAAAAAAAGCTGCGCGATGAAAATTTTCAAAAATATGTATGAATATCGCGGTGTAACAACTATAAACAACGAGACTCTGCATTTATCGATTTTACGACAATTTGCGACGTCTGTAAAGCATAGCTGTAAATACAAGAATGGGTTTGTCAATGTATCGACGTTGTGAAAATCATGACAAGAAGAATATTTGGAATCATTTAGTCAGCAATCTTCTAAAAAACACTATTAATTTTATGATGTTGGTTTTCCTGAATAAATATTATTATCATTCATTCATTCATAGTACGCAAATTAACGACTTAAAATTGTCATTTATTCTCCTACCCTTTACATACAGTCGTTGTTGTTCGTTATGCTCGAAAAGCGTATGTACGTAAGCTACCCTTGGATTCTACAGTAGTACGGTAATATTTGTTTAGTGTCATCATGGCAAGGTCTCTTGCGTCACATTAATCCTATGACGAGAACATGTTATTATTAAACAATATGTCTCAAATGATCGATGAGATATAGATGTAAAGAATAATGTCTTATGACAATTTAGCTCGCCAATTGCGTACTATGACTAAGTAATTCCAAATACTCCTCTTGTCATGATTTTCAAAACTTCGATAAATTGCCAAACCCATTATTGTATTTACAGCTATGCCTTGATATCGCAAATGTCGTAAAATCGATAAACGCAGATTCTCGTTGTTAGTTGTTATGAAAATTTTCATCGCGCAGCTTTTTTAAACCGTCCCAGTAACGTTTTCACGCCACATCGCTCACGATTTAACGGGAAAGTTTAAACGAGGTAAAAATTGCGCAGTGAACGAACTACACAAGTTCATGTTCAATAGTACTTTATAAAATGCTTGCGTGCGCCATAGTACGAACTTTGCTGTTTTTGGTGTTTGGTTACATTTTGATCATGCGCCAAGTCCACTTGCAACTTGTGAATTATTAAAATAATAATAATAATACTATTTAATCAACATAAATACCAGTTTCGGTATATATAGATACATACATAAAAATACAAGAATACATTAATAAGAAACAAACTAATAGTGATAGTGTACTTTAAACGAGTTTCAAAAATTGTCAGAACATCGTAACTATATTTTGCAACTAGAGCCATAATCATGCTTTAGCCTATATACGCATAGACCAAACTCGCTCCTCGTAGGTCTATCGAGTTTGGTCTATGCGTAGGCTATAATTGCTTTGTCTTGCATAGTCATTATATAAGTAAAAATATCTTGATGATTAAATGAAGAGAACGAAGAATTTATTTTACAAAGATTATTTATAAAGATTATTTATAAGATTGGTGAGCTTTGTATTGCTGCAGGACATTAAAAAATGTCGTTCGTCTCCAATCTCATTTAGATCACAATGTTTACATACTCTATCACTGTATGAAACATTGTTGTATCGACCAGTTTCAACCGGTAATCTATGAGCTGAAATTCTTAACTTGTAATAGCCTGACGATACTTGAAATTGTGGATTAAAGATAGATATTTCTCAAGACCAAAGTTAATTTTCATTTTTTTGAAAAGTCTTAATTGTCTCCACCTTGTTGAATTTGATCTTTCCAGTATTGAATGAAGCATTCATGTAGTGTATTTTTCAAAGAATGGCAAAAATTTTCTTGTTCGTTGGGTGGTAATTAATGTGGTATTAAGAAATCCTTTAAATTATTAACTTGAAATACTTTGTTGAATAATATAGGTTGTAAATTGAATTGCATGCAGACACTCGCGGCATTACTAACAAGGGTTATGTAACGGTTGGACTTGTTATGCGAAACCAATATTTTGTTATAAGTGTAGATATATTTGTGTAATTAAGTGTATCTATATTTGTGTAGTTATAAATGTAACTATTTGTGTAGCTATTTGTGTAATTAATTTGTGTAATTAATTTTTGTTATAAGTGTAGCTATTTGTGTAATTATTTGACTGCATATTAAGCCTGGTTTGCATTCGTCGTCGATGTTACGACCATGCATATCAAGGCGAGCTATGTAATACACATGCGTCGATATATATAATCTATTTTAGGTCCGGGCTATTTAACATCAGCAACGCTTGGGTCACGACAGCTGATGAAAATTGAACCCAGCCAAACTGACTGCTAGGACATGCGGCAAAAGCGCAAAGGCTGTGCGACACAACCTTAATAATGCCTTCATAAATCAGATAGAAGTATTTGCATAAAAATAAGGAAGAGCAGCCAAGGTAAATATCTTAGTCACAGTAAAACAAGAATGTGTTTAATACTAATTACATTAGTCGTTCCTCTTTCACTGATAGCCGTGGTATAGGTTGCAGATCGAGATCCTTCTCAGTTGATCTTAGTCCTGAAGCGATTATTAATAACGTATATATTGTTTATAGCTATACTTCCTAGATAATTACTCGGTCCAAGAAGCATTCTAAAGTCGGATCGTGGGGCTTTATATTTCATGTATATATAATGAGGTTTGATGCTGACAGATATGGATTATCTATACGTATAGGAAAATCATATATTGAATCATTCCTACCTTTCCGTTTCGTTGCAAGGAGATTTATAGCCTGATTATCAGACGGTTCGTTGTCGTCTCTAGGAGATTTACGCAACACCAGCGATTCACCTCAAGACTCAGTTTTGTCTGGAAGTGAAATGGTTACTATCGCAGAATCAATCACTTGTTAGTGATTCAATAACAACACGTCAATCACGTCATTCAACTCGATTGAAAAATGGAAAAACCCGGAATACTAAAAAGCCGGAATCTCTAAAACCCGGAATTACTAAAAGCCGGGAACCCTTACCATTTCGCAAAATGCCGATTGGAAGCGATGGAAGGACCTTTTCCTTGATGTTTCTACTGAATATATTCCCCTGAATTACCTGAAATCGTTTAGACGGCGTAACTCTCCTCTGTGGATTGACGGTGAAGTTAAGCGTCGTCTTCTCTCCAGGAAAGATTCGTGCAGGAATAAGGCCAAATGTACATCGAGTCCTAGACTTTGGGAAAAGTTTCGCGATCTTCGAACAACAGCCAAGTCATTAATCAGAGCTAAACGAACACAGTATTTTCAGAAACTGCCATCTTTACTTAAAAAAAGTTCTGGTCAGTATTTAAGTCCACCTCTAAACACTCGAATATCCCTGCTACAATCATGATGACATGGACCCATCAAGGCTCAACTTCCTTGACAGCTGAAAATCCAGTTGATATTGCTCATATGCGGTTATAATTCCATGACACGCAATCACGAATATTTCTCTTTGATCTTGACCCCAATCCCGACCCAATCCCTAACCCTAACCCTATTTCGTGCGTGTCATGGAATTGTAACCTGATATGCCGTTCAATCGTTACTTCTACTCGGTGTTTAAAACCTCCGACGCCACTCATGACAAACTTTATTTCTTCTGAAGATGACTCGACTAATCTGACAACCATCTCAGATCTTATTTTAACTGAAGGGGAAGTCAGCTTTGTACTTAAAAATCTTGACGAAGATATAAACATTGCTCCATCTTTATCGGCGAACTTTTCAACAAAAGCTTATCTTCTGGTCAACTGCAGTCGGAGTGGAAGCTATCCAATATCTGTCCCGCAATTCCAAAGAAAAGTCCTCCTCATGAAGTTTCCAACTATATGGACCAATATCGCTTTTATCGTTAGTCTCAAAGGTGTTTGAACGTTATAATAATAATAATAATAATCTTTATTTATCCATCTTAAGTATAAAAGTACAATGGATTTACAGGTTGATTCAAATTACATTAAAAATATCTTAGAACATTATATACAGATAAGAATCTTAAGTATGTATAGACAAACTAAAAACTATGTGAGTGCACTTGCACGAGCTAAGAAGGAGCGTTTATGTCTTTCAGTTCGCGATAATGTGTTTTTACTATTAATTGTTCGTAAATCGTATGGATTATTTGATTTAAAAAGTCTTGTATGAAAAGGATGGGAAGGATCATTCATAATCTTCCACGCTTCACGTTTCAGAAGTTCTTCTCTTCGATCAGAGAGGCTTTGTAGACAGTCATTGTTATAACCAAGAACTCGGAGGCAGCGGGTCTGGGTTCGTTCAATTTCATTTACGAGATAAGTTGGAAGGCCACCCCAGATAGGTGAGGCATATTCAAGAATAGATCTAATATTGGATTTATAAAGGGTAATACCTACTTCCACAGGTAGATTAGCTTTCCTGCATTCTCTTAAGATATATACTTGACGGTTAGCTTTCTGTATAACAGTTTCAATATGATTGTTCCATTTGAGGTTGTTTTGAAACCCCATTCCAAGTAGTTTAAATTTGTCCACTCTTTCAACTAATTCATCACCGATATAAACAGGAGGAGGTTCCGATACTGATTCCGTGAAGCATATCCACATGTCCTTTGTTTTTTTGACGTTGATGGTCATTTTGTTCGACACTGACCAATTTTGGATAATGTCTAGAGCCTGTTGGACATGGCTTATTTCCCCGTCTCCAACTGCTTGATCGAGTGTGCAGTCATCGGCATACTTCGAGGTATCGACGGTTAGGTTTGCAGGGATTTCATCCTCTAAATCATCGATGTATACATTAAATAGCATAGGAGAGATGACCGAGCCTTGCGGAACTCCAGCTGGGCATGGAGCGGATGTTGACAACATTTGAAGTAGCTTTACCTGTTGACTTCTCATGGATAGGAAATCTCGAATCCACAGCCAAAAAGATTTAGTTATGTTGATAGAGGCCAATTTAGAAAGGAGAATTCGGTGGTCCACCATATCAAACGCTTTGCAGAAGTCAATGAAAATAGCATGGATACCTTTTCTGCCATGCGCAGTGTTATCAGTTTTATCAAACCATTTTTGTGAAGTTTCAATCAATGCTGAAATTGTTGAACGGCCCTTGAGAAATGCATGTTGGTTATCTTTTAATGTAAGATCTGCACAATTTAATTGCAATTGAATCTTTTCCAGCACTTTAGCTAACTGTGGAAGCACAGAAATTTGACGAAAGTCGGTTTCAATGTTTTATACAATAGGCTTGTAGATCACGTTTCAAGTAAACTTGATGAACTACCAGTGGCGTAGCTACGGGTCATGCTTGTCATGCCCAGCATGACTAAAATTTTTCACAAAATTGAGAATTTTTCTCCAAATTGCGTCTAAAATATTGCTTTGTTTATCCCAAAGCTTTAAAATTCAACATTGTTTTTTTTAAATTTTCCGCTTTCTATTACATTTACGCAATTTTACAGCCTTGCCGACTGTTGCCTGGACTTGCTCCAAGTCTGTCTCTTATAGGGAGAGTATATTAGGGCGCGCGAAAATGCGGGCGGGAGGCGGGCGGGCAGGAGGCGGGCGGGCAGGAGGCGGGCGGGCAGGAGGCGGGCGGGCAGGAGGCGGCGCGGGAGGCGGGCGGCCTCTCCCAATTTTCTCGCCGCTCGCCCGCCCGCCTTCCGCCCGCATTTTCACGCGCCCTAATATACTCCCCCTATAAGAGACAGACTTGGAGAAAGTCTACAACAATAGCAAAAATCGATGCTTTGTCATCTGCAGTCAATGATCTTAAACAAAACAAACTGTCTTTGTTACCGCTCTGCAGGATGAAATCAAAATGCTGAAAGCAGAAAAGAATGCTATCGCATCTTTTGCTATGTCTGACCTTCATACGAAAATCAAGGAGATTGAAAATAAAAAGAAAAGTCTCATCACGGCCATAAAAATATTACAAGCAGACAATGAAAATAGCCGTAAAGAGCTCTCCAAAACCGAAATTATAACTGATCCTGATGACAAACCTGACTATGAAGTCATAGAAACTAAATAAATTAAAAATGATCAAACTAGTGATGCTAAGCAAAACCGTAAGCAGAAACGTAAGCAGAAACGTAAGCTCAACCGTGAGAAACACCGTGAGCAGAACTGCGAGCAAAATAGTGACCTGAACCATGAGAAAAATAGTGAGCAGAATCGGGAGCAAAATAGAGAGCAGGCCCGTAAGCAGGATGATATAAATAAATCTGGTCAATATAATCGAAGCGTGAGTACCGACGAAGATCAAAATAATCGAAGCGTGACTACCAAAAGACTGGTATTCGTTGCTGGAGATTCTATTATCCAGCATGTGCATGGGTGGGAATTATCAGACGGTGAAACGCATGTGGCCGTAAAATCCTTCTCCGGAGGAAAGACTGAAGATATGGAAGCCATCTCAAACCCTTAATCAGGAAAGAACCAGAAGAGTTCATCTTACATGTTGGAACTAACAACGTCAAGGGATTAGGAATCAGCGCGCCTGGTAGGTGAGCACATTGTAAAGCTGGGATTACAAATACAACAAAATTCACCGAAGACGAAGGTAACTATTTTTGGTTTAGCATTAAGAAGAGATAATTCAAATATCTTTGCTAAAATTAAACATACTAATGCACTACTAGCACCTTTTGTACCCAAAATAATTGGGCATTCATAAGTAATGACACTGTATTGATATATCCTGTTTAAACCGCCGTGGTTTACACTTGAACCACAAGGGTAGCTAGCTTTTATCTAGAAATATTTGCTGCCGAGCGCCAGCGAGGCAGCACACTAATCTTGCTCGTGCCAGTCCCTTTGGCCGAGTTATGTAGAGTCAACGAGATCTCAGTTTGAAAATTTATCTGTTAGCAAACCGGGGGGGGGGTGGGGGCAGGGGGGGGGGCAGTCATAAGGCAAACGCCTGAGAAGCAGCTGCTCAACTGCGCATGTTTTGCTGGCACGTTGTATTTTGTGACCTTGTCTTCTACCAGATTAGGCTCTGGTACCCAGGGTATCTACCAGATTGCCTTGTCGTCGAATATTTTATTTAAAGTCGAGTCTGTTCAAGCGTTTGGGTGGATCGAAGTATAATAATGAGGAGCTATAGGATCATCTTAAAATATTGCAAGATCTACAGAGAACTCTTTAGTTTCCCACAAATACAAATAAAGTATAGATGTTTTAGAGTATAGATGTTTTAGAGCGATTAAATACCCACGCATGGTACGTTCGCTCAAACTATTGCAGAGTATAAAGTAAACTTCAAAGATTTTTTTTGCACTTCACTTGGTTGAACTAGAATACTGGGTCCAAGTAAGAACTATAATCCAAGTGAGTAGATATATACACAATTTAAAACCTAACCAGGAACGATATGATGCGAAAAATGCAACACTAGGTCCTCTGGCAGGAATTGGACCCACGGCCCTGCGATTCCGGTGCAGCGCTCTAACCAACTGAGCTACAGAGGACAGTTGCTGAGCTGTAACCGTAAGTTCTGTATATATAGGTTATCGGGTGTGCGGGTTGTGATAAGGTAAACTTCAAAGATTTTTTTTGCACTTCACTTGGTTGAACTAGAATACTGGGTTTGGTGGATAATCCAAGTGACGGTAGATAATCCAAGTTTGGTGGATAATCTAACCAGGAACGATATGATGCGAAAAATGCAACACTAGGTCCTCTGGCAGGAATTGAATCCGCCCGCGGCCCTGCGATTCCGGTGCAGCGCTCTAACCGGCCAACTGAGCTACAGATGCCAGTTGCTGAGCTGTAACCGTAAGTTCTGTATATATAGGTTATCGGGTGTGCGGGTTGTGATAAGGTAAACTTCAAAGATTTTATTTGCACTTCACTTGGTTGAACTAGAATACTGGGTTTGGTGGATAATCCAAGTGAGTAGATATATACACAATTTAAGACCTAACCAGGAACGATTGCGAAAAATGCAACACTAGGTCCTCTGGCAGGAATTGGACCCACGGCCCTGCGATTCCGGTGCAGCGCTCTAACCAACTGAGCTACATAGGCCAGTTGCTGAGCTGTAACCGTAAGTTCTGTATATATAGGTTATCGGGTGTGCTGTGAGGGTTGCGATAAGGTAAACTTCAAAGATGTTTTTTTGCACTTCACTTGGTTGAACTAGAATACTGGGTTTGGTGGATAATCCAAGTGAATAGATATATACACAATTAGATGATTGCAGAGTATAGATGTTTTAGAGCGGCTGTCTGTAAAACAAGGTACGGGGAAAGGAATCCCGGAATTGTAAAAGCCGGAATCTGTAAAACCCGGAACTGTAAAAGCCGGAATCTGTAAAACCCGGAATTGTAAAATCCGGAATCTGTAAAACCCGGAACTGTAAAAGCCGGAATCTGTAAAACCCGGAATTGTAAAATCCGGAATCTGTAAAACCCGGAACTGTAAAACCCGGAATCTGTAAAACTCGGAATTACAAAACCCGGAATCTGTAAAACCCGGAACTGTAAAACCCGGAATCTGTAAAACCCGGAACTGTAAAACCCGGAATCTGTAAAACCCGGAATTATAAAACCCGGAATCTGTAAAACCCGGAATTGTAAAAGCCGGATTCTGTAAAACCCGGAACTGTAAAAGCCGGAATTGCAATTCGCAAAAACCCGGAATCTGTAAAACCCGGAAATGTAAAACCCGAAATCTGTAAAACCCGGAACTGTAAAACCCGGAATCTGTAAAAGCTGGAATCTGTAAAACCCGGAATTGTAAAAACGGAATCTGTAAAACCCGGAACTGTAAAACCCGGAATCTGTAAAAGCCGGAACTGGCTGTAATGGCGTGTCTCATTGTGTGTATATTTTTGCTTCGATTTTGTATATTTTGTCGATTCAACGTGTACTCCTGCAAAATACTCTAATGCGCTTATTTTCCTGCCGATACGATGGTAATTTTCTAAAAATGCTAAAAACAAACACGAGGATTATATTTTAGCGGCTACGTAGGCATGGAGTTTGCAAATTTCCACCAAACCCGGCCTTTTCGGTCTTTGTGGCAAAGCCAACGGCAACGGTGTTTAATTTACCGCAAAGTCAAAGCCGGAATACAACCGATTACAAGTGTGAAATTTTCATTCTTTTTGATATAATTTCGGGTATTTTAGGTTTGAGTTAAGATACACAAATATATATATTATATACCTGTATATTTGATATTGCGCAAATGATTGCTGAACATAATTTATGGTGGTCCACTACAAAACGGTATTTTTTTTCTATCTTTTATTACTATTGAACCTCTACTGCTAATATGTTGTTAGTCTCAACACTCTGACAAAAAAAATATGTTGCTGCAAAACATTGTTGCCATGGTTACCGAGATAAAGCACCCTCTGTGGTGAAATTCATGCAATTTTATAAACACAATAACTAAATAAGGATTAATGATAAAATTCTGGAATAACTTTTATTTACTAACAAATAACATTGTCTAGGAGTTGAACTAAAACAATCAACATTGAAACATTATCAACAGTTTTATAGGTCAAAAACTGGAAGGGCATTTGACGACTCGCATGGAAACTGTCACCACTTCAAAACTATTCAACATAACTCAATTATGTTAGTTCAACTCCTAGAGCTTGATATGATGAGTCTATGCTGAAAATTTCATCAAGATAGCTTCAATACCTCTTCAGATATCCTGCGCGCAATAATGGAAATCGCTAGTTTTGCTAATTCGAGAAAAATGCATTTAAAGTTCAATGTTCGGTTTATCAACATGATCGTCACATTAAGGTGGTCTTATACATTGAAAACTATTTTTTTTCCTCATTTTTACTCTAATATTATAGAATATGGGTGGCTGACACAAAATCACTCTCTGTTATACAATTTGTGGATTAGTGTTACAGTTTTTAGTGATACATAGTTGATTATAGTTTATATATTCGGTATATAAATGTGCCCATATAGATATTTGGAAATTATGTAAAAGTTATATTTGTATATGCCAGTTTAAATAAACAACATATTTGCAAGTGTATGCGCCTTATATTGGGAAACCTTTTCGACATGGAGCTCCCCTATATTTTCATATGGTAACAAAATATACTAAGACTAATTCGGGGTCGAAATCACATAGCCAAACGCATCCTAAACGGGAGAGGTAGGCATATATATCATGAAAATGCCCTGCTAGATTTTTTCAAAAATGCTTAACACGTACTATTTCAACATCTAAGTTTGGTTCCCACCTGTGACCTCCGCCTTTGCCGTCTTTAAAAAGACACCAATGTTTAACCCTTCGCTTCTTTGAAAGGTTATGGCAGATCGACTTTCGTCGGACTTTACATGATGTCCTCAATCAGCCATAGCCTTGAAGTGGAACCGTAATTACAGAAAATATATAGCACGAAAACAATTTGCTTTCACGTCATTATAACGCCTCTCCCGCCTAAATATAACCGTCTTGTACTTGGTGTAATTTGAAATAAAATCGTTTAAAATCACTATATAGCTAGGGAGGGCTAGGTGGGTACTCATTTGGAGGAAAAAACCTTTTTCGTAAATGCTCCAATGCTCGCGATTTTCCAATAACATGTCGTTGCTATGGTGGTTGCTACGGGACAAAATTTCAAACAACCTGCTATTTTCCCCTATTTATCCATTTTACGCCAAACAAATAGAAAAATTAACACAAGAAAACGAAAAAGGGATCATTAATGATGCATAATATGGCTAATTTCAAAATAGGATTTTCTTTTAAAATTTTGTAGTGGACCCCCTTATTAAGTAATCACTGTATATCGCATAAAATGTCTGGTTTTCTCATATTTCTTACTGAATCATTGCAAGCATAATTGCTTCACTGAAAATTCGCTTATGTTCTACCTGTTTTGTTGTACAATATTGTAGAGATATTCATCACCTTTGAGGGGGGTATTAAATATTTTCCGACGCTTTTCGGGGGGGTGTCAAATTTTATGGTAGTATTTTGGAATACCCTCCACCCCCCCACCTCCCCCCCAGTACACATACTTTATGACCGGTTCCTAACATAGATCAACTGTTAAACTTTATAGACTATATATAGTCTATAAACTACTGTATAAACTATCATAAAATAATATAACATTAAATATTTAAACGTATATATATACATAATCTTTATAAACTAGTGATTGTCTGATTCATAAAATTCATGCTCATGCATGTGTCTTCAAATTGATTAACACTAATAACAGATAACGAAGTGACAAACGTTTTTAACCGCTATGATATAGCGGCCTCCCCATGTCCATGTAAACCATCGAATATATAAGCTTTTGTTTTACTTTTACATTCATTCGCAAGAATTTTTATGGGCTTAGACAACTACAAGCTACAGGCATGCAGGGGGGCTTACAGTATATTTGGCCTATATTTTGTTCGCTTCGATATAATACATGGTGTATCCACATGCATGCAGTGTGCGCTTGATATTGTGATTTTCGAGAAAATCAGGCTATTATCACTACTTTTTTATCAGTACAAGATAGTTGGGACTTGGGTGCAAAAATATTGAAAATAGGTCACATTTGTATAATTTCAAATTCATGAATTCTATAATTTAACATATGGAATAGAATTAATTAATTTTTCCGTGTGCAGCTGATGGGCTTATATATTCAGGAGAACTTTACGCAGCGAGAGTGTTTGTTAATTGGTTAGCCGGCTTATACATTCAAACTTTTGCGGTTCTTAACTGAGCATGCAAGGGATGATGAGTATTGCTTATTTAGAGCATTAGAATCGACAAATTAGCTTAGTAAACAAGTAGCTCTGCATCGTAAGTGTTTATCATATGCTTTGGCGTTGCTGCAATGCAATATTTTTGGAGTTTTAGGCTCTAAATAGGAAGTTACCCATCATCCCTTGCGCGCTCAATGTTTAAGGTTTATGATTTTTTGAAGGACAACCTTTTTTGAATTAGCTGTATATATATATATATATATATATAGTAAAGTTTCTTTACTTAAAATTGAGTCACAACTCCGAGTTTCACGCTTAATAATAAGCGTGAAATAATAAGCTTAATTTTAAGCGTGAAACTCGGAGTTGTGACTCAATTTTAAGTAAAGAAACTTTACATTCGCTCTGCTATATTGGTATTGAGCACTCTTGTTGCACTATAAAACTCAAACATTACTATTATTATTATATATATATACGTGTAGGTTTAGGTCTACGAAACGTAAAGAGTGCTCGGCAACATTATAGCAAATTATAGATTTTCGCTTACCTCAAAACTTGCCTGCAACAGGCTGTTTCATCTGTAAAAGAATCATCAGGCAGTTTACAAGTATTTTAAGCGGTCATTTCTTTCGATACTTGTAAACTGCCTGATGATTCTTTTACAGATGAAACATGCATGTCTGCAGATTTGACTATATATATATATATATATACACTTCACGCATGTCTGGATGCGCATGTGTCTGAGTATTGTACCACATGCGCTAGGTGAGGGCAAGAGTATGGTGTATAAATACGAAGTCACTCGCATCTAGACTGCGTTACAAGCTGCACTGACGAGCCGTTGAACGGCGAAACATGCATGTCTGCAGATTTTACTATATATATATATATATATATATATATATATATATATATGTTTTAAAATATAGCATGTTTGTTAAATTGCTGGTTACAACAATGATTTATCATCACGTACACAAAATTTGACGGCAAAGCGTAAAAATTGAGCGCGCGGTGAGCATTTTTGTAAAACGCCATTTCTTCATGTGGAGTAACCTTAAATCTCTCGTTTCTCGCTTTATATATAACATGCTTAAGATATACGCACAGTTTTGTACACCTTAGACATTGTGCTATCTCGTGTTGTGGATACTTGTTTTGGAAGAGATGAAAAAGCGGTGTCACTTTTACCTCAAAGTCGCGTGACTTGCATTATTCACTATAGAAAAATTCACGAAATAGGCCTGCGCTCCGTGTTTAAAGCGTCGTAACATGTTTTGCCATGCGCAATGTTAAAATATACGCGTAGATTTGAAAATTCCGACGGTGTCATTTCGAGGTGAAAAATTTTGTACAATGATCGCGACTTCGTCATTGATTTGGCATTGGCTGCTCGTAGTATTTATTGTTATTTACGTATCTATACCGTGCAGGAAAACAAAATGCAGTAGCTTAAAGATAATTAAAGCGTTTACGAAGCCTTTCTCTGAAGTTTGAAGGCAAATGAACGAGCATTTAATACTACTGGGTTTTACAGATTCTGGGTTTTACAGTTCCGGGTTTTACAGATTCCGGCTTTTACAATTCCGGGTTTTACAGATTCCGGGTTTTACAATTCCGGGTTTTACAGATTCCGGGTTTTACAGTTCCAGCTTTTACAGATTCCGGATTTACAGTTCCGGATTTTACAGATTCCGGCTTTTACAATTCCGGCTTTTACAGATTCCGGCTTTTACAGTTCCGGGTTTTACAGATTCCGGGTTTTACAGTTCCGGGTTTTACAGATTCCGGTTTTACAATTCCGTGTTTTCAGATTCCGGCTTTTACAATTCCGGGATTCCTTTCCTCGTTTCGTTCCTCGTTCCGTTCCTCGTTCCGTTCCTTGATTCCCCGTTCCTTGTTTTACAGATAGCCAAATTGTCGACGCTTTGATTCGCGCTATCTCCTTGGCTATCTGTAAAATTGTAAAAATATCTGGAATTGTAAAAGCCGGAATCTGTAAAACCCGAAACTGTAGTATTAAATGCTCGTTCATTTGCCTTCAAACTTCAGAGAAAGGCTTCGTAAACGCTTTAATTACCTTTAAGCTACTGCATTTTGTTGTCCTGCACCGCAGATACGTAAATAACAATAAATACTACGAGCAGCCAATGCCAAATCAATGACGAAGTCGCGATCATTGTACGAAATTTTTCACCTCGAAATGAGACCGTCGGAATTTTCAAATCTACGCGTATATTTTAACATTGCGCATGGCAAAACACTGTCACGACGCTTTAAACACGGAGCGCAGGCCTATTTCGTGAATTTTTCTATAGTGAATAATGCAAGTCACGCGACTTTGAGGTAAAAGTGACACCCCTTTTTCATCTCTTCCAAAACAAGTATCCACAACACGAGATAGCACAATGTCTAAGGTGTACAAAACTGTGCGTATAGCTCAAGCATGTTATATATAAAGCGAGAAACGAGAGATTTAAGGTTACTCCACGTGATGAAATGGCGTTTTACAAAAATGGTCAGCGCGCGCTCAATTTTTACGCTTTTGCCATCAATTTAAACAGCAATTTAACGAAAATGCTATATATATATATATACATATATACATATATATATATATACAGCTATTTCAAAAAAGGTTGTCCTTCAAAAAAATCATAAACCTTAAACATTGAGCGCGCAAGGGATGATGGGTAACTTCCTATTTAGAGCCTAAAACTCCAAAAATATTGCATTGCAGCAACGCCAAAGCATATGATAAACACTTACGATGCAGAGCTACTTGTTTACTAAGCTAATTTGTCGATTCTAATGCTCTAAATAAGCAATACTCATCATCCCTTGCCGCTCAGTTAAGAACCGCAAAAGTTCGAATTTATAAGCCGGCTAACCAATTAACAAACACTCTCGCTGCGTAAAGTTCTCCTGAATATATAAGCCCATCAGCTGTACACGGAAAAAATAGAGACCTTTAGATTCAGGTTTACCGCAAACCTGTAACCGCCGTTTGACGTTAGCGGTTTGCCGTTTGCGGTTCGAACATTTTTCGACTTAGATTTGAAGTTCTTAGATGAACATTTTTCGACTTAAATTTGAAGTCGACTCAGATGATGTTCTTCGAAGGATCTAAACGAGAGGTGAAATGCGCTTTATAAGTCTTAAAGTCTACCGAAGAATCAAGTGTTGATCGCCGCCATGTTGGATTTCGCTCCTCCAACTGCTCCAAGCGTATCCTGTTAGAGTCAAAATAAAATGCGAGGAATCAACTATTTCGACTTCAAATTCGTCTTTCCTGCTAGAATGATAAGTACTGTGTATGCGCATAGTGCGGATACGTGAAACATGATATAAAAAAAACCAAATCAACCCTGAGGGAAATTACAAACGTGTAGACCCACCTCGTGACGTTCAAAACTCGCGTTGAAAACCTCAAACGTGGCGTCGGGATAGGGTCACGTGACCCGTAGACGTTAGCGGTTCGGCGTAAACCTCAATCTAAAGGTCTCTAATAACTAATTCTATTCCATATGTTAAATTATAGAATTCATGAATTTGAAATTATACAAATGTGACCTATTTTCAATATTTTTGCACCCAAGTCCCAACTATCTTGTTCTGATAAAAAAGTAGTGATAAAAGCCTGATTTTCTCGAAAATCACAATATCAAACGCACACATGCATGTTGAAGTCGGATTTTCATTTTTTGGATACACCATGTATTATATCGAAGCCAACAAAATATAGGCCAAATATACTGCAAGCCCCCCTGCATGGCTGTAGCTTGTAGTTGTCTAAGCCCATAAAAATTGTTGCGAACGAATGTAAAAGTAAAACAAAAGCTTATATATTCGATGGTTTAATTACATTATATAATTATTATATAATGTATGAGACATGCCCATGGACATGGGAAGAATTCTATAATCCTCATGTTTGTTTTTAGCATTTTTAGAAAATTACCATCGTATCGGCAGGAAAATAAGCGCATTAGAGTATTTTGCAGGAGTACACGTTGAATCGACAAAATATACAAAATAGAAGCAAAAATATACACACAATGAGACACGCCATTACAGATTCCGGCTTTTACAGATTCCGGGATTTCCAGTTCCGGGTTTTACAGATTCCGGGTTTTACAATTCCGGGTTTTACAGATTCAGGCTTTTACAGATTCCGGGTTTTACAGTTCCGGGTTTTACAGATTCCGGGTTTTACAGGTCCGGGTTTTACAGATTCCGGGTTTTACAATTCCGGCTTTTACAGATTCCGGCTTTTACAGTTCCGGATATTGCAGATTCCGTGTTTTACAGTTCCGGGTTTTACAGATTCCGGGTTTTATAATTCCGGGTTTTACAGATTCCGGCTTTTACAGTTCCGGGTTTTACAGATTCCGGGTTTTACAGTTCCGGGTTTTACAGATTCCGGGTTTTATAATTCCGGGTTGTACAGATTCCGGGTTTTACAGTTCCGGGTTTTACAGTTCCGGGTTTTACAGATTCCGGGTTTTACAATTCCGGGTTTTACAGATTCCGGCTTTTACAGTTGCGGGTTTTACAGATTCCGGCTTTTACAATTCCGGGATTCCTTTCCTCGTTTCGTTCCTCGTTCCGTTCCTCGTTCCGTTCCTCGTTCCTTCCCTTGATTCCCCGTTCCTTGTTTTACAGATAGCCCTATCTCCTTGCACAGCAGCTTACGTAGTTACATGGAAACATTGAATGATTTGTCCCTCCCCAAATTAAGAAAGATCCATCGAGTTTGAATAATAGTCGCGTGTCGCGGGTTTTAAGTCGCTGGTCGCGGGTAAAAGGTCGCGGGTAAAAGGTCGCGGGTAAAAGGTCGCGGGTAAAAGGTCGCGGGTAAAATATCGCGGGTCGCGGGTAAAGGTCGCGGGTCGTAAAAAACTTCAAAATGTATTTTCTTGAGTCGCGGGTGGAAAAAATCATTTTAATAGTTATTTATTAGTATTATTTCGAAGCGAGTATTATTACAACGCGTCGTTAATACTAACATCTAGTTTTGTAATACAAATTATACAAAATATTCCATACAATTTATTTCCGCGAAGATGGTTTAAAATACTTACCAGTCTTCCTGGGATTTGACTTCCAAATACTCGCAGGTGACGATGTCTCATTTTGCGACGCATTTTCTTGATGCCAAAACGACTCATTTCGCAAATCGCTTTTTGAACTTAACGAAAGACCTTTTGCTTCAATTCAGTTTCGTTTCACAAATTGTTATTTACATCCGCGATTTGGTATTTAATTGAGTATGGAGAGAATTTGAATATATGAGAGTGCAGACGCATAAATTGTTTTTGCAGAATTCATGAAACCTAGCACCAGAAAATGATGCTAAATTGCATATTTTTGCTACCAAACACAAAGCCATGTTAAGTGCGGTATAGTGCGGTATCTTATTAATAGTATTATTTAATATTAACGTAACTAATAATATTTTTTGGATCATATTTTGATTTTTATATACTTACTATATGTACTTATACTGTATATTAAACGTCCACACTTTAAATCAAACAAGAGTAATACATGCTAGCATATTTTTCGCGGTCCCTTTGACAATATAGGGTGTCCAGGATAACGAGAGTCGACTGTGATCATCATAGCTAAAACAATACGTGTCTGTAACATCATTGAAATTTATCTGTTACATCATTGAGCGCGCTAGCGCTGTAACAGTTTTCACGAAGCAGAGCATTTTGATAGTGTGATGTTACAGATAAATTTTGAGGTTGAGCCCCTTGCGTAATATAGTAAATTGATTTATATACTGCACTTACGCTTGCAACACCTGGCGTCAGCTGAGAGTTATCTTCAATCTCAATACTCCGCGCCATAGTTTTGTTATTGTTATTGTTATACGCGCCTGCGATGCTAGTCGCGCCTAGTTATGTACTCCGTGTAAGATTATCGTTCTCTCTCTTCCCACGTTGTTATTTTACATCCTCGCTTGTGTAGTAAGTTTGGCCGTATTAAATTGTCATTTATTCGCTGACTGTGTGAGTTGTCTTTCAATATTGGCGTGGTGGCAGCGTCGCGGATTATAAAGAACCCGTAAAGTACGAAAAAGTGTACAACGAAGTATATATAAAGACGAAAACTCCCTGTTTTGAATTACCAGTCGAGCGTTTTTGACGAACAAAATGGCCGGCGTTCAAGCACCGAAACAGTGGTCGCTCACCTCAAATGAAACCATTACGTCCATAGAAGCTTGGGAGAATAACTTAAAATACATCCTACCCTTAGACCCTAACTTCGCCCCCTTCTTCACCGATGGCGCAACTTGGCTTAAGAAAACAAACGCCTCTCCTCTTCGCGGATTTACCGACGACCCTGAAGAAGTTCCCGTCATGCAACGCCGTACTGCAGCTCAAAAGGTGACCCATCTTGAAATGATGCTTGGGCAAGTAGCTAACTATGCGCCTATCGTTTCTCGGAATACCATCGTACGAAATTCAACCTCCGCCAATAGTGTATGGCAAGCTATTCGACAACATTATGGTTTGCAATCCACTGGTTCTCGTTTCTTAGAACTGGCTAACATCAAGCTTAAGACTGACCAAAGACCTGAAGACCTATACCAATGCCTGATGTCCTTTGTTGAAGATAATCTGTTAACAAGTGCCAGTGGGATAACCCATCACGGTATAGCTCCAGAAGTCGATGAAGAGCTTTCTCCCTCCGTTGAAAATTTTGTTGTGTTTACTTGGCTCCAGCTCCTCCACCCAGGTCTCCCACGACTCATCAAACAAAAGTACGGTACAGAACTTCGTAGTCGCACCCTTGCTTCAATTAAGCCTGAGATATCTCAAGCCTTAGACTCTTTGCTAGATGAATTACACATCAGCGAAGAAGCCAAAGTCATGCGCACTGCCTCTGCAGCCTTTGGCAAACCTCCCCGTGTTGGTAACCGCCCACCTTCATTTTCTCGCCCATACCCACCAAAGCATAAACCTGCCTATAACCCACGCCCAACCAAATCTTTCCCCCTTTGCTTCCAAGCTGGCCGCCCAGACTATCGTTCCCATTTCCTAAGTACCTGTCAATACCTACCTGAGTCTGATCGTCAGTTCATGTCCAAAGTGCGTCAAGTCGCAGATATTGAGGATATCCCAGACTATGAAAATGACCTTCTAGATGGAGATATCCCATCCCCTACCTCGCCTCACTGTGAATGTGACCATTCTGCCAGTCACCACACTCGACGTGTGAATGTCACCCAATCACCGTACCTTCATGTCTTCTTCGATCACCACCCCCTTCGCCTTACCATCGACACTGGCGCAGAGACAAGGCTTCTCTCGCTTCCTACATAGGCGCCAAGATATCCAAGAGTTCACAACTTGCATTTCAAGCTGATGACCGTACCCCCTTTCCATCATCGGTGAAACCTGCTTGTCATTTTCTCGTAATGGCAAGACCCTAACTCTCGAAGCCCTTGTTGTGGAAGATCTTGATGTCGATATTCTGGTCGGAACACCATTTATGTCCCGTAATGACATTGCTGTCCGACCGGCCAAGCATGAAATTATAATTGCTGGTTCTGACGTTCTCTACGGTCCTTCCAATAATCCATCCAAATACCATGCAGTCAGATGTTGCCAACTATTGCGTGCCCCTTCTGCCAACACCACCATCTGGCCTGGTAGTTTCCTTGATATTGATGTCCCCACTGACTTTCCATCTGATGCCCAACTCGCTGTTGAACCTCGAGTGGACTCTGCCTTATGTGGTTCAGTCAAGTCTTCACATGTCTGGCCCCCACCTGGCATTCTCGCCTCGGTCGGTGGAAAGCTCAGACTTCTTAACTGCTCGGCTGAGCCTATCTTCATTAAAAAGAACGATCACATTTGCCAGGCTCGCCTAGTTACGGATGACTCATCTCCTAAACTTTTAGCTCCTGATTCACGCTCTCGTGGCCCCACCCTTCCAAGACCCCTGACCAACACATATCATTCTGAGAAAGTTTCTGTAGACCCAGATGACTTACTGTCTCCGGATGAAAAGGTTAGCTTTCTTGGCTTATTAAAAGAATTCGACCGTGTCTTTGTATTGTATTGTATTGTGTGTATTTAATGAATTTACCTTGCAGCCATGAAGGCTGAATTACGTAATTATTACAATTAATACTAAGCTAAAACCAATTATTTACATACATGATATCATAATTATGATAATTACTTATAAGACAATACTACTTAGATAAAAATTAGTAAAAATATTTTAAATCTTAACTATTCTAAAATTCAAGAAAGGATGCTAACTATTATTAACCTTTTTACACATTGCATATATAAAAGAGTTTTCCACCCTATTTGTATGAGTCATAGGAATATTAAACGTTCTTTCATGTCTTAAATTGTAACTAAGTTCATTCCTATCTGGTAATAAATTATGAATTTTATTGTTTGAGTCAGACACAGCAGATTGAAATAACTTATCACAAAGATGTTCGTGGTGGTCTTTCAAAGATGGAATACCAAGTAAATTTAGTGTATCAGAATAATTTTCTTCAGGCATGATAATGGCCATAGCTCTTTTCTCCAACCGTTTCAAATCATTTTGCAAGTATTGAGGCAGTGCATAATAAAATACCGGGATGGCATAGTCCATGACAGATCTAACACATGATGTGTAAAAGGTGGCCAAGTCTTTACATGGAACATTTGCACGTTTAAGTTGTTTAAGAAAATAAAGTCTCTTGTTGACCTTTTTGACCACTTCGTCTATGTGAGGTTTCCATGATAGTTTATTGTTAATAGTAAGACCCAAGAGTTTAATATTCGTAACAACTTCTAACTCTTTTCCATTAATTACAATTGGATCAAAGGGCCTCGACTCAGCGTTAAAAGAGATCCGTAGCTCCTTACATTTATCTGGATTAAGTTGCATTCTGTTTTCATTAGACCACATAATCACATCATTTGTAATATTTTGGGCATTACTAATAGAGTCTTTCGGAACAATTTCTGATACTGTTGAATCATCAATATACTTCCAGAAGTCTACTTGAGTTACTTTTAGATCGTTTATCAGTAAAATAAATAACCAAGGTCCTAACTTAGTTCCTTGGGGGACACCAGATGGAATTGGGCCCCATTCTGAATAACAGGTATCAGCTAATTTAACACGTTGGTATCTATTTGTCAGGAAATCTGATATCCAGTTGATGACGCTATAAGGTATTTCTAATTCTGATAACTTTTGAATCAAGATTGAATGATCGATGATCTGGTATCCCAGTTATACCAGGATACAACGGTTCCGCTGGCCCTCTGGAAGGCGTGGTAAACATGGGTCCAGTCCAACCCCCTCAACGCAAAGGACGCATGCCGCAGTATGCCCGAGACCAGTTAGAGCAGTTGCAGACCAAGTTCGATGAACTCGAAGCCATAGGAGTTTTTCAGCGTCCTGAAGACCTTAACGTTGTCGCTGAGTACCTCAACCCGTCTTTCCTCGTCAAGAAAAGGAGTGGGGGATTCCGTCTTGTCACTGCCTTCACCGATGTAGGGAGGTACAGTAACCCCCAGCCCTCATTGATGCCTGATGTTGATTCCACCCTTCGTAAGATTGCCTGCTGGCGATACATCATTGTGTCAGACCTGTCCCAGTCATTTTACCAAATACCGTTATCCAAGAGCTCCCTCAAATACTGTGGTGTAGCAACCCCCTTTAAAGGCGTCCGCATCTATACCAGATGTGCTATGGGGATGCCTGGCTCAGAGACGGCGTTAGAAGAGCTAATGTGCCGTGTCCTCGGCGATCTCCTTCAAGACGGCTGCATAGCCAAAATCGCTGATGATCTCTACTGTGGTGGCAACACTCCTGCCGAGCTTCTTTCCAACTGGAGAAAGGTCCTGACAGCCCTAGACAAATGCGATCTCCGTCTCTCTGCCAAGAAAACCATCATTTCTCCTGTCTCCACCACCATCCTCGGCTGGATAGGATATGGTCTCGCGGCTCAATTCGTGTTTCACCCCATCGTATAGCAACTCTCTCGTCTTGTGCCCCTCCGAAAACAGTCCGAGATCTTCGCGCGTTTATTGGCTCCTACAAAATGCTTGGTCGTGTTATCGAAGGTTCATCCACCCTCATCGCCCCTCTGGAGAACATAACTGCTGGCAACCAATCGAACAACCTTGTCATCTGGTCTGAAGACCTCATCACCTCCTTCCACCAGGCTCAAAAGGCATTATCATCCAACAAATCGATTGTGATCCCAAAACCTGAAGACCAACTTTGGATTGTAACTGATGGCTCCGTGCAAATGAATGGTCTTGGTGCAACACTCTACGCCCTCCGCAACAACAAATTGCTTCTCGCCGGTTTCTTCAGCGCAAAGACAAGAAAACACCAGGTAACTTGGCTCCCCTGTGAAATAGAAGCACTGTCCATCGCTTCAGCTATTAAGCAATTTGCGCCGTATATCATCCAATCCAACTGCGTCCTCACAGACAGCAAGCCTTGCGTCCAATCCTTTGAAAAGCTTTGTCGTGGCCAATTCTCTTCAAGCCCGCGTGTCACTACATTCCTTTCGACCGTCAGCAGTTACCAGAGATCACTCTGCCACCTTGCCGGTTCTGCTAACTTACCATCTGACTTCGCCAGCCGCAATGCTCCATCCTGTGACGATCCTCGTTGTCAGATCTGCTCCTTCATTTCGAAAGCCGAAGATTCAGTTGTTTGTCCCATTTCCATCCATGACGTGCTTTCTGGCTCTGTCACTCTTCCTTTCACTACCCGGTCGGCATGGCTACAAACTCAACAAGAATGTCCAGACCTCCGTCGTGTCCACTCTCATCTCAAGCAAGGCACCCGCCCTTCCAAGAAGTCAACCAACATTAAGGACGTCAAGCGCTACCTCAACGTTGCCTCTCTTTCAAGGGACGGTCTAGTTGTCGTCAAAAAAGATGAGCCATTTTGTCCTTCTCGTGAATGTATCCTTGTTCCTCGCCCTATAATAGATGGTCTACTGACTGCACTTCATGTCAAACTTAGCCACCCGTCTCGTCAGCAGCTAAAACAAGTTGTCCTCCGCTATTTCTACGCCTTAGACCTCGACAGATCTCTGGATCGTTGCACACAATCATGCCACTTATGTGCTTCCCTCTAGAAGATCCCCACCTGTTTGATCGAACAGTCCACATCAGACCCACCAGCCGCAGTTGGTATATCATTTGCTGCAGACGTGATGAAGAGAAACAAACAACTCGTCCTTGTCGTTGGTGAGACAACCTCTTCTTTTACCACATCCTGCATTATAGAAGACGAGCGCCGCGATACCCTCCGTGCTGGTCTTATCCGCCTCTGCCTTGAGTTATGCCCGATTTCTGGTCCCTGTGCAGTTATTAGAGTTGATCCTGCTCCTGGGTTTGCTGCTCTAGCTAACGACGAAGAACTGCGACGCCATAAAGTCTCCCTCGAGATTGGTCGCGTAAAGAATGTTAACAAGAACCCGGTAGCTGAGAAATGTATCGCTGAGCTCGGAGATGAACTACTCCGCATTTCCCCAGAAGGTGGTGCTGCTTCTCCTCTAACACTTGCAATCGCCGATACTTGGTTGTTTCTATTGATGGCTTATGGTGCAGCGTGCGTAAGTTTACTGGTTCCCAACTCCGATCCACATCTTATCGCGTCATCGACGTCATCGAGTGCTTTCGTGTCAACGACAAGTCAGCTCCTTCTCTACCAATACCTCGTCTCCATCAACCGTACGACATAGAGTCTACCAAAGCCGTGGAACCCAAGCCTCCCCTCCCACCACGAGTCCCAGAAGAGCTGTCCAAACCACCCAACACTGATACTCGTCATCCACTCCCGAGTCATACCCCATGTTCGCCAAACCCATTGATCGACGTGATGCAAGCTGATCCAGAACACATCCCCTTTTCTGCACCTAACGAACACTCAATCGATGTTCCAAACCTACCACCTGTCCGTCTCCCTGGAAGCGAAGACCCACATACTGCCCCACGTCGTTCCACTCGCCTGCGTAAACCTCCTGCTCACTTACAGGACTTTGTTATCTAGTTATGTTATTATATGCTTATCTAGCACGAACAGTCTTATCTAGCTCGAACAGTCTTACCTAGCACGAACAGTTTCCCCTTTTGGGACAATAAGAACATAAAGACAGAAAGAGTAGTCACGCCATAGTTTTGTTATTGTTATTGTTATACGCGCCTGCGACGCTAGTCGCGCCTAGTTATGTACTCCGTGTAAGATTATCGTTCTCTCTCTTCCCACGTTGTTATTTTACATCCTCGCTTGTGTAGTAAGTTTGGCCGTATTAAATTGTCATTTATTCGCTGACTGTGTGAGTTGTCTTTCAATATTGGCGCCGTAAGATAGACGGACTAGAAGGTTCTTCAGTTAAACTACCATCACTCAATAAATATAATTGATGAACTATATAATTATATACATTGCAAGACCAGTGGCTGCAACACTTAAATTGACTTATACGCTAATTTTCAAAAGACAGAAACAAATGAAATATATCTCACACAAGCTAAAGGTCGGTTTAAAAGAGTTGAGTAATGTTGACTTGGTATCGAGAATGGGATGAGAAAATGATCATGGGGTCTTATGAACGGATGCGCATTATTTCATCAGTAGTGATATGACATTTATACTGTTAGAAAAGGTGTTTTGCCGCTTGGGCCACGTATTGTTGCTGCGGAGCGAGCGAGCCTGAAGCGAGCGAGCGTAGCAGCAGCCTAATATGTGCAGAGAGGGAGTTTTGAAGTAAATTTTATTTAGCGCATGGAATTGTGGTCGTGCGCGCTTGCTATGCGCAGAACACAAATTTTAAACTCGCTCAGTTCCATGTGCTTTTCGATTTTGACGGACGGAGTCTTCGAATTTTTATCGAATTTCTAAAGCTTTTTCAAGTCTATTTTGACCATTCAAGGCAGGATATTTTGTCTTTTGTTTATATGTTACGTTTACGTTTGTTTACTCCTTTTTGGAAAGTTGGCAATCTCAATTTATATATCTATGAAACGCTGAAAGCACACAATCGATCGCAGCTAGATCATAGATGCCTAGATTCAGTGTCTGTTTATATATAAACTATATATTCTGCTAATGTGCTATCGACTTTGCTTGAGCTGTTAGTGCTGTAAAGCATGGAAGTCTTACATAGAGATGTCTTTAAAAGGTTTTTCTATCCATTCGCGTTTGCTTTCTCTTGCTGATTTCCATATTTTGCATCAAGTGATGTTTCGTGTATGCCGCTTGACGATTGTGACTCCGTGTGAACTTGACACAAAGTCACAGATATGCAATTGATCGTCTAAATTGCCTGACTGAATCATTCTGATTTGTGCAAGGTTTGACCTATTAAATAGGCTACTGCAGGCATATAAATATGTTTTTATTCCTATTTTACAATGGACTTAATATTTTTGTCTAGTCGCGTTCACATATTATTGTCAGAACAGACAGGGTCTCAGTTCTGCGCGCACTAAGACAAATATTCGAATGGCAATGAGTTGAAATGAGTTGTGCTTTACATGTAGGTGACTCGCATATCCAGCAAAGTAAGAACAGAATGATGGAACAACGCTTTCGTTTATAGCTTTCCAAATGCAAAATTATTTTGCGCACATATGCAAATTTCCTTGCGTGGCAGTGTCAAATTACTCATCGCAATAAACATGGGTTTCATGTGGGAATTCCATGTGGAAGAACAATACATGGAAAATATTGATATTTTGAAATAGATGTTACAAAATTTGATGTCTTTCATGCTTCGTGATATATTTAGCTTGTCTCATCCTGCAAACTATGCTAGGGCATGCATCTACTGACAGCGCGCAAGCCACTGGGTCAATGCCAATAATTACCGTCTACTGAATATAATTTGTGTTGCATATTTGTTTGCATGTTTGTTTCAAGAAGCTAAAGAATAATAACAGTCCCGCAGCATTCCCTACCTTGCAGGTACCCTAGTTTTAGCTCTGATTATCACAGTCGACTCTCGTTATCCTGGACACCCTATACTGCCAAAGGGATCGCGTAAAAGATGCTACCATGTATTACTCTTGTTTGATTTAAAATATGGACGTTTAATATACAGTATAAATACATATAGTAAGTATATAAAAATCTAAATATGATCCAAAAAATATACATTATTGGTTACGTTAATATTAAATAATATGCAATTTAGCATCATTTTCTGGTGCTAGGTTTCATGAATTCTGCAAAAACAATTTATGCGTCTGCACTCTCATATATTCAAATTCTCTCCATACTCAATTAAATACCAAATCGCGGATGTAAATAACAATTTGTGAAACGAAACTGAATTGAAGCACAAGGTCTTTCGTTTAAGTTCAAAAAGGGATTTGCGAAATGAGTCGTTTTGGCATCAAGAAAATGCGTCGAAAAATGTGTCCGAACTGTCTGTAAATTTCGAGACTTCGTCACCTACGAGTATTTGGAAGTCAAATCCCAGGAAGACTGGTAAGTAATTTAAACCATCTTCGCGGAAATAAATTGTATGGAATATTTTGTATAATTTGTATTACAAAACTAGATGTTAGTATTAACGACGCGTTGTAATAATACTCGCTTCGAAATAATACTAATAAATAACTAATAAAATGATTTTTTCCACGTGCGACCCAAGAAAATACATTTTGAAGTTTTTTATGAGCCGCGATCTTTTACCCGCGACCCGTGACCTTTTATCCGCGATCCCCGATTTAAAACCCGCGACACGCGACACGCGACACGCGACACGCGACTATTATTCAAACTCAGATCCTTCGGGTGCATTATCGAGAGAAATCTGCATCGGAACTGTACCAACAGCTGGCGATGATCTTTCAACACCCGAAAGAGACAGCACAGCAGTTTCTCCTTCGCGCGCTCGACTTACGTAACAAAGTAGGTTTCGCAAGCAAAGAATCAGATTGCGAAGTCCACTACGATGAACCCCTAATCCAAAAGACGTTCATGAAATCCTTTGAGACCGGTCTTCGAGACGATATTCTCGCGGCGAATTTGCGACCCATTCTTCGATCATCCCCGTTGATAGACGAAGACTTAATGAGACACGTTAACGAGTTGACGTCGCACCAAGCGGAAAGACAAAACAAGCTCGCATCTGAAAGAAGGCTCGCCAAAATTAACTCGTGCGAAATTGATGAGTCGAAGAAATCTGTTGAAAGCAACCCACAAATTCTGGCAGAAATTCGGGAAATGAGGATGGAAGTCGAAAACCTGAAACGACAACAAGCCACTCGAAGCGATTATGTCCCGAAAGACGATCGGAACGAGTCGTACAACGATCGGGGACCATCGAAGATCACGCGGTTCCGTGGACGAGGGTGTCAAGCCTGCAAAAAACGTAAAATCGGCGGCACCTGTAGACACTGTTTTGCATGCGGAGAGTTGGGACACATCGCTTCAGAGTGTGAGAAGAATATGCCTCGACAGAGTCAGGGAAACGGAAGACGGCTACCCCAAGCGTGGGGCAGGGATTGGCCGAAGAAAATAAAGTGTCCCATCAGTGCAACGGCTGCAATCATGTTTTGGAACAGACTTTTTGGCGTTGTGAATGCTGTAAACTTGTAAACTACTGTGGTACGAAATGCCAGCGAAATCATTGGCCACAGCATAGAACATTGTGCAACGCCATCAAGCAGCAAATCCAAAACAGGAAACAGGCGACAGACGCGAATTCGGGTATTTTCTTCAGCCATCTAACACCAAAACAACACCAAAAGGTATTTGGCCTGGTAGGTAGGAGATGTTCAATCAAAGCTTAATGGAAAAAGAGCAGAGATTCTGTGGGACACTGGGGCCCAAGTCTCTATCGTTTCGGCCAGCTTCATAAAGAGGAACTTTCCTAGCGTGTTGGTTAGAGATGTTAGTGAATTGCTGGATGGTGATCTTACCTTGACTGCAGCCAATGGTAGTAGCATACCGTACAAAGGATGGGTTGAACTGGATCTCCAAATTGGAGATTCTGAGCACGTACTTTCTGTTCCGTTTTAGTAGCAAGTGAGGAAATGGAACTTCCATTGATTGGCTTCAATGCAATAGAACACTTGATCAAAGTCAATAATCTGCAAGGTAACGAGATGGCAACTGCTTTAGTTGACGTAAATTCTTGTAATGCAACGGCTCTTGTTGATTTCGTGAACGGAATAAACCACGATGAATTATGCCTCGTAAAGATCTGCAAAAAAGATGTGGTCATACCTCGGGGAAAATCTCTTAAAGTGAGCTGCAGAGTGAACACTGGTCCGCTAGATAAACCCACACCAGTGGAGCCTTGTTGTGGAATAATCTGCCTCAAGATATACGAATGCTTCGTTCGTTACCACTATTTAAGAATTCCTTAAATTATTACTATAATTTGTAAAATGACTCCCACACGGCAAACTTGGAAATCAGTTGTAATTATTTTTTCTATCTAATTAATGTACTGAAGTTTTTACCGTGTCAAAATAAAGTTTTATTGTATTGTATTGTATTGTATTGTATTGTATTCGAAGCTGATGAGAACGGTCAGTGGCCGTCTGGTCTCCACGTTTCGGACACATTATTGACAGCAATGGCAGGAAAATCTAGCCGAGTGGAAGTAGAAGTGAAGAATGCAACCAAGCATGACATAGTATTACCGAACAGGATGGTTCTAGGACGCCTACAACTTATACAATCAGTTACCCCAGTCGAAATTAAAGACAGACACAGACTCATCTCCAAAACTAAATGAAGAAACCAAAACCCCTAACAACAAAGGTGACCAAACAACGAACTGGCCAAAACACTTGGACGATGTGGATTTGGTAAATTTAAACTGCGAGCAAAGAAAAGCTGCCACACAGCTGCTTATCGAAGAGGCGGATGCGTTTGCCGTAGATGATGATAACGTTGGATGCATCACGGAGCTTCAAATGGATATCAAACTCAACGATACCACACCTGTTCAGAAGAACTATGTCGCTGTGTCCCGACCACTATATCCAGAGGTGAAAGCATATATCGAAGATTTGTTGAATGAAAACTTTATTCGCATATCGACTTCATCTCATAGCTCGCCTGTGGTTTGTGTAAGAAAGAAGGACCAGAGCCTACGCCTGTGTGTCGACTACCGTGAGTTGAACAAGAAAAGTCAAGTAGATCGTCATCCAATACCGAGGATCCAGGAAACCCTTGACAATCTCGGTGAGAGCTCGTGGTTTTCGGTACTTGATCAGGGTAAAGCCTACCATCAAGGGTTCCTTAACGTCGAAAGTCAACCTCTGACTGCCTTTATCACGCCATGGGGACTGTATGAGTGGATTCGGATCCCATTTGGGCTATACAATGCACCAGCTTCCTTCCAACGTTTCATGGAAACATGTTTGGGGGATCTACGGGATGACATATGCGTGCCATACCTGGGATGATATCATCGCGTTCAGCAAATCCTTCGACGAACACCTTGAACATCTTCGGAAAGTGCTTAAACGCCTCAAAGCACACGGTGTCAAGCTAAAACCAAGAAAATGTACCATGTTTAAACGCGAGGTCTTGTTTCTTGGAAGAATCGTGTCTGAAGGAGGATACAAGCTGGATCCATCTACGGTTGCTCCAATTCTTCGCATGAAAGAAATCCCACCAAAGACTGTAAACGAAGTCCGTAAACTAATGGAATTCTTAAACTATTATCGTCGGTACATTGAAAACTTCTCAAGAATCGCCAAACCAATTTACGACCTTGTCAAGCTAGTCTTCCACGATGAAACGCTAATCCCAAGCGGAAATATCGCAATCAGCCACCCCCAAACCAACAAATCTCTTGGACGGCATCCCATCAATCGGCCTTGGAGAGACTCATTCAATGTCTTGTGAGAGTTCCAGTTTTGGCTTATCCGGAACCTAATAGTCCCTTCGTGTTGCACACTGACGCATCCAAAAGCGGTTTGGGCGCTGTACTTTACCAACAGCAGAATGATATTCTACGTGTCATCGCTTACGGTTCTCGCACGTTAACGACAGCTGAGAAAAACTACCATCTTCATTCCGGCAAGTTATAATTCCTCGCTCTGAAGTGGGCAATTTGCGAACAGTTCAGAGACTATCTCTATTATGCGCCAAGTTTTGTTGTGTTCACTGACAACAACCCATTGACATATGTTTTGTCTACCGCCAAATTGAACGCAACAGGACTTAGGTGGGTATGGGAGTTAGCAGATTTGAACTTCACCATTCGTTATCGACCTGGGAAAGCAAACGCTGACGCCGACACATTATCTCGAGCGCCAAAAGATATGGACAACTACATGAAATTATGTACTGCGGAGACGACACAAGACGAGTAAAACTCCAAGAGCAGGGAAAGGTAAACTGGGTATTTATTTATTTATTTATTTATTTAAAAACTTCGCCTTTTACATTATATTTACAAATACTTAACAAAAAGAAACTCCAGAGACACAACAGGCAGGGTATCCGCAACAGCAAAAGCCAATTACAGCGGGCCCGAATATAAATTCTACATTATTTACAACAAAAAACAGAGTATTTACTCAGATTCGTAAGTTCTAAAAACAGCAAGTTATTCTGTCATTAAGCCTGCGAGCAGTATTACACTTACTGCAGATAGTTTTAAAAGTTCTCGGATCCTCTATATTAAAACTTGTATTCAGGGCGTTAAAGTAATATTTCAAAAGAAAAGATTTAAAAACCGCTAAGCTGTCCACATAGGGATTCAGTTCATCTGCTAGGACATTCCAAGTCCGAGCAACTCTTACAATATAAGAGCATTGATATGTCGTTGTTTTGCATCTTGGTATATCATACTTTATGGACTTAACATCCGCAGATGAACGAGTGCATCTGGTACTGCGCACACGAGGAATAATTAATGAGTTTAAGTCAATCAGACCATGAGTTGATTTGAAGAAGAATACCAGATCTAAATATTCATGCCAGTAGCATATCGGTAGGAGTGATAACGACTGCAGTCTTGACGTATAGCAAACAGAACTACTGAACGGTAGGTTTAAGATATATCTTGTGGCTCTCCTCTGAATCCTCTCAAGCTTTAACATTAAATCGATTGATTGAGGTGCCCAAACCTGTGTGGCATAACCTATATGTGGACGAACCATTGTAAGATACATTGATCTTCTTATTGATTCACTCTTGATACGACGTGTATTCCTTCGGACATATCCGAGTAGCTTGTTCGCACATGCGGTTTTTTCCAGCACTTGTTCTTTCCACATGAGATCCGAACATATACGAACGCCAAGATCACGCTCACAACACGTTGATTGAAGTGGCATATCATTAATCTTATATGTAGTGCCAATCGGATATTTCTTGCGTGTAATTGACTGGGCATGACACTTGCTCTCGTTAAACCCAAGTCCTGAGACCATCGACCAAGTATGTAGATTGGTCAAATCTGCTTGTAGAGCAGAGGCGTCTTCCGGTGATTGAATAGCCTTGAACACCTTGGTATCATCAGCATACATAGCTATCCAACTCGATTTAACTGATTCTGGCAGATCATTCACAAATAATAAGAATAATGCTGGCCCCAGTAACGACTCCTGAGGAACCCCGGATGTTACTGGCATCGTATCTGATGTTGCACCGAGCACCGTGACCCGTTGATGACGATTAGTCAGATAATTTCTCAACCATTTCAAAAACGTACCACCAAATCCCATCCCCCATAGTTTCGTTATAAGCAAACCATGGTCCACCTTATCAAAGGCCTTGGACATATCTAAATAGATGGTATCAACTTGTCCACCTCTATCCAGGACAGACCCAATATGTTCTAAGGACTCGATTAGGTTCGTAATGCAAGATTTGGCAGCGATGAATCCGTGTTGGTTGTCATTAACTATACTATGGAGCCGGTCATTAATATTGTCAAGAACGCATCGTTCCAATACTTTCGATATTATCGACAATAGAGAGATAGGTCTGTAATTCTCTGTATGTTCGCGGTCCCCCTTTTTGTGTATCGGTACCACATTTTCTAGTTTCCACTCTGTAGGTAAAGATCCAGTACTAAGCGACTTGTTGAACAAGCAGCATAATGATGGTGCAATGACATCTGCAGTTTCTCTGAGCAGTCTTGCCGGGATTTCGTCCGCTCCAGTTGCCTTGGTCTAGTTGCCTTGGTATCTTCATTGATCAACGACCCAAGCATCCTCGATGTCGACGCATCAAGAACCCGAAAGAGCTACGGATCAACATTGGAAGTTGATGACATAAGACAAGCCCAAATCGAAGATAGTGTTAGTGGTAAAGTGTACTCCTTTATCAAAGCAGATAAACGACCTACGACAAGTGAGCGAGCCCGTGAATCAACCGAGACACAATCGCTTCTCCATGAATGGCAAAGACTGTCAATTGGTTCAGACGGAGTGTTACGGCGGAAGAGAGGAACACACGATCAAATAGTCCTACCCAGAAAATACCACGCAATGGTACTAAGGGAACTCCACAACAACATGGGTCATCTTGGTTCTGATCGTGTTCTACATCTGGCCAGAGATCGGTTCTACTGGCCTCGTATGCAACGAGACGTTGAACATTACGTAGAGAAAGTGTGTCGCTGCGTGAAACAAAAACCTCCACGGCTGAAGATACGAGCTCCATTATAAACCGATTATAACTTCTTCGCCATTCGAGTTGGTGTCAATCGATTTTGTTCATCTGGAGAAGTCAAGTGGTGGGTTGAGTACATCTTAGTGATCGTTGATCACTTTACGCGATACGCTCAAGCTTAGCCTACTCGAAACAAAGCTGGAAAAACTGTTGCAGAGAAGCTTTACAACGATTTCGTGTTACGTTTTGGGTTTCCCGCCAAATTCCATCACGACCAGGGCGGGGAATTCGAGAATCAACTCCTCGGAAGGCTGGAACAACTTTGTGGCGTGGAGCATTCCCGGACGACCCCTTACCATCCGCAGGGCAACGGTCAAGTGGAAAGATTTAATAGGACGTTGTTGGATATGCTCAGAACACTCCCGAAAATCAAAAGTCACGCTGGAAAGACCATGTCAACAAGGTTGTACATGCGTACAATTGTACACAGAACGACACAACCGGGTATTCACCATTCTTTCTCCTCTTCGGACGACACCCCCGACTACCAATTGACGTTCTGCTAGATCCCCACCTAGTAACCACCAGTAAGACCTATCCACAGTATGTGTCAGAGTGGAAAATGCCATGCAGAGGCATATCAGATGGCTGGACGAAAGGCGAAGGAGAGAGGTGATAAAGCGAAGAAACACTACGATCGTTGGGTACGGAGTTCAGTACTACACCCGGGTGATAGAGTATTGGTACGGAACTTGAGTGAACGGGGTGGTCCTGGAAAGCTGAGATCATACTGGGAAAAGGACATCCACGTTGTTGTGCGAAGGAAGAGTACGGAAAGTCCAGTTTACGAGGTTAAACCTGAAGGTACTGGGACGAAGAGGAGAACGTTGCATAGAAATATTCTCCTTCCGTGTGATTTCTTGCCAATGGACAGCCAAAAGACCGATGAAGCTCCATTACCACGGCCAAGTAACAGACGGCAACCGGAACTCATTAATCCGGGAGCAAACAGCAGCGAGTTCTCTAGTGATGACGAAGACCCACCCGAAGTCGTAGTAAGCGTCAATCCTAGAGATACAAGTCCTAACCCTTCTTCCGAGAACGCAGTCGGGAACGAGAACGAAAACGCAGTCGATAACGAGAACGAGAACGAAAACGCAGTCGAGAACGAGAACGAAAACGCAGTCGAGAACGAGAACGAAAACACAGTCGAGAACGAGAACGCTGTTGAGAACGAGAACGAAAACGCAGTCGAGAACGAGAATGGAAACGCAGTCGAGAACGAGAACGGAAACGCAGTCGAAACGGAGAACGCAGTCGCGACAGAGATTGTTCCAGACTTACCAGCACAGATTGAACAACCAAGAGCAAGAAGATCAAGGCACCCACCTGACCGCTTGACATATTACGGACCTGGCCAAGTCGACCCAGCAAATGTATTCTACAGACAGTAACAACTCCACCACCTCCTCCGTTTACGTGGCCACCTCCCTTAATGTTTTCAGTGAATAGACCCTTTCCCTTTGTCCATCCACCACCTGTGTATTGGCCACCCTTCGTGAACACACCTATCCATTTCCCCATTCCAACATACCTCCCGATCTCCCATCAGCCAACCACCAGCAACCAGTATATGGACAGCCAGCGATGCCGTATCAAACAAACTGGAATTTCAATTATTAGATAACTTTTACTACCTTTTTTTATATCGAAAAAACGCTCCAAACTTTACAATATTATTTAGGATGCACAGTATCCAGAAGCTATCAAGCGAGATAATTAGACGTTTATACCACGGTGATACAAGCTGCAGCGTATTATTTTGGTTACGAAGTTAACGAAGTAGATAGGTGATAAGTAGGATCCGAAAAGGTTTTCGTAAACAATATTCAACCCAACATGCTATTCTTGATATTATTAACAAAATTCAAGATAATATGGACAGAAAAATATACTCCTGTGGTATATTTATTGACCTAAAAAAGGCATTTGACACGGTTGATCATGATATTCTGTTGGGTAAGCTAGATCATTATGGTATTAGAGGAGTAATTAATAACTGGTTTTCTTCTTATCTCAAAAATCGCGCGCAAACTACTTTAATTGGAAATTGTGTATCTAAGAAAGAAACTACCTTGTGTGGAGTACCCCAAGGATCAGTTCTTGTACCTCTACTCTTTTTTATTTACATCAATGATATTTGTGAGTCATCTGAGATTTTCAAATTCTTTCTTTTTGCTGATGATACTAACTTATTGTATGCTGATAAAGACCTAAAAATGCTTGAAACAGTTGTCAACTCTGAATTAAAGAAGGTCTGTGAATGGCTTGCAGTAAACAAACTCGCCCTTAATATAAGTAAATCAAATTTTGTAATTTTTCGACCATATCAGAAGTCATTGAATTTCCAGCCTGTAATTAAAATGTTTGATAATGATACCAAACAATATATACCACTTGAATGCAAAGAATATGTTAAGTATCTTGGAATTATTATTGACTGTAACTTGAACTGGAAGCATCACATAAATTATATTACATTAAAGATTAGCAAAACTGTAGGAATTATTTCTAAATTGAGATATTACATTCCAAATCATACCTTGTTAGATATTTATAGGTCATTGATTTCACCATATTTAACATATGGTGTAGTTGCTTGGGGAAATGCTGCTAAAGTTCATATTCAAAAACTTCTTGTTTTACAAAATCGTGCATTACGACTTATGAATTTTAAATCATTTCAAGTTCACGCAATTCCTCTATTTCTTTCTACCTGCACTCTTCCTGTAACTATGATCTATGTTAAAGAATCTGCTTACATGCTATACGATATATTAAATGGGGATGCGCCTGAAGCACTGCATGAATTATTCACCAAAACGTCTAAATATCATAACTATGATACAAGAATGGTTGCAAAAGATAATTTATATATTAATTCTTCTCGTCTGGAATTACAAAAGCGTTCATTTTCTAGAGTCGGTACTTTAATTTGGAATAGCATTGATCTTGATCTTCGCTCGTCTCGTAAACAAACTTTTAATTCCAAAATACATCAAGCTCTTTTAACCATACTTAAAGATCAAAATGACTATGTTGACGTGCCCATGATAATTGAAATGTTGCCTAATGTAACCGCGATATAATTTTCAGCTTATCATAATTCTCTAGTTACTTTCAAAAAAGAATATATTTGTGTCACGTATAATTTTTTTTTTCATTTAAAAATTACCATAGCCAATCGTAATCTAAACTCTCGTTCTGTAAATAATTTACCTCTATATTCTCTATATAAATAAGTTGTATAATATGTAATATTATATAAGTGGAACATATTCATTTCCTGCCGCGACTAGCTTGCTATTGCAGGATTTAAATGTTGTATTGTCATGTGTATTATTCAAATAAAGTTGTATTGTAGCATTGTATTGTATTGTAGCAGTGAAACTCTATGACAATTGTACGTTGGAGTGATCTAATTATTTTAGTGATATTAATCTAATAGTTTTTAGCTTATAAGAACGTAATTAAATATCTAAATTTTAAACTCTAGAATTTTACTAAGGTTGAATTATTGTAAATACTAGTATACGCGTTTATAGTCTATCTGATGTAAAATCAAGTTTTCTTTGTCCCTATATTTAGGTGACAAACAAGTTGATTCTTATAATAATAATAATAATAATAATAATAATAATAATAATATGAGCTAACAAACTATTTAGATTCAAGCATGCTATTGCAAGACCGCGACTAAATAAATTAGAACGAGATTCAATATTAGAAATATGTTTATATTATTACTGCATATTGCTGCAATTATTACCCACATATTATTACCCACAATTATTGCCCACATATTACTACTGCATATTGTTGCTGCAATTTATTAACTTCTATTGCTTCTATCGACAATTCAGGTTTGTCAGATCTTGGTAAGATACTTGAAATGACAACGTAGGCAACGTCGGCAACGCGAATTCTTTTTCCGTAAGCAATCGAAAACATCCCAAGCAAACGAAAGCATCCCTCCTGCATAATTAATACGTCATTGTTACGACCCGCGAACAGGCTTTCAATCCGGCATGATTTGTACTACAAATTTAAAGTTTTTATAAATATAAACAAACCCCAACCCCAATATTAACCCCTTTCATAACCCTAACCAGTCTTAGAAAGTCAAAATTATCGAGAGAAAAAAACTTAAAAAACTTAACAAAAAAATTTAAGAAAAAGTGTTGGGCACGGCTTGAACCTACAATACAGCATAGCCCCAGCTAACGCACGCCCTAACCCGCTACGCCACAGGCAAGCTCGCTGAAAAGAATGGCAAAAAATACTATTTATATTAACTTACTACAAGAAATTAAAGTAATATGTAGTTTCCTATAATTCCTACCAGCCTGTTCGCGGGTAGTACCAATGACGTATTAATTATGCAGGCGGGATGCTTTCGTTTGCTTGGGATGTTTTCGATTGCTTACGGAAAAAAAATTCGCGTCGGCAACATCGGCAACGTCGTATCTACGTCTGCAAAATATTAAAGGGATATGCCTAGATGTGTTCATCTGTGCTGATAGCACACGCGCAAAATTACGCCGCGAACCTCAAGGAAAATCCTGGGAAACCTGAACGCGTTTTTCACCCTACCTGCATGCATGTGAACAAAAACTCCATGCGAACAAATGCGAGATCACAAAGGCAAATAACGTTTCAGCAACATCCTACCTAGGTCACCGATCGTTATGGCTGTCGGTCACGTAGAAAATAGCTCCGTTCAAGGTATATTAGATACGACTCAAGATCTCTTAAATTCAATTGTAGATTCAAATAAAGAAGATACTAGTATTGCTGATTATTTGGTTGTATCAGGAAAGGGTAATTTGAAATGGGAAGGATCCTTTGAAGCCCTACAATATTTCATAAACGACACAGTGGCGAAGTCAGCGGTCATGCAGGTCATGCAGTGCATGACTAAAACTTTCCCCAAAAATGTTTAAAAGTCAGTTCAATAAAATTGTCTAAAATAGAATTACGCTTTATCTTTGCCTTTATACGTTCAGCTGCTTTATGCTATATTTTTAAACATAAATCAATGGTCTTTACGCGATATTTTCGCTGAATATTCTCGTATGTTTTTGATTTCGGCTGTGTTGCCTTGCCAACTGAGTAGGGCATGCATATTTTCCATAGATATATGATATTTTCAAATGCATGACCGGTTGCGTAATACGAGTGGTAAACGAGTGCGTGGAATTGCTGCGTGGTTACCCGCTGCGTGTTTTGGTCATGCATTTTCAGAATTGCATGACTAGCTAATATTATTTTATATTAGGTTTCTTGTTTTCTGATTGGCTTACGATGTTTGCGCACGCGCAATGCGGTTGTTTTTGATTTGCATTTTCGATTTGCATGACTAACGGGCAGCCCAACCTGATCACAGCCTCTTTGCTCGAAGCTTTCCGCCTGAATGAACATGGCTTTAAGTCATTCAGGCATTTCGAGTTCTTCTTCACTCGAAGTTAACGATATTGTTTCGGAGTTGGTGAGAAAATCCTTTTCTGCTTGGGCTACTGCAGTACTGCTGAACAGAATATTATTGTTATGCAGCGACCAACGCCAGATCTTTCGTCAAGAAAATACTATTTGACCGGCAGGGGACATATCTTCGGTTCGGTGCATGCTATGTAGATGGCAATACCACCGTTCGATTCAGCGTTTTACGATCTCTTTAGAGAAGTAAATTGTGTTTGTTTACAACGCTATGCGGCCAATTTAGCCACTTTTAAACACTCTGAATTTTGTCTTGTTTACAAATTAGCAATAATATAAACTAATTAAATATTCATTTCGCTTTCCTACCTTTCGTTTCAGGCGGTTCGCTAGAATCTAGCAAGTATAATTACTATCAGATTGGTCAGAGGGCACAGTAATTATACTGCCAGATTGGCCAATCTTTCCAATCTCGCATCTCAATCTAAAGACTAGCGCCAGTCTGCGAATATTGCTATGACAGCGCGTTCAAAATGGCGGATTAAACGAGCGTAGCTGGCTTAAGCTGCGTAATATTTTAAACAAGAACATTACATCGGATCATCTGATTATTTTTTAACTTTAAAATCAACACAATGTTTTGTCCTTGAAATTTGCTGTATGTTATCAAATGTAATCTACTTTGTTTGATCGATATACGGGTAATTTTGTATCTTACAAATTGGTGCACAAATCATATAAATTTATAATATAAGTAATCGTTATGTATATCTACTGGATATTAAAAATTACCATTCCGTTGTGTGTGGAATGCAAATGAAACGTGTTAATTCAAGTTAAAATACAGCTTTAATATTAGGAGTTTGAAAATTAGCGTCATATTTCAGTGAGTGAGTTTATATTGAGTATGAAAAATAGATCTAATGCATGTCAGATTGCAATTACATTGTTATACTATCTTATATATTAAAAGCAGAATTAATAGAACCAAATCAAACTCGAATGTAATATGGTCTGAAATTATATAGGAGTTTGAAAATTAGAGTTTTATTCCCTTGAGTATAGAAGTTATTAAGAGATTCCAATCCCAAGTGGTATCAATAATCACTCTTGTATTATCTTGTATTATTGTATATTAGCAGATTTAATAGAGATTTTTAATTTAACTCCAAATCCGCATATTGATGAACCACTATAGTAGAACCACTATAGTAGAACCACTATAGTAGCAACATCTACAAAATATGTAAATCATTATCGCATGGATAAGCTTATTGTTTTCTTTCTAATAATTATCAGTCTGGATTACACAAGTCATGCACACAATTACGTTGTCTTGTTGCATGCTAAGCGTCATGACACAGATTAAGTATAGATATCTATACTTAATCTGTGGTCATGACTTTGTTTACAGGGGCATAGGAACCGGGGGAGGGGGTGCTCAAGGATCATGCCCTTCTGAAAGATATGAGATTGAGCCGGAATTAGTGTGGGAAATAAAACAAAAATTGGAAAATCAAAGCAACGTGAATTAAGCAGCGAATATCAGCATGGTTTGATCATCATTCAGCTCCTGCAGTGGCGCATGCATGGAGACGTACCCTTTGGCAGTTGGCACTGCAACAATGTTACATCGAAACTTGCAACTGTTTCAAAGGTGCAGTGGTCTATAAATAAACGGATCCCCCCTTCCTTTTTAAAAGAATGCTTACATATTAAAAAATCGATAATATATTAAAGAGGCAGTATCACACAAAATCGTCTATTCTATCCCCTCCCGAAATGCAGTTCGAACCACACCCTTAGATGCATGTGCCTTCGGCGCTCGATGTTGCTTCCATACAAGTAAAGAGAGCCCTCTTCTTATAAATTTAGTTCCACAGCACTGTGTGTTCATCAATTTCAGACACATATTCCATTACTGTTCAGCCTCCGAAAACAAATTTACTTGAGGGTGCCCTTATTGAATGGAAAACAGAGGCTGCGCCACGGGGACAATTGTGGAGTACACGTCCTCCTAGTTCTCTTCGAAGTCAATTTTCTAATTCGTCCAAATCCGGTAATCTCATCGTTTGGACAAGAAAATAAATCTATACATACAGTGTGCCATTAGCAATATAAATATGCTCAATATTACTAATTGGTCGAGGAATTTTGCATGCAGTTTGGGCGTCAAGGCAGCACTTTCCTTGCGATAGTAACTCCTAGTAATAATAACATACGTATAATAATGAAATATCATGTGTTTCGTGTACTTTATAATATTCGGAATTCTGTATAATCTTGACCACAAAATGCGGGAAATCGTATTTCAGGGATCCTATATTTCAAATTTTGTTTACTTGCAGACATTTCTCTCTTACCAAGTTATCTAGCGGAATCTCAAATTTTCAAATAATTCCAATCTCAAGTCATTTATACTATTTCAGTTTGGAATCTAATTCCAATCTCAAGTCAGTTATACTATCTCAGAGTGGAATCCAATTTCAACCTCAAGTCATGCTCATTTATATTATCTCAGAGTGGAATATAACTCCAATCTCATGTCATTTATATTATCTCAGATTGCCGGGAATCTAATTTCAGTCTCTCGTCATTTATACTATCTCAGAGTGGAATCTAATTTCAATTACAAGTCATTTATACTATTTCACATTGGCATCTAATTCCCATATTACGCCATTTATACTATCTCAGGTTCGAATCTAATTCCAATCTCATGTCATGCTCATTTATACTATCTCATTTCGCGCCATTTATACTATCTCGGATTGGAATTTAATTCCAATCTCACGCCATTCATACTATCTCAGAGTCGAATATAATTTCAATCTCAAGTCATTTATACAATCTAAGATAGAAACCTAATTCCAATCTCACGTTATTTATACTATCTCTCAGGTTCGAATTTAATTCCAATCTCACGTCATTTATATTATTTCAGATTGGATCTAATTCCAATCTCACGTCATTTATACTATCTCAGATTGGAATCTAATTCCAATCTCAAGTCATTTATACTATCCCGGAGTGGAATCTAATTCCAATCTCAAGTCATGCTCATTTATATTATCTCAGATTGAAATCTAATTCCAATATCAAGCCATTTATACTATTTCAGATTGGAATCTAATTCCAATCTTACGTCATTTATACAATCTAAGATAGAAACCTAATTGCAATCTCACGTTATTTATACTATCTCTCAGGTTCGAATCTAATTTCAATCTCAAGTGATTTATACTATCTCAGAGTGGAATGTAATTCCAATCTCACGTCATTTATATTATTTCAGATTGGAATCTAATTCCAATCCCACGACATTTATACTATCTCAGATTGGAATCTAATTCCAATCTCAAGTCATGCTCATTTATATTACCTCGGATTGAAATCTAATTCCAATATCAAGCCATTTATACTATTTCAGATTCGAATCTAATTCCAATCTTACGTCATTTATACTATATCAGGTTCGAATCTAATTACAATCTCAAGTCATTTATACTATCTCAGAGTGGAATCTAATTTCAATCTCAAGTCACTTATACTATCTCAGAGTGGAATCTAATTCCAATCTCAAGTCATGCTCATTTATATTATCTCAGATTGAAATCTAATTCCAATATCAACCCATTTATACTATTTCAGATTCGAATCTAATTCCAATCTTACGTCATTTATACTATGTCAGGTTCGAATCTAATTCCAATCTCAAGTCATTTATACTATCTCCGAGTGGAATCTAATTTCAATCTCAAGTGATTTATACTATCTCAGATTGGAATCTAATTCCAATCTCACGTCATGCTCATTTATACTATCTCAATTTCGCCCCACTTATACTATCTCCGATTGGAATCTAATTCCAATCTCAAGTCATTTATAATATCTCCGAGTGGAATCTAATTTCAATCTCAAGTGATTTATACTATCTCAAAGTGGAATGTAATTCCAATCTCACGTCATTTATACTATCTCAGATTGGAATCTAATCCAATCTCGTGTCATTTATACTATTTCAGATGGGAATCTAATTCCAATCTCACGTCATTTGTACTATTTCAGATCGGAATCTAATTCCAATCTCACGTCATTTATACTATCTCAGATTGGAATCTAATTCCAATCTCAAGTCATTTATACTATCCCGGAGTGGAATCTAATTCCAATCTCAAGTGATTTATACTATCTCAGAGTGGAATATAATTCCAATCTCAAGTCATTTATACCATCTCCGATTGGAATCTAATTCCAATCTCAAGTCATTTACACTACCTTATTCGTACTTAATTTCGCGCGAACTTAATTTCGCGATTTTTTTAAGGCAATATTTAGCGAGGTTTTAATTTCGCGATTTTATCGGCAAAAATAAAAAAAGTGGATTAAATTTCGCGAAAGTGGACTGACCACATTTTATTATTTTTAAAAACTGAACATATATAAATGTTTTAAACTATAACTATAAACAATAACAATAACATGTCCATAATTTATACAGTACAACTCAATAGTCCGTCGTTTTTACTCGTTAAGATCCTCAAAGGGATCTTCCGACGGTATACGCTATACGCTATACTATCTATGCCGATGTATGATCTCTACTTGTTGTTGCTGTTGTTTTTGATAATATTTATAAAGAATTACGTAATTTAAGAATTTGACTACTGTATTTAATTTCGCATGTGTAAATTTCGCACGACTTTTTATTCGCGCGACATTAATTTCGCGATTTTTTTAAAATCGCGAAAATCGCGAAATTAAAGTCTCGCGAAATTAAGTACGAATAAGGTATCTCAGAGTGGAATGTAATTCCAATCTCACGTCATTTATACTATCTCAGATTGGAATCTAATTCCAATCTCATGTCATTTATACTATTTCAGATGGGAATCTGATTCCAATCTCACGTCATTTGTACTATTTCAGATATATATGTTGCACTCTGAGATAGTATAAATCATTTGAGATTGAAATTAGATTCCACTCTGATATAGTATTAATGACGTGAGATTGGTATTAGATTCGAACCTGATATAGTATAAATGACGTAAGGTTGGAATTAGATTCCAATGTGAAATAGTATAAATGACTTGTGATTGAAATTAGATTCCACTCTGAGATAGTATAAATGACGAGAGATTAAAATTAGATTTCAGTCTGAAATAATATAAATGACGTGAGATTGGAATTAGATTCCACTCTGAGATAGTATAAATGAGGAGATATTGAAATTAGATTCCAATCTGAGTTAGTATAAATGACGTGAGATTGGAATTATATTGCACTCTGAGATAGTATAAATCACTTGAGATTGAAATTAGATTCCACTCTGAAATAGTATAAATGACGTGGGATTGGTATTAGATTCGAACCTGATATAGTATAAATGACGTAAGGTTGGAATTAGGTTCCAATGTGAAATAGTATAAATGACTTGTGATTGAAATTAGATTCCACTCTGAGATAGTATAAATGACTTGAGATTGTAATTAGATTCGAACCTGATATAGTATAAATGACGTAAGATTGGAATTAGATCCGAATCTGAAATAGTATAAACGCTTGATATTGGAATTAGATTATAATATGAGATAATATAAATGAGCATGACTTGAGATCGGAATTAGATTCCACTCTGAGATAGTATAAATGACTTGAGATTGGAATTAGATTCCAATCTGAGATAGTATAAATGACGTGAGATTGGAATTAGATTCCAATCTGAAATAATATAAATGACGTAAGATTGGAATTAGATTCCAATCTGAGATAGTATAAATGACATGAGAGTGGAATTAGATTACAATCTGAGATAGTATAAAGGATTTGCGATTGGAATTACATTCCACTCTGAGATAGTATAAATCACCTGAGGTTGAAATTAGATTCCACTCTGAGATAGTATAAATGACTTGAGATTGTAATTAGATTCGAACCTGACATAGTATAAATGACGTAGGATTGGAATTAGATCCGAATCTGAAATAGTATAAACGCTTGATATTGGAATTAGATTTCAATATGAGATAATATAAATGAGCATGACTTGAGATTGGAATTAGATTCCACTCTGAGAAAGTATAAATGACTTGAGATTGGAATTAGGTTCCAATCTGAGATAGTATAAATGACGTGAGATTAGAATTAGATTCCAATCTGAAATAATATAAATGACGTGAGATTGGAATTAGATTCGAAGCTGAGAGATAGTATAAATGACGTGAGATTGGAATTAGATTACAATCTGAGATAGTATAAATGACTGTACTTGAGATTGGAATTATATTCCACTCTGAGATAGTATAAATCACTTGAGATTGGAATTAGAATCCAATCTGAGATAGTATAAATGACGTGAGATTGGAATTAGATTCCGATCTGAAATAGTACAAATGACGTGATATTGGAATTAGATTCCCATCTGAAATAGTATAAATGACGTAAGATTGGAATTAGATTCCAATCTGAGATAGTATAAATGGTTTGATATTGGAATTAGATTTCAATCTGAGATAATATAAATGAGCATGACTTGAGATTGGAATTAGATTCCACGCTGAGATAGTATAAATGTCTTGAGATTGGAATTAGATTCCAATCTGAGATAGTATAAATGACGTGCGATTGGAATTAGATTCCAATCTGAAATAATATAAATGACGTAAGATTGGAATTATGTTCGAATCTGAAATAGTATAAATGGCTTGATATTGGAATTAGATTTCAATCTGAGATAATATAAATGAGCATGACTTGAGATTGGAATTAGATTCCAAGCTGAGATTGTATAAATGACTTGAGATTGGAATTAGATTCCAATCTGAGATAGTATAAATGACGTGCGATTGGAATTAGATTCCAATCTGAAATAATATAAATGACGTAAGATTGGAATTATGTTCGAATCTGAAAAGGTATAAATGGCTTGATATTGGAATTAGATTTCAATCTGAGATAATATAAATGGGGCGAAATTGAGATAGTATAAATGAGCATGACGTGAGATTGGAATTAGATTTCAATCTGAGATAGTATAAATCACTTGAGATTGAAATTAGATTCCACTCTGAGATAGTATAAATGACTTGAGATTGGAATTAGATTCGAATCTGATATAGTATAAATGATGTAAGATTGGAATTAGATTCGAATCTGAAATAGTATAAATGGTTTGATATTGGAATTAGATTTCAAACTGAGATAGTATAAATGACTTCAGATTGGAATTATATTCCACTCTGAGATAGTATAAATCACTTGAGATTGAAATTAGATTCCACTCTGAAATAGTATAAATGACTTGAGATTGTAATTAGATTCGAACCTGAGTAGAATAAATGACGTGAGATTGGAATTAGATTCCACTCTGAGATAGTATAAATGAGGAGATATTGAACTTAGATTCCATTCTGAGATAATATAAATGACGAGAAATTGAAACTAGATTCCACTCTGAGATAGTATAAATGACTTGATATTGGAATTAGATTTCAATCTGAGATAATATAAATGGGGCGAAATTGAGATAGTATAAATGACCATGACGTGAGATTGGAATTAGATTCCAATCTGAGATAGTATAAATCACTTCAGATTGAAATTAGATTCCACTCTGAGATAGTATAAATGACTTGAGATTGGAATTAGATTCCAATCTGAAATAGTATAAATGGCTTGATATTGGAATTAGATTTCAATCTGAGATAATATAAATGAGCATGACTTGAGATTGGAATTAGATTCCACTCTGAGATAGTATAAATCACTTGAGATTGGAATTAGATTCCACTCTGAGATAGTATAAATGACTTGAGATTGGAATTAGATTCCAATCTGAAATAGTATAAATGGTGTGAGATTGGAATTATATTGCACTCTGAGCTAGTATAAATCACTTGAGATTGAAATTAGATTCCACTCTGAAATAGTATAAATGATGTGAGATTGGAATTAGATTCCAATGTGAAATAGTATAAATCACTTGAGATTGAAATTAGATTCCATTCTGAGATAGTATAAATGACTTGAGATTGGAATTAGATTCGAACCTGATATAGTATAAATGACGTAAGGTTGGAATTAGATTCCAATGTGAAATAGTATAAATGACTTGTGATTGAAATTAGATTCCACTCGATCTGAGATAGTATAAATGACGAGAGATTAAAATTAGATTTCAATCTGAGATAATATAAATGACGTGAGATTGGAGTTATATTCCACTCTGAGATAGTATAAATGAGCATGACGTGAGATTGAAATTGGATTTGACTCTGAGATAGTATAAATGACTTGAGATTGTAATTAGATTCGAACCTGAGATAGTATAAATGACGTGAGATTGGAATGAGATGCCAATGTGAAATAGTATAAATGACTTGTAATTGAACTTAGATTCCACTCTGAGATAATATAAATGACGAGAAATTGAAACTAGATTCCACTCTGAGATAGTATAAATGACTTGAGATTGTAATTAGATTCGAACCTGAGATAGTATTAATGACGTGAGATTGGAATTAGATTCCGATCTGAAATAGTACAAATGACGTGATATTGGAATTAGATTCCCATCTGAAATAGTATAAATAACGTAAGATTGGAATTAGATTCCAATCTGAGATAGTATAAATGGTTTGATATTGGAATTAGATTTCAATCTGAGATAATATAAATGAGCATGACTTGAGATTGGAATTAGATTCCACGCTGAGATAGTATAAATGTCTTGAGATTGGAATTAGATTCCAATCTGAGATAGTATAAATGACGTGCGATTGGAATTAGATTCCAATCTGAAATAATATAAATGACGTAAGATTGGAATTATGTTCGAATCTGAAATAGTATAAATGGCTTGATATTGGAATTAGATTTCAATCTGAGATAATATAAATGAGCATGACTTGAGATTGGAATTAGATTCCACGCTGAGATTGTATAAATGACTTGAGATTGGAATTAGATTCCAATCTGAGATAGTATAAATGACGTGCGATTGGAATTAGATTCCAATCTGAAATAATATAAATGACGTAAGATTGGAATTATGCTCGAATCTGAAATAGTATAAATGGCTTGATATTGGAATTAGATTTCAATCTGAGATAATATAAATGGGGCGAAATTGAGATAGTATAAATGAGCATGACGTGAGATTGGAATTAGATTTCAATCTGAGATAGTATAAATCACTTGAGATTGAAATTAGATTCCACTCTGAGATAGTATAAATGACTTGAGATTGGAATTAGATTCGAATCTGATATAGTATAAACGACGTAAGATTGGAATTAGATTCGAATCTGAAATAGTATAAATGGTTTGATATTGGAATTAGATTTCAATCTGAGATAGTATAAATGACTTCAGATTGGAATTATATTCCACTCTGAGATAGTATAAATCACTTGAGATTGAAATTAGATTCCACTCTGAAAAAGTATAAATGACTTGAGATTGGAATTAGATTCGAACCTGAGTAGTATAAATGACGTGAGATTGGAATTCGATTCCACTCTGAGATAGTATAAATGAGGAGATATTGAACTTAGATTCCACTCTGAGATAATATAAATGACGAGAAATTGAAACTAGATTCCACTCTGAGATAGTATAAATGACTTGATATTGGAATTAGATTTCAATCTGAGATAATATAAATGGGGCGAAATTGAGATAGTATAAATGACCATGACGTGAGATTGGAATTAGATTCCAATCTGAGATAGTATAAATCACTTCAGATTTAAATTAGATTCCACTCTGAGATAGTATAAATGACTTGAGATTGGAATTAGATTCCAATCTGAAATAGTATAAATGGCTTGATATTGGAATTAGATTTCAATCTGAGGTAATATAAATGAGCATGACTTGAGATTGGAATTAGATTCCACTCTGAGATAATATAAATCACTTGAGATTGGAATTAGATTCCACTCTGAGATAGTATAAATGACTTGAGATTGGAATTAGATTCCAATCTGAAATAGTATAAATGGTGTGAGATTGGAATTATATTGCACTCTGAGCTAGTATAAATCACTTGAGATTGAAATTAGATTCCACTCTGAAATAGTATAAATGATGTGAGATTGGAATTAGATTCCAATGTGAAATAGTATAAATCACTTGAGATTGAAATTAGATTCCATTCTGAGATAGTATAAATGACTTGAGATTGGAATTAGATTCGAACCTGAGATAGTATAAATGACGTGAGATTGGAATTAGATTCCACTCTGAGATAGTATAAATGAGGAGATATTGAACTTAGATTCCACTCTGAGATAATATAAATGACGAGAAATTGAAACTAGATTCCACTCTGAGATAGTATAAATGACTTGATATTGGAATTAGATTTCAATCTGAGATAATATAAATGGGGCGAAATTGAGATAGTATAAATGACCATGACGTGAGATTGGAATTAGATTCCAATCTGAGATAGTATAAATCACTTCAGATTTAAATTAGATTCCACTCTGAGATAGTATAAATGACTTGAGATTGGAATTAGATTCCAATCTGAAATAGTATAAATGGCTTGATATTGGAATTAGATTTCAATCTGAGGTAATATAAATGAGCATGACTTGAGATTGGAATTAGATTCCACTCTGAGATAATATAAATCACTTGAGATTGGAATTAGATTCCACTCTGAGATAGTATAAATGACTTGAGATTGGAATTAGATTCCAATCTGAAATAGTATAAATGGTGTGAGATTGGAATTATATTGCACTCTGAGCTAGTATAAATCACTTGAGATTGAAATTAGATTCCACTCTGAAATAGTATAAATGATGTGAGATTGGAATTAGATTCCAATGTGAAATAGTATAAATCACTTGAGATTGAAATTAGATTCCATTCTGAGATAGTATAAATGACTTGAGATTGGAATTAGATTCGAACCTGATATAGTATAAATGACGTAAGGTTGGAATTAGATTCCAATGTGAAATAGTATAAATGACTTGTGATTGAAATTAGATTCCACTCTGAGATAATATAAATGACGAGAGATTAAAATTAGATTTCAATCTGAGATAATATAAATGACGTGAGATTGGAGTTATATTCCACTCTGAGATAGTATAAATGAGCATGACGTGAGATTGAAATTGGATTTGACTCTGAGATAGTATAAATGACTTGAGATTGTAATTAGATTCGAACCTGAGATAGTATAAATGACGTGAGATTGGAATGAGATGCCAATGTGAAATAGTATAAATGACTTGTAATTGAACTTAGATTCCACTCTGAGATAATATAAATGACGAGAAATTGAAACTAGATTCCACTCTGAGATAGTATAAATGACTTGAGATTGTAATTAGATTCGAACCTGAGATAGTATAAATGACGTGAGATTGGAATTAGGTTCCAATCTGAAATAGTATAAATTACTTGATATTGGAATTAGATTTCAATCTGAGATAGTATAAATGAGCATGACGTGAGATTGGAATTAGATTCCAATCTGGGATAGAATAAATCACTTGAGATTGAAATTAGATTCCTCTCTGAGATAGTGTGAATGAATTGAGATTGGAATTAGATTCCACTCTGAGATAGTATAAATGACTTGAGATTTGAATTATATTCCACTCTGAAATAATATAAATGACGTGAGATTGGAATTAGATTCCACTCTGAAATAGTATAAATGAGGAGAGATTGAAATTAGATTCCAATCTGAGATAGTATAAATGACGTGAGATTGGAATTGGATTGCAATCTGAGGTAGAATAAATCACTTGAGATTGAAATTAGATTCCACTCTGAGATAGTATAAATGACTTGTGATTGAAATTAGATTCCACTCTGAGATAGTATAAATAACTCAATCTCAGATAATATAACTGAATGAAGTGAGATTGGAGTTATATTCCACTCTGAGATAGTATAAATGAGCATGACTTGAGGTTGAAATTGGATTCCGCTCTGAGAAGTATAAATGACTTCAGATTGGAATTAGATTCCAAACTGAAATAGAATAAATGACTTGAGATTGGAATTATTTGAAAATTTGAGATTCCGCTAGATAACTTGGTAAGAGAGAAATGTCTGCAAGTAAACAAAATTTGAAATATAGAGTCCCTGAAATACGATTTCCCGCATTTTGTGGTCAAGATTATACAGAATTCCGAATATTATAAAGTACACGAAACACATGATATTTCATTATTATACGTATGTTATTATTATTCAGTCACGTTGCCCATCTTCCAATTTTGTCGCCGGATTTGGACGAACTAGAAAATTGACTTCGAAGAGAGCTAGGAGGACGTGTACTCCACAGTCGTCCCCGTGGCGCAGCCTCTGTTTTCCATTCAATAAGGGCGCCCTCAAGTAAATTTGTTTTCGGAGGCTGAACAGTAATGGAATATGTGTCTGACATTGATGAACACACAGTGCTGTGGAACTAAATTTATAAGAAGGGGGCTCTCTTTACTTGTATGGAAGCAACATCGAGCGCCGAAGGCACATGCATCTAAGGGGGTGGTTCGAACTGCATTTCGGGAGGGGATAGAATAGACGATTTTGTGTGATACTGCCTCTTTAATATATTATCGATTTTTTAATATGTAAGCATTCTTTTAAAAAGGAAGGGGGGATCCGTTTATTTATAGACCACTGCACCTTTGAAACAGTTGCAAGTTTCGATGTAACATTGTTGCAGTGCCAACTGCCAAATGGTACGTCTCCATGCATGCGCCACTGCAGGAGCTGAATGATGATCAAACGATGCTGATATTCGCTGCTTAATTCACGTTGCTTTGATTTTCCAATTTTTGTTTTATTTCCCACACTAATTCCGGCTCAATCTCATATCTTTCAGAAGGGCATGACCCTTGTGCTCCCCCTCCCCCGGTTCCTATGCCCCTGTAAACAAAGTCATGACCACAGATTAAGTATAGATATCTATACTTAATCTGTGTCATGACGCTTATCATGCAACAAGACAACGTAATTGTGTGCATGACTTGTGTAATCCAGACTGATAATTATTAGAAAGAAAACAATAAACTTATCCATGCGATAATGATTTACTTATTTTGTAGATGTTGCTACTATAGTGGTTCTACTATAGTGGTTCATCAATATGCGGATTTGGAGTTAAATTAAAAATCTCTATTAAATCTGCTAATATACAATAATACAAGATAGGAGAAAAATCTAATTCCAATGTGACTATTTATGCCACTTGGGATTGGAATCTCTTAATAACTTCTATACTCAAGGGAATAAAACTCTAATTTTCAAACTCCTATATAATTTCAGACCATATTACATTCGAATTTGAATTTGATTTGGTTCTATTAAGTCTGCTTTTAATATATAAGATAGGATAACAATCTAATTGCAATCTGACATGCTTTAGATCTCTTAATTTCTATTTTTCATACTCAATATAAACTCACTCACTGAAATATAACGCTAATTTTCAAACTCCTAATATTAAAGCTGTATTTTACTTGAATTAACACGTTTCATTTGCATTCCACACACAACGGAATGGTAATTTTTAATATCCAGTAGATAGATATAACGATTTATACTTATATTATAAATTTATATGATTTGTGCACCAATTTGTAAGATACAAAATTACCCGTATATCGATCAAACAAAGTAGATTACACTTGATAACATACAGCAAATTTCAAGGACAAAACATTGTGTTGATTTTAAAGTTAAAAAATAATCAGATGATCCGATGTAATGTTCTTGTTTAACATATTACGCAGCTTAAGCCAGCTACGCTCGTTTAATCCGCCATTTTGAACGCGCTGTCATAGCAATATTCGCAGACTGGCGCTAGTCTTTAGATTGAGATGCGAGATTGGAAAGATTGGCCAATCTGGCAGTATAATTACTGTGCCCTCTGACCAATCTGATAGTAATTATACTTGCTAGATTCTAGCGAAGCGGGTGTTCGTTTACACGGTACAAACTCGTAAATACCCCCATTCGACGGGTCTTTGTGATATCTTTGAATTGAATCCATTGTTATTACAATACAACATAATCCAGCCATTTTATGGCAATTCTCGTGAAAATGCTTTCTTTGTTGCGAAGCCGGTATTGACGAGTGAGCGAAACAGTCAAAATTTAGATATTATTCTGAATGGGTTTTCCTATTTTTGTGTTTACCTTCATTATTGTTCTCTGAAATATGCAAAATTCTCAACATTTTTTCCTTTATTAGGTCAAGCTAGTCGTAGAAGTTGATGCCCAGATTGCTGCATATGGCAATTCTGGGAGTCAATATTTCAAAATTTTCCCGGGAGTGCATGCCCCGGACCCCCTAGCAGGTCTCTCGTTGTATGACCACTCACATCAGACTGGCTTCGCCACTGATTTAACGACAATGAGATATCGACAGCGAGGAAGTGGACCTCCCAGGCGGTGGAGCCAAATTGTGTGAAACCCGTGAATTGGCCATATGTTGGTACTCGGAAACTAATACACCAACATTGAGAGGGGAAAATCAAAATAAATAATTAACAAACTAATATCAATCGTTCAAAATAGGAAGAAAACAAGGGCGAATTGAAGTACGCCTGAAGTTGACGAGAATCTACATACGATTGACTTCACTAATCCCCTGGGTTTGGATGTAAGATATCTTACACGAGAAGGAGTTTATTATAATAACTTGAACTTTAATGAACATATCCTAAAAACCGTTTCATCTTGCATGTCTAGTTTAGGTCAAATAAGTCGAGTTAAACATGTTTTAAAGAAAGAGCTACTTGTTACTGTGATTAATTCACTAGTCTTTAGCAAGTTATATTATTGTTCAGCGGTCTGGTCAAATACTACAGAACGGAATGTACGAAAACTTCAAGGAATACAGAACTTTGCGGCCCGTATTATCAGTGGAACCAGAAAATACGACCATATTACTCCTGTATTAAAGGAACTACGATGGATACCTGTAAAACTACAACTTTACTATCGCGAAGCCATCATGGCCTTTAAATGCATGACAGGAACGGCGCCTACGTATCTAAGTTCGCAATTTGTAAGTCGAGGTAGTGTAAGTGGAAGGTCAACTAGACGATCTACACAATTGAACATTCCACTTCTAAAAACGGCATCAGGACATAGGACCTTTTATTTTAGAACTGTTAAATTGTGGAATGACTTATGCCCAGAACTTAAGTTGAGTATGACAATTCGAGATTTTAAACGTAAATTAAAGAGGATTTTATTCGAACAATTTTTATTAGAATGCATGTAGGAACATTGTATATTTTAGCTCTAGGTTTTACTATATTATACATATATTATTGTTAATTAGGTAATTGTCACTGAAAAGCCCCAATGGGGAGTTGTCAATAAAATATTGTATTGTATTGTATTGTATAATGATTTGAAACACCGAAAGGTGTGTTGAAAAACAAGGCGCTAGCCGAGTTTTTTAACAGACTTTGAGGTGTTTTTAAATCACTATGATAAACGACTTCGAGTGTATGATATAGCTTCTCAAACAAACCAGTATTTAAAGAGAAATTCAACGCGAAAGTTGAGTTAATTTATGGGTGTTTATTACCGTGGTATAAAGACAACGACACGGCGGTGATTTCCTTTGTGTTTTGCTCATGAATTATTAATGAGTTTGAGAAGTAGAAAGCACTCAGTCAAGCGATTATTTACAAGACGACTTCAGAAATAGAATGGAGCAGTTCGTGGCAACAACAACAGCAAAAATCGATGCTTTGTCATCTGCAGTCAATGATCTTAAACAAAACAAACTATCTGATGTTTTGTTACGGCTCTGCAGGATGAAATCAAAATGCTGAAAGCAGAAAATAGCGAACTACGTGACAAGAATGCTATCGCATCTTTTACTATGTCTGACCTTCATACGAAAATCAAGGAGATTGAAAATTAGAAGAAAAGTCTCATCACGTCCTTAAAAATATTACAAATAGACAATGAAAATAGCCGTAAAGTCCTCTAATGATCAAACTAGGGATGCTAAACCAAACCGTAAGCAGAAACGTAAGCAGAAACGTAAGCAGAAACGTAAGCAGAAACGTAAGCAGAAACGTAAGCAGAAACGTAAGCAGAAACGTAAGCAGAAACGTAAGCAGAAACGTAAGCAGAAACGTAAGCTGACCCATGATAAACACTGTGAACAGAACTGCGAGCAAAATAGTGACCTGAACCATGAGAAAAATAGTGACCTGAACCATGAGCAAAATAGTGAGCAGAATCGGGAGCAAAATAGTGAGCAGACCCGTAAGCAGGATGATATAAATAGATCTGGTCAATATAATCGAAGCGTGACTACCGACGAAGATCAACATAATCCAAGCGTGACTACCAAAAGACTGGTATTCGTTGCTGGAGATTCTATTATCCAGCATGTGCATGGGTGGAATTATCAGACGGTGAAACGCATGTGGCCGTAAAATCCTTCTCCGGTGCAAAGACTGAAGATATGGAAGATTATCTCATAGAGTCAAGGGACAAGAATCAGTGCGCATGGTAGCTGAGCACATTGTAAATCTGGGATTACAAATACATCAAAATTCACCGAAGACGAAGGTAACAATTTCTGGCTTAGCATTAAGAAGAGATAATTCAAACCTCTTTGCTAAAATTAAACAGTCATACTAATGCACTACTAGCATCCTTTTGTACCCAAAATAATTGGACATTCATAAGTAATGACAATATTGATCAATCCTGTTTAAACCGCCGTGGTCCACACTTGAACCACAAGGGTAGCAAGCTTTTATCTAGAAATATTTTAAATAGTTTAACTAATAGTTTAAATATTGATCGGGTTGAGCGTAAGGAAATTCCAGGTTTGTTTGCATGTCCAAAAGTAAGAGGATTCAAAATGGCAATGCTAAATGTTGTGAGTATGCCAAAACACTTAGATGAAATTCGCATATTACTGGCAGAGCAAAGCATTGATGTATTGGCTTTAAATGATAATAATATGGCGTTGAATTCAAATATCTCTGACGGGCAAGTTCATATAACCGGATATGATATATTACGCTTGGACAGAGATAGAAATGGGGGCGGTGTCTGTATATATATATTAGGAGTTCTTTACCGTACTATTATAGAGATGATTTAGTCCAAAAAGGTCTGGAATCTTTGTGTGTGGAGGTAAGAAAACCTAATTCGCGTCCTTTTATTATCTCTACTATATACAGACGACCTTCTGCTACGGTTGATATATTTTCCAAAATTGAATTTTTAGTAAGTGCGGTAGATATTGAAGATAAAGAAATTTATTTATTGGGAGACTTAAATTGTAATCTTCTTGTACTGCAAATTTCGCAGCTAAAAAGTTAGTTTCAATGATGGAATTGTATCAACTGACTCAAGTCATTAATAAATCGACTCGAATTACAGAATTTTCAGCCAGTTTGCTTAATATATGTATTACTTCTGCACCAGAGAAAATTGTGTTCTTTGACGTGATTCATACAGGGGCAAGTGATCACAGCTTGATTTATGTGGTCAGAAAAATTAATATTACCACTAAAACAAATACAACTAAAGAAACTTCTTTTCGTAATTTTAAGCATTTTGATAGCACTGCATTTCAAGATGATCTCTTTCGCCAGCCATGGTACACAATTGAAACCTTATCTAATGTTGACGATAAGAGAAAGATAATGAAAGAGATTATTTTTAAACATACTTGATAAGAATGCACCTATAATGTCCAGAAGAATGAGAAACAAGGGGAATGTTCCATGGTTGACGAGAGAAATGAGAAGTAAGATGATAATTAGAGACCATTTCAAAAAACAAGCAATATCAACGAACGCTAATGTTGATTGGGAGCAGTATAAATCCTATAGGAACAGTGTAAATATAGCCATGGGAAAAGCGAAGGTAGAATATTATAGAAATAGGAGAGGAAATCAGAAATATAATCCTAAGCAAGCCTGGAAAATTGTAAATGATATTCTCGGACGTGGAAGGAAGTATACAATGAATGAAATCAAAATAGATCAAGATACCATTTCACCACCAACTAAAATTTCTGAATGTTTCAATGACTATTTCGTGAATGCGGGCCTGACTGTAGCAAGCCCAATTGGTGGATATAATTATAATTTTCAAAATTACATTAACAAAGTTCACAATACTTCGTTCACTTTTCAAACTGTTAGTCATTCGAAATTTTTTAAATTATTGAATGAATTGGTAGTCTCTAAAGCAACTGGTGTTGACAAAATGCCGGCGAAGGTTATTAAATTAGCAGCCCCAGTTATTACAAACTCAATAACCAAGATATTTAATTCTTCTATTGAAACTGGGGAATTTCCGTTAGACTGGAAGATTGCGAGAGTCAATCCTTTACACAAAAAGGTCCTAAAATTTACTGGACAATTATCGTCCAATTTCTATATTACCAATCATCAGTAAAGTCTTTGAAAGAATATTATACGAACAATTTTATGAATATTTAACAACAAACAATTTATTGTCTAAACACCAATTTGGTTTTAGGCGTTTTCGTTCTACAATGTCTACATTATTAGATTGCAAGAATGAGTGGTACATAAATATGGATCGTGGTCTTTATAACCTTGTCGTCTTTCTGGATTTAAAGAAAACTTTCGACACGGTTGACCATGCATTGTTACTAGCCAAACTCCAATTGTATGGGATTACTGATGCTGCCTTTAATCTATTTAAATCCTATTCACTGACCGTCTACAGGTATGTTATGTAAATGGTAAAAATGTGTGAAGGAAACGGTTCCCCAATTCCTATGTAATTACTTTACTTTTAATCGTCAGTTAATAGTAAGAACTACCCGGCAAAGCAATTTATTGCATCTGCCGAGGGTAAGAACAGAAATGGCGAAGAAATCGTTTTACTATAATGGATCCAAGGTTTTTAATCGCTTATGTGATAGCCTTGCATAGATAAATTTTTAATGGACTTAAAATATCCATATTAATCCATACTGTTGACGAACGTAGTGTTTTAATAATTATGTAAATAGTTTAGGTTATCTTAGTTTATAGGGCTCTCGTTGATAACAGACTAATTGTAGTCTGATGAGGCCACCCTATCAAAACAAAGGTTCTATATATCTATCTTAGTCTGGTCCTTGCACTCTAAAAAAAGGTGTGTTAAATTAACACACCTTTTCTGTCCAAATTTTAACACACCAAAACACACCTAAAGGTGTGTTTAACACACCTGTGTTTTCTTTCTAACACATCAAGGTGTGTTTTGAAACACACCAAGGTGTGTTTTGATACACAGCAAGGTGTGTTTTATTCAACACATGTATTGACCCTGTACTCTATTACACACCTTTCCTAAAACACAACTTAGAACACACAAATGGAATCGGGCTTAAGAACATACAAAACAATGCACACATCGAAAATGGTTGACATCTTAATTCTATGTTTCAATGATTGCAAGATGGTTGAAACACATAATTCAAATGTTATACCCATTCCCAGATTGTGTAGTGCTTTGTATTTTCAAAGTTACTCTGTGGAAACCATGATTTTTGAATCTAGTTTTACCATTATATAAGCATAATACTACAATAATTGTTAGATAATTTATTAAGACTATAAAGTAATGTTAAGACTATTAAATAATGTACAGACTATTTTGTAGGATTACAGTTATCTTAACAGAATAGTTCTACAGTTCGTTTTCAGCTATTGACATACTACTGTTTAGTTCAGTCATTAATGCTGAGTACACAATTTCCTGAAGAAAGGATAAGGCCACAACCATACCATCTGGGTAGGAAACGTTGAAAACGTACGGTAGTGCGCGGATATGACATCAATCAGAGCGTTGATCACATCAGTACCAGGGCATTCAACAAACACTTGGTTCTCCCCAATAATCATTAACTGGTCTACATCCTCCGGGCACCCAGTGCACAGTACACGAAACTGGACCATTTTATCCTGGACTATACTCTCAATTGCTGACGAGGGCTATGGAAAAAAATATTGTGAGTGTCAATGTAGATATTGGTGTAAAGACAACTACTCAACTAGAATACGATTACACATCCAACATAGAATATGAGGTCTGAGCACTTGCACAACATTAAATATACCGCAGTAAATAGCACTTGCCAAACATCAAATGTCCTGCAGAAAGCAAGCTAGATTATATACTTTGTCTCAGTGGTGAAGCTAGACATTAGCAACTAGCCATGCTATGCAATTATTGAAACCTTTATTTGAGTTATTATAAGGAGAGTGGGATACTCGGCAGTTGACTGTTCTTTAAAACTACCTGAAGACTGGTAGACTGCCTGGACATTATGTCATGCTATAAGCTAGCTTGAATTGAGCAAAACATCTGGCCACAATAGAATCTTAGGAGAATAAAAATTAATACACTATTTTAAAATGCATTGGACATTAATCAGTTAACCTTGAATTATCTCGATCGTGCGGTGCCAGTGTGGGTAGAGTATAGCAAATATGGCAGTTGACTGTTGTGTAAAACTTCGTCTGGAAGTTAGTAGAAGCCCAGACAAAGGGCCGAAACGTCGAACTTCTTATTGTATTTTCAGGTAGTTTTACACATGTTCAGTCAACCGCCATAACCTTGAATTAGTTAACTACATACTGTATCAAATCTTCATAAAAATACAAAAATTCTAATTGTTATTTTTGTAAGTCCCTATTTCTCATCCAAGAGAGATAGCTTATGGTATTACCTGCCCAGTCTCCTACTCTCCCTTTGATTACTCAAATTGTCTGGAGTTAGAAAGAACATTGGCAAAGCAAGCCATGGAAACTGCTCTTGCTATTCAAATAAGCATGCATTAAAATACTAGGCTAAAGACAATGCATTTCTGAAGGTTTCAATAATTAAAGAATCAACAATTTGCATAGCACAACCAGTTGCTATCTCTCATCACTGAGACAAAGTATATAATCTACCTTGTTGTGAGTCAACCCACTGAATAAAACAGCCTGGTTTAGAACAGGTCGCTGCATATTGATTGAAAAACTGCCTGGTATTAGACAGAGAATAATAGCGAATTAAGGCACATTGCGGTTTAATAGGTTAACCATAAGTGAGGAGTTAATTAGAGTTAGAATACTATACTGATATTAATCGTCTCATAGTTTGTAGACATGTGATTGTCAAAAGACTGCAACCTAAGTTTTCCCTGATCTGAATACCTTTTACATTGTCACATTGGCCAATATCAAACACACATAACTTGCTGCAGTTCATTCAATCCTTGTATAATTTGTTTTGTCTCTTCCAGTAATATATCATTGTTCTAATCTTTGAGTCCTGAGGACAAGGCGAACCATACAGAAATATACCTTGTTTAGCCAGCTCCAAATATACAATACCTGTCTCAAGAGAAGTAAACATATATATTAGGACAACCTGACACATTTATATAATACATATAATAGAGTATATATTGAATGCCAATAGACAGGTCTCATAATTATGTCTATTTAAGTCATGCATATCCAACACTCTTTCTTTCCCTTAACAAGTAAAATCGCCTGGCATTTAGACAGAGTAAAATAGGAATGTAGTGAAATGAGCAAATTGTCTTAATGGGTTAAAAAGAGTCATGGGCAAACAGTTCGGTTAACCCACCAACATCCAGCGGTCTGTGACGAGTACAATCATGTGGTGTTAAACATAGTAAACTAACGTATGGAATTAGGGCACATCCTTAATGGTTAACCACTCAACATTGGTAACGGTCAGGCATCATTAACATATGTACAAATTTATTACCTTTTCAATTTGTGCAGGAACATCTTAGAATTCTGTAATATTAAGCAGTGCCAGACAGTAAGGGGGACTCATATAATCTAAAAATATAAGATGTATTTTAATTTGCAAGCACATTTCAAAAGGTAATAAATTTTGCTCACAGACACAAAAACATTAATTAATGAACCCTGGTACGCATACTATAAGAGTCGACTATTATTGGATTAAATTACAGTTATATCTAAAATCATAATCAATTTTAAGTATTTTGCAATAAGCAGTGGTAGACACTACCTCCAATAATTTCTCAAAGCCTTTGAATGATAGCTGGTTAACTGTGTAACAAAGCTGTATCAATGATTTTACAACCACAAAAGCTTTGATAGGCTATAATTTAAGTAAATTTGCATGAAATTTAAGCGAAAATGGTTTTAAGAATTGAGATTTGCAGCAACAAAGGATGGTTATATGTTGGCAACCTCTATATTTCGCGAAGTGTCCGGCACTGGCAATAAGTTCCATATCCATATCCACACATTGCTTCTGTCTGGCCCCATTAGAATGTGGGAAGGAAGTACTAGTCGATACCACATAGTGTAGAGTGAGAAATAGATATGTTGTCCAGTCAAACCTTAGCAAATTTTTTATAGACTGACTAATCAACACTAAAACATATCAACAATGACTTGCTAGACCAATCCTATAAATTCATAATAAATTCAAAGCATCCAAGTCACATTTGGGAGTTTCGGATGCAAACACTTGGCAAATGCCTCTCTCTACTCTTGGAACATAGGCATGATATAATTTAACATCTATGATTAACAGCTATTTTTGTGTTAAAAGGAGAATATTCCTGGTACTACCAAATATCCACTTATCGGCAGCATGAGAGCATCGTGGATTTACATTGACTGGTGCATAAACAATCAAAATATATCAACCACATGTGATAGTATTAAATAGTTGGACAATGACATATGAAAATATATTTTTCTCCATTTTCACTGCATATGTATCAACATAATTATATTAAAATCTTATATGAAAGTTGTAGCTGATATTTGAAGTGGTTAAATATTTAAATGGGACAACATGCTTGACATCCACGAACGAAGAAAATATAAAATTTCGAGCACGATTTCGACAAACAGAACAAAAATAAAAATTTAAAATATGGAATATTCATTTTTCGTTCATTCTTTGATACAAAACTTCAATCACCAGTAAATGTTTAAGATTTAAACTTGAGCATACCGATATATTGCCCGATATATTTCAATATTTTCGTAGAAATATTATTTTCAAAATAATAACTAAACGGTTTGTGGTGATATAATGACGTTATAGTTATCATAGTTGGCGTATATAATGTATTAATGTTTAAAATTATAACATGTTTAACTTATGTGTATGACAAATATGTACGATAAATTATTCCTCTGTTCCGCAGTCCCTGGTTAACGATCAACTCAAAAATTGGATCTAAATAGAAAATCTACTATCTCTTTTAGAAAATGTAGGGAGCCACTTTAAAAGGCATTTCCTTTCTCATTCCATGCTGTGTTTTGTTTAAAAATCCGTTATAAACACACCAAGGTGTGTTTCTATAAAAGTCAAAGGTGTAGGTGTGTTTTCATTCACACCTTACAGTCATGAAAGTAAGGTGTGCTAAAAGGAAGTGTGTTCCATAACACACCTTGGTGTGTTTTGTGACCCACCATGGTGTGTTCTCTTACACACCAAGGTGCGTTTTCTAACACACCAAGGTGTGTTTTCCAAAAGTGCGTAGAAAGGTGTGTAAAAGGTACACACCTTGGTGTGTCATTAAACACACCTTGGTGTGTAATTAAACACACCTGTTTTTAGAGTGTGGTCTTTAGTTATTGGATGGAAAACCCTGGAGGAACAGAGGGCACAGATTACAGCCAGGCTCATGTATAAGGTTTTGCACAATATGGTACCGATTGAACTTCCATCATAATTTACGAGGACCAGATCCTACCCTCTACCTTCCGCGTCCGAAAACGAAATATCTTAAAAAAAGTGTTAGTTTTAGAGGACCAAAAATATGGAATTCATTGTCTGAACAATCCAGAAATAGCGAATCTTTGTCCATATTTAATAGCAACATCTCCAATGCCAATGCCAGCCTGTTAATCAATAATTGATAACTATATTATAAGTAATACAATTGATTTTGTATATAGTTTGTGTGTACTTTTCTTATTCATTTGTAAATATATGTAGTTTTAAATCACGTCCCACTTGGAAATCAGCAATTCAGTTGAAGTGACTAACGTGTTGAAATAAAGTTTTACCTACCTACCTACCTAAACCCACAGGCCTAGATGTTTTAACTTGTGCTGTTGGCACACGCGCAAACTGACGCCACGAATATCGAGGAAATTCCCAGGAAACAGCTACGCGTTTTTCCCCCTACATGTATGTGCGGAAAAATTCCAGGCGAACAAATGCGAGAGCACTGAGGCTATTATTCTTCAGCAACCTTCTACATAGATCTGCAAAATACTAAAGCCACAGGCCTAAATGTTTTAAAATGTGGTGATAGCACACGCGCAAAATGACGCCGCGAACACAAAGGAAAGTCCCAGGAAACATGAACGCGTTTTTCCCCTATACATGTGCGCAAAAGTTCCACGCAAACAAAGACGAGAGCACAAAGACAAATAAAGTGCCAGCATCATCCTACATAGGTCTGCAAAATATTAAACCCACAGCGCTAAATGTTTTAACATTTGCTGATGGCACTCGCGCAAAATGACGCCACGAACATCGAGGAAATTCCCAGGAACATGAACACGTTTTCCCCCATACATGCATGTGCGGAAAAATTCCAGGCCAACAAATGCGAGAGCACTGAGGCAGATAACGTTTCAGCAACATCCTACATAGGTCTGCAAAATACTAAAACCATAGGCCTAAATGTTTTAAAATGTGGTGATAGCACACGCGCAAAATGACGCCGCGAACAATAAGGAAAATCCCAGGAAACATGAACGCGTTTTCCCCCTACATACACGTGGGCAAAAATTCCACGCAAAGAAAGACGGGAACATAAAGACAAATAATGTGCCAGCATCATCCTAGATGCTGAAGGACATGTCCCGGACGCTTGGAAAATTGCTCTATTAAAGCCATTTTTAAAAACACCTGGCATGGAAGTGGTTTTTGAGAACTTTAGACCTGCTTGTAACCTATCTTTTATATCTAAATCCACTGAAAAGGCTGTTATTGAGCAGTTCTTTGAGCACTGCGACGAAAATGCACCTCTACCAAGCAGTCAATCAGCATATTGGAAGAACTGCTCCACTGAGACTGCTCTCCTGAAAGTTCAAAACGACATTTTAATGAGTATGGACAAACAAGAAGTAATCTTGCTCGTGTTATTAGGTTTAAGTTCGGCCTTCGACACAATTGACCACCAACTTATGCTTGATACATTGGAGTTTGATTTTGGGGTAACGGGAAAAGCATTTTTGTGGATTAAATCCTTTCTTTCGGACAGGAAGCAACGAGTTTATATCAAGAAGGAGTTTTCTAAGGACTATGATGTCAACCATGGAGTGCCTCAGGGAAGTTGCCTTGGACCTGTTCTCTTTTTACTGTATATATCCCAGTTATTTGACGTTGTTAGCAGACATCTACTTTCCACTCATGGTTATGCTGATGACACCCAGCTCTACATGTCTTTCCGCCCTGAATCTTCTATGGCACAAAGTCAAGCAATATTGGCATTAGAAGAATGTATTGCCGACATACGTTCCTGGTTGTTTACTCACAAACTGATGTTTAAGGATTCTAAAACGGAATTTTTAATTATTGGTACACGACAACAACTTTCAAAAATTCAAATCGGCTCCGTTAAAGTCGGAGGCGTTGATATCAAAGCTGTGGAAAAGGTCCGAAATCTAGGTTCATGGTTCGATAACCACATGTCTATGAATATTCATGTTGGTAAAGTCTGCAGTAAAGCATTCAGAGGACTATACAACATACGTCAAATAAGAAAGTTCCTATCGATGGACTCGACGAAAAACCTCATACAAGCTTTTGTGACGTCTCACTTAGACTATTGTAATTCCCTTTTAGCTGGAATCCCTCAAGTACCAACTTCAAAGATTCCAGAGAGTTTTAAATGCTGCTGCTAGGCTCATACCAAAGTCCAAGATTTTCCCATACAACACCAATTTTAATCAGTCTCCACTGGCTGCCTCTCAAGTTTCGAGTCGATTTTAAAATTGCCCTATTGTTTTATAAAGCTCTTAATGGTAGCGCTCCTAGTTATATCTCGGCGTTACTGACATTAAAACCGGCCAGCAAATACGATTTAAGATCAGATGACCAAGATGTCCTTCAAGTTCCTGTCACTAAACTAAAGACCGTAGGAGACAGAGCTTTTACATCTGCTGCTCCTCGAATATAGAACACTTTGCCATTAGAAATCAGACAAAGTGAAAACATTAGTATTTTTATAAAAACAATTAAAGACATTTCTTTTTAAGAACGCTTTTAATCTCTAGTAGAACTATAGTATTTTAAATTTTAGTTGAAGAATCATAGTATGATGAGATTGTACAGCGCTATGAATATATATATAATTAAGCGCTATATTTAAATAAATATTATTATTATTATTATCCTACATAGGTCCGCAAAATACTAAAGCCACAGGCCTAAATGTTTTAAAGTATGGCGATGGCACACGCGCAAAATGACGCCGCGAACAATAAGGAAAATCCCAGGAACCATGAACGCGTTTTCCCCAAATATGCATGTGCGCAAAAATTGCACGCAAACAAAGGCGAAAGCACAAAGACAAATAATGTGCCAGCATCATCCTACATAGGCCTGCAAAATACTAAACCCACAGGGCTAAAGGTTTCAACCTGTGCTGATGGGACTCGCGCAAAATGAGGCCACGAACATCGAGGAAATTCCAAGGAAACATGAAGGCGTTTTCCCCCCTACATTCATGTGTGGAAAATTTCCGTGCGAACAAATGCGAGAGCACTGAGGCAAATAATGATCCTGCAATGTTGTATATAGGTCTGGAAAATACAATGCCACAGGCCTAAATGTTTTAACCTGTGCTGTTGGCACACGCGCAAAATGACGCCACGAACATCGAGAAAATTCCTAGGAGACATGAACGCGTTTTCCCCCTACATGCATGTGCGAAAAATTCCAGCCGAACAAATGCGAGAGCACTGAGGCATATAATGTTTCGGCAACATTCTACATAGGTCTGCAAAATACTAAAGCCACAGGCCTAAATATTTTAAAATGTGGTGATAGAACACGGGCGAAATGACGCCGCAAAAAATGGGAAAAATCCCAGGAAACATGAACACGTTTTCCCCCCACATGCATGTGCGCAAAAATTCCACGCAAACAAAGGCGAGAACACGAAGGCAAATAATGTGCCAGCATCATCCTACATAGGTCTACAAAATACTAAACCGACAAGGCGAAATGTTTTAAGGTGTGGCGATGGCACACGCGGAAAATGACGCCGCGAACAGTAAGGAAAATCCCAGGAAACATGAACTCGTTTTCGCCCTATATGCATGTGCGCAACCATTCCACGAAAACGAAGCACAAAGAAATAATGAGCCAGCATCATCCTACATAGGTCTGCAAATTACTAAACCCACAGGGCTAAAAGTTTTAACCTGTGCTGATGGCACTCTCGCGAAATGACGCCACGAACATCGAGGAAATTCCCAGGAAACATGAACGCGTTTTCCCCCCTACATGCATGTGCGGAAAAATTCCGCGAGAACAAATGTGACAGCCCCAACCAAATAATGATCCTGCAATGTCGTATATAGGTCTGGAAAATACCAATACCACAGGCCTAAATGGTTTAACCTGTGCTTTTAACCTGTGCTTTTGACACTTTGTCTGAACAAGCTAGAAATAGCGAATCTTTGTCCATATTTAATAGCAACATCTCTAATGCCAATGCCAGCCTGATTAATAAATAATTGATAATTATACTTATAAGTAATATAATTGATTTTGTATATAGTTTGTGTGTACTTTTTTTATTCATATGTAAATATTTGTAGTTTTAAATTATTATTATTATTATTATTATTAAGTCTTTATTAAACATAGCCACAACAAACGTGTGACTTTACATTTAAAATTCTTATATACAGGGTTCCAAAAATAAACTTGATTGTTATTATGTATCTAAGTTAATTATTCTTAGGTAGAATTATTAAAAAAAGACTAAGACTAAGTTATTATATATATCTAGATTAATTATTTTAGCTAAAATTATTAAAAAGACACCTATTTAAAAACGACCTTTTGAATCTTTCTGTTTTAACCTTAGGTAATATGAAATCGTGTTCGCGTTCTCTTAACGGTCTTTGTCTTTTAGGAGGAAGTAGTTCGTACAAAGGGTGGTCTGGGTTACTACATATTTTTTCAAATAAACTCATGTCTCTTTCTTTAATCAAATCAATTATCTGAACACTTTTTGTTGTGTATCCATATCTGTATGCTCGCCTAAGAAATTTATCTATCCGTTCTAGGTACTTCTTTCCGAGTGCAGAACCCCATACTTCGATTCCATAAGAAAATAAAGACATAATAAGTGCGTCGAAGAGAATTGTTAATTTTTTTTTAGAGTAGCCATACGATCTACATATTCTCAAAATGTGCATTCGACTGCTAGCTTTAGATATCAAATTATTAACTTGAAGGTCCCAACAATTTGGATCATTCTGCAGTGTAGTTCCCAATAGTTTCAGCCAAGTCTTTCGTTCGATACCCGTTATTGGTTCTGGTAAAGGATTTGTAGATTTGCCACTTACGACCATTTCCCATGTTTTATTTAGATTTAATGACATTCTGTTTGTTTCCGTCCATTTTTCAATATTGTCTACCTCAGCTAGTGCGGAGTCATAATTATTTTTCACTGGAGCGCTAACAGTCATATCATCTGCAAATTTGACTAGTATGTTATTATTTGGATCTTTGACTGTTAGATCATTTATCATTAAGGAAAAAAATCACGTCCCACTTGGAAATCAATCAATTAGTTGTAGTGGCTAACGTGTTAAAATAAAGTTTTACCTACCTTTTACCTATCTACCTACCTACACGCGCAAAATGACGCCACGAACATCGAGGAAATTCCCAGGAAACATGAACGCGTTTTCCCGCCTACACGGATGTGCGGAAAAATACCAGGCGAACAAATGCGAGAGCACTAAGGCAAATAATGCTTCAGCAACATCCTACATAGGTCTGCAAAATACTAATGCCACAGGCCTAAATGTTTTAAAATGTGGTGATAGCACACGCGCAAAATGACGTCGCGAACGTCGAGGAAATTCCCAGGAAACATGAACGCGTTTTCCCCAAATATGCATGTGCGAAAAAATTGCACGCAAACAAAGGCGAGAGCACAAAGACAAAAATGTTCCAGCATCATCCTACATAGGTCTGAAAAATACTAAACCCACAGGGCTAAATGACGCCACGAACATCGAGGAAATTCCCAGGAAACATGAACTCGTTTCCCACCTATATGCATGTGCGCAAACATTCCACGAAAACGAAGACGAGAGCACAAATAAAATAATGTGCCAGCATCATCCTACATAGGTCTGAAAATTACTAAACCACCAGGGATAAATGTTTTAACCTGTGCTGATGGCACTCGCGCGAAGTGACGCCACGAACTTCGAGGAAATTCCCAGGAAATATGAAGGCGTTTTTCCCCCTACATGCATGTGCGGAAAAATTCCGCGCAAACAAATGTGACAGCCCCCAAGCCAAATAATGATCCTGCAATGTCGTATATAGATCTGGAAAATACCAGTACCACAGGCCTATATGGTTTAATCTGTGCTGTTGACACACGCGCAAAATGACGCCACGAACATCGAGGAAATTCCCAGGAAATATGATCGCGTTTTCCCCCCTACATGGATGTGCGGAAAAATTCCGCGCGAACAAATGTTACAGCCCCAAGCCAAACAATGATCCTGCAATGTCGTATGTAGGTCTGGAAAATACCAATACCACAGGCCTAAATGCTTTAACCTGTGCTGTTGACACACGCGCAAAATGACGCCACGAACATCGAGGAAATTGCCAGGAAACATTAACGCGTTTTTCCCCCTACATGGATGTGCGGAAAAATTCCAGGCGAACAAATAAGAGAGCACAAAGAGAAATAATGTGCCAGCATCATCCTACCGCATAGGCCTGCAAAATACTAAAGCCACAGGCCTAAATGTTTAAAATGTGGTGATAGCACACGCGCAAAATGACGTCGCGAACATCGAGGAAATTCCCAGGAAACATGAACGCGTTTTCCCCTATATGCATGTGCGCAAAAGTTCCACGCAAACAAAGGCGAGAACACAAAGAGAAATAATGTGCCAGCATCATCCTACCGCATAGGCCTGCAAAATACTAAACCGACAAGGCCAAATGTTTTAACCTGTGCTGATGGCACTCGCGCGAAATGACGCCACGAACAGCGAGGAAATTCCCAGGAAATATGAAGGCGTTTTTCCCCCTACATGCATGTGCGGAAAAATTCCGCCAACACCAATTTTAATCAGTCTCCACTAGTTGCCTGTCAAGTTTCGAGTCGATTTTAAAATTGCCCCATTGGTTTATAAACCTCTTAATGGTAGCGCTCCTAGTTATATCTCGGCGTTACTGACATTAAAACCGGCCAGCAAATACGATTTAAGATGAGGAAACCCAGATCTCCTTTAAGTTCCTGTCACTAAATTAAAGACCGTAGGATACAGAGCTTTTACATCTGCTGCTCCTCGAATATAGAACACTTTGCCATTAGAAATCAGACAAAGTGAAAATATTAGTATTTTTAAAAAAACAATTAAAGACATTTCTTTTTAAGAACGCTTTCAATCTCTAGTAGAACTACAGTTAGTATTTTAAATTTTAGTTGAAGAATCATAGTATGATGAGATTGTACAGCGCTATGAATATATATATAATTAAGCGCTATATTTAAATAAATATTATTATTATTATCCTACATAGGTCCGCAAAATACTAAAGACACAGGCCTAAATGTTTTAAAGTGTGGCGATGGCACACGCGCAAAATGACGCCGCGAACAATAAGGAAAATCCCAGGAAACATGAACGCGTTTTCCCCCTACATACATGTGTGCAAAAATTGCACGCTAAAAAAGACGAGAACACAAAGACAAATAATGTGCCAGCATTATCCTACATAGGTCTACAAAATACTAAACCGACAAGTCCAAATGTTTTAAGGTGTGGTGATGGCACACGCGGATAACGACGCCGCGAACAATAAGGAAAATTCCAGGAAACATGAACGCGTTTTCCCCCTGCATACATGTGTGCAGAAATTGCACGCAAACAAAGGCGAGAGCACAAAGACAAATAATGTTCCAGCATTATCCTACATAGGTCTGCAAAATACTAAACCCACAGGGCTAAATGACGCCACGAACATCGAGGAAATTCCCAGGAAACATGAAGTCGTTTTCCCCCTATATGCATGTGCGCAAACATTCCACGAAAACGAAGACGAGAGCACAAATAAAATAATGTGCCAGCATCATCCTACATAGGTCTGAAAATTACTAAACCACCAGGGCTAAATGTTTTAACCTGTGCTGATGGCACTCGCGCGAAGTCACGCCACGAACATCGAGGAAATTCCCAGGAAATATGAAGGCGTTTGCAAAATTGTGTAAAAAAGTTGCTTCAGGTATAGGTGCTCTAAAACGCATAAAGCCTTTTGTTCCTTATTCCATCTTGCAACAAGTATACAATTGTTTAGTCCAACCTCATTTTGACTATTGTTCCATTGTATGGGATACATGCGGTAGTACTCTTGCTGATAAACTACAAAAACTGCAAAATCGAGCCGCTAGAGTTCTGACGTCATCAAGCTATGATACAAATGCTGAATATCTGTTTGAAAAGCTCGGCTGGAAAAATCTTACATCTCAACGTAGAATTGCCAAGGCTGTCATGGTGCACAAATCTCTAAACGATCTTGCACCAGACTACCTTTCTGAAATGTTTGTTGATCGCAGTGGAGTAACAAATTACATATTGAGGGACACCAGTGGCAAATTAGCAGTACCTCAACCACGAACAAATTTTCTAAAAAATAGTTTCAGCTACAGTGGTGCGGTACTGTGGAACTCTCTTCCTAATGAGTTACGTCAAGTTAATACTTTGCGTAAATTTAAGTCTGATTGCAGCAATTTTATTCGATAAATTTTAAACTTGTATTCACGGCACTCTTGGAAACCAGGTATATATCTTAATAGTTATGTGTTTTATAAGCGTGTACGTAAATTTTTGTAATACAGTATATATATATATTTAAATTTTTACTCTACTGTAAATCCTGATGAGTTTACCGTGACTAAATAAAAGTTCAGTTCAGTTCAATTCAGTTCAGTTTCCCCCCCTACATGCATGTGCGGAAAAATTCCGCGCAAACAAATGTGACAGCCCCAAGCCAAATAATGATCCTGCAATGTCGTATGTAGATCTGGAAAACACCAATACCACAGGCCTAAATGGTTTAACCTGTGCTGTTGACACACGCGCAAAATGACGCCAGGAACATCGAGGAAATTCCCAGGAAACATGAACGCGTTTTCCCCCCTACATGGATGGGCGGAAAAATTCCGCGCGAGCAAATGTTACAGCCCCAAGCCAAATAATGATCCTGCAATGTCGTATGTAGGTCGGGAAAATACCAATACCACAGGCCTAAATGGTTTAACCTGTGCTGTCGACACACGCGCAAATGACGCCAAGAACAATAAGGAAAATCCCAGGAAACATTAACGCGTTTTCCCCCTACATACATGTGTGCAAAAATTGCACGCTAAAAAAGACGAGATCTAGAACACAAAGACAAATAATGTGCCAGCATCATCCTACATAGGTCTACAAAATACTAAACCGACAAGTCCAAATGTTTTAAGGTGTGGTGATGGCACACGCGGATAACGACGCCGCGAACAATAAGGAAAATCCCAGGAAACGTGAACGCGTTTTCCCCCTACATACATGTGTGCAGAAATTGCACGCAAACAAAGGCGAGAGCACAAAGACAAATAATGTTCCAGAATCATCCTACATAGGTCTGCAAAATACTAAACCCACAGGGCTAAATGACGCCACGAACACCGAGGAAATTCCCAGGAAACATGAACTCGTTTTCCCCCTATATGCATGTGCGCAAACATTCCACGAAAACGAAGACGAGAGCACAAATAAAATAATGTGCCAGCATCATCCTACATAGGTCTGAAAATTACTAAACCACCAGGGCTAAATGTTTTAACCTGTGCTGATGGCACTCGCGCGAAGTCACGCCACGAACATCGAGGAAATTCCGAGGAAATATGAAGGCGTTTTCCCCCCTACATGCATGTGCGGAAAAATTCCGCGCAAACAAATGTGACAGCCCCAAGCCAAATAATGATCCTGTAATGTCGTATGTAGATCTGGAAAATACCAGTACCACAGGCCTATATGGTTTAATCTGTGCTGTTGACACACGCGCAAAATGACGCCACGAACATCGAGGAAATTCCCAGGAAACATTAACGCGTTTTCCCCCCTACATGGATGTGCGGAAAAATTCCGCGCGAACAAATGTTACAGCCCCAAGCCAAATAATGATCCTGCAATGTCGTATGTAGGTCTGGAAAATGCCAATACCACAGGCCTAAATGGTTTAACCTGTGCTGTTGACACACGCGCAAAATGACGCCAGGAACATCGAGGAAATTCCCAGGAAACATGAACGCGTTTTCCCCCCTACATTCATATGTGGAAAATTTCCGTGCGAACAAATGCGAGAGCGCTGAGGCAAATAATGCTTCAGCAACATCCTACATAGGTCTGCAAAATACTAAAGCCAGAGGCATAAATGTTTTAAGATGTTGTGATAGCACACGCGCAAAATGACGTTGCGAAGGAAAATTCCAGGAAACATGAACGCGTTTTCCCCCTATATGCATGTGGGCAAAAATTTCACGCAAACAAAGGCGAGAACACAAAGACAAATAATTTGCCAGCATCATCCTACATAGGTCTAAAAAGTACTAAACCGACAAGGCCAAATGTTTTAAGGTGTTTGGTGATGGCACACGCGGAGAATGACGCCGCGAACAGTAAGGAAAATCCGAGGAAACATGAACTCGTTTTCCCCCTATATGCATGTGCGCAAACATTCCACGAAAACGAAGACGAGAGCACAAATAAAATAATGTGCCAGCATCATCCTACGTTGGTCTCCAAATTACTAAACCGACAGGGCTAAATGTTTTAACCTGTGCTGATGGCACTCGCGCGAAATGACGCCACGGACATCGAGGAAATTTACAGGAAATATGAAGGCGTTTTTCCCCCTACATGCATGTGCGGAAATATTCCGCGCGAATAAATGTGACTGCCCCAAGCCAAATATGTATATAAGATACGTTCCATAACTTTACTAATGGCAGGCAAGACAGAAATTGGTCGATAATTTCCTGGCAAGTTGCGTTTGCCATTCTTAAAAAGGGGAATTACTCTTGCAATATTCCACTCATGTGGAAAAGTACATAGGGTAATTGCTTGATTAAAAATGTAAGTCAATGAATCAGAAATCAATGGTGCTGCAATTTTAATTATCTTGCTTGATATTTTATCTAGGCCAGTAGCTTTGCTGCCAGATAGTTCACGTAGTAAAAGACAAACATGGTTTACAGTAACTGATTTGAATGCAGTAAATTCAGAATTAGTTTTGTCAAGGTAGTCTTTGAAATGGTATTCTGTTGTACCAATTTCTTCAGCTAAATTTGGTCCAATATTTGAAAAGAAGGTATTGAAACCCTCAGCAATATCATTGGGGCTGGTCAATTTCATATAATTTACGTTTAATTCATTTACTCTAGTTGGTTGGTTATGTTTGCCAAGCAAAGTATTAATTGTCTTCCAAGCAGCTTTGGGATTTTGCTTTTCTGCAAAGATTTTTTTGGAGTAATAGTCTCTTTTTGCTTGTCTTAGTAGAATATTTGTTTCATTTCTGACTTTTTTATAGTTTTCCCAATCTGTTTCAAGTTTAGTAATGATTGCTTTTCTTTTCAAGTTATCTCTTGCAATCATTAAATGTCTTATATGACTACTAATCCAAGGAGATATTTCAGATTTGCTTTTTTTGCTTTGAAGAGGGGCATGTTTATCTAGGACTTGTAAGAATAGATCTTTCCAAATTTCCCACATAGTGCTAGGATTGTCTGCTTTAGATGCTTTAGGCTGGAAGTCACTTAAAACGGAAAGAATGAAGGCTAAGTCAAAACTGATGTTTAAATTGTTGAATAAAATGGGTCCAAAATCACTTACTGATTTATTTACTTTCAAAAATGAAATGACAAATTATGAACTTCGAGATATTGAAAGTACTCTTTGCTTACCACAGCCACGTACTAACGGCATTTGACGGGGCACACATGTGGAACTCTTTACCAAATGAAATTAGGGAGAGCAACTCCCTCATGTCTTTTGAAACTAAAATCACTACTGACATTTTTGAATGACATAGAGATTTGTAAATAGATATGTTTCACTATACGTTTTCCTATACCTTATATCCTTGTACCTATATAACTTTCTTATTCTAAACTGTATTACCATCTATACTATATTTTTGTAATCTTATTATCGTACACGCCCCTTGTGGAAATCAGCCTATAGGTTGACAATGGTTTGCGCGTATCCCATCGCTACAGTCTTCGTGACAGCTCAAGTTCAATACGCTTGCCAAAGCCAAATACGAACAACATGAAGAAAAGCTTCATGTACGATGGAGCTTCCATATGGAAATCCCTACCAGAAAATGTAAGAGAAATTAAATCAATCTCAAGTTTTAAAAGAAAAATCGCTACTCTTAGCTTATAAAATCACATGATTCTTAACGTAAATGGATACTTAATATTTGTATATTTGTAACTGCATGATACTTTTTTATTTTTTATTTACTTGTAACTATTTGTTAATATTTTACAAGCCCATTGTGGAAACCAGCTTTAGCTGACAATGTTAGCGTGGTTAAATAAAGTTATCATCATCATAATCAACTGTGGTGATTGCACACGCGCAAAATGACGCCGCGAACACTAAGGAAAATCCCGGGAAACATGAACGCGTTTTCCCCCCCACATGCATGTGCGGAAAAATTCCGCGCGAACAAATGCCGAAGAAAGAAAAATAATGCGCCAGCATCATCCTACATAGGTCTGCAAAATACTAAAGCCACAGGCCTAAATATTTTAAGGTGTGGCGATGGCACACGCGCAAAATGACGCCGCGAACAATAAGGAAAATACGAGGAAACATGAACGCGTTTTCCCCCTATATGCATGTGCGCAAAAATTGCACGCAAACACAGGCGAGAGCATCAAGACAAAAATGTGCCAGCATCATCCTACATAGGTGTGCAAAATACTAAACGGACAAGGCCAAATGTTTTAAGCTGTGGTGAGGGCACACGCGCAAAATGACGCAGCGAACAGTATGGAAAATCCCGGGAAACATGAACTCGTTTTCCCCCTATAGATATGCATGTGCGCAAAAATTCCACGCAAACACAGGCAAAAGCACAAAGACAAATAATGTGCCAGCATCATCCTACATAGGTCTGCAAAATACTAAACGCACAGGGCTAAATGTTTCAACCAGTGCTGATGGGACTCGCGCAAAATGAGGCCACGAACATCGAGGAAATTCCCAGGAAACATGAAGGCGTTTTCCCCCCTACATGAATGTGTGGGAAATTTCCGTGCGAACAAATGCGAGAGCACTGAGGCAAATAATGTTTCAGCAACATCCTACATAGGTCTGCAAAATACTAAAGCCAGAGGCCTAAATGTTTTAAAATGTGGTGAGAGCAGACGCGCAAAATGACGCCGCAAACAATAAGGAAAATCCCAGGAAACATGTACGCGTTCTTTCCCATAGATTCATTTGCGGAAAAATTCCGCGCGAACGAATGCGACAGGCCCAAGCCAAATATTGATCCTGCAAAGTCGTATATAGATCTGGAAAATACCAATGCCACAGGCCAAAATGTTTTAACCTGTTCTGTTAGCACACGCGCAATATGACGCCACGAACATCGAGGAAATTCCCAGGAAACATGAACGCGTTTTTCCCCCGAGATGGATGTGCGGAAAAATTGCAGGCGAACAAATGCGAGAGCACTGAGACAAATAATGCTTCAGCAACATCCTACAAAGGTCTGCAAAATACTAAAGCTACAGGCCTAAATGTTTTACAATATCGTGATAGCACGCGCGCAAAATGAAGCTGCGAAAAATAAAGAAAACCCCATGAAACATGAACGCGTTTTCCCCCTATGTGCATGTGCGCAAAAAGTCCGCGCAAACAAAGACAAGAGCACCAAGACAAATAGATAGATAGATTATTTTAATCAAATCACATTGCAGCTATAAGCTGAATTGCGTGAGTTATTACAACCAATGAGAAATTACAAGTATTAAAATTAAGTATGTACAAGTGATATATTGAGATGCATCTCAGTATATTGGCGAACCCCTAGCTTATATCATAAACCTATCGCTATCTTCTGGGATATATCCTACTCATTGGAAAAGTGCTAAAATTATACCAGTCTATAAATCAGGCAGCGTCTCGGAGTTAGACAACTACCGTCCAATCTCAATTCTACCAGCTATTTCCAAAATAGCGGAGCGCCTGGTTCACGATCAACTGGCCAAATTCTTGGAAGACTCAAATCTGTTATCACCTACTCAGTTTGGTTTTAGACGAAAGTACTCAACTAGTCTTGCATAGATACAATCAGAAAAGAAATGGACCGAGGAAAGCTGACAGCTTCGCAAGGCATTTGACACGGTTGACCACGCCGTTTTAATTAAAAAGTTGGAGACGCTTGGTGTTTTTGGCATCCAGCTTAACTGGTTTACGGACTATTTGTTTAATAGACAACAAGTCGTGATCTATGATAACTATAAATCGGATAATTATCCGGTTTATTACGGTGTTCCTCAAGCTCCATTCTGGGGCCCCTTATGTTTTTGATATACATTGATGATCTCTCAAAGGTTTTAAAACACTCTCACGTTATTATGTATGCAGATGACACTGTCCTTTATTTCTCTCATAAGGATATTAAAAATATTGAAGCAGCTATGTCTGAAGATATGGACGCAGTTGCTCGGTGGTTACAGAAGAATCAGCTCTTGGTTAATCTTAAAAAAGATAAGACGGAGTCTATGGTTTTTGGTACAGCAAGACGTCTTGCAAAGGAAGGAAATTCATCCCTGCATATTCAAATTGGAAGTGATGTAATTGGAAGTACCACTTCATATGTATATCTTGGTGTAAAGTTAGACCCAACGCTTAATTTTGGCCAGTATCTGCATCGAACGTTCAAGAAAACGTCAAGTAAACTGAAAATGCTTGGAAAGATACGATCTTCTTTGACAGTCCAGTCGGCTCGTATGATTTATCAGTCCATGATTGCTCCTTTAATGACATATTGTGACATGGTAACTTTGGATCTATCTGCAACATGGTTATCAAAGTTCGTCAATTTGGAAAATCGGGCAAAGAAAATTATAGCAAACGGATTAAATATTGAAAACGATGATCTAAAAATTCGTGACTTTTGCTCGACACGTATTTTTAATGCGGCTGTATTGGTTTTTAAATCTTTAAATGGCCTCTCATGTGAACCATTTAATGACTATTTTCAAACTATGAGTCATCAACAATTTACCCGTAATAACGATTATTGCCTGCGGCTACCAAAAGTCAAATTAGAAATTGCCAGGAAAGGTTTTTATTTCCAGGGGGCTCTGGCTTTTAACAAATTGCCTTTGCATGTTCGCCAGATGAACTCCATTGTACATTTTAAAAGTGCTCTTAAACAAATGAACAGTTATTAGACGTCAAGTTTTAGATTTTATCTAGTATTTCTAATTATGATGTAGTTGTTATTTTATATTATTGCATTAGCATATCCTATTTAGCTTCATTTGCGAAAAAACAAAAGAGCTGGTGATCACTTATGGACGCTCGAAGACAGAAGAACTATTTCCTCCAATTTATATAGACGATAAACCAATCGGCGTTGTTACTAAGGTTGAACTTCTTGGTGTAACGATAAATTCAAAACTTTTATGGGATGACCATGTTACTAAACTTGTGAAAAGGGCGTCGCGGAAAATTTACTTCTTGGTGCAATTAAAGCGAGCCAGAGTACCACCAACTGAACTAGTGCTTTACTATTGTGTATGTATTAGGTCAGCTTTGGACTATGCTTGTCCGGCTTTCCATCATGCCTTACCGAAATATCTCCGTGATGAATTGGAGCGAGTGCAGAAGAGAGCCTTGGGTTGTATTTTCCCAGGCATCCCGTATCATGATGCCTTATCTCGGGCCAAAATTAAGTCAGTTGACGAACATCAAGAAGAGCTTACTGAACGTTTGTTCAAGAAAATTTTATGCAATCCCACCTGTAGGCTCAATTATTTAATTCCTGACACTATTGATTACATTGATTATAACTTGCGGCACCAAAGAAAGCTTGATGTTCCGCTTACAAAAACACAACGTTTCTTAAATTCCTTTATTATCTCTAGTAGTAATATATATAATGCATTAGAATAAAACTTTAGCTTTGTGTATTTTAATATCTCTTTTAACTTTTAATCTCACTTGTACATACTTAATTTTAATACTTGTAATTTCTCATTGGTTGTAATAACTCACGCAATTCAGCTAAAAGCTGCAATGTGATTTTGATTAAAATAATCTATCTATCTATATTATTTAGTATTAGGCACAGGACCCTTAGTGATAGCAGTATTTAATTATACTGATAAGGTTTTTATCCTGTATAAATAAAGTTTTAATAATAATAATAATAATTTTAATAAAAAAGTTTTATTCTAATGCATTATATATATTACTACTAGAGATAATAAAGGAATTTAAGAAACGTTGTGTTTTTGTAAGCGGAACATCGAGCTTTCTTTGGTGCCGCAAGTTATAATCAATGTAATCAATAGTGTCAGGAATTAAATAATTGAGCCTACAGGTGGGATTGCATAAAATTTTCTTGAACAAACGTTCAGTAAGCTCTTCTTGATGTTCATCAACTGACTTAATTTTGGCCCGAGATAAGGCATCACGATGCGGGATGCCTGGGAAAATACAACCCAAGGCTCTCTTCTGCACTCGCTCCAATTCATCACGAAGATATTTCGGTAAGGCATGATGGAAAGCCGGACAAGCATAGTGCAAAGATGACCTGATACATGCACAATAGTAAAGCACTAGTTCAGTTGGTGGTACTCTGGCTCGCTTTAATTTAACCAAGATCAGAAGTAAATGTTCCGCGACGCCCTTTTCACTAGTTTAGTAATATGGTCATCCCATAAAAGTTTTGAATTTATCGTTACACCAAGAAGTTCAACCTTAGTAACAACGCCGATTGGTTTATCGTCTATATAAATTGGAGGAAATAGTTCTTCTGTCTTCGAGCGTCCATAAGTGATCACCAGCTCTTTTGTTTTTTCGCAATTTAATTGAAACAGATTAGACTTTGACCATAGATTTACTTCGTCAGCTGCAAGTTGTATTTTGCTCTGATCACCCTTAAGGACATCAACGTATTTCCAGGTACAGAAAGGCTCGGACACAATCAGATCATTTATCATGATCAGAAACAACCATGGACCTAGCTTAGTTCCTTGAGGTACACCAGCTGGTACCCTTCCCCATTCCGAGAAGCAGTCATTGCCAAGTACAACCTTTGTGATCTGCCAGTTAAAAAACTAATAATCCAGTTAATGACACAACCCGGAATATCCAACTGTTTCAGCTTAGCGACGAGTAAAGAGTGATCTATAAGGTCGAATGCTTTTCGATAATCACAAAGCAAGACTCGGATAGTTGAACCAGTGCCATCTGTTTCACCGTACCATTTATGAAGCGTGCTTATAATAGCCATTGTAGTGGAAGAATTTGAAATGGTGCCAAATTGATTGGAATCAATAATCTTCATAACTGCAGGCTTGATGTAATCCGACACTATAAAATCTTCGGCAATTTTGGAAATAGTAGGTGTAAGTGAGATCGGGCGAATATGCATGTAGGCAAAAATTGCACGCAAACAAAAGCGAGAGCACAAAGACAAATAATATGAATGAATGAATGAATGAATTTAATTGTCACCAAATTGTTATATACAGCATTAAATTATAGAGTAAATTACAATAGTATATAAGATAAGTTATAATAAAGTATAATTTACAAATAGTATCATGTGACGAGGTTTGATTTGAAACCATTAGGCTTATTTAATATCAAACCTCCTCTTATTTCTAATTTTTAATTACGAAAAAAATAATATGTATTATCAAAGTTATGAATACAGATATGTTAATTAGTTGATATACAGTGAGCAAAAGTGAGTTTTTAATTTCTTTACAAAACAAGAAAGCGATTTACTATTTACAATGTACTTATCCAAACTGTTGTAAAGGAATGGACCTTGATACTTTATTGAAAATTGTCGTATATTTGTTCTAGGTGTTATAATGTGAAATTCATTGGCTCTCCTAGTGTCATAATTATGTACTTGCTTATTAATGTAAAACATACTTCCGAAATGCCCTGGCAACAGGTTATGTTCATACGAAAACATAAACTGTCCTGTTTGTAATTTATGGATATCATTAAATTTTAATAGCTGAAAATTCTTAAAGATCAAACCTGTAGGGGAGTCAAATCTACTATTATTTATAATTCTAACAACACGTTTTTGAAGAATCACCAAACGAGATAAATTAGACGAATATGTGGACGCCCAAACAATATTACAATATTGTAAGTATGGGTACACCATTGAATAGTACAATGTTAACAAGGAATGCTTTAAAAGAAAGAAACTAGATTTACGCATGATTCCTATTGATTTGGAAATCTTATTTGACACATGGTTAATGTGAGATTTCCAGGAAAGGTGTTCATCTAAAACAACCCCAGGAAAACAACTTCTTCAACTTGACTAATTTCTCTATCATTTAATACCACCCTGAAGTCCGATTGCAGCCTTTTTTGTCTAGGACTGAAAATCATAAATTTGGTTTTATCTACATTTAAAGATAATTTGTTCACTCGAAGCCAAATCGAAATTTTTTCCAACTCTTGGTTGATAACATTAATCAAGTGCACCGGATTTGCATGGGAAAAGAATAAATTTGTGTCATCAGCAAATAAGATTAATTTTGCCAAACTTGAAACATTGCATATGTCATTAATATATATCAGAAACAACAACGGACCTAGGATTGATCCCTGTGGTACTCCACATGTTATAGACTTCATGGTAGAAGACGATTCATCAACCTGAACAAATTGCTTCCGGTCAGAAAAATAGCTTTTGATCCAGTTCAGCGCTATGCCACGAACACCATACCATTCCAGTTTTGCAAACAGAATGCTATGGTCCACCGTATCGAAAGCTTTAGATAAGTCCAGGAAAATTCCAACAGCGAATTCTTTTTTATCGATTGCCTCAGAAATTTTATCGTACAAATCAACAAGAGCCAACAACGTTGAGTGGCCCTTTCTAAAACCATATTGGTTAGCACATAAAATGTTATGTTTGTTTAAATATTTTAATAACCTATTATAAAATACTTTCTCTAAAATTTTTGAAAATGCAGGTAAAATGGAAACAGGTCTATAGTTACTAAAAATGGATTTGTCCTCAGCCTTATACAAAGGAATAACTTTAGCTATTTTCATTTTATCCGGAACGATCCCTCTCGACAGAGACAAGTTCAAGATGTGTGTTAAAGGTCTTGAAATTAAGTCAATAGATAATTTAATGACAGACATTGAAATGTTATCATAACCTGCAGCTTTTCCAGATGGAAAGGCTTTGACAATAAGTCTGATTTCATTTTCTAATACAGGCTGGAGAAAAATAGAATTTGGGAATTCCCCGGAAAGGAATGATTCAGTAGGAACCGGGGATGCTGGAATTTTCCTAGCTAGCGAGGGTCCTACATTACTAAAATAGTCACAAAAATTATTGGCAATTTCTATAGGATTCGATATTTCCCTTCCATCTCGTTTAAAGACAGCGTTCAATCTAGGTCTTGAAGATTTCCTATTAATAATGCTGTTTAATATTTTCCATGTTTCTTTCATATTTGCTTTATTATCAGTGAGTTTCTTATCAAAATAAATGCGTTTTGCGATTCTAATAGAATGTGTTAATTTATTTTTATAAATCTTATATTTACTTTCAGTTATTCGATTTTGTAAAAATTGCTTATATAATTTGTTTTTCTTATTTATGGACTTCCTAAGGCCCTTAGAAATCCAAGGCTTACAGATTTTAGAGTTACTTTTTACTGTTCTTATTGGGAAACAATTATTATAAATGTTCGAATATGCCAGCATCATGCTACATAGGTCTACAAAATACTATACCGAACAGGCCAAATGTTTTAAGGTGTGGTGATGGCACACGCGGAAAATGACGCCGCGCACAATAAGGAAAATCCTTGGAAACATGAACGCGTTTTCCCCCTCCATGCATGTGCGCAAAATTCCACGCAAACAAGGCGAGAACACAAAGACAAATAACGTGTCAGCATCATCCTACATAGGTCCGAAAAATACTAAAGCCACAGGCCGAAATGTAAGTGTGTCGATGGCACACGCGCAAAATGACGCCGCGAATAATAATGAAAATCCCAGGAAACATGAACGCGTTTTCCCCCAATATGTATGTGCGCAAAAATTGCACGCAAACATAGGCGAGAGCACAAAGAAAAATAATGTTGCAGCATCATCCTACATAGGTCTACCAAATACTAAACCGACAAGGCCAAATGTTTTAAGGTGTGATGATGGCACACGCGGAAAATGACGCCGCGAACAATAAGGAAAATCCCAGGAAACATGAACGCGTTTTCCCCCTATATGCATGGGCGCAAAAATTCCACGCAAACAAAGGTGAGAGCACAAAGACAAATAATGTGCCAGCATCATCCTCCATAGGTCTACAAAATACAAAACCGACAAGGACAAATGTGTTAACCTGTGCTGTTGCCACATGCGCAAACTGATGCCACGAAAATCAAGGAAATTTCCAGGAAACATGATCGCGTTTTCCCCCCTACATGCATGGGGGGAAAAATTTCATTGCGAAAGCACTGAGACAAATAAAGTTTCAGCAACATCCTACATAGGTCTAAAAAATACTGAACCCAAAGGCCTAAACGTTTTAAAATGTGGTGGTAGCACACGCGTAAAATGACGCCGCGAACAATAAGGAAAATCCCAGGAAACATGAACGCGTTTTCCCCCTATATGCATGTGCGGAAAAATTCCACGCAAACAAAGGTGAGAACACAAAGACAAATAATGTGCCAGCATCATCCTACATAGGTCTACAAAATACAAAACCGACAAGGACAAATGTGTTAACCTGTGCTGTTGCCACATGCGCAAACTGATGCCACGAACATCGAGGAAATTACCAGGAAACATGATCGCGTTTTCCCCTTACATGCATGTGCGGAAAAATTTCAGTGCGAAAGCACTGAGACAAATAATGTTTCAGCAACATCCTACGTAGGTCGGAAAAATATTAAAGCCACAGGCCTAAACGTTTTAAAATGTGGTGGTAGCACACGCGTAAAATGACGCCGCGAACAATAAGGAAAATCCCAGGAAACATGAACGCGTTTTCCCCCTATATGCATGGGCGCAAAAATTCCACGCAAACAAAGGTGAGAACACAAAGACAAATAATGTGCCTACATCACCCTACATAGGTCTACAAAATGCAAAACCGACAAGGACAAATGTGTTAACCTGTGCTGTTGCCACATGCGCAAACTGATGCCACGAACATCGAGGAAATTCCCAGGAAATATGATCGCGTTTTTCCCCCTACATGCATGTGCGGAAAAATTCCACGCAAACAAAGGTGAGAACACAAAGACAAATAATGTGCCAGCATCATCCTACATAGGTCTACAAAATGCAAAACCGACAAGGACAAATGTGTTAACCTGTGCTGTTGCCACACGCGTGTTATGGAACAAAATAACAAGAAATAAGGACAATGCTTTACAAGATTTGTTGCCAAATAAGTTAAATAGACCGTTGAGACAGAGAGGACACGAGTTCGAGTTGCCTATAGTAAGAACTGAGCGTTTTAAATGCTCTTTCTTAAATAGATGTCTTTTCAAGTTTATTTGACATTCTTTCGTAATCCTTAATATCTAATTACATTTTATAATAGTCTTCCATATCTTAGCTAATAAGTAGCTTTCAATTTGTAAATAGCGGATAATTTTCTTACATAGCATATATAATTCAAACCTGTAAACTCAGACGTGTGTTTTGAGTAGTGACAATAAAGACTTCTATCTATCTATCTAAAATGACGCCGCGAACAATAAGGAAAATCCCAGGAAACATGAACGCGTTTTCCCCCTATATGCATGGGCGCAAAAATTCCACGCAAACAAAGGTGAGAACACAAAGACAAATAATGCGCCAGCATCATCCTACATAGGTCTACAAAATGCTAAACCGACAAGGACAAATGTGTCAACCTGTGCTGTTGCCACATGCACAAACTGATGCCACGAACATCGAGGAAATTCCCAGGAAACATGATCGCGTTTTTTCCCCTACATGCATGTGCGGAAAAATTTCAGTGCGAAAGCACTGAGACAAATAATGTTTCAGCAACATCCTACTTAGGTCTGAAAAATACTAAATCCACAGGCCTAAACGTTTTAAAATGTGGTGGTAGCACACGCGTAAAATGACGCCGCGAGCAATAAGGAAAATCCCAGGAAACATGAACGCGTTTCCCCCCTACATACATGTGTGGAAAAATTGCACGCTAAGAAAGACGAGAACACAAAGACAAATAATGTGCCAGCATCATCCTACATAGTTCCGCAAAACACTAAAGCCACAGGCCTAAATTTATAAAGCGTGGCGATGGCACACGCGCAAAATGACGCCGCCAACATTAAGGAAAATCCCAGGAAACATGAACGCGTTTTCCCCCTATATGCATGGGACGCAAAAATTCCACGCGAACAAAGGCGAGAACACAAAGACAAATAATGTGACAGCATCATCCTACATAGGTCTACAAAATACTAAATCGACAAGGCCAAATGTTATAAGGTGTGGTGATGGCATACGCGGAAATTGACGCCGCGAACAATAAGGAAAATCCCTGGAAACATGAACGCGTTTTCCCTCTACATGCATGTGCGCATAAATTCCACGCAAACAATGGCGAGAACACAAAGACAAATAATGTGACAGCATCATCCTACATAGGTCCGAACAATACTAAAGCGACAGGCCTAAATGTTTAAAGTGTGGCGATGGCACAAGCGCAAAATGACGCCGCCAACAATAAGAAAAATCCCAGGAAACATGAACGCGTTTTCCCCCTATAATCATGGGACGCAAAAATTCCACGCGAACAAAGGCGAGAACACAAAGACAAATAATGTGACAGCATCATCCTACATAGGTCTACAAAATACTAAATCGACAAGGCCAAATGTTTTAAGGTGTGGTGATGGCATACGCGGAAATTGACGCCGCGAACAATAAGGAAAATCCCTGGAAACATGAACGCGTTTTCCCCCTACATGCATGTGCGCATAAATTCCACGCAAACAATGGTGAGAACACAAAGACAAATAATGTGACAGCATCATCCTACATAGGTCTGAAAAATACTAAAGCGACAGGCCTAAATGTTTAAAGTGTGGCGATGGCACAAGCGCAAAATGACGCCGCCAACAATAAGGAAAATCCCAGGAAACATGAACGCGTTTTCCCCCTATATGCATGGGACGCAAAAATTCCACGCGAACAAAGGCGAGAACACAAAGACAAATAATGTGACAGCATCATCCTACATAGGTCTACAAAATACTAAATCGACAAGGTCAAATGTTTTAAGGTGTGGTGATGGCATACGCGGAAATTGACGCCGCGAACAATAAGGAAAATCCCTGGAAACATGAACGCGTTTCCCCCTTCTTTAGTAGTCCCTTACTTTACATATTGTTCGTCCGTCTGGAATGACGGAAATCGAACGAATCTTGAGAAACTGTACAAGATGCAAAAAAGGGCCGCTCGTGTCATAACTAGTTCAAACTACGAAATAAGGTCAAAAACAATCTTTCGGATTCTAGGATGGACTCCAATTGAGTCTACTCTTATGAAAAGGGAAATTTTAATGACATTCAAGGCTATCCGTTGTATTGCGCCGGAGTACGTCTCTAACATGTTCTCTCATAGCCAAAATAACAATTACGAAATGCGGAGCAACATGCGCAAGCTAGTGTTAGATAAACCTAAAACTAATTTTATGAAAAGATCCTTTTCATACCGAGGAGCTTGTGCCTGGAACAACTTACCCATTGACATTGTCAACGGGTATGAGCAACTATCAACAATTCATTTTAAAAGTTTAATCGACAATTATTTTTCCACAGATTAAATGACTGTTGATGATGCTCATAAATATTGCAACATGAGTAATCAATATTGTTTCATCTAACATGACTTATTTGTGTAAATAGTTATTAATATTTTATAGTATTATATCAAACGATCCCTTGAAAAGCAGCAATAGCTGAAGGGCTATCGTTTTTAAATAACTTTTATAAATAAATAAATATGCATGTGCGCAAAAATTGCACGCAAACAATGGCGAGAACACAAAGACAAATAATGTGACAGCATCATCCTACATAGGTCCGAAAAATACTAAAGCGACAGGCCTAAATGTTTAAAGTGTGGCGATGGCACGCGCGCAAAATGACGCCGCGAACAATAAGGAAAATCCCAGGAAACATGAACGCGTTTTTCCCCAATATGCATGTGCACAAAAATTGCACGCAAACAAAGGCGAGAGCACAAAGACAAATAATGTGCCAGCATCATCCTACATAGGTCTACAAAATACAAAACCGACAAGGACAAATGTGTTAACCTGTGCTTTTGCCACATGCGCAAACTGATGCCACGAACATCGAGGAAATTTCCAGGAAACATGATCGCGTTTTTCCCCCTACATGCATATGCGGAAAAATTTCAGTGCGAAAGCAGTGAGACAAATAATGTTTCAGCAACATCCTACGTTGGTCGGAAAAATATTAAAGCCACAGGCCTAAACGTTTTAAAATGTGGTGGTAGCACACGCGTAAAATGACGCCGCGAAAAATAAGGAAAATCCCAGGAAACATGAACGCGATTTCCCCCTACATACATGTGTGCAAAAATTGCACGCTAAGAAAGACGAGAACACAAAGACAAATAGTGTGCCAGCATCATCCTACATAGTTCCGCAAAATACTAAAGCCAGAGGCCTAAATGTTTTAAAGTGTGGCGATGGCACACGCGCAAAAAGACGCCGCCAACAATAAGGAAAATCCCAGGACACATGAACGCGTTTTCCCCCAATATGCATGTGCGCAAAAATTGCACGCAAACAAAGGCGAGAGCACAAAGACAAATAATGGGCCAGCATCATCCTACATAGGTCTACAAAATACAAAACCGACAAGGACAAATGTGTTAACCTGTGCTGTTGCCACATGCGCAAACTGATGCCACGAACGTCGAGGAAATTCCCATGAAACATGGTCGCGTTTTTCCCCCTACATGCATGTGCGGAAAACTTTCAGTTCGAAAGCACTGAGACAAATAATGTTTCAGCAACATCCTAGGTAGGTCGGAAAAATATTAAAGCCACAGGCCTAAACGTTTTAAAATGTGGTGGTAGCACACGCGTAAAATGATGCCGCGAACAATAAGGAAAGTCCCAGGAAACATGAACGCGATTTCCCCCTACATACATGTGTGCAAAAATTGCACGCTAAGAAAGACGAGAACACAAAGACAAATAATGTGCCAGCATCATCCTACATAGTTCCGCAAAATACTAAAGCCACAGGCCTAAATGTTTTACAGTGTGGCGATGGCACACGCGGAAAAAGACGCCGCCAACAATAAGGAAAATCCCAGGAAACATGAACGCGTTTTCCCCCAATATGCATGTGCGCAAAAATTGCACGCAAACAAAGGCGAGAGCACAAAGACAAATAATGTGCCAGCATCATCCTAGATAGGTCTACAAAATACAAAACCGACAAGGACAAATGTGTTAACCTGTGCTGTTGCCACATGCGCAAACTGATGCCACGAACATCGAGGAAATTTCCAGGAAACATGATCGCGTTTTTCCGCCTACATGCATGTGCGGAAAAATTTCAGTGCGAAAGCACGGAGACAAATAATGTTTCAGCAACATCCTACGTAGGTCGGAAAAATACTAAAGCCACAGGCCTAAACGTTTTAAAATGTAGTGGCAGCACACGCGTAAAATGACGCCGCGAACAGTAAGGAAAGTCCCAGGAAACATGAACGCGATTTCCCCCTACATACATGTGGGCAAAAATTGCACGCTAAGAAAGACGAGAACACAAAGACAAATAATGTGCCAGCATCATCCTATATAGTTCCGCAAAATACTAAAGCCACAGGCCTAAATGTTTTAAAGTGTGGCGATGGCACACGCCCAAAAAGACGCCGCCAACAATAAGGAAAATCCCAGGAAACATGAACGCGTTTTCCCCCAATATGCATGTGCACAAAAATTGCACCAAACAAAGGCGAGAGCACAAAGACAAATAATGTGGCAGCATCATCCTACATAGGTCTACAAAATACAAAACCGACAAGGACAAATGTGTTAACCTGTGCTTTTGCCACATGCGCAAACTGATGCCACGAACATCGAGGAAATTTCCAGGAAACATGATCGCGTTTTTCCCCCTACATGCATATGCGGAAAAATTTCAGTGCGAAAGCAGTGAGACAAATAATGTTTCAGCAACATCCTACGTAGGTCGGAAAAATATTAAAGCCACAGGCCTAAACGTTTTAAAATGTGGTGGTAGCACACGCGTAAAATGATGCCGCGAACAATAAGGAAAGTCCCAGGAAACATGAACGCGATTTCCCCCTACATACATGTGTGCAAAAATTGCACGCTAAGAAAGACGAGAACACAAAGACAAATAATGTGCCAGCATCATCCTACATAGTTCCGCAAAATACTAAAGCCACAGGCCTAAATGTTTTAAAGTGTGGCGATGGCACACGCGCAAAAAGACGCCGCCAACAATAAGGAAAATCCCAGGAAACATGAACGCGTTTTCCCCCAATATGCATGTGCGCAAAAATTGCACGCAAACAAAGGCGAGAGCACAAAGACAAATAATGTGCCAGCATCATCCTAGATAGGTCTACAAAATACAAAACCGACAAGGACAAATGTGTTAACCTGTGCTGTTGCCACATGCGCAAACTGATGCCACGAACATCGAGGAAATTTCCAGGAAACATGATCGTGTTTTTCCGCCTACATGCATGTGCGGAAAAATTTCAGTGCGAAAGCACGGAGACAAATAATGTTTCAGCAACATCCTACGTAGGTCGGAAAAATACTAAAGCCACAGGCCTAAACGTTTTAAAATGTGGTGGTAGCACACGCGTAAAATGACGCCGCGAAAAATAAGGAAAATCCCAGGAAACATGAACGCGATTTCCCCCTACATACATGTGTGCAAAAATTGCACGCTAAGAAAGACGAGAACACAAAGACAAATAGTGTGCCAGCATCATCCTACATAGTTCCGCAAAATACTAAAGCCACAGGCCTAAATGTTTAAAGTGTAGCGATGGCAAACGCTCAAAATGACGCCGCGAACAATAAGGAAAATCCCAGGAAACATGAACGAGTTTTCCCCCTACATACGTGTGTTCAAAAATTGCACGCTAAGAAAGACGAGAACACAAAGACAAATAAAGTTTCAGCAACATCCTACACAGGTCTGAAAAATACTAAAGCCACAGGCCTAAACGTTTTAAAATGTGGTGGTAGCACACGCGTAAAATGACACCGCGAACAATAAGGAAAATCCCAGGAAACATGAACGCGTTTTCCCCCTATATGCATGCGCGCAAAAATTGCACGCAACAAAGGCGAGAGCACAAAGACAAATAATGTGCCAGCATACGTAGGTCTACAAAATACAAAACCGACAAGGACAAATGTGTTAACCTGTGCTGTTGCCACATGCGGAAACTGATGCCACGAACATCGAGGAAATTCCCAGGAAACATGATCGCGTTTTTCTTGCACGCTAAGAAAGACGAGAAAACAAAGACAAATAATGTGCCAGCATCATCCTACATAGTTCCGCAAAATGCTAAAGCCACAGGCCTAAATGTTTTAAAGTGTGGCGATGGCACACGCGCAAAATGACGCCGCCAACAATAAGGAAAATCCCAGGAAACATGAACGCGTTTTCCCCCTATATGCATGGGCGCAAAAATTCCACGCGAACAAAGGCGAGAACACAAAGACAAATAATATTATTATAATAATAATAATAATGAAGTTTTATTTAAAAACTTATTGCAGCAAACGCTGAATTACAAGTTATTACATAGAGTATAGCTAAGTAAAAGTGCTAATATTGTTAACATTACATTAAGATGTTATATCAATATTTACAGGTTATAAAATTTAAAAATCTATCAGTATTTACAAAGTTTACACAATTCGGTTCGCGTGTATGCCGTAAGTTATATTCATGATTAATACCAGCACTGTTATTGTTAAAAAGTTCTTTAAGGGGACAAGATAATTTGTTGTCTCTAGCAAATTCCCTACATAATGTGCCAGCATCATCCTACATAGGTCTATAAAATACTAAACCGACAAGGCTAAATGTTTTAAGGTGTGGTGATGGCACACGCGGAAAATGACGCCGCGAACAATAAGGAAAATCCCTGGAAACATGAACGCGTTTTCCCCATACATGCATGTGCGCAAAAATTCCACGCAAACAAAGGCGAGAACACAAAGACAAATAATGTGCCAACCTCATCCTACATAGGTCCGAAAAATACTAAAGCCACTGGCCTAAATGTTTTAAAGTGGGGCGATGGCACACGCGCAAAATGACGCCGCGAACAATAAGGAAAATCCCTGGAAACATGAAGGCGTTTTCCCTCAATATGCATGTGCGCAAAAATTGCACGAAAACAAAGGCGAGAGCACAAAGACAAATAATGTGTCAGCATTATCGTACATAGGTCTACAAAACACTAAACCGACAAGGCCAAATATTTTAAGTTGTGGTGATGGCACACGCGGAAAATGACGCCGCGAATAACAAGGAAAATCCCTGGAAACATGAACGCGTTTTCCCCCTACATGTATGTGCGGAAAAATTCCACGCAAACAAAGGCGAGAACACAAAGACAAATAATGTGCCAGCATCACCCTACATAGGTCCGAAAAATACTAAAGCCACAGGCCTAAATGTTTTATAGTGTGGCGATGGCACACGCGCAAAATGACGCCGCGAACAATAAGGAACATCCCAGGAAACATGAACGCGTTTTCCCCCAATCAATCAATCAATCAAAAAACTTTATTTAAACACGGTAAAATCTACAGTATGGTATAAAAATAACGTAACATTTCACAATAACAATTTACTGATACAGAGACAATTTACACTTAGACTTTTACACATATTAAAAACTACAACATGTTTACTGATTTACAAGATTGCCGTGCGGGAGTCCGTATCATATGGAAAATAGGTTGTCAATTTCTCTTTTGAATTGACTAAGAGAGCATATTGCTCGTACATTTTGAGGTAACTCATTCCACAGCACCGCCCCGTTATAACTAAAACTTCGTTTACCGTAGTTCGTTCGCGGTTTTGGCACCAATAAAGTGTTTTCAGAGTTTCTCAAATTGTATCCTCTGCTGCGGGATTCAAACAATTCATGAAGATAATGCGGAGTCAATTCGTTAATCGTTTTAAACATCAATATAGCTTTATGCTTTTTCCGGCGTGTTGAAAGATTATCCCAGCCCAGCTTACTAAAAAGGTCGCTGGAACTAGCATCATATCGAGATTTGGTGATGACCCTCGCTGCCCTATTTTGCAATTTTTGCAATTTATCATTTAACGTGATATTTAAACCATCCCAAGCTGAACTACAATAATCAAAGTACGGTTGTATTAATGCTCCATAAATTTTCAGGGCAGTGTTTGTATCTATGAATTGGCGCACCCGCTTAAGAGCTCCAATAGCTGATGCAATCTTTTTGGAAATATTTTCGACATGCCGTGCCCATGTAAGGTGCTCATCGATTTGTAGGCCTAGGGATTTCGTTTCGTTAACTCTCTTGATAGCCTTTCCATCAATTTCCACGCTTATGTGTTCGTTATTATGTACGAGTAATCGTTGACGAGACCCGATTATCATAAATTCCGTTTTAGCGACGTTTAGACTCAATCTATTAGTTAGTAGCCATTGATGAAGATTTTTCAGTTCGGAATTAATTATTAGCTCAAGCTCCGTTACGGATTTTGCTGCGATGCTTATATTAGTGTCGTCTGCAAACATTCTTGGAGAGGCTCTGTTGAGACAATTAGGCAGATCGTTAATATATATTAAGAACAATAGAGGTCCCAAGTTACTACCTTGTGGTACCCCACAGGTTATTTTAACAGCTTCAGATAACTCACCATTGACGCAACACCTTTGGCTGCGGTTACTTAGATATGATTCAAAGAATTTGATACCGTTTTGGTCAACACCATACATTTGTAACTTCCGTAAGAGAATGGCGTGATCAATATTATCAAATGCTTTTTTGAGGTCGATAAAAATTACCCCGTTAAGAAGACCATTATCTATATTGATTGACCAATTGTCCGTGGCTTCTATTAGGGCAGTTAGTGTACTGTGCAATGGTCGAAAACCAGATTGATACGCAGATATTAGGTTGTTGTTGTTCAGATACTCATACAACTGCTCAAAAGTCAGCCTTTCAAAAATTTTTGCAACTACCGAAATAACGGATATTGGTCGATAGTTGTCCATATTGTCTTTTTTACCTTTCTTAAAAATTGGAGTAACTCTCGCTAGTTTCCAATCTGTAGGGAAGATGCTAGTGCTTATAGTCTTATCAAATATTTGAGTTAGTGATGGAGCAACGATTTCAGCCGCAATTTTTAAAAGTTTGCAAGGTATTTTATCAAGACCTGCTGCTTTCTTTTCATTAAGTGCTTTTAATTTCTTATAAACTGCATTTACATTGGGGGATTTCATTGAGAATGTGGTTTCAGCTGGGACAACATATACTTCAGGTTCTACGGCAGATGGTGGTATATCGGATGCTAAATTTTCACCCACACTAGCAAAGTGAGAATTAAATGTCTCAGCTATGTCCATGGGTGTATTTACAGTTTCTTCACCCACTTTGATATTGGTTATGGTTTTGTGACTAGAAGCATTACGAGAGTTTAATTCGTTAATAAGTTTCCAGGTTGATTTTGGATTTTTCTTATTAGCCTCGAGGTTTTCGGTAAAATATTGACTTTTTGCTTTTTTAATTTCATTATTCGTGCAATTTCGTGAGTATTTATATTGTTGCCAAATTAATGGATCACCAGTCTGTTTAGCTTTCTTTTTCAGGAAATCTCTCTTACGCATTTTTTGCTTTAATTGGCTAGTGATCCAAGGGTTTGATCTGAGTGGTGCATGCTTGTCAATGCAATTAATTAACATGTTCTTCCATTTTGCCCACATTTCGTTAGGATCATTGCTTAAATTCACGTCTGTCCATGCTTGTTGTTCTAAGTCTCTTATATAATTTTCTCTATTAAAATTTTTCATGTTTCTTATTTGAACTAGTCGTGAACCTCTTTGTTTGTAGTGGACCTTGTGCGTCATATAGACTAATACATGATCACTTATAGAAAGTTCTATTATCCCAGAATTTATGATCTTTGATGGAGCGTCTGTAACACAAAGATCAATTAGTGTAGAAGAATATGGTGTAGTTCTAGTAGGATCTACAATAAGTTGTTTTAACCCAAAAATTTCGAATATATCATTCAATTTAGTAGCACGCAAACAAAGGCGAGAGGACAAAGACAAATAATGTGACAGCATCATCCTACATAGGTCTACAAAATACTAAACCGACAAGGCCAAATGTTTTAAGGTGTGGTGATGGCACACGGGGAAAATGACACCCCGAACAATAAGGAAAATCCCAGAAAACATGAACGCGTTTTACCCCTATATGCATGGGCACAAAAATTCCACGCAAACAAAGGTGAGAACACAAAGACAAATAATGTGCAGCATCATCCTACATAGGTCTACAAAATACAAAACCGACAAGGACAAATGTGTTAACCTGTGCTGTTGACACATGCGCAAACTGATGCCACGAACATCGAGGAAATTCCCAGGAAATATGATCGCGTTTTACCCCCTACATGCATGTGCGGAAAAATTTCAGCGCGAAAGCACTGAGATAAATAATGTTTCAGCAACATCCTACACAGGTCTGAAAAATACTAAAGCCACAGGCCTAAATGTTTAAAGTGTGGCGATGGCACGCGCGCAAAATGACGCCGCGAACAATAAGGAAAATCCCAGGAAACATGAACGCGTTTTCCCCCAATATGCATGTGCGCAAAAATTGCACGCAAACAAAGGCGAGAGCACAAAGACAAATAATGTGCCAGCATCATCCTACATAGGTCTACAAAATACAAAACCGACAAGGACAAATGTGTTAACCTGTGCTGTTGCCACATGCGCAAACTGATGCCACGAACATCGAGGAAATTCCCAGGAAACATGATCGCGTTTTTTCCCCTACATGCATGTGCGGAAAAATTTCAGTACGAAAGCACTGAGACAAATAATGTTTCAGCAACATCCTACACAGGTCTGAAAAATACTAAAGCCACAGGCCTAAACGTTTTAAAATGTGGTGGTAGCACACGCGTAAAATGATGCCGCGAACAATAAGGAAAGTCCCAGGAAACATGAACGCGATTTCCCCCTACATACATGTGTGCAAAAATTGCACGCTAAGAAAGACGAGAACACAAAGACAAATAATGTGCCAGCATCATCCTACATAGTTCCGCAAAATACTAAAGCCACAGGCCTAAATGTTTTAAAGTGTGGCGATGGCACACGCGCAAAAAGACGCCGCCAACAATAAGGAAAATTCCAGGAAACATGAACGCGTTTTCCCCCAATATGCATGTGCGCAAAAATTGCACGCAAACAAAGGCGAGAGCACAAAGACAAATAATGTGCCAGCATCATCCTACATAGGTCTACAAAATACAAAACCGACAAGGACAAATGTGTTAACCTGTGCTGTTGCCACATGCGCAAACTGATGCCACGAACATCGAGGAAATTCCCAGGAAACATGATCGCGTTTTTTCCCCTACATGCATGTGCGGAAAAATTTCAGTACGAAAGCACTGAGACAAATAATGTTTCAGCAACATCCTACACAGGTCTGAAAAATACTAAAGCCACAGGCCTAAACGTTTTAAAATGTGGTGGTAGCACACGCGTAAAATGACACCGCGAACAATAAGGAAAATCCCAGGAAACATGAACGCGTTTTCGCCCTATATGCATGGGCGCAAAAATTCCACGCAAACAAAGGTGAGAACACAAAGATAAATAATGTGCCAGCATCATCCTACATAGGTCTACAAAATACAAAACCGACAAGGACAAATGTGTTAACCTGTGCTGTTGCCACATGCGCAAACTGATGCCACGAACATCGAGGAAATTCCCAGGAAACATGATCGCGTTTTTCCCCCTACATGCATGTGCGGAAAAATTTCAGTGCGAAAGCACTGAGACAAATAATGTTTCAGCAACATCCTACATAGGTCTGAAAAATACTAAAGCCATAGGCCTAAACGTTTTGAAATGTGGTCGTAGCACACGCGTTAAATGACGCCGCGAACAATAAGGAAAATCCCAGGAAACATGAACGCGTTTTCCCCCTACATACATGTGTGCAAAAATTGCACGCTAAGAAAGACGAGAACACAAAAACAAATAATGTGCCAGCATCATCCTACATAGTTCCGCAAAATGCTAAAGCCACAGGCCTAAATGTTTTAAAGTGTGGCGATGGCACACGCGCAAAATGACGCCGCCAACAATAAGGAAAATCCCAGGAAACATGAACGCGTTTTCCCCTATATGCATGGGCGCAAAAATTCCACGCGAACAAAGGCGAGAACACAAAGACAAATAATAATATAATAATAATAATAATAATGAAGGTTTATTTAAAAACTTATTGCAGCAAACGCTGAATTACAAGTTATTACATAGAGTATAGCTAAGTAAAAGTGCTATAATGTTAACATTACATTAAGATGTTATATCGATATTTACAGGTTATAAAATTTAAAAATCTATCAGTATTTACAAAGTTTACACAATTCGGTTCGCGTGTATGCCGTAAGTTATATTCATGATTAATACCAGCACTGTTATTGTTAAAAAGTTCTTTAAGGGGACCAGATAATTTGTTGTCTCTAGCAAATTTCCTACATAATGTGCCAGCATCATCCTACATAGGTCCGAAAAATACTAAAGCCACAGGCCTAAATGTTTCAAAGTGGGGCGATGGCACTCGCGCAAAATGACGCCGCGAACAATAAGGAAAATCCCTGGAAACATGAAGGCGTTTTCCCTCAATATGCATGTGCGGAAAAATTGCACGCAAACAAAGGCGAGAGCACAAAGACAAATAATGTGCCAGCATTATCGTACATAGGTCTACAAAATACTAAACCGACAAGGCCAAATGTTTTAAGGTGTGGTGTTGGCACACGCGGAAAATGACGCCGCGAACAATAAGGAAAATCCCTGGAAACATGAACGCGTATTCCCCCTACATGCATGTGCGCATAAATTCCACGCAAACAATGGCGAGAACACTAAGACAAATAATGTGACAGCATCATCCTACATAGGTCCGAAAAATACTAAAGCGACAGGCCTAAATGTTTAAAGTGTGGCGTTGGCACGCGCGCAAAATGACGCCGCGAACAAAAAGGAAAATCCCAGGAAACATGAACTCGTTTTCCCCCAATATGCATGTGCACAAAAATTGCACGCAAACAAAGGCGAGAGCACAAAGACAAATAATGTGCCAGCATCATCCTACATAGGTCTACAAAATACAAAACCGACAAGGACAAATGTGTTAACCTGTGCTGTTGCCACATGCGCAAACTGATGCCACGAACATCGAGGAAATTTCCAGGAAACATGATCGCGTTTTTCCCCCTACATGCATGTGCGGAAAAATTTCAGTGCGAAAGCACTGAGACAAATAATGTTTCAGCAACATCCTACGTAGGTCGGAAAAATATTAAAGCCACAGGCCTAAACGTTTTAAAATGTAGTGGCAGCACACGCGTAAAATGACGCCGCGAACAGTAAGGAAAGTCCCAGGAAACATGAACGCGATTTCCCCCTACATACATGTGGGCAAAAATTGCACGCTAAGAAAGACGAGAACACAAAGACAAATAATGTGCCAGCAACATCCTACGTAGGTCGGAAAAATATTAAAGCCACAGGCCTAAACGTTTTAAAATGTAGTGGCAGTACACGCGTAAAATGACGCCGCGAACAGTAAGGAAAGTCCCAGGAAACATGAACGCGTTTTCCCCCTACATACATGTGTGCAAAAATTGCACGCTAAGAAAGACGAGAACACAAAAACAAATAATGTGCCAGCATCATCCTACATAGTTCCGCAAAATGCTAAAGCCACAGGCCTAAATGTTTTAAAGTGTGGCGATGGCACACGCGCAAAATGACGCCGCCAACAATAAGGAAAATCCCAGGAAACATGAACGCGTTTTCCCCTATATGCATGGGCGCAAAAATTCCACGCGAACAAAGGCGAGAACACAAATACAAATAATAATATAATAATAATAATAATAATGAAGGTTTATTTAAAAACTTATTGCAGCAAACGCTGAATTACAAGTTATTACATAGAGTATAGCTAAGTAAAAGTGCTATAATGTTAACATTACATTAAGATGTTATATCGATATTTACAGGTTATAAAATTTAAAAATCTATCAGTATTTACAAAGTTTACACAATTCGGTTCGCGTGTATGCCGTAAGTTATATTCATGATTAATACCAGCACTGTTATTGTTAAAAAGTTCTTTAAGGGGACCAGATAATTTGTTGTCTCTAGCAACTTTCCTACATAATGTGCCAGCATCATCCTACATAGGTCCGAAAAATACTAAAGCCACAGGCCTAAATGTTTCAAAGTGGGGCGATGGCACTCGCGCAAAATGACGCCGCGAACAATAAGGAAAATAACATGAAGGCGTTTTCCTCAATATGCAAAAATTGCACGCAAACAAAGGCGAGAGCACAAAGACAAATAATGTGCCAGCATTATCGTACATAGGTCTACAAAATACTAAACCGACAAGGCCAAATGTTTTAAGGTGTGGTGATGGCACACGGGGAAAATGACGCCGCGAACAATAAGGAAAATCCCTGGAAACATGAACGCGTATTCCCCCTACATGCATGTGCGCATAAATTCCACGCAAACAATGGCGAGAACACTAAGACAAATAATGTGACAGCATCATCCTACATAGGTCCGAAAAATACTAAAGCGACAGGCCTAAATGTTTAAAGTGTGGCGTTGGCACGCGCGCAAAATGACGCCGCGAACAAAAAGGAAAATCCCAGGAAACATGAACTCGTTTTCCCCCAATATGCATGTGCACAAAAATTGCACGCAAACAAAGGCGAGAGCACAAAGACAAATAATGTGCCAGCATCATCCTACATAGGTCTACAAAATACAAAACCGACAAGGACAAATGTGTTAACCTGTGCTTTTGCCACATGCGCAAACTGATGCCACGAACATCGAGGAAATTTCCAGGAAACATGATCGCGTTTTCCCCCCTACATGCATATGCGGAAAAATTTCAGTGCGAAAGCAGTGAGACAAATAATGTTTCAGCAACATCCTACGTAGGTCGGAAAAATATTAAAGCCACAGGCCTAAACGTTTTAAAATGTGGTGGTAGCACACGCGTAAAATGACGCCGCGAAAAATAAGGAAAATCCCAGGAAACATGAACGCGATTTCCCCCTACATACATGTGTGCAAAAATTGCACGCTAAGAAAGACGAGAACACAAAGACAAATAGTGTGCCAGCATCATCCTACATAGTTCCGCAAAATACTAAAGCCAGAGGCCTAAATGTTTTAAAGTGTGGCGATGGCACACGCGCAAAAAGACGCCGCCAACAATAAGGAAAATCCCAGGACACATGAACGCGTTTTCCCCCAATATGCATGTGCGCAAAAATTGCACGCAAACAAAGGCGAGAGCACAAAGACAAATAATGTGCCAGCATCATCCTACATAGGTCTACAAAATACAAAACCGACAAGGACAAATGTGTTAACCTGTGCTGTTGCCACATGCGCAAACTGATGCCACGAACGTCGAGGAAATTCCCATGAAACATGGTCGCGTTTTTCCCCCTACATGCATGTGCGGAAAACTTTCAGTTCGAAAGCACTGAGACAAATAATGTTTCAGCAACATCCTACGTAGGTCGGAAAAATATTAAAGCCACAGGCCTAAACGTTTTAAAATGTGGTGGTAGCACACGCGTAAAATGATGCCGCGAACAATAAGGAAAGTCCCAGGAAACATGAACGCGATTTCCCCCTACATACATGTGTGCAAAAATTGCACGCTAAGAAAGACGAGAACACAAAGACAAATAATGTGCCAGCATCATCCTACATAGTTCCGCAAAATACTAAAGCCACAGGCCTAAATGTTTTAAAGTGTGGCGATGGCACACGCGCAAAAAGACGCCGCCAACAATAAGGAAAATCCCAGGAAACATGAACGCGTTTTCCCCCAATATGCATGTGCGCAAAAATTGCACGCAAACAAAGGCGAGAGCACAAAGACAAATAATATGCCAGCATCATCCTAGATAGGTCTACAAAATACAAAACCGACAAGGACAAATGTGTTAACCTGTGCTGTTGCCACATGCGCAAACTGATGCCACGAACATCGAGGAAATTTCCAGGAAACATGATCGCGTTTTTCCGCCTACATGCATGTGCGGAAAAATTTCAGTGCGAAAGCACGGAGACAAATAATGTTTCAGCAACATCCTACGTAGGTCGGAAAAATACTAAAGCCACAGGCCTAAACGTTTTAAAATGTGGTGGTAGCACACGCGTAAAATGACGCCGCGAAAAATAAGGAAAATCCCAGGAAACATGAACGCGATTTCCCCCTACATACATGTGTGCAAAAATTGCACGCTAAGAAAGACGAGAACACAAAGACAAATAGTGTGCCAGCATCATCCTACATAGTTCCGCAAAATACTAAAGCCACAGGCCTAAATGTTTAAAGTGTAGCGATGGCAAACGCTCAAAATGACGCCGCGAACAATAAGGAAAATCCCAGGAAACATGAACGAGTTTTCCCCCTACATACGTGTGTTCAAAAACTGCACGCTAAGAAAGACGAGAACACAAAGACAAATAAAGTTTCAGCAACATCCTACACAGGTCTGAAAAATACTAAAGCCACAGGCCTAAACGTTTTAAAATGTGGTGGTAGCACACGCGTAAAATGACACCGCGAACAATAAGGAAAATCCCAGGAAACATGAACGCGTTTTCCCCCTATATGCATGCGCGCAAAAATTGCACGCAACAAAGGCGAGAGCACAAAGACAAATAATGTGCCAGCATACGTAGGTCTACAAAATACAAAACCGACAAGGACAAATGTGTTAACCTGTGCTGTTGCCACATGCGGAAACTGATGCCACGAACATCGAGGAAATTCCCAGGAAACATGATCGCGTTTTTCTTGCACGCTAAGAAAGACGAGAAAACAAAGACAAATAATGTGCCAGCATCATCCTACATAGTTCCGCAAAATGCTAAAGCCACAGGCCTAAATGTTTTAAAGTGTGGCGATGGCACACGCGCAAAATGACGCCGCCAACAATAAGGAAAATCCCAGGAAACATGAACGCGTTTTCCCCCTATATGCATGGGCGCAAAAATTCCACGCGAACAAAGGCGAGAACACAAAGACAAATAATATTATTATAATAATAATAATAATGAAGTTTTATTTAAAAACTTATTGCAGCAAACGCTGAATTACAAGTTATTACATAGAGTATAGCTAAGTAAAAGTGCTATAATGTTAACATTACATTAAGATGTTATATCAATATTTACAGGTTATAAAATTTAAAAATCTATCAGTATTTACAAAGTTTACACAATTCGGTTCGCGTGTATGCCGTAAGTTATATTCATGATTAATACCAGCACTGTTATTGTTAAAAAGTTCTTTAAGGGGACCAGATAATTTGTTGTCTCTAGCAAATTCCCTACATAATGTGCCAGCATCATCCTACATAGGTCTATAAAATACTAAACCGACAAGGCTAAATGTTTTAAGGTGTGGTGATGGCACACGCGGAAAATGACGCCGCGAACAATAAGGAAAATCCCTGGAAACATGAACGCGTTTTCCCCATACATGCATGTGCGCAAAAATTCCACGCAAACAAAGGCGAGAACACAAAGACAAATAATGTGCCAACCTCATCCTACATAGGTCCGAAAAATACTAAAGCCACTGGCCTAAATATTTTAAAGTGGGGCGATGGCACACGCGCAAAATGACGCCGCGAACAATAAGGAAAATCCCTGGAAACATGAAGGCGTTTTCCCTCAATATGCATGTGCGCAAAAATTGCACGAAAACAAAGGCGAGAGCACAAAGACAAATAATGTGTCAGCATTATCGTACATAGGTCTACAAAACACTAAACCGACAAGGCCAAATATTTTAAGTTGTGGTGATGGCACACGCGGAAAATGACGCCGCGAATAACAAGGAAAATCCCTGGAAACATGAACGCGTTTTCCCCCTACATGTATGTGCGGTAAAATTCCACGCAAACAAAGGCGAGAACACAAAGACAAATAATGTGCCAGCATCACCCTACATAGGTCCGAAAAATACTAAAGCCACAGGCCTAAATGTTTTATAGTGTGGCGATGGCACACGCGCAAAATGACGCCGCGAACAATAAGGAACATCCCAGGAAACATGAACGCGTTTTCCCCCAATCAATCAATCAATCAAAAAACTTTATTTAAACACGGTAAAATCTACAGTATGGTATAAAAATAACGTAACATTTCACAATAACAATTTACTGATACAGAGACAATTTACACTTAGACTTTTACACATATTAAAAACTACAACATGTTTACTGTTTTACAAGATTGCCGTGCGGGAGTCCGTATCATATGGAAAATAGGTTGTCAATTTCTCTTTTGAATTGACTAAGAGAGCATATTGCTCGTACATTTTGAGGTAACTCATTCCACAGCACCGCCCCGTTATAACTAAAACTTCGTTTACCGTAGTTCGTTCGCGGTTTTGGCACCAATAAAGTGTTTTCAGAGTTTCTCAAATTGTATCCTCTGCTGCGGGATTCAAACAATTCATGAAGATAATGCGGAGTCAATTCGTTAATCGTTTTAAACATCAATATAGCTTTATGCTTTTTCCGGCGTGTTGAAAGATTATCCCAGCCCAGCTTACTAAAAAGGTCGCTGGAACTAGCATCATATCGAGATTTGGTGATGACCCTCGCTGCCCTATTTTGCAATTTTTGCAATTTATCATTTAACGTGATATTTAAACCATCCCAAGCTGAACTACAATAATCAAAGTACGGTTGTATTAATGCTCCATAAATTTTCAGGGCAGTGTTTGTATCTATGAATTGGCGCACCCGCTTAAGAGCTCCAATAGCTGATGCAATCTTTTTGAAATATTTTCGACATGCCGTGCCCATGTAAGGTGCTCATCGATTTGTAGGCCTAGGGATTTCGTTTCGTTAACTCTCTTGATAGCCTTTCCATCAATTTCCACGCTTATGTGTTCGTTATTATGTACGAGTAATCGTTGACGAGACCCGATTATCATAAATTCCGTTTTAGCGACGTTTAGACTCAATCTATTAGTTAGTAGCCATTGATGAAGATTTTTCAGTTCGGAATTAATTATTAGCTCAAGCTCCGTTACGGATTTTGCTGCGATGCTTATATTAGTGTCGTCTGCAAACATTCTTGGAGAGGCTCTGTTGAGACAATTAGGCAGATCGTTAATATATATTAAGAACAATAGAGGTCCCAAGTTACTACCTTGTGGTACCCCACAGGTTATTTTAACAGCTTCAGATAACTCACCATTGACGCAACACCTTTGGCTGCGGTTACTTAGATATGATTCAAAGAATTTGATACCGTTTTGGTCAACACCATACATTTGTAACTTCCGTAAGAGAATGGCGTGATCAATATTATCAAATGCTTTTTTGAGGTCGATAAAAATTACCCCGTTAAGAAGACCATTATCTATATTGATTGACCAATTGTCCGTGGCTTCTATTAGGGCAGTTAGTGTACTGTGCAATGGTCGAAAACCAGATTGATACGCAGATATTAGGTTGTTGTTGTTCAGATACTCATACAACTGCTCAAAAGTCAGCCTTTCAAAAATTTTTGCAACTACCGAAATAACGGATATTGGTCGATAGTTGTCCATATTGTCTTTTTTACCTTTCTTAAAAATTGGAGTAACTCTCGCTAGTTTCCAATCTGTAGGGAAGATGCTAGTGCTTATAGTCTTATCAAATATTTGAGTTAGTGATGGAGCAACGATTTCAGCCGCAATTTTTAAAAGTTTGCAAGGTATTTTATCAAGACCTGCTGCTTTCTTTTCATTAAGTGCTTTTAATTTCTTATAAACTGCATTTACAGTGGGGGATTTCATTGAGAATGTGGTTTCAGCTGGGACAACATATACTTCAGGTTCTACGGCAGATGGTGGTATATCGGATGCTAAATTTTCACCCACACTAGCAAAGTGAGAATTAAATGTCTCAGCTATGTCCATGGGTGTATTTACAGTTTCTTCACCCACTTTGATATTGGTTATGGTTTTGTGACTAGAAGCATTACGAGAGTTTAATTCGTTAATAAGTTTCCAGGTTGATTTTGGATTTTTCTTATTAGCCTCGAGGTTTTCGGTAAAATATTGACTTTTTGCTTTTTTAATTTCATTATTCGTGCAATTTCGTGAGTATTTATATTGTTGCCAAATTAATGGATCACCAGTCTGTTTAGCTTTCTTTTTCAGGAAATCTCTCTTACGCATTTTTTGCTTTAATTGGCTAGTGATCCAAGGGGATTTCTTTTTCCCAACTCTTTTTGATCTGAGTGGTGCATGCTTGTCAATGCAATTAATTAACATGTTCTTCCATTTTGCCCACATTTCGTTAGGATCATTGCTTAAATTCACGTCTGTCCATGCTTGTTGTTCTAAGTCTCTTATATAATTTTCTCTATTAAAATTTTTCATGTTTCTTATTTGAACTAGTCGTGAACCTCTTTGTTTGTAGTGGACCTTGTGCGTCATATAGACTAATACATGATCACTTATAGAAAGTTCTATTATCCCAGAATTTATGATCTTTGATGGAGCGTCTGTAACACAAAGATCAATTAGTGTAGAAGAATATGGTGTAGTTCTAGTAGGATCTACAATAAGTTGTTTTAACCCAAAAATTTCGAATATATCATTCAATTTAGTAGCACGCAAACAAAGGCGAGAGGACAAAGACAAATAATGTGACAGCATCATCCTACATAGGTCTACAAAATACTAAACCGACAAGGCCAAATGTTTTAAGGTGTGGTGATGGCACACGGGAAAATGACACCCCGAACAATAAGGAAAATCCCAGAAAACATGAACGCGTTTTACCCCTATATGCATGGGCACAAAAATTCCACGCAAACAAAGGTGAGAACACAAAGACAAATAATGTGCAGCATCATCCTACATAGGTCTACAAAATACAAAACCGACAAGGACAAATGTGTTAACCTGTGCTGTTGACACATGCGCAAACTGATGCCACGAACATCGAGGAAATTCCCAGGAAATATGATCGCGTTTTACCCCCTACATGCATGTGCGGAAAAATTTCAGCGCGAAAGCACTGAGATAAATAATGTTTCAGCAACATCCTACACAGGTCTGAAAAATACTAAAGCCACAGGCCTAAATGTTTAAAGTGTGGCGATGGCACGCGCGCAAAATGACGCCGCGAACAATAAGGAAAATCCCAGGAAACATGAACGCGTTTTCCCCCAATATGCATGTGCGCAAAAATTGCACGCAAACAAAGGCGAGAGCACAAAGACAAATAATGTGCCAGCATCATCCTACATAGGTCTACAAAATACAAAACCGACAAGGACAAATGTGTTAACCTGTGCTGTTGCCACATGCGCAAACTGATGCCACGAACATCGAGGAAATTCCCAGGAAACATGATCGCGTTTTTTCCCCTACATGCATGTGCGGAAAAATTTCAGTACGAAAGAACTGAGACAAATAATGTTTCAGCAACATCCTACACAGGTCTGAAAATACTAAAGCCACAGGCCTAAACGTTTTAAAATGTGGTGGTAGCACACGCGTAAAATGATGCCGCGAACAATAAGGAAAGTCCCAGGAAACATGAACGCGATTTCCCCCTACATACATGTGTGCAAAAATTGCACGCTAAGAAAGACGAGAACACAAAGACAAATAATGTGCCAGCATCATCCTACATAGTTCCGCAAAATACTAAAGCCACAGGCCTAAATGTTTTAAAGTGTGGCGATGGCACACGCGCAAAAAGACGCCGCCAACAATAAGGAAAATCCCAGGAAACATGAACGCGTTTTCCCCCAATATGCATGTGCGCAAAAATTGCACGCAAACAAAGGCGAGAGCACAAAGACAAATAATGTGCCAGCATCATCCTACATAGGTCTACAAAATACAAAACCGACAAGGACAAATGTGTTAACCTGTGCTGTTGCCACATGCGCAAACTGATGCCACGAACATCGAGGAAATTCCCAGGAAACATGATCGCGTTTTTTCCCCTACATGCATGTGCGGAAAAATTTCAGTGCGAAAGAACTGAGACAAATAATGTTTCAGCAACATCCTACACAGGTCTGAAAATACTAAAGCCACAGGCCTAAACGTTTTAAAATGTGGTGGTAGCACACGCGTAAAATGACACCGCGAACAATAAGGAAAATCCCAGGAAACATGAACGCGTTTTCGCCCTATATGCATGGGCGCAAAAATTCCACGCAAACAAAGGTGAGAACACAAAGATAAATAATGTGCCAGCATCATCCTACATAGGTCTACAAAATACAAAACCGACAAGGACAAATGTGTTAACCTGTGCTGTTGCCACATGCGCAAACTGATGCCACGAACATCGAGGAAATTCCCAGGAAACATGATCGCGTTTTTCCCCCTACATGCATGTGCGGAAAAATTTCAGTGCGAAAGCACTGAGACAAATAATGTTTCAGCAACATCCTACATAGGTCTGAAAAATACTAAAGCCATAGGCCTAAACGTTTTGAAATGTGGTCGTAGCACACGCGTTAAATGACGCCGCGAACAATAAGGAAAATCCCAGGAAACATGAACGCGTTTTCCCCCTACATACATGTGTGCAAAAATTGCACGCTAAGAAAGACGAGAACACAAAGACAAATAGTGTGCCAGCATCATCCTACATAGTTCCGCAAAATACTAAAGCCACAGGCCTAAATGTTTTAAAGTGTGGCGATGGCACACGCGCAAAAAGACGCCGCCAACAATAAGGACAATCCCTGGAAATATGAACGCGTTTTCCCCCTACATGCATTTGCGCAAAAATTCCACGCAAACAATGGCGAGAACACAAAGACAAATAATGTGACAGCATCATCCTACACAGGTCCGAAAAATACCAAAGCGACAGGCCTAAATGTTTAAAGTGTGGCGATGGCACACGCGCAAAATGACGCCGCGAACAATAAGGAAAATCCCAGGAAACATGAACGCGTTTTCCCCCAATATGCATGTGCGCAAAAATTGCACGCAACAAAGGCGAGAGCACAAAGACAAATAATGTGCCTGCATCATCCTACATAGGTCTACAAAATAAAAAACCGACAAGGACAAATGTGTTAACCTGTGCTGTTGCCACATGCGCAAACTGATGCCACGAACATCGAGGAAATTCCCAGGAAACATGATCGCGTTTTTCCCCCTACATGCATGTGCGGAAAAATTTCAGTGCGAAAGCACTGAGAGAAATAATGTTTCAGCAACATCCTACATAGGTGTGAAAATTACTAAAGCCACAGGCCTAAATGTTTAAAGTGTAGCGATGGCAAACGCTCAAAATGACGCCGCGAACAATAAGGAAAATCCCAGGAAACATGAACGAGTTTTCCCCCTACATACGTGTCTTCAAAAATTGCACGCTAAGAAAGACGAGAAGACAAAGACAAATAATGCGCCAGCATCATCCTACATAGGTCTACAAAATACAAAACCGACAAGGACAAATGTGTTAACCTGTGCTGTTGCCACATGCGCAAACTGATGCCACGAACATCGTGGAAATTCCCAGGAAACATGATCGCGATTTTCCCCTACATGCATGTGCGGAAAAATTTCAGTGCGAAAGCACTGAGACAAATAATGTTTCAGCAACATCCTACACAGGTCTGAAAAATACTAAAGCCAGAGGCCTAAACGTTTTAAAATGTGGTGGTAGCACACGCGTAAAATGACACCGCGAAAAATAAGGAAAATCCCAGGAAACATGAACGCGTTTTCCCCCTATATGCATGCGCGCAAAAATTGCACGCAACAAAGGCGAGCACAAAGACAAATAATGTGCCAGCAACATACTACATAGGTCTACAAAATACAAAAAACAAGGACAAATGTGTTAACCTGTGCTGTTGCCACATGCGCAAACTGATGCCACGAACATCGTGGAAATTCCCAGGAAACATGATCGCGATTTTCCCCTACATGCATGTGCGGAAAAATTTCAGTGCGAAAGCACTGAGACAAATAATGTTTCAGCAACATCCTACACAGGTCTGAAAAATACTAAAGCCACAGGCCTAAACGTTTTAAAATGTGGTGGTAGCACACGCGTAAAATGACACCGCGAACAATAAGGAAAATCCCAGGAAACATGAACGCGTTTTCCCCCAATATGCATGTGCGCAAAAATTGCACGCAACAAAGGCGAGAGCACAAAGACAAATAATGTGCCTGCATCATCCTACATAGGTCTACAAAATAAAAAACCGACAAGGACAAATGTGTTAACCTGTGCTGTTGCCACATGCGCAAACTGATGCCACGAACATCGAGGAAATTCCCAGGAAACATGATCGCGTTTTTCCCCCTACATGCATGTGCGGAAAAATTTCAGTGCGAAAGCACTGAGAGAAATAATGTTTCAGCAACATCCTACATAGGTGTGAAAATTACTAAAGCCACAGGCCTAAATGTTTAAAGTGTAGCGATGGCAAACGCTCAAAATGACGCCGCGAACAATAAGGAAAATCCCAGGAAACATGAACGAGTTTTCCCCCTACATACGTGTCTTCAAAAATTGCACGCTAAGAAAGACGAGAAGACAAAGACAAATAATGCGCCAGCATCATCCTACATAGGTCTACAAAATACAAAACCGACAAGGACAAATGTGTTAACCTGTGTTGTTGCCACATGCGCAAACTGATGCCACGAACATCGTGGAAATTCCCAGGAAACATGATCGCGTTTTTTCCCCTACATGCATGTGCGGAAAAATTTCAGTGCGAAAGCACTGAGACAAATAATGTTTCAGCAACATCCTACACAGGTCTGAAAAATACTAAAGCCAGAGGCCTAAACGTTTTAAAATGTGGTGGTAGCACACGCGTAAAATGACACCGCGAAAAATAAGGAAAATCCCAGGAAACATGAACGCGTTTTCCCCCTATATGCATGCGCGCAAAAATTGCACGCAACAAAGGCGAGAGCACAAAGACAAATAATGTGCCAGCATCATCCTACATAGGTCTACAAAATACAAAACCGACAAGGACAAATGTGTTAACCTGTGCTGTTGCCACATGCGCAAACTGATGCCACGAACATCGTGGAAATTCCCAGGAAACATGATCGCGTTTTTTCCCCTACATGCATGTGCGGAAAAATTTCAGTGCGAAAGCACTGAGACAAATAATGTTTCAGCAACATCCTACACAGGTCTGAAAAATACTAAAGCCACAGGCCTAAACGTTTTAAAATGTGGTGGTAGCACACGCGTAAAATGACACCGCGAACAATAAGGAAAATCCCAGGAAACATGAACGCGTTTTCCCCCTATATGTATGCGCGCAAAAATTCCACGCAAACAAAGGTGAGAACACAAAGACAAATAATGTGCCAGCATCATCCTACGTAGGTCTACAAAATACAAAACCGACAAGGACAAATGTGTTAACCTGTGCTGTTGCCACATGCGGAAACTGATGCCACGAACATCGAGGAAATTCCCAGGAAACATGATCGCGTTTTTCTTGCACGCTAAGAAAGGCGAGAAAACAAAGACAAATAATGTGCCAGCATCATCCTACATAGTTCCGCAAAATGCTAAAGCCACAGGCCTAAATGTTTTAAAGTGTGGCGATGGCACACGCGCAAAATGACGCCGCCAACAATAAGGAAAATCCCAGGAAACATGAACGCGTTTTCCCCCTATATGCATGGGACCAAAAATTCCACGCGAACAAAGGCGAGAACACAAAGACAAATAATAATATTATAATAATAATAATAATGAAGGTTTATTTAAAAACTTATTGCAGCAAACGCTGAATTACAAGTTATTACATAGAGTATAGCTAAGTAAAAGTGCTATAATGTTAACATTACATTAAGATGTTATATCAATATTTACAGATTATAAAATTTAAAAATCTATCAGTATTTACAAAGTTTACACAATTCGGTTCGCGTGTATGCCGTAAGTTATATTCATGATTAATACCAGCACTGTTATTGTTAAAAAGTTCTTTAAGGGGACCAGATAATTTGTTGTCTCTAGCAAATTTCCTACATAATGTGCCAGCATCATCCTACATAGGTCTATAAAATACTAAACTGACAAGGCCAAATGTTTTAAGGTGTGGTGATGGCACACGCGGAAAATGACGCCGCGAACAATAAGGAAAATCCCTGGAAACATGTACGCGTTTTCCCCATACATGCATGTGCGCAAAAATTCCACGCAAACAAAGGCGAGAACACAAAGACAAATAATGTGCCAGCCTCATCCTACATAGGTCCGAAAAATACTAAAGCCACTGGCCTAAATGTTTTAAAGTGGGGCGATGGCACACGCGCAAAATGACGTCGCGAAAAATAAGGAAAATCCCTGGAAACATGAAGGCGTTTTCCCTCAATATGCATGTGCGCAAAAATTGCACGCAAACAAAGGCGAGAGCACAAAGACAAATAATGTGCCAGCATTATCGTACATAGGTCTACAAAACACTAAACCGACAAGGCCAAATATTTTAAGTTGTGGTGATGGCACACGCGGAAAATGACGCCGCGAATAACAAGGAAAATCCCTGGAAACATGAACGCGTTTTCCCCCTACATGTATGTGCGGAAAAATTCCACGCAAACAAAGGCGAGAACACAAAGACAAATAATGTGCCAGCATCACCCTACATATGTCCGAAAAATACTAAAGCCACAGGCCTAAATGTTTTATAGTGTGGCGATGGCACGCGCGCAAAATGACGCCGCGAACAATAAGGAACATCCCAGGAAACATGAACGCGTTTTCCCCCAATATGCTTGTACGCAAAAATTGCACGCAAACAAAGGCGAGAGGACAAAGACAAATAATGTGACAGCATCATCCTACATAGGTCTACAAAATACAAAACCGACAAGGACAAATGTGTTAACCTGTGCTGTTGACACATGCGCAAACTGATGCCACGAACATCGAGGAAATTCCCAGAAATATGATCGCGTTTTTCCCCCTACATGCATGTGCGGAAAAATTTCAGCGCGAAAGCACTGAGATAAATAATGTTTCAGCAACATCCTACACAGGTCTGAAAAATACTAAAGCCACAGGCCTAAATGTTTAAAGTGTGGCGATGGCACGCGCGCAAAATGACGCCGCGAACAATAAGGAACATCCCAGGAAACATGAACGCGTTTTCCCCCAATATGCTTGTACGCAAAAATTGCACGCAAACAAAGGCGAGAGGACAAAGACAAATAATGTGACAGCATCATCCTACATAGGTCTACAAAATACTAAACCGAGAAGGCCAAATGTTTTAAGGTGTGGTGATGGCACACGGGGAAAATGACACCCCGAACAATAAGGAAAATCCCAGAAAACATGAACGCGTTTTACCCCTATATGCATGGGCACAAAAATTCCACGCAAACAAAGGTGAGAACACAAAGAGAAATAATGTGCAGCATCATCCTACATAGGTCTACAAAATACAAAACCGACAAGGACAAATGTGTTAACCTGTCCTGTTGACACATGCGCAAACTGATGCCACGAACATCGAGGAAATTCCCAGGAAATATGATCGCGTTTTTCGCCCTACATGCATGTGCGGAAAAATTTCAGCGCGAAAGCACTGAGATAAATAATGTTTCAGCAACATCCTACACAGGTCTGAAAAATACTAAAGCCACAGGCCTAAATGTTTAAAGTGTGGCGATGGCACGCGCGCAAAATGACGCCGCGAACAATAAGGAAAATCCCAGGAAACATGAACGCGTTTTCCCCCAATATGCATGTGCGCAAAAATTGCACGCAAAGAAAGGCGAGAGCACAAAGACAAATAATGTGCCAGCATCATCCTACATAGGTATACAAAATACAAAACCGTCAAGGACAAATGTGTTAACCTGTGCTGTTGCCACATGCGCAAACTGATGCCACGAACATCGAGGAAATTCCCAGGAAACATGATCGCGTTTTTTCCATTACATGCATGTGCGGAAAAATTTCAGTGCGAAAGCACTGAGACAAATAATGTTTCAGCAACATCCTACACAGGTCTGAAAAATACTAAAGCCACAGGCCTAAACGTTTTAAAATGTGGTGGTAGCACACGCGTAAAATGACACCGCGAACAATAAGGAAAATCCCAGGAAACATGAACGCGTTTCCCCCCTATATGCATGGGCGCAAAAATTCCACGCAAACAAAGGTGAGAACACAAAGATAAATAATGTGCCAGCATCATCCTACATAGGTCTACAAAATACAAAACCGACAAGGACAAATGTGTTAACCTGTGCTGTTGCCACATGCGCAAAGTGATGCCACGAACATCGAGGAAATTCCCAGGAAACATGATCGCGTTTTTTCCCCTACATGCATGTGCGGAAAAATTTCATTGCGAAAGCACTGAGACAAATAATATTTCAGCAACATCCTACACAGGTCTGAAAAATACTAAAGCCACAGCCCAAGACGTTTTAAAATGTGGTGGTAGCACACGCGTAAAATGACGCCGCGAACAATAAGGAAAATCCCAGGAAACATGAACGCGTTTTCCCCCTACATACATGTGTGCAAAAATTGCACGCTAAGAAAGACGAGAACACAAAAACAAATAATGTGCCAGCATCATCCTACATAGTTCCGCAAAATGCTAAAGCCACAGGCCTAAATGTTTTAAAGTGTGGCGATGGCACACGCGCAAAATGACGCCGCCAACAATAAGGAAAATCCCAGGAAACATGAACGCGTTTTCCCCCTATAGATAGATAGATAGATAGATTTAATTAAGATAACACATAGCAGCCTATAAGGCTGAATTGCGTGCTATAATTTACATAGATTAATAAAATAGTTAATTAATTTATACTCTATTTACACATGAATTTTTAAAATACATAATTGTAGGGTAAAAATACGCTAATATAGTAGTTCAAGAGAATCAAGATCTAAAAGTTAGATTTTGTCATTAAAATGTCTAACGCATGAGGGTATAAAAGTGTTTTTAAATCTGTTTGTTTTGGTTTTTGGGAGGACAAAAGTTCTTGAATGTCTCAGATTGTAACTTGAAAGGCATCTTGGTGGTATGATATCGTGCATGTTAGCCACTGGTGTTGTGCTGATTTCAGTAAAAAGTTTCTCGCATGCATCGACACGCCTGTCACTCAGAGTTTTGATGCCACATTTAGATAAGCGATCCGCATAACTCATCTGTGGATAGATTATGGATAGAACACGCTTTTGGATCCGTTCCAGGGAGTTTGACAAATAAGAGGGTAGAGCAAAGTGGAATACTTGGCAGCTAAATTCCATAACTGGTCTAATGCAGGTAATGTAGAAGTTTAAAACATCAGTTTCAGGGACGTGGGCTCGTTTCAATTGAATGATAAAGTAGATGCGTTTGTTGGCTTTCTTAATAATGTTGTTGATATGTTGGTTCCACTTTAGATCACTGGTTATTGTCAGTCCTAAGATTCTGGCATGCTTGACTACTTCGATATGACCTGAGTTAATCTTTAGGCGAGGAAATTGTTTCTCAACTTTAGTGAAACTGATTACGATTTCCTTGCACTTCGAGGTATTTAGTTGCATCTTATTTTCTACCGACCAGTTTTGAACGCAATCGACTGCATCTTGAATATTACTGGATGAGTCTCTATGAATAATTTCTGATGCAGTAGTATCGTCAATGTATTTCCATCGCTCATGATGAGGAGGGCGGAGGTCATTTATCATAAGAATATACATCCAGGGTCCCAGTTTAGTTCCCTGAGGGACACCGGAAGGAATATCAATCCATTCGGACATACAATCTCTTGCTAATTTCACTCGTTGTTGTCTGTTCATGAGGAAGTCGACCACCCATCGCTTGATGAAAGTTGGCATGGGTAAATTGATGACTTTTTTTGCTAAAATTTTGTGGTCAATCAGGTCAAAAGCCTTTTTGTAATCAAATAATACCACTCTTACAGCATTTCCAGTTCCATCAGTGGCTTGAGACCAAGTATGAATCATAGAAATTAAAGCTTTGGTAGCAGAAGATCGAGGGATGCCACCAAATTGAAAGGGATCTATTACCGTAAGCACAGCTGGGGCGAAGTATTTTTCCACGACAAATTCCTCCGCAAGCTTAGATAGGACAGGAGTTAACGATATTGGTCTAAGCTGTTTGTTTATGTCCTTAACAGGTTTCTCCTTTGGAATAGGTGTTATATTAGCCTGTTTCCATGACAAGGGAAGCTTCTTTTGTTTGTAGGAGGAATTCAATAGGTTTGATATAGGGGGGGCAAAGATTTCGGCATAATCTCGAAGAATCCAATTTGGAATGTCATCGGGACCTGGGGCTTTGGATGGGATTAGGCGTTTCAGTTTTTTTAACACCATTTCAATATCAGTCAGGTTCACATCTAAATCTGGTGGGTCGTCAGGGATTCCTTCGAACAGGATTCCTACGTCTGAGGCATCTAATGGACTGTAAGAATTCATTGGTTCCAATAGGCTATTGTTGATTAAATCTGAAAAACCTTTATGTGTTAGATGTTCTGTATCTTCGATATGAAGTTGATTCAGCAGGCAGCTGGTTACCGGTTTCATACCTGAAATACGTTTAACTTCCGACCACCATGATTTCGGGTTGGACTTTTTTAGATTGGCAACTCTGGTAGCAAAATATTTTCCCCTACAGGATTTCCTCATTCTGTTCACTTTATTCCGATAGAATTTGAAAAGAGAAGTGTTACTAGACGAAAAAGCACGTTGTCTCAGCTTTATCAGTTGTTTCAATTTTTCTGTGATCCAAGGAGTGTCGTTGCGATGGAATTTTACCTGCTTCTCTGGCATTAGAGTATCATAACCAGTTTTAATGATGGAACATAAAAAATTACATTTATCATCGCAGGATATGGTTGAGTTTACAATATGCCAGTCAATGTTACTCAGGAAACGACCAAGTTCATTCTTGCGTGACTGACGAGTAAGTAAGTAAGTAAGTGAACTTTATTTAGCCACAGTAGACTCATCAGGATTTACACGCTTATAAAATTAATAAAATAAACAAAGGAAAGTTACATATTACAAATGGTACATAATATCATATTTACATAGGTACCTGTTTTCCATGAGTGCCGTGCAATTAATAATATTGGATAAATATTTAAAATTATCGAATGAGGTTGCTGCAGTCAAACTTGAACTTGTGTAAAGAACTAGCCTGTCGTAGCTCGACAGGAAGGGAGTTCCACAGTACCGCACCACTATAACCAAAACTATTTTTCAAGTAGTTTGTGTGCGGTTGTGGCAAAGCTAATTTGCCACTGGTGTCTCTCAACGCATAATTTGTGATACTACTGCGATCAACAAACATTTCGGAAAGGTAATCTGGTGCAAGACCATTCAAGGATTTATACACCATGATAGCCTTAGCAATTCTACGCTGAGATGTAAGCTTTTTCCAACCGAGTTTTTCAAACAGATAATCGGCATTTGTATCGTAACTAGATGACGTCAGTACTCTGGCAGCACGATTTTGCAGTTTTTGTAATTTATCCGCCAGAGTACTACCGCAGCTATCCCAGATAACGGAACAATAGTCGAAATGGGGTTGGACTAAGCAATTGTAAATAAGTTGCATTGTGGAAAAAGGAACATAAGGCCTTATGCGTTTTAGTGCACCTATACCAGAAGCAACTTTTTTACACAATTTTTCAATGTGAACATTCCAAGATAAGTTCTCATCAATATGTGCACCAAGTGACTTTGTATGAGACACTTGTTTAATTGGAACGTTATTGATTGCTAATGAAGGAGTAGTTTGAAAAGTGTTAATTCGTTGGCGAGAGCCAATTAGCATAAACTCAGTTTTAGTCTGGTTTAAAGTAAGTCTATTTGCAGACAACCATTCACTGACATTGGCAAGATCTTCATTAAGGTTATAATTAATGTCGTGAATATTATTACTTGCATATGTCAAATTAGTGTCATCAGCAAACATACGTGCACGGGAATGTGTAAGACAATTAGGAAGATCATTAATGTAGATTAAGAATAAGAGCGGGCCTAATATAGTTCCTTGAGGAACTCCACATCGAAGCAAACGACTTGTCGAGAAATGTCCATTAACAAAACATTTTTGATTACGTTCATTGAGATAGGATCTTAACAAATTACCCGCAATTCCCTTAATTCCGTATGCATTTAGTTTGCCTAGCAATATTTCATGATCTACAGTGTCAAACGCTTTCTTGAGGTCAAGAAACATAACAGCATTTACATTTCCACTATCAATATTATAGGCCCAATCATTAGTGGCCTCAAGAAGAGCGGTGACAGTTGAATGCAAACCACGGAATCCTGACTGACAATTAGTTAACAATTTATTTTCAGATATAAATGAATGCATCTGATCGTAAATTATTCTTTCAAAAACCTTAGCCACAACAGGGACAATGGAAATCGGACGATAATTATCAACGCAATTACGTTTTCCTTGTTTGTGTATAGGAACCACTTTTGCGCATTTCCATTCGTGTGGGAATATGCCTGAGGTAATAGAGCGATTAAAAATGAGACAAAGGGATTCTGTAATTAGATCAGGGCACTCTCGAAGCAACCTGGAAGATATTTTGTCTAAACCCGTTGCTTTGGACTTACTTAGAGTGGACAAAAGTGCGAAAACTGTTGAAGAATTTATTTCCCTTAGTTGGAAAGTAGCGTTATTATTTTGATTGGGCAAATAATCGAGAAAAGACCGGCTACTATCGTTAGAATTTATTATATCTGCAAGGTCGGGACCAATGTTTGAAAAATACTCATTAAACGCATCAGCAATTTTATTAGAGTGTCTCTTTTGATGACAGTTCTTCTACTTGAGATACCAACAGGTCTTCTAATTTTGGGCTCAACAATTATTACATTATGGTCTGATAAACCTAGAGGAGGCAATACAATAGCTGATTTTGTATCATAAAATGTGTACATGTTCGTAAGTATGAGGTCTAGGGTATTGGTGCCTCGCGTTGGTTTGTTTACCATTTGCCTTAACTGAAAGTCACGACATAGGTCTCTGGTATCGAACTGGTTAAAGTCACCGGCAATGATGATACCACACCCTGGGAAAAGACTATCAATTCGTGTCAAAGATTCAGATAGATATTCAAAGAGATCTGCATTGTTAGAACTTGGTGTGTGGTAAACGCATGCTGAAACGATACAGTTTATTCCTCTTGGTAATCTAAGTGGCCTAATATGTGTCCATAAAACCTCAAAGTCTGGATGTTCGATATCAGGTAGTCGTTTAAACATAATAGAGTTCTTTATATACACGCAAACGCCGCCATGGGTGCCGAAGACGCGGTCTCGCCTTGAGAGGTGGTAATCAATTAAGGTCACGTGATTGTCACAAATGGATTCTCGTAGCCAGGTTTCAGTAACAAAAATTAAATCGAAACTGTTTTCAGACGTTAGAATACGTAGCTCGTCAATCTTAGGAACTAAGGACATAACGTTAGTCAACAAGATTCTTGGGGAAAATTCTGACTTTTGAGCAGGTAATAGATTCCTATTGTCTACATGTGAAGTAATACTAGAGTTTGATCTGCTGCCAATGCCACTTTCCAGGATGGGAATATCAACGGGAATACTCTGCCTCAATGATATTAAATTATTTGCATTTCGCCCGTTTTGCTTTGGTCTGTACACACGACTACGAGAGGAAATTCTAACTGGTATTAAATTGGCCATTATACATACGTAGAGTAGTTCCCGTCGAGGGTCAAATTTGTTTTCCGTTCTGCGGAATTCTTAACAATTTCTCTCGGTCGCCATAGTTTACAACTAACAAATTTGGGCCAAAAGTTATCTTCTAGCACCTGTGAACTGACAGCTGAGGGAACATGGATCTTAACTGATAGTGTTCCTTTGCGTCGACTTGGGAAAGCGGAAATGTATGTTGGAATTATGTTTCGTCGCTCAAGATACGAGAGGATTTGACTTTCTTTAACGTTATTGGCTACACCAGACAGGAAATATTTCTTTGTTTTATTTCGCTTTCTATTGACTCCAATAAAGCCCTCGGGGTCGCAAGATGACTCAATGCTATTGATTTTACGTTGCGGAGTATCACCAGGTGTATTTATATTGTCTGTATCAGACTTTTCACTGATGTCTTTACAAATACGGGATGCCACTGCATTTGCATAGGTCGGTTGATGTCCGTCTTTTGTTAATTGTTCAGCGCTGGTCGTGTTGTTATCCGCTATTGACTCATTTAGCACTGAAATTATTTCACGCCCATTGTTCTCAATAGGGTTTGTGAATTCATTGGAGACAATAGAGCTGTCGAAAGCTGGCGTATTTGCATTACAGGTGATTTCTTGATTACAATATTCCAAGGGCAAAGATTGGTTCGCTGTAACACTTGACTTAGCCCGAATTCCATCGCTTTTGCTAAGATTATTTTTACTTTTATCCATAAACTCTTGAAATTGTGAGATTACTGACGTTAAGTGAGAAATGGATCCCGATAATACTTGAATCGCTTCAGCATTCACTTGCTGGCCGACTTTATGCATTCAAGGTCATCACTAACATCAGCCGATTGCACGCTTGATTGCCGGATATCTAAGATAGGCGATTCGTCTTCGTCGTGTTTACAGATCTCCTTGCACAGTTCTTTCATAATGACATTCGCTTTTCCACCATTAATGTACAAAAGGTTCTTGTTCTTTCTCCATAAAATAGTTGAGTCATCAAACGTGAACAGCTTTTTGTCACTTGCGGGCTGCGACCAAATTCCTTCCAGTTTTAGATTTTCGCTTACAAAAAGTTTTAATGATTCGAGGTCACCCGTCCATGCGAAGCTCAACTTGTCGCTTAATTTGTTATCCATAAGCAAATACAAAGCTTTTGGCTAGTATAAGCCTATATTCTTGATTGGTATACAGACTTTATATGGTATATATTTGATAAAAACGAGGAGCTCGAAATTTCATGTCAGTTCGTCATGTTTCTGAGGTCTCATGAGGTATGTTCATGAGGTATGCATGGGCGAAAAAATTCCACGCGAACAAAGGCGAGAACACAAAGACAAATAATAATATAATAATAATAATAATAATGAAGGTTTGTTTAAAAATTTATTGCAGCAAACGCTGAATTACAAGTTATTACATAGAGTATAGCTAAGTAAAAGTGCTATAATGTTAACATTACATTAAGATGTTATATCGATATTTACAGGTTATAAAATTTAAAAATCTATCAGTATTTACAAAGTTTACACAATCCCTAAATATCTTGAAGCAGAAATTGAACGTGTTCAACAAAGAAGCTTGAGAATCCTAGGATTGGAGAAAGATACCCTCCCTACACTAAAAGAAAGAAGGGACAAGGCAACATGCAACGAGCTGAAAAGGATCGTGGAAGTCCCAAACAACCCATGTAATCGTTTCCTATCTGGTAAAAAGAATCACACTTACGAACTGAGAAGGACCAGAGACAGCACTCCAAGACAGCTCTCAAAAACACACAGGCATAGTACGTCTTTTATCCCAAGGGCGTGTAGATTAACTAACTCATGAAATTAGATCATTGTCTATATGTATATAAAAATTTCTTAAACTTTCTAATTTTTACATTTTCATAGGTTATACATGTATTTTAGTATAACATTTTTAACTTGTAAATCCATTGTATTTCTATATGCCAAAGATGGATAATTAAATTAATAAAATTAATTATTAAAAATTATTAAAATTAAATTATTAAAAGATAATTTGTTGTCTCTAGCAAATTTCCTACATAATTTGCCAGCATCATCCTACATAGGTCCGAAAAATACTAAAGCCACAGGCCTAAATGTTTCAAAGTGGGGCGATGGCACTCGCGCAAAATGACGCCGCGAACAATAAGGAAAATCCCTGGAAACATGAAGGCGTTTTCCCTCAATATGCATGTGCGCAAAAATTGCACGCAAACAAAGGCGAGAGCACAAAGACAAATAATGTGCCAGCATTATCGTACATAGGTCTACAAAATAGTAAACCGACAAGGCCAAATGTTTTAAGATGTGGTGATGGGACACGCGGAAAATGACGCCGCGAACAATAAGGAAAATCCCAGGAAACATTAACGCGTTTTCGCCCTACATGCATGTGCGCAAAAATTACACGCAAACAAAGGCGAGACACAAAGACAAATAATGTGCCAGCATCATCCTACATAAGTACGAAAAATACTAAAGCCACAGGCCTAAATGTTTAAAGTGTGGCGATGGCACACGCGCAAAATGACGCCGCGAACAATAAGGAAAATCCCAGGAAACATGAACGCGTTTCCCCCCAATATGCATGTGCGCAAAAATTGCACGCAAACAAAGGCGAGAGCACAAAGACAAATAATGTGCCAGCAGCATCCTACATAGGTCTACAAAATACTAAACCGACAACGCCAAATGTTTTAAGGTGTGGTGATGGCACAGGCGGAAAATGACGCCGCGAACAATAAGGAAAATCCCAGGAAGCATGAACGCGTTTCCCCCCTATATGCATGGGCGCAAAAATTCCACGGAAACAAAGGTGAGAACACAAAGACAATATTGTACCAGCATTATCCTACATAGGTCTACAAAATAGTAAACCGGCAAGGCCAAATGTTTTAAGGTGTGGTGATGGCACACGCGGAAAATGACGCCGCGAACAATAAGGAAAATCCCAGGAAACATGAACGCGTTTTCCCCCTACATGCATGTGCGCAAAAATTACACGCAAACAAAGGCGAGAACACAAAGACAAATAATGTGCCAGCATCATCCTACATAGGTCCGAAAAATACTAAATCCACAGGCTTAAATGTTTTAAAGTGTGGCGATGGCACACGCGCAAAATGACGCCGCCAACAATAAGGAAAATACCAGTAAACATGAACGCGTTTCCCCCCAATATGCATGTGCGCAAAAATTGCACGCAAACAAAGGCGAGAGCACAAAGACAAATAATGCTCCAGCATCATCCTACATAGGTCTACAAAATACTAAACCGACAAGGCCAAATGTTTTAAGGTGTGCTGATGGCACACGCGGAAAATGACGCCACGAACAATAAGGAAAATCCCAGGAAACATGAACGCGTTTTCCCCTTATATGCATGGGCGCAAACATTCCACGCAAACAAACGTGAGAACACAAAGACAAATAATGTGCCAGCATCATCCTACATAGGTCTACAAAATACAAAACCGACAAGGACAAATGTGTTAACCTGTGCTGTTGCCACATGCGCAAACTGATGCCACGAACATCGAAGAAATGCCCAGGAAACATGATCGCGTTTTCCCCCCTACATGCATCTGCGGAAAAATTTCAGTGCGAAAGCACTGAGACAGAAAATGTTTCAGCAACATCCTACATAGGTCTGAAAAATACTAAAGCCACAGGCCTGAACATTTTAAAATGTGGTGGTAGCACACGCGTATAATGACGCCGCGAACAATAAGGAAAATCCCAGGAAAAACATGACCGCGTTTTCCCCCTACATACATGTGTGCAAAAATTGCACGCTAAGAAAGACGAGAACACAAAGACAAATAATATGCCAGCATCATCCTACATAGTTCCGCAAATTACTAAATCCACAGGCCTAAATGTTTTAAAGTGTGGCGATGGCACACGCGCAAAATGACGCCGCCAACAATAAGGAAAATCCCAGGAAACATGAACGCGTTTTCCCCCAATATGCATGTGCGCAAAAATTGCACGCGAACAAAGGCGAGAGGACAAAGACAAATAATGTGGCAGCATCATCCTACATAGGTCTACAAAATACAAAACCGACAAGGACAAATGTGTTAACCTGTGCTGTTGCCACATGCGCAAACTGATGCCACGAACGTCGAGGAAATTCCCAGGAAACATGATCGCGTTTTTCCCCCTACATGCATGTGCGGAAAATTTCAGTGCGAAAGCACTGAGACAAATATTGTTTCAGCAACATCCTACATAGGTCTGAAAAATACTAAAGCCACAGGCCTAAATGTTTAAAGTGTAGCGATGGCACACGCGTAAAATGACGCCGCGAACAATAAGGAAAATCCCAGGAAAAACATGACCGCGTTTTCCCCGTACATACGTCTGTTCAAAAATTGCACGCTAAGAGGGACGAGAACACAAAGACAAATAATGCGCCAGTATCATCCTACATAGTTCCGCAAAATACTAAAGCCACAGGCCTAAATTTATTAAAGCGTGGCGATGGCTCACGCGCAAAATGACGCCGCCAACAATAAGGAAAATCCCAGGAAACATGAACGCGTTTTCCCCCTATATGCATGGGCGCAAAAACGCCACGCGAACAAAGGCGAGAACACAAAGACAAATAATGTGCCAGCATCATCCTACATAGGTCAACAAAATACTAAATCGACAAGGCCAAATGTTTTAAGGTGTGGTGATGGCAGATGCGGAAAATGACGCCGCGAACAATAAGGACAATCCCTGGAAATATGAACGCGTTTTCCCCCTACATGCATGTGCGCAAAAATTCCACGCAAACAATGGCGAGAACACAAAGACAAATAATGTGACAGCATCATCCCAGAGGAGGAATGGTGACTATACCGTGATGCTTTGCGATTAATTATATATTATTCATTTTTCGGACGAGCGCGCTCATTATTCGCTTGGCTGTCGCTATCAACACAACAGAAGTGAGAGATATGGCGGATTTTATAAGCCCAATTCGCGGCCATAAAGCTTCAGTTTTGGAAGGACATGAGCTTCTTTTTGTTCATTGTGTATCGTCGGAGCCTATGCTGCTGGTTCCCAATGGATTATCGTGTGTTCAGTTTGAATGTCGTGAGATTCACATCAGTTTTTTGGATAGTTTGGACATCAGAAGATCGCTATTTGTCCAGCATGCAACTGTTAATGGCATAAAAGTTGACGAAATGTTCGCTGATTGCAGTAGTCCCGTACAGATAGAGATACATTCCAGTTGTATTTTTAAGGTAGGTATTTGTTTTAATCGTGAAACGTATTACAAATTACAAAATAATGTCATGTATTAAAATAAAAGCAAATACTTAGCGAAGCAATTATAGGTTACTTTCACTTTGACTTTCAGGCTTCGCCTTCATCAAAGCCCGTTTTTGCTTTTTAATTTCAGATTTCTGGGCTTGTATATGATTCATACTCAGATAACCAACGTCTTGAACCAACGTTGGCAATAATATATTTGTGCTGGGAATCCAGTTACTAAAGTTTATAGAGAAGCTTTATTTTGTTGCTATTTACTACAATTTAGTCTTTACTACACTACCAACATTGTTCTCATATCTTGTAGTTCTCGGACCTCGATGATCCTCGGCGAGATGAAAAAGGACAAAATCTTGTCTTTTATAATGTTATTTTATGGGATTTTGATATTCTGCCAACACCACCTTCTCAAGCAGTTCAACCTTGAGATCCAGATACTGTTAACGAAGAGTTAGACAACGTGTTGTCACCAGTAAACTTACAAGGGGAAAGTGGATGTAACTGTACCCTACAACCAATAAATCCTGTGTGCTTGGTGGGTATTCCAGTTCATCGGATGTTGAATGATGATGATGTGATGAGAGAAAGAGAGATGGAGGAAATCAGAGAATTAACTCAAACTTTGGATGTGGAAGATTCTGTAACAGAGGAGACTTATGATTCCAGGGAAGACGACGATGGTCTTGATGAAGAGGATGGCGATCTTGGCGGTGATGGTGATCTTGATGGTGATCTTGATGGTGATCTTGATGGTGCTGGTGATCTTGATGGTGATCTTGATGGTGCTGGTGATCTTGATGGTGCTGGTGATCTTGGTGGTGCTGGTACAGGTGATGGTAATGATGGTGATCTTGATGGTGGTGATGATAACAGGGAGATTTTATATGCTGAAAAATTTGTTGTTGTTGGGTCTTGGCATGAAGGAGATCGGCAAAGCTTGATTTACAATTTAATGTGGAATCTGAACCAGACAATGTTAAAGACAAAAATGCTTTGAAATTTTCAATTTTTCACAACAACAAGTGGCATGTTATTGGTTATTGTGCGGTGAACAAAATACCTAAACTTAAGCGAGCTATGCATAGAAACGAAGTACGATCAGTTTCTCTCAAAAGTTTAAAGAGAAGATATGCTCCCAGGGAAAATACATTACTCTAATGTGCAGCATTGCTGATTGTGAAAAGTGGACCATGGGACAGAGATGATCCAAGAAACAATTATAACAGTGATATAGATTACTAGAATATTGTAAATTATTGTGTTTTTATCTTTTTGTTTTCTTAATCAACCTAATTCTTCCCATGTGTTTTGGTTGAATGAAAATGGTGCAACATTTCTTAAACATTTTATGCATTTCTTATTTCAGGTCTACTGTAATTATGATATGATTTGTAACTTGAATTTTATGAAATAAATAAATTGTTTTCATAAACAATTCACTGTGTGTATTTATTATATTGTCTACCTAATTAGTAACAACCTGGGTGCCAGAGCCTCTGGGGGTTTTATTGGGGATGTGAGAAGTGACGACCTCCATAAGTCATAACTGATTTGAAAACAATTCCTGTCTATATTTTGCTCATAGATGGATTTTCCAATTTTGCTCTGGGGTGTGCATAAAGGTGTAACATAATTAAACGTTATTTCAATCATATTACATCACTCCTGTAAATTTCTTGGGGGGGGATTTCTGTGGGTACACACTCATGGCCAGAAAATCCGTCTATGATGTATATCTACTGTTTCATTGGTTGAGATGTGATATACAGTATCAGAGCCCAGACGCACAGAACTGTGTCACGATTATAAAAGCTGATAAAAATTGGTCATATGATTTAAGCTGGCCAATAGTATTTACTTATTTGTGAAAATTATGTGGGCATGCCATGATATTTGTAAAATTTCAAGTTCTCAATTTTGCAAATGAAAGTGAACTATTTACCTGTCTAATTCGTTTTTTCCCCTTTTTATTATATCAAACAAATATAATTTGTTATATAAAACGAATACATCTAGAGCTTGTAAGTGAATACATGCGTATGTGTTTTTATGACGTCACAAGTACAACAACCAATCACAAAAGCTGTATCTATGTACTCGCCACAACGGCTCGTTAATTAGGCCTTTAAACAATCATAAGTAATGGTTGGGCATCACTTGTTGTTGGTGGTGGTGCAGAGGGTGGTGTTGGTAGGGGTGCCGAGGGTGGTGCCGAGGGTGGTGGTGGTGCTGAGGGTGGTGGTGGTGCCGAGGGTGGTGGTGGTGCCGATGGTGGTGGTGGTGCTGAGGGTGGTAATGGTGCCAAGGGTGGTAGTGATGGGGGTGCTGAGGGTGGTGGTGGCCTCTTATCAATCACTAGTTCTGCTAAACTGTCAGATAATGTCAAATCATAATGGATTTCAGCATCTTCCAATGTTGCAAACTTTTTCCTGTACACAACAGTTACTCGTGATCGCAGACGGCAATCTATATAAAAGGCATGAACACAAGAATGAAGTAACATCACATCTATGATTGAATAATATTTAAAAACATCCTTGATCTTACTCTTTTTATACCAAGGGCTTTCAAAATAAGCCGGCAGCCGCTGGGTTACTTTGAGCTTTACCGCTGGGTTACTATGAGCTTTACCGCTGGCAACTGTGACCTGTCGGTCAAATTTTAGAACAATTTCAATAACAGACAACTTAAAATCCACATTACCGCCTGCTAATTTATTATCACAACAGTCTATATTGAAATAATTCTGAAATCCCTGTATATATATATTAATGAATTAGACATCTAACAGTAGCATTAACTTACTTGATAAGAGAATATTGGAAGAAGTACCACATTTAATGTTTGGCACCATTGTCCCAGAAACTGTTCTTTTTACCAAATGCTGGCCACTCTCCAACAGACATTTTTCCATATTTTGGATCTGTTTTGGCAAATTATCACTATGAACTCAACAAATGCCTTGTCTTCCTCAAAGGTCCATTGATGAAATTTTACTGGGGACTTCTTTGTAGGAGTAAGTTTCCTCCTCCTTCTGGATATCTTTCTATAACAACAGTTGATACACTGTATTTATATTTATCTGTATATATACAGCAAGTGCTATAAATGAGACCTTTGTATAATTTTTACCTTTGGTGACATTCCAGGACTCTGACACAGAGCTCGACTGGATGATGAATTCTCCGTAGCATCATCCTACATAGGTCTACAAAATACAAAACCGACAAGGACAAATGTGTTAACCTGTGCTGTTGACACATGCGCAAACTGATGCCACGAACATCGAGGAAATTCCCACGAAACATGATCGCGTTTTTCCCCCTACATGCATGTGCGGAAAAATTTCAGCGCGAAAGCACTGAGACAAATAATGTTTCAGCAACATCCTACATAGGTCTGAAAAATACTAAAGCCACAGGCCTAAATGTTTAAAGTGTAGCGATGGCACATGCGCAAAATGACGCCGCGAACAATAAGGAAAATCCCAGGAAACATGAACGAGTTTTCCCCCTACATACGTGTGTTCAAAAATTGCACGTTAAGAAAGACGAGACACAAAGACAAATAATGCGCCAGCATCATCCTACATAGTTCCGCAAAATACTAAAGCCACAGGCCTAAATTTATTAAAGCGTGGCGATGGCACACGCGCAAAATGACGCCGCCAACCATAAGGAAAATCCCAGGAAACATGAACGCGTTTTCCCCCTATATGCATGGGCGCAAAAACTCCACGCGAACAAAGGCGAGAACACAAAGACAAATAATGTGCCAGCATCATCCTACATAGGTCAACAAAATACTAAATCGACAAGGCCAAATGTTTTAAGGTGTGGTGATGGCACATGCGGAAAATGACGCCGCGAACAATAAGGACATTCCCTGGAAATATGAACGCGTTTTCCCCCTACATGCATGTGCGCAAAAATTCCACGCAAACAATGGCGAGAACACAAAGACAAATAATGTGACAGCATCATCCTACATAGGTCCGAAAAATACCAAAGCGACAGGCCTAAATGTTTAAAGTGTGGCGATGGCACACGCGCAAAATGACGCCGCGAACAATAAGGAAAATCCCAAGAACATGAACGCGTTTTCCCCCAATATGCATGTGCGCAAAAATTGCACGAAACAAAGGCGACAGCACAAAGACAAATAATGTGCCAGCATCATCCTACATAGGTCTACAAAATACAAAACCGACAAGGACAAATGTGTTAACCTGTGCTGTTGCCACATGCGCAAACTGATGCCACGAACATCGTGGAAATTCCCAGGAAATATGATCGCGTTTTTTCCCCTAGATGCATGTGCGGAAAAATTTCAGTGCGAAAGCACTGAGACAAATAATGTTTCAGCAACATCCTACGTAGGTCGGAAAAATATTAAAGCCACAGGCCTAAACGTTTTAAAATGTGGTGGTAGCACACGCGTAAAATGACACCGCGAACAATAAGGAAAATCCCAGGAAACATGAACGCGTTTTCCCCCTATATGCATGCGCGCAAAAATTCCACGCAAACAAAGGTGAGAACACAAACACAATTAATGTGCCAGCATCATCCTACCTAGGTCTACAAAATACAAAACCGACAAGGACAAATGTGTTAACCTGTGGTGTTGCCACATGCGGAAACTGATGCCACGAACATCGAGGAAATTCCCAGGAAACATGATCGCGTTTTTCTTGCACGCTAAGAAAGACGAGAACACAAAGACAAATAATGTGCCAGCATCATCCTACATAGTTCCGCAAAATGCTAAAGCCACAGGCCTAAATGTTTTAAAGTGTGGCGATGGCACACGCGCAAAATGACGCCGCCAACAATAAGGAAAATCCCAGGAAACATGAACGCGTTTTCCCCCTATATGCATGGGCGCAAAAATTCCACGCGAACAAAGGCGAGAACACAAAGACAAATAATAATATAATAATAATAATAATAATGAAGGTTTATTTAAAAACTTATTGCAGCAAACGCTGAATTACAAGTTATTACATAGAGTATAGCTAAGTAAAAGTGCTATAATGTTAACATTACATTAAGATGTTATATCAATATTTACAGGTTATAAAATTTAAAAATCTATCAGTATTTACAAAGTTTACACAATTCGGTTCGCGTGTATGCCGTAAGTTATATTCATGATTAATACCAGCACTGTTATTGTTAAAAAGTTCTTTAAGGGGACCAGATAATTTGTTGTCTCTAGCAAATTTCCTAAATAATATGCCAGCATCATCCTACATGGGTCCGAAAAATACTAAAGCCACAGGCCTAAATGTTTCAAAGGTGGGCGATGGCACACGCGCAAAATGACGCCGCGAACAATAAGGAAAATCCCTGGAAACATGAAGGCGTTTCCCTCAATATGCATGTGCGCAAAAATGTCACGCAAACAAAGGCGAGAGCACAAAGACAAATAATGTGCCAGCATTATCGTACATAGGTCTACAAAATACTAAACCGACAAGGGCAAATGTTTTAAGGTGTGGTGATGGCACACGCGGAAAATGACGCCGCGAACAATAAGGAAAATCCCTGGAAACATGAACGCGTTTTCCCCCTACATGTATGTGCGGCAAAATTCCACGCAAACAAAGGCGAGAACACAAAGACAAATAATGTGCCAGCATCACCCTACATAGGTCCGAAAAATACTAAAGCCACAGGCCTAAATGCTTTGTAGTGTGGCGATGGCACACGCGCAAAATGACGCCGCGAACAATAAGGAAAATCCCTGGAAACATGAAGGCGTTTTCCCTCAATATGCATGTGCGCAAAAATTGCACGCAAACAAAGGCGAGAGCACAAAGACAAATAATGTGCCAGCGTTATCGTACATAGGTCTACAAAATACTAAACCGACAAGGCCAAATGTTTTAAGGTGTGGTGATGCCACACGCGGAAATTGACGCCGCGAACAATAAGGAAAATCCCTGGAAACATGAACGCGTTTTCCCCCTACTTGTATGTGCGGCAAAATTCCACGCAAACAAAGGCGAGAACACAAAGACAAATAATGTGCCAGCATCACCCTACATAGGTCCGAAAAATACTAAAGCCACATGCCAAAATGCTTTATAGTGTGGCGATGGCACACGCGCAAAATGACGCCGCGAACAATAAGGAAAATTCCTGGAAACATGAAGGCGTTCTCCCTCAATATGCATGTGCGCAAAAATTGCACGCAAACAAAGGCGAGAGCACAAAGACAAATAATGTGCCAGAATTATCGTACATAGGTCTACAAAATAGTAAACCGACAAGGCCAAATGTTTTAAGATGTGGTGATGGGACACGCGGAAAATGACACCGCGAACAATAAGGAAAATCCCAGGAAACATGAACGCGTTTTCTCCCTACATGCATGTGCGCAAAAATTACACGCAAACAAAGGCGAGAGCACAAAGACAAATAATGTGCCAGCATCACCCTACATAGGTCCGAAAAATACTAAAGCCACAGGCCTAAATGCTTTGTAGTGTGGCGATGGCACACGCGCAAAATGACGCCGCGAACAATAAGGAAAATCCCTGGAAACATGAAGGCGTTTTCCCTCAATATGCATGTGCGCAAAAATTGCACGCAAACAAAGGCGAGAGCACAAAGACAAATAATGTGCCAGCGTTATCGTACATAGGTCTACAAAATACTAAACCGACAAGGCCAAATGTTTTAAGGCGTGCTGATGGCACACGCGGAAATTGACGCCGCGAACAATAAGGAAAATCCCTGGAAACATGAACGCGTTTTCCCCCAACATGTATGTGCGGCAAAATTCCACGCAAACAAAGGCGAGAACACAAAGACAAATAATGTGCCAGCATCACCCCACATAGGTCCGAAAAATACTAAAGCCACATGCCTAAATGCTTTATAGTGTGGCGATGGCACACGCGCAAAATGACGCCGCGAACAATAAGGAAAATTCCTGGAAACATGAAGGCGTTTTCCCTCAATATGCATGTGCGCAAAAATTGCACGCAAACAAAGGCGAGAGCACAAAGACAAATAATGTGCCAGCATTATCGTACATAGGTCTACAAAATAGTAAACCGACAAGGCCAAATGTTTTAAGATGTGGTGATGGGACACGCGGAAAATGACGCCGCGAACAATAAGGAAAATCCCAGGAAACATGAACGCGTTTTCTCCCTACATGCATGTGCGCAAAAATTACACGCAGACAAAGGCGAGAGCACAAAGACAAATAATGTGCCAGCATCATCCTACATAGGTCTACAAAATACTAAACCGACAAGGCCAAATGTTATAAGGTGTGGTGATGGCACACGCGGATAACGACGCCTCGAACAGATTTCAAATGTGTACTGTGAACGGCGTATTGTCTAGAAAAAATCTAGTTACTTGTGGGATCCCCCAAGGTTCAATTCTTGGGCCACTCCTGTTTCTAATTTATATAAACGATCTGCCTACAAGTCTTGAACACTCGTCATCAAGAATGTTTGCCGACGATACAACGTTAACTGTATCTGGTAAATCTCTTCATGATGTAGAAGTTGCCATCAATCACGATCTTTCAAACGTTAATCAGTGGCTCTGTGCAAATAAACTATCTTTAAATCTCGTTAAAACTGAGTACATACTAATTGGATCACGGCATAATATTAATAATATATTGGCTACCCCAAAGGTATTTGTTGGTGACATACCAATTAAAAGGGTAAGAGAAACAAAGGCACTTGGAGTCTATATTGATGAATTTCTATCATGGGAAAAGCATATTGATAAAATTGCCAAAAAAGTTTCATCCGGAATTGGGGCAATCAGAAAGTTAAAATCATGTGTAGACCGTAATACATTAATTTGTGCCTATAATGCACTTGTTTTGCCTCACCTTCATTATTGTTGCGAAGTCTGGGATACCATTGGTACCACACTTTCTGATCGTCTCCAGAAATTACAAAATAGGGCTGCTAGAGCTATCATGGGTCGTAAAAATGAACATGGTCAATCTGGACTTGCTCTAAATGAATTAAACTGGAAGCCTCTGAGCGAACGCAGAACCCAGTTTGTGGCAAGTCTTATGTATAAAATTACTCATGATCTAGCGCCCTTACGACTTACTGATATTTTTCAAAAGACGTCTTCCTCCCAGTATTATAATTTGCGGGGCTCTTCCACTAAACTCCATTTGCCCAAGCCTAAGACTGAATATCTTAAAAAAAGTCTTAGCTATAGAGGGGCCAAATTGTGGAATAGTCTCCCAAATGAATTAAGAGGAAAAGAATCACTAGCTATATTCAATAAAAACGTATGACACCTGGCTACTAATTAGAGTTTTTAAACCCATATTTACCTTGACTATTTAATCTATTAATATTTACTATTATGTATGTATGTATGTACTGTATGTACTATTATCTATCTAATTATGTATGTAATTGTAATAACTGCATGTAAGTAATTGTATTTGTATGTTTAACTTTTCTAAATTTTTAATGTAAATTTAATGCTACGCCCCCCTTGGAAATCAGCTTTCGCTGTTGGGGTTAGCTTAGTAAAATAAAGTTTTACCTACCTACCTACCTACCTAGGAAACATGAACGCGTTTTTCCCTTATATGCATGGGCGCAAAAATTCCACGCAAACAAAGGCGAGAACACAAAGACAAATAATGTGCCAGCATCGTCCTACATAGGTCTAGAAAATACTAAACGGACAAGGCCAAATGTTTTTAGGTGTGGTGGTGGCACACGCGGAAAATGACGGTGCGAACAATAAGGAAAATCCCAGGAAACATGAACGCGTTTTCCCCCTACATGCATGTGCGCAAAAATTCCACGCAAACAAAGGTGAGAACACAAAGGCAAATAATGTGCCAGCATCATCCTACATAGTTCCGCAAAATACTAAATCCACAGGCCTAAATGTTTTAAATATGATTTTAGTTGTTCGTAAAATTAATATTCGTTCTAAACAAAACAACCGCCACAAGAAAGTCGAAATTCGAAACTTTAAGTATTTTAATGCTGAGAATTTCCTAATGGATTTGAGAAATCAGGAATGGGAATTGGTGGACAATAATTTCTGCGTTGACAGGATGTGGGAAACATGGAAAATTATTTTCTTGTCAGTTCTAGATAAGCATGCACCAATCAGAGAAAAGAGAGTCAAAAATATACCAAATATTCCTTGGCTGACTAATGCAATTAAAAAACTAATACGTGAACGGGATCGTCTCAAACTCCTTGCCGTTAAATACAATTCAGAAAATTACTGGACTGCATATAAAACCTCTAGAAACCATATTACTAGTACACTGCGAGAAGCAAAAACAGCATATTATAAAGCACAATTTGAAAGTGTTGAACATGACCCTAAAAAAGCTTGGAAAACCGTTAATAAAATCCTTAACCGGAAACAAGAATGTCGCGAAATAAATTGTGTCCATACTCAGAATGGTCAAATTTCTTGTCCAAATGAATTAGCGGAGCGCTTTAATAATTACTTTACTGAGATTGGTCCAAAAATTGCCACAACCATTGGTAATACTGATAGAAATTTCACGGATTACATAACAAAAGCAACAAGTAGTTTTAAGTTTCAAACAGTGTCTGAAACTAAAGTATACAAACTTCTTTCCTCTTTAAATCCTTGTAAATCTACTGGAATTGATAAAATTCCTGCTAAAATTATTCGTATTGCTGCGCCAATAATTGCAAATTCACTGACAAGCATTTTTAATACGGCAATCTATAGTGAAACTGTTCCTTCAGAGTGGAAACTAGCGAGAGTTATCCCTTTACACAAAAATGGCCCTCGAAACATGTTGAATAACTATCGCCCAATTTCCATTCTGCCTATAGTAAGTAAAGTTTTTGAAAAAGTTCTATATAGCCAACTATATGATTATTTTGCTGTTAATAATTTGTTGTCTCAAAATCAATTTGGTTTTAGGCAGTTCCATTCTACAGCTTCTGCCCTTTTGGACAGTACTAACGAATGGTTCATTAATATGGACCGTTGTCAATTCAATATTGCAGTATTTCTTGACTTGCAGAAAGCATTTGATACTATAAATCATAATATATTGATTAAGAAACTTGACCTTTATGGTCTACAAAAACCTGCCCTAAATCTTTTAGGATCATACTTAGAAAACAGATTTCAAATGTGTACTGTGAACGGCGTATTGTCTAGAAAAAATCTAGTTACTTGTGGGACCCCCCAAGGTTCAATTCTTGGGCCACTCCTGTTTCTAATTTATATAAACGATCTGCCTACAAGTCTTGAACACTCGTCATCAAGAATGTTTGCCGACGATACAACGTTAACTGTATCTGGTAAATCTCTTCATGATGTAGAAGTTGCCATCAATCACGATCTTTCAAACGTTAATCAGTGGCTCTGTGCAAATAAACTATCTTTAAATCTCGTTAAAACTGAGTACATACTAATTGGATCACGGCATAATATTAATAATATATTGGCTACCCCAAAGGTATTTGTTGGTGACATACCAATTAAAAGGGTAAGAGAAACAAAGGCACTTGGAGTCTATATTGATGAATTTCTATCATGGGAAAAGCATATTGATAAAATTGCCAAAAAAGTTTCATCCGGAATTGGGGCAATCAGAAAGTTAAAATCATGTGTAGACCGTAATACATTAATTTGTGCCTATAATGCACTTGTTTTGCCTCACCTTGATTATTGTTGCGAAGTTTGGGATACCATTGGTACCACACTTTCTGATCGTCTCCAGAAATTACAAAATAGGGCTGCTAGAGCTATCATGGGTCGTAAAAATGAACATGGTCAATCTGAACTTGCTCTAAATGAATTAAACTGGAAGCCTCTGAGCGAACGCAGAACCCAGTTTGTGGCAAGTCTTATGTATAAAATTACTCATGATCTAGCGCCCTTACGACTTACTGATATTTTTCAAAAGACGTCTTCCTCCCAGTATTATAATTTGCGGGGCTCTTCCACTAAACTCCATTTGCCCAAGCCTAAGACTGAATATCTTAAAAAAAGTCTTAGCTATAGAGGGGCCAAATTGTGGAATAGTCTCCCAAATGAATTAAGAGGAAAAGAATCACTAGCTATATTCAATAAAAACGTATGACACCTGGCTACTAATTAGAGTTTTTAAACCCATATTTACCTTGACTATTTAATCTATTAATATTTACTATTATGTATGTATGTATGTACTGTATGTACTATTATCTATCCAATTATGTATGTAATTGTAATAACTGCATGTAAGTAATTGTATTTGTATGTTTAACTTTTCTAAATTTTTAATGTAAATTTAATGCTACGCCCCCCTTGGAAATCAGCTTTCGCTGTTGGGGTTAGCGTAGTAAAATAAAGTTTTACCTACCTACCTAAAGTGTGGCGATGGCACACGCGCAAAATGACGCCGCCAACAATAAGGAAAATCCCAGGAAACATGAACGCGTTTTCCCCCAATATGCATGTGCGCAAAAATTCCACGCAAACAAAGGTGAGAACACAAAGGCAAATAATGTGCCAGCATCATCCTACATAGTTCCGTAAAATACTAAATCCACAGGCCTAAATGTTTTAAAGTTGTTTTAGCCATACAAATCTGAGATATATGGTGTAGGTATGTTCTTATGCATTCTATAAGCTTCAAATTAATGTTTAAATGCAACCTTCCGTTTACTAAAACGTTGCCAAAAGTTTATAAAACTAAACTGCCTTTTACTTATAAATTAGTTTTTTAAATGAAATCAGTTGAAAATATACAAATTCTCTCGTGTGAAACGATTTCGCTTTCCTTTTAAGTTGGAACTTTTTGATAGCATAAAATATAGGGTATTTAATTGTAAAAAAATGAAAATATATGTAAATAAAACAACATTCTTACGGCTATATCAACAATTTAATATAAGAAACTTGCCATATTTTTTCGATCATCTATCTCTATTTATCCTTTTTTATAAAGTATAAACGATAAATTTGTTCCGCAGCTTTTCCTGAAGTCCCAAAAAGCTATTTATAAGTTATAATTCAGACTTACTGATATGACTTACTCATGTTTTTTTATAATTCGCTCATTCCACTCCTAACAAAGATTAGTGAGATGACCACCCATCACACCCACTGAGCTATACTATATTACTGGAGGACGTGCTCGGCAGAAAAAAGTGTTCGCAAAAACATGGCGGATTTTGGCCTTTGGTTACGCCATTACCATGACGACTGGTTCCTTTTGCCCATGGTAATTACCACTGACCAGGCTCAATTCTGAGCCCGCTACAACATTCACACCCCCCTGGTTTTTGCAAAATATATTTTAGCTTTTTGAGTTTTTGCAGTAAATTCTCGTTGTTTTCAATATTTTCCACATATTTTTCGACCTTGGAGCATTTCCGCGAATAAAGTGCAAGTCGCACAAGTTATTCTCGTCCGCAAAAGCCAACAAACAGATAGTAAAACTTCGAAAATGTGGTCAAAGACGATTTTTGAAACCAGAACTAGCAGGTAATTAATATTTTGCAGTTCACATACTATAAATGATAATAGTTTATATAATGTTTCATTAAACACTTGGTGGGAATAAATGTACAGTATAATGTTTTGATATTTTACCAACGAGGATTTGAAGTTTGGTTGTAAAAAATACATAAACTTTGTTTTATTTTATTTTACTTTATTTTACTATGGTCTACTTTATCCACATCTATAATTTCATACTGTTTTATCAATATTTGATGTTCTGAATACGTTGTATGTATTTTGCCATTTAGAAAATTATAATTTTCTGTCAGTAGTATGAAGCCATGTATTTTACAAATATCAGAATATCTTGATTCTCTCAAGAATCCTGAGGACTGGTTTTACGACATAAAGCTATATATGTGCTACTATCTTTAAAGTAGGGAATTAGGATAACATAGAATTAGGGTTTTGTGTTCTGTAACTACAATTTATGTATATGCTAGGGATGTCGGAAAAAGTTCAGGGTGCTATTGCACACAATTTGTACCTAGCTTTCTGGCCAAAGATGTGTTTAGGTTGAGGATTTTGAAGAACTAGGATTGTATTCCTGAAATGTATTAAAGCAAGCCTGACAAGACCTAGTAACTGACCCAGGGCAAATCAGTCGATGCCCCCCCTGCAGTCTCGCACCCATGAAAAAGTTCAACCAGTCCCCACTAAATGCACGCCAGGGATGTGAACACTGTGTAGTGTTCTGGCCAATTATCACCTGGGAATTTTTTGCAAAGTTTAATACTTTTATAGTTTGGGTTATGTTATTGTAGGATTTGCAGACTTAGATGAATCGTGCAACTACCTAAAAAATTAGAACAAACTTCAACATTTCAAGCAAAAGTCGGGCCTTTTAGTCTGCCCAACAAAGGGTCTATGCTCAAAACATGGAATTTTGTTCCTATTTTGTATCATACATTTGTTGTATCATACATCCAAGCCTGCAAATAGGATAGGTTTTTCAATAAATATCACTTAAATATGCAACAATCTTGAAAAGGTCACTAACTTGTTCACCCTTTGTGCATCATCTCTATGAGTGAAAGGTATCACAGACCATATCAGGTGTAAATGCCCCCAGTGTGCCAAAAGTTCCAGTGTCCCTGCCCTCCCTGGCTTACAATATTTTTTGAATAACCTATATCTATTCTTTTATTGCAGAATTATCCAACAATGATGCAGTCCACAGTGGTGTTTTTTATTTAATTTCTTCAAAGAATAACTATTAATTAATTAGCAGTAAATATTCTAAAAACTAAACTTTATAATCAAATTATTATGATAGTATTGTAACTTTCATGCTCCATGTGCTATTGTGCTACAACTTTGCTTTGGCTGTTCTACACTTTGGTCACTTGTGCCATTTCTTGTTGTACCTATAACAGATTATTCATCCATTATTTCTATACTAGCTTATAATTGTGAGGACACTGTGGAGATACACTGTGGGTCAATATAGAAAAGATCTAGACTCCCAACACATGATAGGATATTTCTGCAGTTCAGGTGGCGAAGGCAGATGTCTAAAGGAGAGGGGTATAAATTAGCTACTAATTTCCTCCATGAGGGAGGTGTGGATATTTTGTGGAATGACCCATCACTGCTTGTGCTGGCTTTCATTATTTTGAAGATATCAACATCACATTTACTGTGTTATAGGCACATATGTGTTATTGTGAGGGTAGTGAATTGCCTTAACTAGCTGCACAGTAAGCAACTCAGTCTGCAACACTTGGTGGTATACAGTCAGGCAAGACCAGGGGCATAACTAGTGGGGGAGAGGCCGGGTTAGGGGGTGTATAACCCCCCAATAATGTTTAACAATTGCAATTCGTAGAGCAAATTTTGCCATGTTTGTCGGGCAAAAATACATTCAAATCATGTTGAGTGAGAACAAAAAGCCTTGAAGATCCAGTTCGGGCAATTTTAAAAATTTGCTAATCTAATATAGAACATTTTCTGACCATCAGAATTCTATAAAATATTCCCCAAAGTGCATGAAATGGTGTTTCAGAGCCTCTACATTTCAACATTTTCTGGGGGAGCATGCCCCCATACCGCCTAGTGACCCATTGCTTTCGGCACTCGATACCTGTGCATTCCCACTAGTGGCATGAGGTACGCATAACCTTTTTGGTTTTTCCCGGCCCCTTTACGTTATGTCCTGACCACACCCTTTCGTCGGGCAACATGATCTACACCACCCAATGTTTTTCCCAAGTTATGCCCCTGGGCAAGACTTGTCTATAATATAAGCCACTTGGGCTTAATATTATAAATGTCAATAATATTATATACAAAGGCACAAAACCTATGGTAAGGAATAAGGATATCAATTTGGCACCATAAATATGTATAAAACCACAAATATAAATTTATATAAACTGCTAAACTCTAAAACATACAGAACATAAAAGCGAGTTGTGAAACTGATAATAAAAGCTTATCTGCACAATTTTTAGTCAATCAGTCAGTTTCATCTATCGACTGTTGTAGATATCTTGCCTTGTTTACGTTTTTCTGACTGGCAAAACTTCGTCAAAGCTCCCAGGAGAGCTTTGTTATTGTGATATTCATTGTTGAATCACAATGGAGAACTATATCTCTTGTAGAATCAGAATTTGCCTGCCTAAAATAATTATATTTGACGGAAAATAAAAACAAATTCAAGAATCCTACCTGTGAGACTGTGAGAAGAAATATTCTTCCTTTATAGTGAATTGTTGCATCCACGAGCGGAATGAAAGGAACTTTGACCTTGACGTTGTAAGACAATCAATACAAGTAGGAGAAAATCAGAAAAAAACAAGATTTTTAGCTTTAAAAAAATTCAAAATACTTGTGCAAAAACCAGGGGGGCAAAGAACTTTGTTTAAAACTTAGGATCGCGGTTGGTCAGTGGCAATACCATGGCCAAAAGGAACCAATTGGCGTCAGCAAATGCCAAAATCCGCCATGTTTTTGCGGACACTTTTCTGCCAGGCTGACATTAGCGGCACGTCCTCCAGATATATTAAGCTCAGTGATCACACCCATGAAACATAGCCACGCGCCCGCAAAACTTGATGAACTTTGGATTTCCCATTGCTTTCCTGTTTTTCCGGGTGTAAATATCCGAGCGGTATTAGTACCCTCGCACGGCGCTTCGCGCCGGCTCGGGGATTATTAACTTTTCCAATTTCACACGAACTAGACTGGTTAGAAATGTTGTGTTACATCTGCTATGCACAATATAGAAATAAATACATCGTCGTTAAAGCATTCTTTGCCTGCTATTTTGAAATACACAACAAAAATTTGGGGTATAGTGTTCAGATAATCCTTTTCAAATGTGTTGGGACAGATGCCCCAAATACCTATTATATTGACAAAGGTCGATCCCCCCCGCCCCCTATTCAATGTTGTGTCCAAAATATTATCATATTTGACGGGGTATGATCTTACAATTGGGAAACCAGCATTGATAGGGGAGGAGGGGAGGGGAAGGGAGATTAATGTGTATTACAAGTGTAAAGTTTGACCTATGATCTAAAACTGCAGGTGTCCCAACAACTTTTGAAAGTGATTGTACGTTCTAATTTTAACTCATTTCTGAGCGACAAGTTGCCCATGTTTGGTCAAATTTACATGCTTCACATTACGCGAGTACGGTTCAAGCGCCTGAGCATTCAATGATGAACAACAAGATGAATTAGTACCAACAATTCGTGGCTTTAAAATAGCCAGCTTAAATATTACTAGTCTGCCGAAACATATAGACGAATTAAGAGTCGCAATGAAAAATAATGAAATTGATGTCCTTGCAATTAATGAAAGCAGAATGGACAACAGTATAGTACCTGAGTTAATAACAATGCATGGCTACAGCTGGGTTTCCAAAGATAGAAATAGATCTGGGGGTGGTATTGGTTTCTACATTAGAAATACAATAAATTATTGTCTTAGACCAGACCTAAATGATAATGATCTTGAAATTTTAACAATTGAAATTATTAAAAACAAAGTTAAGCCATTTCTAATTACCACATGGTACAGACCGCCAAGTGACTCAATCAGCACTCTATATAAATTTGAGAGTTGTTTAAAATTAATTGATAACGAAGACAAAGAAAGTATTATCTTAGGGGATATTAATTGTGATCTCCTAAACAAAAATCCCACGTCACTAGTATCAGAATTGAAATTTATTACAAATCTATATCAATACGAACAATTGATAAAAGAGCCTACTAGGGTTACAAAAGATACTTCATCCCTTATAGATCATTTTTATACAACAAACACCAACCACATTATTTCTAGTGGTGTGACAGCTATTACTATCAGTGATCACTATTTGATCTACGGCATTCGTAAATTTAAAACTTTTAAACAGTCTCCACGGTTTATTGAATACCGAGATTTTAAACACTTCAATGAACAAGACTTTATGTGTAATCTAACATCGTTATCAAATTTGAATCTCATCGATTCTGATCCTAATAAATCTTGGACGATTTGGAAAAACAAATTCCTAGAGATTGTAAATATACATGCCCCGCTTAAAAGACGTAAAGTATCCAGTAAACAAATACCGTGGTTAACGAATGATCTTATTTTAAAAAAGCGGGAGAAGACATATTTAAAACGCAAAGCAATGTTATCAAAGTCTATGACTGACTGGTCCGACTACCGCCATGCAAGAAATCGTTATAATAAACTAGTGAAAGATACAATCCGCAGTCATTATCAAAATAAATTACATAATAACCAAGGTGATCTTAAAAAAACCTGGAAAACGATTAATGAGTTAATTAATAAGTCTAAAAAAGAGAATGCAGTTCTAGAAGTAAGAATTGATTCTGTTGAAATTACTGATCCGATAAACATCTCAAATGCATTTAATAAGCATTTTGTAGAAATGGGAGACAAGCTTTCGAATGATATACCCCAATCAAATGTAACTCCTGAAAGTTATCTTAGCGACGTTCAAAATTCAGTAAATCAGTTAACCTGTTTTAGAGAAATTACAGAACCAGAAATATTAGGTTTACTTCAGGGATTGGTTGCCTCTAAAGCATCCGGCATCGATGGAATTTCAGCAAAAATTTTGAAAATCGCAGTTCCAGCAATTACTCCATCAATTGTATCAATTTTTAATCAATCAATCGCAACTGGTATATTCCCATCTGATTGGAAAGTCGCTAGGGTAGCTCCAATACACAAAACAGGAGCTAAGCACGATATGGAAAATTACAGACCGATATCTGTTATTTCAATTATAGTGAAGATTATGGAGAAACTGATACATAACCAATTATATGACTATCTTATAGCTTCAAACCTACTAACAAATTCCCAACACGGCTTTAGACCATGTCATTCAACAACCACAGCTCTATTAGATATCACTAATAGATGGTACCAAAACATGGACGTAGGACAATTAAATGGAGTTGTATTTTTAGATTTAAAAAAGGCCTTTGATACTGTTGACCACGACATTCTTCTAAAAAAATTAAAAATTTATGGCATAAAAGGCATGGCACTCTGTTGGTTGCGATCATATCTATCAGACCGAATCCAATATTGTCAAGTAAATGGTTACTTGTCAGACCCCCTAACCGTGAAGACCGGAATACCACAAAGCTCAGGATTAGGCCCATTATTGTTTTTGATCTATATTAATGATTTTCCAAAATGTTTAAGACACACTAGATCAGATATGTTTGCCGATGACACCCAAATTGCAACATCTAATAGCGATATCAATGTGATCTTAGAGAATCTTAACACAGATTTAATAAATGTTTCGACTTGGATGTCAGCTAATAAATTAACTTTAAACAATAAAAAAACAGAATTCATGGTTATAGGTAGCAATAAGCGACTTGGTCAATTAGTCCAAGAACCTTCAATTTGTGTGAGAGGCACAGAGATTAAAAAGGTTAATGCGACCAAGTCGCTTGGCCTAATGATTGATGATACTTTATGCTGGTCGGCCCAAGTTGAAAAAATTACAAAAAAAGTTAACTCAGGACTCAGCATTATTAGAAGACTGCGGGATATTGTTGATTATAATACTTTAATAACTGTTTATAAATCAATAATCCAACCACACTTTGATTATTGCTCGCAAGTTTGGGGTTGCCTAGGAAAGGTTTTATCAGATAAACTTCAGCGTCTCCAAAATAGAGCGTTTCGTATTATTACCCGCGAAGGATATGAAACGCGATCAAAAGATATTCTAATCAAGGCAGGAATTTCAGATCTGCAAACAAGAAGGGAACAACAACTTGCTACATTAATGTATAAGATTAAACATAAAATGGTTCCAAACTACCTGCAGGATATTTTCATCAATACACAAGAAGTCCATAATCATAACACCAGGCATAGTGAATTTAATTATATATTACCAATGCCAAATACTAATGCTATGAAAAAATCATTGGGCTACAGAGGTGCGGAGACTTGGAATGCTCTCCCAATTGACCTGAAGTCGCTAGGAAGTGTAGCAACTTTTAAGAGTGGGGTAAAACAATGTTGATTGATATAATGTTAAGTTATAAAATTCTTTTATATTTATAGTAGTTAGCACACGGCCTATTGGAAGATCACTTTTTCTGGTTGTTTTTGTAAATAATATATTTTAATATACTGTGAAATAGTACCGTGTTTAAATAAAGTTGAAGTTGAAGAAGTTGAAGTTGAAGTTGAATAGCACTGTAGCTGAGGTGAATGCTACATGACATGGCGCCTGGCACGAGAACATAGGACGCCCGATATATGGTCATATTTAGGCGACAAATGTACGTTCTAATTTCAACTCATTTCTCAACGACAACTGGCCCATATTTGGTCAATTTTGTGTGCTTCACATTATGCGAGTACGATTCAAACGCCTGGGCATTCAATAGCAGTGTAGATGACGTGAATGCTACATGACATGTCGCCTTGCACGAGGACATAGGTCGCCCGTGATATAGATATGTCCATGTTTAGGCGGCAAATGTACGTTCTAATTTCAGCTCATTTCCCAACGACAACTGGCCAATGTTTGGTCAATTTTATATGCTTGAAATTACGCGAGTACGGTTCAAAGGCCTAGTCATTCAACAGCAATGGAGCTGATGTAATTTCTACATTACATGTCGCCTTGCACAAGGTCATAGGTCGACTGAGCTATTGCCATGTTCAGGGGACAAATGTGCGTTCTGATTTCAACTCATTTCTCAACGACAACTGGCCCATGTTTGTTCAATTTTGTATGTTTGAGATTACGCGACTGCGGTTCAAAGGCCTTGGTATTCAATAGCAGTGTAGATGACGTGAATCCCAGATGACATGTTGGCTGGCACGAGGACATAGTTCGCCAGAAATATGGCAATGTTAAGGCGAAAAATGTACGTTCTAATTTCAACTCATCTCTCAGCGATAACTTGCCCATGTTTGGTCAATTTTATATGCTTAACATTACCTGAGTACGGCTCAAAGGCCTGGACATTGAATAGTAGTGTAGCTGACGCGAATACTACATGACATATTGCCTTTTACGAGGACATATGTCGACTGAGCTATTGCCATGTTCAGGGACAAATGTACGTTCTAATTTTAACTCATTTCTCAACTAGCCCTTGTTTCATATTATGCGAGTACGGTTCAAAATCCAGGGCGTTCAATAGCAGTGAGCCGACGTGAATGCTACCTGACATGTCGTCTTGGACGAGGACATAGGTCGCCGAAGTTATGAAAATGTTCAGGCGACAAATGTACGTTCCAATTGTAACTCATTTCTCAACGACAACTTGGCCATGTTTGGTCAATTTCATATGCTTCACATTACGCGAGTGCTGTTCAATGGCTAGGGCGTTCTATAGCAGTGTAGCTGACGCGAATGCTACATGACATGTCGTCTGGCACGAGGACATAGGTCGCCCGATATATGGTCATGTTTAGGCGACAAATGTTCTTTCTGATTTCAACTCATTTCTCAACGACAACTAGCCCATGTTTGGTCAATTTTATGTGCTTCACATTATGCGCGTACGGTTCAAAATCCAGGGCGTCCAATAGCAGCGAGCCAACGTGAATGGTACCTGACATGTCGTCTTGGCCGAGGACATAGGTCGCCCGAGATATGGCAAAGTTCAGGCGACAAATGTCCGTTCTAATTGTAACTCATTCTTCAACGACAACTTGGCCATGTTTGGTCAATTTTATATGCTTCACATTACGCGAGTGCTGTTCAATGGCTAGGGCTTTCAATACGAGTGTAGATGACTTGAATGCTACATGACATGTCGACTTGCACGAGGGTAGAGATCGCCCGAGATATGGCAATGTTTAGGCGACAAATGCACGTTCTAATTTTATCTCATTTCTCAACGACAACTTGCTCATGTTTGGTCAATTTTATATTCTTCACGTTACTTTGGTACTGTTCAAAGGCCTTGGTCTTCAATAGCAGTGTAGATGAGGTGAATCCTACATGACATGTTGCCTTGCACGAGGATATAGGTGGCAAAAAATATGGCCATGTTCAGTGTGTTCTAATTTCAACTCATTTCTCAGAATCAACTTGCCCATGTTTGCTCAATTATTTATGCTTCACGTTACGCGAGTACAGCTCAAAGGTCTGGACATTGAAAAGCTGTGGAGCTGACGCAAATACTACACGACATATCGCCTTTCACGAGGACATAGTCGACTGAGCTATTGGCATGTTCAGGGACAAAGGTGAGTTCTGACTTCAAATCATTTCTCAACGACCACTGGCCAACGTTTGGTCAAATTTATATGCTTGACATTACCCGTGTACGATTCAAACGCCTTGGCATTCAATAGCAGTGTAGATGGCGTGAATCCTTCATGACATGTTGCCTTGTACGAGAGCATTGCGCGCCCGAAATATGCCATGTTCAGGCGACAATGTATGTTCTAATTTTAACTCATTTCTTGGCGACAAGTTGTCCATGTTTGGTCAAATTTACATGCTTCACATTACGCGAGTAGGGTTCAAAGGTTTGGAAATTCAATAGTAGTGTAGCTGACGTAAATATGCTACATGACATGTCGTCTGGCACGAGTACATAGGTCGCACGATATATGGTCATGTGTAGGCGACAAATGTTCGTTCTGATTTCAACTCATTTCTCAACGACGACTAGCCTTTGTTTGGTCAATTTTATGTGCTTCACATTATGCGAGTACGGTTCAAAATCCAGGGCATTCAATAGCAGTGAGCCGACGTGAATGCTACCTTACATGTCGCCTTGGACGAGGACATAGGTCGCCCGAGATATGGCAATGTTCAGGCGACAAATGTACGTTCAAATTGTAACTCATTTTTCAACGACAACTTGGCAAAGTTTGGTCAATTTTATATGCTTCACATTACGCGAGTGCTGTTCAATGGCTAGGGCGTTCAATAGCAGTGTAGATCAGTTGAATGCCACATGACATGTCGACTTGCACGAGGACATAGATCGCCCGAGATATGACAATGTTTAGGCGACAAATGTCCGTTCTAATTTTATCTCATTTCTCAACGACAATTTGCCCATGTTTGGTCAATTTTATATTCTTTACATTACTTGGGTACTGTTCAAAGGCCTTGGTATTCAATACCAGTGTAGATGAGGTGAACCCTACATGACATGTTGCCTTGCACGAGGACATAGGTCGCCAAAAATATCGCCATGTTCAGGAGAAAAATGCGCGTTCTAATTTCAACTAATTTCTCAGAGACAACTTGCCAATGTTTGGTCAATTTGTTATACTTCACGTTACGCGAGTACGGCTCAAAGGTCTGGACATTGAAAAGCTGTGGAGCTGATGCAAATTCTACACGACATATCGCCTTTCACGAGGACATAGGTCGACTGAGCTATTGGCATGTTCAGGGACGAAGGTGAGTTCTGATTTCAAATCATTTCTCAACGACAACTGGCCAACGTTTGGTCAAATTTATATGCTTGACATTACCCGAGTACGATTCAAACGCCTTGGCATTCAATAGCAGTGTAGATGACGTGAATCCTTCATGACATGGTGCCTTGCACGAGAGCATTGCGCGCCCGAAATATGCCATGTTCAGGCGACAATGTATGTTCTAATTTTAACTCATTTCTTAGCGACAAGTTGTCCATGTTTGGTCAAATTTACATCCTTCACATTACGCGAGTAGGGTTCAACGGTTTGGAAATTCAATAGCAGTGTAGCTGACGTGAATGCTACATGACATGTCGCCTTTCACGAGGACATAGGTCGACTGAGCTATTGGCATGTTCAGGGACAAATGTGCGTTCTGATTTCAAATAATTTCTCAACGACCACCGGCCAACGTTTGGTCCAATTTATATGCTTAACATTACCCGAGTACGATTCAAAGACCTTGGTATTCAATAACTGCGTAGATGGCTTGAATCCTACATGACATGTTGCCTTGCACGAGAGCATTGTGCGCCCGAGATATGCCATGTTCGGGCACAAATGTATCTTCTAATTTCAACTCGTTTCTCAACGAAAACTAGCGCTTGTTTGGTCAATTTTATGTGCTTCACATTATGCGAGTACAGTTCAAAATCCAGGGCGTTCATTAGCAGTGAGCCGCCGTGAATGCTACATGACATGTCGCCATGGACCAGGACATAGGTCGCCCGAGATATGGAAATGTTCAGACGACAAATGTACGTTCCAAATGTAACACATTTCTCAACGACAACTTGTCCATGTTTGGTCAATTTTATATGCTTCACATTACGCGAGTGCTGTTCAAAGGCTAGGGCGTTCAATAGCAGTGTAGATGACTTGAATGCTACATGACATGTCGACTTGCAAGAGGACATAGATCGCCCGAGATATGGCAATGTTTAGGCGCCAAAGGTACGTTCTAATTTTATCTCATTTCTCAACGACAAATTGTCCATGTTTGGCAAATTTTATATGCGTCACATTACGTGGGTACTGTTCAAATACCTTACGTTCTAATTCACTACGCTCAAACGAACGTAAATTATTTACTTCCTATATACTACAAATCAGCACACGTACACATCGGATAACATGGGTAATGCTCATCACACCAACCAGATAGGATTTATTTCAGTTTTTTAAATATTTTTTACATACTTCGATTAATATCATTATTATACTTAACAAGTGTATCACAACGCAAATAAATTATCTAGTAATGTATCTAAAGCCCGAGACTTTCAACCGTAACTCGCAGTCTGTTCTTAACACTTTCGTGAACATACATGTCCTTTGCGATATCGGTTTTCCACCGCCCGTGTAGTTTTAGAAGTCGTTCTGCAACGCACCCATTATTAGCTGCTGCGGTGGCTCCGCCCGATCTCAAACTATGTAGACCATATTTCTTCTCGTCGTATCCACATCCTTGTAAACATTCTTTAAATATTTCCCTGCATCTTGTGTAAGAAAGTCTTGTGCCATATAGTTTGAACGTATCGGAAGACCTAAAAAATCTCAAAGGTCTAAAAATAGGTAAGTTCGGTTCAGAACTGGCACTCGCAGCCTCGATATATCGTTGTAAAACGTCAACTGGACAGTACTTATTGCCCAATTTCTTTATGTATACGTAATTTCCTTCCCTATATACATCGTTTTTAGCGGTGGGTAGAAGTATGCGCACATGATCGTGTTCATAATGAATGTGACTGGTCATTATATTCGCCAATTCGCTATATCGAAAAAATCCGCTAAAGCCAATACTGCATATACAAGCTATTCTCAGGTCTTTCGGACTGGCGTGTGGAAGTGCGTGTTTTTCTATAATCTTCTGTATGATTTCGGCTGTTATTGGTTCTTTCTTATTTATAGGCTGCAATTTCGATCTTTTAGCAGTTTCTAGGATATTCCGACAGATTGGAGTATCCAGAGGATTTTCAATTTGATATGGTACAAATGTATGCAGCCACTTTAATGCTGCATGAGCAGCGACAACATTTGCATAAGATTTCGATTCATCGTGTCTTTTATACAGGTAAATAGCTGCCGTTGATACAGGTATTGGTAAAATTATCCTACCAAAAGCCGTTACATTCCACTTTAGAAACTTACGAATTTCTTGTAGATATTTTCTGGAAGTAGAGTCCGCTCTTGATTTTATGAGAAAATCTACAAAAACCTTGGTTTCAGGTTTCACATTCCTGGGAACATTTTTCCACTCTGCACACTCGTTTAACATCTAATTGAGACAAACAAATGAAACAATATCATAAAACAATTAATGCAAACAAATGCCATAGAAAATAAAGTCCTGATACATATTGCAGCGACCAACGTCATAAAACAAATTTATATTGCAATTCATTTAGGCCAGTGCCTATTAATATTATACGCATTTTAACATTATTACACGCTTTAATCAGGCCAGCGCCATTAATTAATTGGAACAGAGCCAGCGCCCTTAAAACATAACTTAATCGTTTAGCACAATTTTATTTGTGAGAAAAATCCATTCTAAGGGCTAAAATTTCTCCATAAAAGCGTTCCGATCCGAGCAATGAATTGGTATTTTTCCCGTGTGTTAATACTTCTCTGCCACTAAGGACTTTATAGTCGACTATGAAATTAGCTAAATGTCTCGATATGACTGGCCAGAAATATGACGAAGGCCAAAACGTTCGTAATCATCCAATCATCTATATCAATGAGCCTACTTATGTAATCGGCTCTTTGTATCTCAGTACGTGGAAATCCACTCGATTTCAAATTCAATTTTATGATCTAGACAGAGCTTGTAAATTCTAATTGCTATGTTGTGTAAATCTTTTCTCATGCTACCGACTCGAGCAATGCTACATGCTGTCTGGCTATCTGAAAACCACTTGACGTAAGCGTGATTTAATAATGGAATAAACGATTCCAAGGCATATTCGATTGCTGAAAGTTCACTCCAAGTGGAGCTACGTTGACTTTCTTCATTTGTCCAATGCTTATGGCAAATTTGTTCACCATTTAACGACATATGTGCTCCACAACCCGACGCGCTTGCGTCTGAATAAACAACGTAATGTGACTGAGTTCTAGCCTGAACCAGTTCCCTTGAATTCAATTGTTTTAAATTGCTTTCCCAAAACTCAATTTCTCTTATGCAGCAATCATCCATACTAAACTTCAAATCCCAACCGCTAGCTGCGGCTACTGACATGCTGCAATGTCGAATCATTATTTGACATACGTTTCGTGTAACTGCACTAGTGGAAATAATCTTTCCTGTAAACGAAGCGAGTTCTCTGGCGGATATGTAAAATTTTTGCGATTTCAAAAACTGGATGGTTTGAAAAATGCTTGCTACCCGGCGTTCGGTGATAGAAATTATGCCACTTAAAGAATTCCAGATCAGGCCAAGCCAAACTATTTCTTGGCACGGTTGCCAGATAGATTTTTCTTCGTTTGCAACTAAACCAGCATGATTAATATCTGCTCTAATTTTTGTCGATAAATTCAAGCAGTCATGGTAATTGCCTTCTGTTAACCACCCGTCGTCCAGGCATAAAGCTACATTCGTACCCTGGCTTCTCCAATACTTTTCTAACGGTTTCATACATTTTGTAAATACGAAAGGTGCAGTTTATAAACCAAATGGTAAGACAGTAAACTGGTAATATGTAAATGTTTTATCTTCAGGGCTCTTCCAAGCAAACCCTAGGAATGTTTGGGAAACAGGATGAATATCGATATGATGATACACACTTTTCAGGTCGAAAGAAATCATATAGCTTTCTTTCTGAAAATAAGTCAATGCAGTTTTCCAATCTTCATATTTAATGTTTTGTTTTCGTACGTAATTGTTCACATGCCTTAAATCCAGAATAAGTCGTAATTTTCCAGATGGTTGAACTGACACAGACAATGGATTAACGACTTGCGGCATGGCTTTTGTTTTAATTATCCTGTTGGATTGTAGTAATTCTAAAATCGCTTTCTGTACAAAATCTTCATGTCGTAAAGCTGACTTATTGTTTCGTAAACAAACACCTGGTGGAATTTCTATGAATGGTATTTTGTACCCTTCTTGAATAACCGAGAGAACGAAATCGGACGCGCCAATATTTTCCCAAAACGTAACATGTCTTTTTAACCTACCCTTTACTGAAGGGGCTACAACTGTTTCTAATTCACACTCATATTTATTTTCTGATACCTGATAAATCCACTCTTTGGGGTTGTCACTATGAGCTGGATCGTCTGTTTGTGCTTCCAACTGAACCTGCTCCTCCTGATCTGTTATCATGTGTGGGATTGGCAAATGTGAAGCCACTTCTGTTAGACCGATAACTGACTGGCCACGATGCTCTGCAATTTCTTGCCCAATGCCCAAGACGTTGGCATCTATAACATCGTTTTTCTTGACCAAATTCTGCACGGCCTAATAATAATAAAAATATATACAGTATCGGACAATTTCGCGTTTCGAAACTCGGGTGGGTCTGTGGGTGGGCATTGTTGGTGTATTGAGAGAGTGCCCGTGTGCTTTCAAACGAGGATTTATCTATCTAGCATTAACCAATGAAATCTAGCCTTTTGAAATTACAAATGCGTAATGTCCTATAATGCAAATTTGTTTGCATACCGTAAGAAAATACATTTACGTTCTAATTCACTACGCTCAAACGAACGTAAATTATTTACTTCCTATATACTACAAATCAGCACACGTACACATCGGATAACATGGGTAATGCTCATCACACCACCCTAATTGAGATATCACAAAGAATAACGCGGGTACCATTACGAACACTCACCGCGGAAAAGCTGATTGTCGCCTGTCTTGAATTTCTTTGCATCATTGACGTTACTTTTGGGATTATCTTTACGGCGCTTCTCAGCAGCTGATTTGGCTTTCTTAATGCGCTTCTCGTCGTCGGTATCAGAAGCCAGATCATCCGATTCGTACTCTTCTACCACTAGCCATCCATCCTTATTCTTGTCAGCAATCTTGATCAGCTTTTGCCTTCTCTTTATTGTGTTATTCGCTTTTGTTGCTAACTCTCGAACTTTCTGAGGGTCGTCGGCATTGTCGGCGATACGGCTAATGATTTCGTCCACTTGGGCGTTGAACTCGAATTGCTTCCTGTTGCCTTTGAATTTGAATTCTGTTGCTTGTTTCTCTATAGATGCTTTAGTCTGAAATTGTTTGCCTTTCTCTTCGAGTTGCCATGATAAATATCCTTTAAACATCGAAAATACTTGGGTCACTAACGCCGTATTCTGTACTTCCCCAGCTGTTTCCTCGGCCGTTGAAGGACCAGCTTCAGCTATGTCGTTTTCTTCACTCATTTAGCTTGTTTATCTGGAGATCCTATTCATTGTTGGTGTATTGAGAGAGTGCCCGTGTGCTTTCAAACGAGGATTTATCTATCTAGCATTAACCAATGAAATCTAGCCTTTTGAAATTACAAATGCGTAATGTCCTACAATGCAAATTTGTTTGCATACCGCAAGAAAATACATTTGGTATTCAATAGCAGTGTAGATGAGATGAATCCTACATAAGATGTTACCTTGCACGAGGACATAGATCGCCCGAGATATGGCAATGTTTAGGCGACAAATGTACGTTCTAATTTTATCTTATTTCTCAACGATAACTTGCCGAAGTTTGGTCCATTTTATATGCTTCATATTACGTGGGTCCTTCTCAACGGCCTTGGTGTTCAATAGCAGTGTAGATGAGGTGAATCCTACATGACATGTTGCCTTGCGCGAGGACATAGGTCGCCAGAAATATGGCCATGTTTAGGCGAAAAATGTACGTTCTAATTTCAACTCATTTCTCAGAGACAACTTGCCCATGTTTGGCCAATTTTATATGCTTCATCTTACGCGAGTACGACTCAAAGGTCGGAGAATTGAATAGCAGTGGAGCTGAGGCAAATTCTACACGACATATCGTCTTTCACGAGGACATAGGTCGACTGAGCTATTGGCATGTTCAGGGGAGAATGTGTTTTCTGATTGCAAACCATTTCTCAACGACAACTGGCCAACGTTTGGTCAAATTTATATGCTTGACATTACCCGAGTACGATTCAAAGGCCTTGGCATCCAATAGCAGTGTAGATGGCGTGAATCATACGTGACATGTTGCCTTACACGGGAGCATAGTGCGCTCGAGATATGCCATGTTCAATCGACAAATGTACGTTCTGATTTTAACTCATTTCTTAGCGACAAGTTGTCCATGTTTGGTCAATTTGATATGCTTCACTTTACGCGAGTGATGTTCAATGGCTAGGGCGTTCAATAGCAGTGCAGATGTCGTGAATCCTTCATCACATTTTGCGTTGCACGAGAGCATTGGGCGCCCGAGATATGCCATGTTCAGGCGACAAATGTACGTTCTAATTTTATCTCATTTCTCAACGATAACTTGCCGATGTTTGGTCAATTTTATATGCTTCACATTACGTGGGTACTATTCAAAGGCCTTGGCGTTCAATAGCAGTGTAGATGAAGTGAATCCTACAGGACATGTTGCCTTGCGGGAGGACATAGGTCGCCAGAAATATGGCCATGTCAAGGCGAAAAATGTACGTTCTAATTGTAACTCATTTCTCAACGACAACTTGGCCATGCTTGGTCAAATTTATATGCTTCACATTGCACGAGAGCTGTTCAATGGCTAGGGCGTTCAGTAGCAGTGTAGATGGCTTGAATGCTACATTACATGTCGACTTGCACGAGGACATAGATCGCTCAGAATATGCCAATGTTTAGGCGACAAATGTACGTTCTTTCAACTTGCCCATGTTTGGTCAATTTTATATGCTTCACATTACGTGGGTACTGTTGAAAGGTCAGGACGTTCAAAGTCAGTATAGCTGATGTGAATGCTACATGACACGTCGCCTTTCACAAGGACATAGGTCGTCCGAGGTATGGCCATGAACGTTCTATTTTCAATCCATTTCTCAACGACAACTGGCCCATGTTTGGTTAGTTTTCTATACTTGATATTACGCGAGTACGGCTCAAAGGCCTGGGCATTGAATAGCAGTGGAACTGACCTGAATTCTACATGACATGTTGCCTTGCACGAGGACATAGGTCGACTGAGCTATTGGCATGTTCAGGGACAAATGTACGTTCTGATTTCAAATTATATCTCAACGACCACTGGCCAACGTTTGGTCAAATTTATATGCTTGACATTACCCGAGTGCGATTCAAAGCCATGGCATTCAATAGCAGTGTAGATTGTGTGAATCCTACATGAGATGTTGCCTTGCACGAGAGCATTGCGCGCCCGAGATATACCATGTTCCGGCGACAAATGTATGTTCTAATTTTATCTCATTTCTTAGCGACAAGTTGTCCATGTTTGGTCAAATTTACACGCTTCACATTACGCGAGTACGGTTCAAAGTACTGGACATTATATTCAATAGCAGCGTAGCAGACGTGAATGCTACATGACATGTCGTATGGTACAAGGACATAGGTCGCCCGATATATGGTCATGTTTAGGCGACAAATGTTCGTTCTGATTCCAACTCATTTCTCAACGACAACTAGCCCATCTTTGGTCAATTTTATGTGCTTCACATTATACGAGTACGGTTCAAAATCCAGGGCGTTCAATAGCAGTGAGCCGACGTGAATGCTACATGACATGTCGTATGGTACAAGGACATAGGCCGCCCGATATATGGCAATGTTCAGGCGACAAATGTACGTTCTAATTGCAACTCATTTCTTCAAAGACAACTTGGCCATGTTGGGTCAATTTTATATGCTTCACATTACGCGAGTACTGTTCAATGGCTAGGGCGTCCAATAGCAGTGTAGATGGCGTGAATGCTACATGCCATGTCGACTTGTACGAGGACACAGATCGCCCGAGATATGGCAATGTTTAGGCTACAAATGTACGTTCTAATTTTATCTCACTTCTCAACGATAACTTGCCTTGTTTGGTCAATTTTATATGCTTCACATTACGTGGGTACTACTCAAAGGCCTTGACGTTCAACAGCAGTGTAGATAAGGTGAATCCTACATGACATGTTGCCTTTCACGAGGACATAGGTCACTGAGCTATTGGCAGGTTCAGGGACAAATGTGCGTTCTGATTTCAAATCATTTCTCAACGGCCACTGGCCAACGTTTGGTCAAATTTATATGCTTGACATTACCCGAGTACGATTCAAAGGCCTTGGCATTCAATAGCAGTGTAGATGCCGTGAATCCTATATGACATGTTGCCTTGCACAAGAGCATTGGGCGCCCAAGATATGCCATGTTCAGGCGACAAATGTACGTTCTAATTTTAACTCATTTCTTAGCGACAAGTTGTCCATATTTGGTCAATTTTATATGCTTCACATTACGTGGGTACTGTTTAAAGGCGTTGGCATTCAATAGCAGTGTAGATGCGGTGAATCCTACATGACATGTTGCCTTGCACGAGGAGATAGATCGCCCGAGATATGGCAATGTTTAGCCGACAAATGTACGTTCTAATTTTATCTCATTTCTCAACGATAACTTGCCGATGTTTGGTCAATTTTATATGCTTCACATTACGTGGGTACTATACAAAGGCCTTGGCGTTCAATAGCAGTGTAGATGAGGTGAATCCTACATGACATGTTGCCTTGCACGAGGACATAGGTCGGCAGAAATATGGCGATGTTTAGGCGAAAAATGTACGTTCTAATTTCAACTCATTTCTCAGAGACAACTCCCCCATGTTTGGCCAATTTTATATGCTTCACCTTACGCGAGTACGAATCAAAGGTCTGGACATTGAATAGCAGTGGAGCTGACGGAAATTCGACACGACATATCGCGTTTCACGCGGACATAGGTCGACTGAGCTATTGGCATGTTCAGGGACAAATGTACGTTCTGATTTCAAATTATATCTCAACGACCACTGGCCAACGTTTGGTCAAATTTATATGCTTGACATTACCCGAGTGCGATTCAAAGCCTTGGCATTCAATAGCAGTGTAGATTGTGTGAATCCTACATGAGATGTTGCCTTGCACGAGAGCATTGCGCGCCCGAGATATACCATGTTCCGGCGACAAATGTATGTTCTAATTTTAACTCATTTCTTAGCGACAAGTTGTCCATGTTTGGTCAAATTTACATGCTTCACATTACGCGAGTACGTTTCAAAGTACTGGACATTATATTCAATAGCAGCGTAGCAGACGTGAATGCTACATGACATGTCGTATGGTACAAGGACATAGGTCGCCCGATATATGGTCATGTTTAGGCGACAAATGTTCGTTCTGATTCCAACTCATTTCTCAACGACAACTAGCCCATGTTTGGTCAATTTTATGTGCTTCACATTATACGAGTACGGTTCAAAATCCAGGGCGTTCAATAGCAGTGAGCCGACGTGAATGCTACATGACATGTGGCCTTGGACGAAGACATAGGCCGCCCGATATATGGCAATGTTCAGGCGACAAATGCACGTTCTAATTGCAACTCATTTCTCAAAGACAACTTGTCCATGTTAGGTCAATTTTATATGCTTCACATTACGCGAGTGCTGTTCAATGGCTATGGCGTTCAACACGAGTGTAGATTACTTGAATGATACATGACATGTCGACTTGCACGAGGACACAGATCGCCCGAGATATGGCAATGTTTAGGCGACAAATGTTCTAATTTTATCTCATTTCTTAACGACAACTTTCCCATGTTTGGTCAATTTTCTATGCTTCACATTACGTGGGTACCGTTCAAAGGCTTTGGTATTCAATAGCAGTGTAGATGAGGTGAATCCTACATGACATGTTGCCTTTCACGAGGACATAGGTCACTGAGCTATTGGCAGATTCAGGGACAAATGTGCGTTCTGATTTCAAATCATTTCTCAACGGCCACTGGCCAACGTTTGGTCAAATTTATAAGCTTGACATTACCCGAGTACGATTCAAAGGCCTTGGCATTCAATACAAGTGTAGATGGCGTGAATGATACATCACATTTTCCTTGCACGAGAGCATTGGGAGCGCGAGTTATGCCATGTTCCGGCGACAAATGTACGTTCTAATTTTAACTAATTTCATAGCGACAAGTTGTCCATGTTTGGTCAATTTTATATGCTTCACTTTACGCGAGTGATATTCAATGGCTAGGGTGTTCAATAGCAGTGTAGATGACTTCAATGCTACATGACATGTCGACTTGCACGAGGACATAGATCGCCCGAGATATGGCAATGTTTAGGCGACAAATGTACGTTCTAATTGTAACTCATTTTTCAACGACAACTTGGCCATGTTTGGTCAATTTTATGTGCTTCACATTATACGAGTATGGTTCAAAATCCAGGGCGTTCAATAGCAGTGAGCCGACGTGAATGCTATCTGACATGTCGCCTTGGACGAGGACATAGGTCGCCAGAAATATGGCCATTTTCAGGCGAAAAATGTACGTTCTAATTTGAACTCATTTCTCAGAGACAACTTGCCCATGTTTGGTCAATTTTATATGCTTCACCTTACGCGAGTACGGCTCAAAGGTCTGGACATTGAATAGCAGTGGAGCTGGCGCAAATTCTACACGACATATCGCGTTTCACGAGGACATAGGTCAACTGAGCTATTGGCATCTTCAGGGACAAATGTGCGTTCTGATTTCAAATTATTTCTCAACCACTACTGGGCAAAGTTTGGTCAACTTTATATGCTTGACCTTACCCGAGTACGATTCAAAGGCCTTGGCATTCAATAGCAGTGTAGATGCCGTGAATCCTATATGACATGTTGCCTTGCACAAGAGCATTGGGCGCCCAAGATATGCCATGTTCAGGCGACAAATGTACGTTCTAATTTTAACTCATTTCTTAGCGACAAGTTGTCCATATTTGGTCAATTTTATATGCTTCACATTACGTGGGTACTGTTTAAAGGCCTTGGCATTCAATAGCAGTGTAGATGAGGTGAATCCTACATGACATGTTGCCTTGCACGAGGAGATAGATCGCCCGAGATATGGCAATGTTTAGGCGACAAATGTACGTTCTAATTTTATCTCATTTCTCAACGATAACTTGCCGATGTTTGGTCAATTTATATGCTTCACATTACGTGGGTACTATACAAAGGCCTTGGCGTTCAATAGCAGTGTAGATGAGGTGAATCCTACATGACATGTTGCCTTGCACGAGGACATAGGTCGCCAGAAATATGGCCATGTTTAGGCGAAAAATGTACGTTCTAATTTCAACTCATTTCTCAGAGACAACTCGCCCATGTTTGGCCAATTTTATATGCTTCACCTTACGCGAGTACGACTCAAAGGTCTGGACATTGAATAGCAGTGGAGCTGACGGAAATTCGACACGACATATCGCGTTTCACGGGGACATAGGTCGACTGAGCTATTGGCATGTTCAGGGACAAATGTACGTTCTGATTTCAAATTATTTCTCAACGACCACTGGCCAACGTTTGGTCAAATTTATATGCTTGACATTACCCGAGTACGATTCAAAGGCTTTGGCATTCAATAGCAGTGTAGATGACGTGAATCCTTCATGACATGGTGCCTTGCACGAGAGCATTGCGCGCCCGAGATATGCCATGTTCAGGCGACAATGTATGTTCTAATTTTAACTCATTTCTTAGCGACAAGTTGTCCATGTTTGGTCAAATTTACATGCTTCACATTACGCGAGTAGGGTTCAAAGGTTTGGAAATTCAATAGCCGTGTAGCTGACGTGAATGCTACATGACATGTCGTCTGGCACGAGTACATAGGTCGCTCGATATATGGTCATGTGTAGGCGACAAATGTTCGTTCTAATTTCAACTCATTTCTCAACGACGACTAGCCCTTGTTTGGTCAATTTTATGTGCTTCACATTATGCGAGTACGGTTCAAAATCCAGGGCATTCAATAGCAGTGAGCCGACGTGAATGCTACCTTACATGTCGCCTTGGACGAGGACATAAGTCGCCCGAGATATGGCAATGTTCAGGCGACAAATGTGCGTTCTAATTGTGACTCATTTTTCAACGACAACTTGGCAATGTTTGGTCAATTTTATATGCTTCACATTACGCGAGTATTGTTCAATGGCTAGGGCGTTCAAAACGAGTGTAGATGACTTGAATGTTACGTGACAGGTCGACTTGCACGAGGACACAGCTCGCCCGAGATATGGCAATGTTTAGGCGACAAATGTACGTTCTAATTTTATCTCATTTCTCAACGATAACTTGCCGATGTTTGGTCAATTTTATATGCTTCACATTACGTGGGTACTATTCAAAGGCCTTGGCGTTCAATAGCAGTGTAGATGAAGTGAATCCTACAGGACATGTTGCCTTGCGGGAGGACATAGTTCGCCAGAAATATGGCCATGTCAAGGCGAAAAATGTACGTTCTAATTTCAACTCATTTCTCAGAGATAACTCGCCCATGTTTGGCCAATTTTATATGCTTCACCTTACGCGAGTACGACTCAAAGGTCTGGACATTGAATAGCAGTGGAGCTGACGGAAATCCTACACGACATATCGCGTTTCACGAGGACATAGGTCGACTGAGCTATTGGCATATTCAGGGACAAATGTACGTTCTGATTTCAAATTATATCTCAACGACCACTGGCCAACGTTTGGTCAAATTTATATGCTTGACATTACCCGAGTACGATTCAAAGGCTTTGGCATTCAATAGCAGTGTAGATGGTGTGAATCCTACATGAGATGTTGCCTTGCACGAGAGCATTGCGCGCCCGAGATATGCCATGTTCCGGCGACAAATGTACGTTCTAATTTTAACTCATTTCTTTGCGACAAGTTGTCCATGTTTGGTCACATTTACATGCTTCACATTACGCGAGTACGGTTCAAAGGACTGGTCATTCAATAGCAGTGTAGCTGACGTGAATGCTACATGACATGTTGTCTGGCACGAGGACGTAGGTCGTCCGATATATGGTCAGGTTTAGGGGACAAATGTTCGTTCTAATTTCAACTCATTTCTCAACGACAACTAGTCCTTTTGGTCAATTTTATGTGCTTCACATTGTGGGAGTACGGTTCAAAATCCAGGGCGTTCAATAGCAGTGAGCCGACGTGAATGCTACATGACATGCCGCCTTGGACGAGGACATAGGTCGCCCGAGATATGGCAATGTTCAGGTGACAAATGTACGTTCTAATTGTAACTCATTTCTCAACGACAACTTGGCCATGCTTGGTCAAATTTATATGCTTCACATTGCGCGAGAGCTGTTCAATGGCTAGGGCGTTCAGTAGCAGTGTAGATGGCTTGAATGCTACATTACATGTCGACTTGCACGAGGACATAGATCGCTCGAGATATGGCAATGTTTAGGCGACAAATGTACGTTCTAATTTTATCTCATTTCTCAACGATAACTTGCCTTGTTTGGTCAATTTTATATGCTTCACCTTACGCGAGTACGGCTCAAAGGTCTGGACATTGAATAGCAGTGGAGCTGGCGCAAATTCTACACGACATATCGCGTTTCACGAGGACATAGGTCAACTGAGCTATTGGCATGTTCAGGGACAAATGTACAGGGCCTTTTTTAACTAATGTACTGGAGGGGCAAAAGCCCCCCCAGCCCCCATGTTGGCCCCCCAGCCCCCATGTTGGCCCCCCAGCCCCCATGTTGGCCCCCCAGTAAGCTATTTTTGCCCCCCCAGTGAAGGTCCCTTTTGTCCAAAGTATAAGCCAAAAACGGAAAAAAACTGCGTTTAGAGGAAAGTTATTGTATTCTCACAACAAAACCTGGCTCCGTTTAGATGGGCTATATCAAAAATTGTCTCTGAAAATGCAGGAAATCAAGCCACAGAGACTCAAGAATACAAAAATTTTCTGGGACAAACCCCCTTCGCCTTCCCACACCTGTAATACACCACCTACTTGTTACGTCCCCTTTCGATGATGGCCCCCCCCCACTGATGATTTCTTAAAAAAGGCCCTGCAAATGTACGTTCTGATTTCAAATTATTTCTCAACGACCACTGGCCAACGTTTGGTCAAATTTATATGCTTGACATTACCCGAGTACGATTCAAAGGCTTTGGCATTCAATAGCAGTGTAGATGGTGTGAATCCTACATGAGATGTTGCCTTGCACGAGAGCATTGCGCGCCCGAGATATACCATGTTCCGGCGACAAATGTATGTTCTAATTTTAACTCATTTCTTAGCGACAAGTTGTCCATGTTTGGTCAAATTTACATGCTTCACATTACGCGAGTACGGTTCAAAGTACTGGACATTATATTCAATAGCAGCGTAGCAGACGTGAATGCTACATGACATGTCGTCTGGAACGAGGACATAGGTCGTCCGAGATATGGCAATATGCAGGTGACAAATGTACGTTCTAATTGTAACTCATTTCTCAACGACAACTTGGCCATGCTTGGTCAAATTTATATGCTTCACATTGCGCGAGAGCTGTTCAATGGCTAGGGCGTTCAGTAGCAGTGTAGATGGCTTGAATGCTACATTACATGTCGACTTGCACGAGGACATAGATCGCTCGAGATATGGCAATGTTTAGGCGACAAATGTACGTTCTAATTTTATCTCATTTCTCAACGACAACTTGCCCATGCTTGGTCAATTTTATATGCTTCACATTACGTGGGTACCGTTGAAAGGCCAGGACGTTCAATGTCAGTATAGCTGATGTGAATGCTACATGACACGTCGCCTTTCACAAGGACATAGGTCGCCCGAGGTATGGCCATGTACGTTCTATTTTCAACTCATTTCTCAACGACCACTAGCCCATGTTTGGTTAGTTTTCTATGCTTGATATTACGCGAGTACGGCTCAAAGGCCTGGGCATTGAATAGCAGTGGAACTGACGTGAATTCTACATGACATGTTGCCTTGCACGAGGACATAGGTCGACTGAGCTATTGCCATGTTCTTCGGACAAATGCGTGTTCTGATTTCAACTCATTTCTCAACGACCACTGGCCCATGTGTGGTCAAATTAATATGCTTGACATTACCCGAGTACGGTTCAAAGGTCTTGGTATTCAATTTCAGTGTAGCGGACATGAATATTTCATGACATGTTGCCTTGGACTAGGACGTAGGTCGCCCGAGATATGGCAATGTTCAGAGGAAAAGTGTACGTTCTAGTTTCAACTCATTTCTCAACGACAACTGACCCATATTTGGTCGATTTTATATGCTTGACATTACGCGAGTACGGTTCAAAGGCCTGTGCATTGAATAGAAGTGGAGCTGACATGAATTATGGATGATATCTTGCCTTGCACGAGGACATAGGTCGACTGAGCTATTATCCATGTGAGTGTTTGGGAGAAAATGATATATCATCATCAAGTGTGATTCCAGGTGATGCATTATAATTACAATGCAGTAAGGTATGGTGTGTTCCGTTGCATTAATCTTCTTAGCGTTTAAATATGCTCTTGCAGTTCTTTATTAAATGTCCTGGTAAATTTCTTTTCATCGACACTCATTTTCTTGAAGACTAGATATTGACTTGGCCGATGTTTAGGATTTCGGCATACCCAACATCCCCTTCGATTCGTAAGCGGTCTTCCAGTGCTTGTTTGAGTAACTTTGTCTTGTGCCATCACATGCGCACTTGATATCGAGGTTATATCGCGTGCGTCTATCCTTGTTCGAATGTCTGCTTTCTCCAAAATTTGTGCTCTTCTTCTTAGCCACTCACAGAAAGCTAGCATGTCGACACAAAATATATTCTTGTTATCTTTATACATAGTCCAAACTACGGTCATTTCAGGGGGTATCGATACGACTATCCTAATTCGACGTGTATAAACTTCAGGTCCCAAACTTTCCAAAACCTCCACATGCGCTTTTAAGTCATCATAAAATTTACGTAGACCAACTACGTCCGATTTCTTTATGTTTCGTAATTTCTCAATAGCTCCGAGATGAATCGTTGCTTTGTCTTCTTCATTCCAGAACCTTTCCTCCAATGACTTTAATATCAACTCATACGGTCTTTCTCCAAACGGAAAACCTTTTTTACAATCTCGAGCAGCTCGGAGGTGCTGTTCCAATATAGCTAACTTCACTACCGTATCATATGGTTGTTTGTCGACCACAGCTTTAAATGTTTGTATGAATATGGGCCAATTTTCCCTTTTTCCCTCGAAAACGCTTAACGGTATCCTATTTTCGTCCAGAACAAAAAGTAGTGGTATTCCTACCAGGGTATGTTGGGTTGTCACGCTAGGCAAGTTTACTGATTGTTTTGTATTGTCAACAAACGGTATTCTCGGCGAAGATTTATCGGCGATCAGTCTTTCGTGTTTTTTAAACCTTTGACTATCGGTTATAGGATTTTGTTCTTAGACTTTACGCTTTGCATCGGCCGAACGAGTTATATTATGCTCCTCTGACTCACGTTCCGCATTTCACGTCGAATTTCAATCTCACGCTTGAATGCTTGCAATTTAACTTCTTGAAGCCTTTCTTCATAGTCTACTCTCTGCTTTAGTTCTTCAAATTTTTTGTCTATTTGATAGTCCCTTTTTGAAACGGGCTTTTCCTCTGATTTACGCGATGAACTTTCCGAGAGCAAGCGTTAGTTGTCTTTAGACGACCGCGAATTCGAACTAGTTAATCCTGTAATGTATTCTTCAGCTAGTGCTAAACAATTAATTGTTTTCCCTTCAAGTTCAATCAATTTGTCGAGGGCAAAGTCTACTTCTGCTTCGTCAATTAGAATGAAAATATATTCGTTGTGATACGCTTCTTGAAGTGAGTTCGTCAGTCCTTCGATTACTCTTCGCCCGACCTTTTCATTGATCAAGGTATGTAATCGGTTTATAAGCTTAGTTACATGCGACATTTTACCGCGACAGCTCGCTTTCTTCTCACGTCTAATAGCTTCCAATCTTTAGGTTTGTCGTTCTCTTCACTGGGCGGCAGGTACTCTTTCTTCGTGCATTTCCCGGGTTTCGGCGACAATTTGTTTTGACTCATACAATTCAAACCCCACGATTTGTGATGAGTGTCACTTGGCTGCCACTGTTCGTAATTGCTCTTCCTGTCAAGATGACAATGGCAGAGCAATTACGATCAACTGCTTGGAGGACAGTGGTGTAGGATTCTGTCCTGCTTCCGGTTTTTTTGTATAATTTAGTATTGTAATTTATTGTAATTATGAAACACGCGGGCAGTCGTGCGTTCAGTACGTTTGGACTTTGTTTTGCAGTGTGAATTTATTGGGAATCATAACGCTATTGGACTGGGTTTTTCCCCTTTCATCTGAACTTAAACTCAACGATTTACTTTGCTCCAACAGGGGGAATATCTGTAAGTTATTCTATTTTGATATTATGTGATTAGTTAGTGTAGTGTCTTAGTTTGTATGTATTTGTTTTTATTTTGTCGAACCGTATTGAGGGGGGCATTGGGGTTTTCGGTATTACGGTTTTCAGATATTTTTAATGCGGTATTTCGGTAATATAATTTTTTAAGAGCGGTATTTCGGTTTTATTTAGTCGTGCGGTACGCGGTTTTTTGGCATTTTAGTACACGGTATTTGGTAAATTTATCCTTATATTGGCTTAATATACTTTGCTTCGCCCTTGCCTTGCTCGAGGACCCCGAGACCTTGCCTTGTTTTGGAATCTCAACATGTTTAGGATATTTTTGGATCTTGAGGATTTTGTGGGGATCATAACATTATGTCTGCCAAACAATTATACCCGAGTTAGACAAGTACTCATCGGACAATCAACTTGGTATGTATCCATCGCCTATAAGTATTGCTATTCCTTCGTATGGTTGGATTGCCTTCTTGTCGTACGACGTGAAGAGTTCCGTGTCCACTCTGTCCAAGGCCCGCCTTCATAGCCCTGTCGACAAGATATCTTCTATTGCCAGAAATCTCAAGGCCAAAGAGATTCACTGCTCTGACGGGATCATCTTTCTCGTCTCTCACAGTGGTCCTATCAAAGCGATAGAGCTCGTCATATCCAAACTTAGGAAGAAAAAAGACGTCATCGAACAGGCGGAGAAACTCCATGTACGATCTATTGGAGCCGTCGCAGAGATCAGGGCTAGATTGTTAACGTACATCCGAACGCTGGCGGCTAAATATTCCGAGAACCATGTCACTACTGGCGCAATTCACTTCTGGGATCGTGACAGTCAATACTCCTTTGAGGCTATGCTATGCGTTACAAGTAAACTGCTATTATGCTGCTGAGAATACTAAAAAAGCTATAGTTTCCTTTCAAGTGGAAAAAGACGGTGTCTGCCTAAAAGGTGTTAATGAGCAAGTGATTGTTCAGTACAAACCTGACTGGCTTAAGATCAACAGCATGTGTCTTTGCGGCAGAAGCATATTAATTTCTCATTGCCAAGGAATCGTCCAAATTAACGCAGAGAATGGTGAATGCAGGTTGCTTGTTCGACTCCTAAATCAACCGTGCGTGCTAACAAAGTTTGGCTCAGACGTATTATTTACAAATGAGAAGAAATCGTCAGTGTGGCATCGCAAAGCGAGTGGAGAGTTAGATGTGTTTGCTGGCTCTGACAAGGAAGAAGGTAGTATCGATGGATTAGTCAAGAATTGTCGTTTGAAGCAACCAATGGGAATATGCACTGAATTTGACAGTGTGGTATATCTTTGTGATGCTCAGACCAACTCCATCAAACTATGCAGTAAGGTTACTGAGTGTGCTGATTTTCTAAATGCCATTGGTTCCATATATGATGCATTTTCCGTGCATAGCAAAGGGTCGCCTTACACAACCAAGACTGTAGCATTGGTTAACCTGATCGATGATCGAGTGGGGTCTTCAGAGACTGTTCGACAACTTGAAGGAACATGATTACCAAGTTACCACCCTGTTAAGTTGCATGACATTGGACGTGGAGAATTGTCATTCAACCGTTCACATTAAGCAGGCTAACATGTCTATGATGGAGTACAGCCGATATTTTGGATTAACGATGAAAGAATCTATCAAGAGAGTAACGCAGTGGGCAGCGTACTATCATACAAGCAGGAAGTCATGGTATCCTAAACCAGAAGAGACCATTCCCTTTTCAAGGCGCCCACTATGCAGCCCTTGCCTATCGTCGAAATGTCCCAAGCCAACTGTGATGTTTACGAAACTGGACATCCTCCTATGGAGCGGCTGTTAGACAACGCACAGTACGTCAAGAGACAACAATGGCGAAGCATGGCACTCTACCCGAATTCATGTATCAAAGGAAGCTAGTGTGTCACATTAGACGCGCCGGTTACGATAGACTCGGGAGAATGTAGGAAAGAAGTCGCGGAAGGCGATTTGAGAGAACCAGTGGAGTCAGCGGATCAAGAATCACAGGACGAATTTATGAATGAATTTGACACCAGCAGTGACGAAGAGGAACCTACAGGTGAAACTGAGCTAGTGTCCCAAGGGCAAGGAGAAATTGGGAACTCTCTAACTTTCCTAATTGGTGCACGATCTCGTTTTGGAAGGGCTACGCGTTTCAACAATCGGTTATTGAACTGAAGAAATAAAAGGCAATTCATTTCAATTATAATTAGCGCGTACGCTGTGAATACATTTCTCTTTATATATTGCATGTAAACATTACTCACAAATACGAATCATTATTAAATTTGAGATAAGCGGTCAACCCAGTGTTCCGGCGGTAGTTGAACCAGCTGAACACAATAGATTGCTCAGCAAAACAGGCAAAACGACCGAAGGCCTTTTGGCAAGAATTTGTACTTGTTTTTAAGTAATTTACAAAATTATTTCAATGGAAGAATTGACCAATATTGTCAGATGGTTAAATCGTAGTCAGCCTCTTTAAAACTGCCCATTACTACTTCAATCTATATTTAGCTGCAGTTAAATTATCATAAACTAACTTTTTGAAATGCGATTTCGGACGTTTCGGTATTCTGTTGATTTACAACACGGTATTTCGGTTTTTGACAAAAAAATTTGCGGTATTGCGGTTCGGTGTACCCCCCAATGCCCCCCTCCGTATTAAATGATTAAATTTATCTGTATGAGTTCGAAGTTGACCTAAAAATAGAAGCTGTAGAACAAGAAGACGATTTGTTCCTACAAAAGTTGGAAGATATCCTCATCGATATACCGAAAGTCAACTACACTTTACTCAATGTTTCAAAGATGCTTCTGCTTAAAATTTGAATCTTCGATATGGCGGAATCTGACAAAGAAATTACAGACGAGACAGCCGATCGAGCGAACTACCCAAACGTGACTTTAGATCAAGCATTTGAAAGGTCTGAACAACTGCGAAGAAATAGATCTGATTCAAAAGGCAACATTACTAAGATGATTAAAGAGCTAACCGAATTAAAATTGAACTTACAAGATGTAAGCGAAGCCCGAATCAAAGGACACGGAATTTAATGATGTTGTGAACAGATTTTATGTCGCCCACGAACGTTATCATGATACAATCAAAGACGGATACAACCTCGAGGACTCCCACGGGTATCTGTAGATGGAACCTAGGAGAATTGAGAACTTTCAACGAACTTTAGAAGAATGGATTACAAGTCTTTCAACCGAACATCGAACGTTAGAATACGGAGTAAAGTCCGGCGACTCAGCGAGCAACATCGAAGTCGAAGCAAAAAAAGTCGAAGCAAAACAAGAAACTCAGTTGTAAGTTCGCGAAAAACCGAAGCATGAACTCGTAGCGTTATGGCAATCGCTACAGCAAAGAAGGCAGCGTAAAAAGTGAGGCAGCCGCTTTAAACGAACATCGAGCACAAGAAGAAGAGGAGCTTCGACTGAAACATGAAGAGTTAGCTCAACAACAGCGTGAAGAAGAAGAGAGACTGCGTCTTAAACAGAGAAAGCATCAGCTACAATTACAAACAGAAATTGCAAAGGCCGAAGCGGAAGAGAGAGTTTATGCTATGGCCGAATCGGGAGAACATTATTACCAGCTACTATCGCGGCCGCTTCAACCGCCACAACTTCAAACTGATGAACATCCACATCCTTCACACGTTAGTAACAATACACACCAGGATCTCCAACAACAGATGAAGTCAACTGGGCAAAAATCAAGGTCTGGAGAAGTCGGACACTCGGAAATTCCAAACGGTAGAAGTCCAGATGATTCAGAATTAGCAGAAAATTTTCTGGACGACATGTTGGATATGCAACGACAACAACAACACCAAAATCAAGAAATGTTTCAAATGTAACAATCCAGGGACTTCTATTTACAACAACTCCTGAATCAACATCAGCAATCGGCTCTGTCGATGACATTACCCAATGCTCAAGTTCCAACGTTTGGTGGTGATCCTGTTGACTACTGCCATTTTATACGATCGTTTGAGACCATCATCGAAGCGAAGATGCCATCTAGTAGTTCAAGGCTCTATTACTTAGTCCCATATACTTCTGGTGATGTGCAGGAGCTGATGCGAAGCTGTTTGTCCATGAACCCCGAAGAAGGATACCAAGTTGCGAGGAAGCTCTTGAAGCAACGGTATGGTCAAGCCTACAGAATAGCCACAGCCTGTTTGTATCGAGTCACAAAGGTACAACAAATCAAGTCTGAAGATTGTAAAGCGCTTCAAAAGTTCTCTGATAATCCGGACAGTTTGCACAGTGTGATCAGTAGACTACCCTATTCGCTGAGGAAGAGATGGCGTGACGTAGCAGATGATATAACAAGCAATTAATTCAATTCAGAAATTAGAGAAATTCAGTGGGAGCCAAATGCTGGGATTATCATTGCAGGAGATGTTAGCCAATTAAAAATAAAGGATATTATAAGCCATTTCCTCGACATTTTCCTAATTAATTGCCCACACTTTTGGAATAATCCCAAGGTTTTCGATGGGGTGGTTAAATCTGACTGTTGTGATAACCCCACGGATTGCTGCTAAACCAGAAAGAAAAACCGTTTATTTCAGAGATATAAGAGATCATACAAAGTTCACCATGAAGAGAGAGTTGGGAGCACATGACTGGAATATCATTGATGGCTGTGAAGATCATTGATGGCTGGAATATCATTGATGGCTGTGACTATTACTTCTGCATTCAATAACAATTTTCCATTGATTAAGGAAAACTATCCATACGAGGTCACCCATGCATGTCTTCTTTAGTAAAGCACTTTTGCAAAATACGTAATAAAAATGCAAGGAAAGGGATTAATGAAGACCTACCAAGGAAGATCAATATGCTTATCCGCGAAAATATGGTTAGTGCTGTTAAGAATGAAAATAGGAAAAACGCTCCTGGATCGAAGAGGTGGTGGAACACCGTAAGTAAAATCACTGGTAGAAAAGCGAACCATGATGTTATTTTAAATATCGGTCCAAACAACATAAACAATCATTTCCAGACAATAAACACTGATGATAATTACATATCTCTCGAACTTGTACCTATACCAAATGGGACCAGAATACCAAGGGTTGATGTACCTACTGCCGAAAGGATATTAGAAAAACAGAAGAGAACATCACCAGGTCCCGATGGCCTTCCGTATCGGCTATGGAAAGACTTTGCAAAGTATTTAGCTCCAGTAATCACTAAGGTATTTAATATGTCTTTGGAACACCAATGTGGCCCTCTTCTATGGAAATTAGCCAATCTAAATCCGATTCCTAAGGAAACTCCTCTCACCGAATGTACCCAACTAAGGCCTATATGCAACAAATGATTGTAAGTAGCAAATCAACAAAACCTATACCAGAACCAATTGCTGGTATTAAGCGCAAGACATGGTTGAAACTATTGGGAATTTCACCTCAGGATGATCCGTCTTGCTGGGATCTTCATGTTGATAATTTGTTATCTAGAGCCAGTACGTAGCCGCATTGTAAAGTAATTATGTAAATGTCCATGTAAATGTAATTATTGTCCAGAGGGTAAAAAAGGCATTCACACGTACGAATCGAGAGCAGAAAAAACATTATCTTGTGCAAGCAGTGGTGGCCGAATTAAGGAGTGTCCGTTTGGAAAATAAGTTTACAGTCAAAACACATGACAAATTGGATCTTCGTTGACCGGATAGCTACTCAGAAGAGTCGTCAGTGACAAGAGTTAGCTAAATAAAGATATATATTCCTAACAGACCGAACCAGATCGACAAGATAGCGTTCAAGAACCAGATCGACAAGATATAGCGTTCAAGAACCAGATCGACAAGATATAGCGTTCGAAAGCCAGATCACTTGAAAGATTGTCTAAAGAACCGAAAGAGCTAGCTAGCTGAATGAAGCCATGTATCCCTGGATGTATGTATGTGAACTGTGGTTAGATTAGAGCTTTAGATATTTATTTTAATAATAAAATATATGCAAACTTTACGTGTATTAAAGTTTATTACCGGCACCCACGCAGACGAAAGGTAAAATTCGTCACACGCATGTACATCTTGAGAGTGTGTAGATCCTATGGTTATTTTAAGAAACAACTGACAATTCTGTTTGACACACTTATTATGTCTTTGACACACGATTTGACTTTAGCAAAGATTAAAACAGAAAGATTTAAACGGTCGTTTTTAAATATGTGTCTTTTTAACAATATTATTTAATCTCGGAGTAGATACAATCAATTTAGACAATATGCCTACAATTTAGAAGTTACAATTTACATATTACGTTGTTTGTAAATAGGTGTCTTTTTAACAATTTTAGATAATTTTAGAGTAATACAATCAATTTAGACACCAAATTTTGTAACCTTGTATATATTTTTATATAATATTTTACTCTTTGTAAAGCCGCACGTCTGTTGTGGCTATAGACAATAAAGACTTAATATTAATAATAATCTCGATGGTACTTGTTTAAGAGGGAAACTATTGAAAACGGATTAAAGTTAGTGCGCAAAAAAGGCTTATGCAACAATTGCCTTTTCCATGGTCACATTGCCAGATCGTGTGCCCGAAAGAAAGATTTAGTAAAGTATCTGGTTGTCAAGCCAAACATTCAACGTTTTTACATCCAAGAAATGTGGATCGGCGCGATGAGAAACGTCTGGATCAACAGTCCACTGAAGCAAATGGTAAAGAAGCAAACCAGACTGAAATTACCAGTGTACAAAATGGTTTTGTCAATGCCAATAATAGTAGGTGTGACGTCATTAGGGCCGGTGTGACTTCAACCTGTTTAGCGATAGTACCCGTCAAAGTCAAGTGTAGAAATTATGATATGACGATCCTGACGTACGCTTTCTGAGACGCTGGATCAAATACGACATTTTATGCGGACGAGTTGCAGAAACAGCTTGGTGCAAACGCAGAGAAAACTACCCTCTCGCTTACTACCATACAAAACGAGAACAGCCCAACCGAATGTCGTGTAGTCAACCTTGAAGTATTCGATTTAGAAGAAAATAATATCGTCGATTTTTCTTATGTGTTTTCTACCTCAAAGTTGCCAGTCGATGAATCCAGTATTCCCAAACAAACAGACGTAGACAGATGGTCACATCTGAAGGATACCAGATAACGAGAATTGACGCTCGTATTGGCCTGTTTATTGGTAACGATGTACCAAGGGCGTTGGAACCAAAATAAATTAAAGAATGCGAAGGGGGTGGTCCGAAGGGGGCGGTCCGAAGGGGGCGAGAACGATATTCGGGTGGACAATTAACGGGCCGCTTGGAAAGAATTCACGGACATGTAGCTTGGCCAATTATATTCGAAGTGATCACACGTTGAGTACGCAGTTTAAGAAGTTTTGTAATGTTGAATTCAACGACTCCACATTCGACAGCAAGCTTGCAATGTCTATAGAAGATTCTCGCGCAGTGAATATCATGGAAAACTCTATCAGACTCCACAATGGACACTATGAAATAGCGTTACCTTGGAAAAGCTCTCCTCCTCACCTACCAAACAGTCGACCTCTCGCTGAACATCGCCTAAAGCTCTTAATGAAAAGACTTGTGAATGATTCTGATCTATTTTCAAAGTATGCTAAATTCATGGAAAATCTCGTCAACAAGGGGTTTGCTCGAAGGGTGCCAACTAATTAACTTGACCAATCGGACGGAAAGTTGTGGTACTTGCCTCATCATCCAGTTTTCAGTCAGAGCAAACCTGATAAAATTCGAGTGGTGTTTGATTGCACCGCTGTTTACCACGGGACGTACCTCAACGACCAACTACTGCAAGGACCCGATATAACTAATAATCTTGTGGGAGTCTTGATTCGCTTTCGATAAGAGCCCGTGGCTCTTATGGCAGACATTGAGTCTATGTTTCACCAAGCCAATGTACGTCGTGAAGACTGCGATGCTCTCCGCTTCCTATGGTGGCCAAAAATGATCTTAATTCGGAACCCGAAAAGTTTCAAATGCTGGTCCATTTATTTGGGGCGACTTCCTCCCCGAGCTGTACTATGTCCATGTGGAACCAGAGAACAGCGAAATATCATTCCGAATACGAGACCATACAATCCCAAAAATTAGTAACCATTCCCCAACATTTGATGTGGACGAAGTGAAAAGAAAGTATTCCCATTTGCGAAATGTCAATGTGAAGCTGGACAACGAAGGTATCGACATACTAATTGGGCAGGATTGTCCAGTTCTTTTGAGACAATTAGAATCGGGGTATGGGAAACCGGACGAGCCTTGTGCCATAAGAACTGCGTTGGGTTGGAGTATATGTGGTCCAATAGATGGAGCTCAGGATGGTGGACGTTCTGCATATTTCATGTCATCTGCCTCGTAATTTACGATCCAAGATAACGACTTTAGTTTGAGAAACTTTTGGGAGATAGAGAAAATCCCCGAGTGTGAACAGCCTGGTTTTACCAAGTAGGAACAGCAAATATTAGAACAAACAGAACGGACAACTGTTAAGGTGAACGAACGATATATGAGGTAAAGCTCTCTTGGAAGACGAGCAAGGACCAAATGCCCGATTCCTATGAGATGGCACTACGCAGACTGGAATGATATACCATTCTTCGAGAAAGATATACCAATGCTGAAAGCGCGAAAGTGCTTGGGATTACAGTAACTAGCAACACGCTCACATTAATAATGTAATTTAGAAAGCAGCTAAACGGTTATATTTCCTTGTACGACTGAAAAGGGGAAAACTACCTCGAAAGGATATGGTTCTCTTTTACTTTACATGCATCCGATCTATTTTAACTCATGCAATTCAAGTATTTTTTTACGCCTTGCCAATGTATCTACAAAACGAACTGGAACGCCTCAAAAAAGGGAATTTTCAATTATCAGTCCTGGTTCAGCACATTACGATGCAAGCAAATATTCCCACCATTATGTCCTACGGAGAAGCTATCTGTAAGAACTTTTTTAACTGGATTGTGAATAACCAGGATAATAAATTGAATAAGGTGCTACCCACGACCAACGAAGCATCCTATGAACTAAGACAGAACAGGCAATCCCCAATTGAAGTACCAACCGGTTCAGAAATACTTTTGTTATGTCTTCCACCATTGAAAATGGTTGATCTCGATGATATTCTGATATTATATATCATTTTATCTAGTACTTTTAATCCAGATATGTTTATATAACTTTGAAGATAATTAATTACCTGCAGGATTTGAACTCAGCACGGTTTGAGATACTTTTATATGAGTCTCATCGAAATTCTATTAGTTTAACTTCTTTTAGTAAATTTTAGCGTATTTTAATATTGCTGTAATATATTTTAGACTAATTGTTTGTAGTTTTGTAAATACGCAATTCAGCTTTCGAGCTGCATATGTATTTTCATTAATAAATCATAAATCAATGCTATTGAAGAATACGATAAAGGTGGCTACACTGAGAAGTTGGAATCTAGACCAGAAGATACCGGATGGTATTTACCACATCATCTCGTAATATTCAAAGAAAAAAACACCAAGTGTCGAGTCATCTTCGATTCTGCAGCAAAAGCTCATGGGACGTCGTTGAACGATCTGCCAGAAAAAGGTCATTGCTTGCTGAATGATTTGACAGGAATTCTGTTACGTTAATATTCTTGAGAATATTATTGGATCCTGATGATTTCAAATTTCACCGATTCCTTTGGCGTCAAGAAGAAAGACAAAAACCATTCCACAAAAACCTATTGGAAGATCACTTTTTCTGGTTGTTTTAGTAAATAATATATTTTAATATACTGTGAAATAGTACCTTGTTTCAATAAAGTTGAAGTTGAAGTTGAAGTTGAATTCATCTATCAATTTAACTGTCTCATATTTGGAGATGCTTCCTCACCCTATCGGGCAAGTTGTGTAGTTACAGCGTTATGTACACGAGAGCGAATTTGTCGTGTTTCTTTTAGGTTTATTTTACTAAATATTTATATGTTTGGTTCATTTCTTTACTGATTCGAAGAGCTTAGACGGCGAAGAATGGATGAACTTGTTGTCGACCAAAATTACGAGTTTGAAGCTCCCCAACTTGTGAATTTCAACAATATGCTAGATGACGAAGATGCCTATGCTGACTCCTCGTTTTAAGGTAAACCTGACGATGAAGGAGGAATACAGATTCCTATCGACGTAGACGAGAAAGAATTGCACAAAGAAAGCAGAGATTCGAAACGGAATGGGTTGTTGTCGATGTAATGACGTTAATAGCCGAACAAGAAGACATGAAAATTTACGAACGCGAATGTAAACCAACTCCGATTGAGCCAAAAAATACAGAGAAGATTGTAGAAACTACAAGTGCGAATAAAGAAAGTCAAATTCAGGCCGATATCAAAGAAAAAATGTTAAACTTGATGAATTCCTATGAGATGGCACTACGCAGACTGGAATCAACAGAGATTTCACCGATTCCTTTGGCGTCAAGAAGAAAGACAAAAACCATTCATCTATCAATTTAACTGTCTCATATTTGGAGATGCTTCCTCACCCTATCGGGCAAGTTGTGTAGTTACAGCGTTTTGTACAAGAGAGCGAATTTGTTGCGTTTCTTTTAGGTTTATTCTACTAAATATTGATATGTTTGGTTGATTTTCTTTACTGATTCGAAGAGCTTAGACGACGAAGAATGGATGAACTTGTTGTCGACCAAAATTACGAGTTTGAAGCTCCCCAACTTGTGAATTTCAACAATATGCTAGATGACGAAGATGCCTATGCTGACTCCTCGTTTTAAGGTAAACCTGACGATGAAGGAGGAATACAGATTCCTATCGACGTAGACGAGAAAGAATTGCACAAAGAAAGCAGAGATTCGAAACGGAAAAGGGTTGTTGTCGATGTAATGACGTTAATAGCCGAACAAGAAGACATGAAAATTTACGAACGCGAATGTAAACCAACTCCGATTGAGCCAAAAAATACAGAGAAGATTGTAGAAACTACAAGTGCGAATAAAGAAAGTCAAATTCAGGCCGATATCAAAGAAAAAATGTTAAACTTGATGAATTCCTATGAGATGGCACTACGCAGACTGGAATCAACAGAGATTTCACCGATTCCTTTGGCGTCAAGAAGAAAGACAAAAACCATTCATCTATCAATTTAACTGTCTCATATTTGGAGATGCTTCCTCACCCTATCGGGCAAGTTGTGTAGTTACAGCGTTTTGTACAAGAGAGCGAATTTGTTGCGTTTCTTTTAGGTTTATTCTACTAAATATTGATATGTTTGGTTGATTTTCTTTACTGATTCGAAGAGTTTAGACGGCGAAGAATGGATGAACTTGTTGTCGACCAAAATTACGAGTTTGAAGCTCCCCAACTTGTGAATTTCAACAATATGCTAGATGACGAAGATGCCTATGCTGACTCCTCGTTTTAAGGTAAACCTGACGATGAAGGAGGAATACAGATTCCTATCGACGTAGACGAGAAAGAATTGCACAAAGAAAGCAGAGATTCGAAACGGAATGGGTTGTTGTCGATGTAATGACGTTAATAGCCGAACAAGAAGACATGAAAATTTACGAAGGCGAATGTGAACCAACTCCGATTGAGCCAAAAAATACAGAGAAGATTGTAGAAACTACAAGTGCGAATAAAGAAAGTCAAATTCAGGCCGATATCAAAGAAAAAATGTTAAACTTGATGAATTCCTATGAGAGGCACTACGCAGACTGGAATCAACAGAAATTTCACCGATTCCTTTGGCGTCAAGAAGAAAGACAAAACCATTCATCTATCAATTTAACTGTCTCATATTTGGAGATGCTTCCTCACCCTATCGGGCAAGTTGTGTAGTTACAGCGTTTTGTACAAGGGAGCGAATTTGTTGCGTTTCTTTTAGGTTAATTCTACTAAATATTGATATGTTTGGTTGATTTTCTTTACTGATTCGAAGAGCTTAGACGGCGAAGAATGGATGAACTTGTTGTCGACCAAAATTACGACTTTGAAGCTCCCCAACTTGTGAATTTCAACAATATGCTAGATGACGAAGATGCCTATGCTGACTCCTCGTTTTAAGGTAAACCTGACGATGAAGGAGGAATACAGATTCCTATCGACGTAGACGAGAAAGAATTGCACAAAGAAAGCAGAGATTCGAAACGGAAAAGGGTTGTTGTCGATGTAATGACGTGCCGAACAAGAAGACATGAATATTTACGAAGGCGAATGTAAACCAACTCCGATTGAGCCAAAAAATACAGAGAAGATTGTAGAAACTACAAGGGCGAATAAAGAAAGTCAAATTCAGGCCGATATCAAAGAAAAAATGTTAAACTTGATGAATTCCTATGAGATGGCACTACGCAGACTGGAATCAACAGAGATTTCACCGATTCCTTTGGCGTCAAGAAGAAAGACAAAAACCATTCATCTATCAATTTAACTGTCTCATATTTGGAGATGCTTCCTCACCCTATCGGGCAAGTTGTGTAGTTACAGCGTTTTGTACAAGAGAGCGAATTTGTTGCGTTTCTTTTAGGTTTATTCTACTAAATATTGATATGTTTGGTTGATTTTCTTTACTGATTCGAAGAGCTTAGACGACGAAGAATGGATGAACTTGTTGTCGACCAAAATTACGAGTTTGAAGCTCCCCAATTTGTGGATTTCAATAGCATGCTAGATGACGAAGATGCCTATGCTGACTCCTCGTTTTAAGGTAAACCTGACGATGAAGGAGGAATACAGATTCCTATCGACGTAGACGAGAAAGAATTGCACAAAGAAAGCAGAGATTCGAAACGGAAAAGGGTTGTTGTCGATGTAATGACGTTAATAGCCGAACAAGAAGACATGAAAATTTACGAACGCGAATGTAAACCAACTCCGATTGTGCCAAAAAATACAGAGAAGATTGTAGAAACTACAAGTGCGAATAAAGAAAGTCAAATTCAGGCCGATATCAAAGATTTTTGGTCAACGCTAGAAGCCTAAAAAGTATTCATCGCGTCGAGCAAGACGTAATTACGGCTGAGCTTAATATGAATTGTTTTCAAAATTATATTTATGCAAATAACTTTGATGTTGTTGCAGTGACTGAAACGTGGCTTTCTGGCGATGTCGAGAATCATGAAATTTTACCTTATGGCTATCAAGTGTTCCGAAGGGACAGAGGTAAACGTGGAGGAGGTGTTCTATTTGCAATACGATCTTGTTTTGGCGATGTTCAAGTCATGGATAAGCTTAACGATATGTTCAACATCGAGGTGTTTGCTATTCGCGTAACAAGTGCAAGTGGGGTAAATGTATTATTATCGGTTGTTTATAGACCACCAACATCTGACTCATTATGGCTGGAAAATTTTAGGGAATATCTAACACACGCGAGTAGAGTCTGCGATGAATATATAATCGTAGGTGACCTTAACTTCCCTGATATTGACTGGAACATTAATTACACAATTCAATCAAGTAATCCTGCTCAGGCTCTGCTATTTTGTGAGATAATTGATGATTTTTTTCTTTATCAAATGGTGAGGGACCCTACTAGGGGACCTAATATTCTTGATCTTGTGTTGACAAATAACGAAAGCCGAGTTTCTGATGTTGAAGTCATCGAACCGGCTAATATGAATATACATACAGACCACTTTGGGGTTGTTTTCAATATAACAAGAAATTTTAAGACGTCATACACGAGTAAGCGTATTGTTTATAACTATAAGAAAGGTGACTTTGATGGCCTGAGGAATGCTTTGAGACTGCTTAACATAAAAGATATCGTTTTTAATAACGTTGAGGCTGATATTAATGATGATTGGCACAATTGGAAAACTGTCTTCATGAACGCTGTTATTGACTTTATCCCAGTAACACACCTTCGAGGAAAAGACGTTCCCCCATGGTTTGATAGTGAAACATTGCGCTTAATAAGAAAGAAAAATTCTATTAGAAGGCGAGCAAAGAAAAATCTTTCAAGTGGACTTTGGTCCGTATTTTCGAGTTTACGTAAACAAGTTAAGAACATTATTGAACGTAAAAGGAGAGAATATTTTTTCTCCATATGTTCAACATTGAAATATAACCCTAAAAGGTTTTGGTCTGCTTTTAAAATAAAGTCGAAGGCATCACAATTACCCTTGAAATTAATTGGAACACATACGGATGCCAATGTAGTTGCTATAACACCTGATGAGAAGGCGACGTTGTTCAACGAATATTTCCATTCGGTTTTTGATAAATCGGAAGAACCTGTTCTCGTGTGTGATAATCCTATGCCAACTGTCGGTACTACAATCACGGAAATTGTTTTAGATCAAATGGAAGTGGAAGCTTTGTTACTATCTATAGATCCTTCCAAGGCACAGGGTCCTGATCAAATCCCAGCTCGACTCCTAAAGGAATGTGCTCAAGAAATATCGGAATCCCTTTGTCTTTTGTTTAATAAGTCATTGCACACTGGAATTTTCCCACAACATTGGAAACTAGCCAACATTGTACCAATTCTAAAGAAATGTCCTGCTTCAAATGTGCAAAATTATCGCCCCATTTCTCTGTTGTCAAATATTGGGAAAATCTTTGAAAGGTGCGTCTTTAATCGAGTTATAAATCATATTAGCAATCAGTTACATAACTTCCAACATGGCTTCCTGAAAGGAAAATCTTGTACTACCCATCTGTTACAAGTAATAGACGAAATCGGAAGAAGTTTGGATTGTGCAGAACAGACGGATATTATATATCTTGACTTTGCAAAAGCATTCGACAAAGTCAACCACTCCTTGTTATTGGCCAAAATCAGTGGCTTTGGAATTGACGGTAATTTGTTGAAATGGTTTGGAAATTACCTATCTGATCGACGTCAGCAAGTAACTATCCCTGGATCGACTTCGGGGGTTTTGCCGGTGCTCTCCGGTGTACCTCAGGGGTCGATTTTGGGACCCCTCTTGTTCCTCATGTTTATCAACGATCTCCCTGACAGGGTAATGGAGAATTCGGATGCAAAGATGGTATTGTTTGCCGATGACTCTAAGATTTATAAAACTATCAGGACTACATCGGACTGTATGGACTTGCAAACTAGCATTGACAGAACATTCATATGGAGTTGTGAAAATAAAATGCTTTTAAACAGTAAGAAGTGTACTACAGTAAGTGTAAATCGCAAAACTCAGCCTACTATATTCTCTTATACTCTTGGGGGAATACCTTTGGAAAAAACTAACTGTGAAAAAGATCTTGGGGTGTTAATAAAAAGCGATCTGAAGTGGGACGCGCATGTTTTGTCAATTTCAAAAAGGGCTAATAACGCTTTGGGGTACATTAGAAGAGGGACAACAGAGTACAATCACGTTGATACAAGGAAAGCACTCTACATGGCGTTAGTAAGAAATCATTTAGTTCATGCATCGCAAGTTTGGAGTCCACAGTCAGTACATTTAATTAAGCAATTGGAATCTGTGCAGAGAAGAGCAACAAAGTATATTCTATGCCTACCATATGATACTACTATTACATACAAAGACCGCCTCTTAAAATTAGATCTTCTACCGATGTCGTATTGGCATGAATATTTGGATGTGTTGTATTTGTATAAGCTGGCATCTGGCATGCTTTCTTTAAAGTTGCATGACTTTTTAAAAGTTAAACAACCATTACGTGTAACGAGAAGAAGTAATCCTTCATCAGGTTTAATGTTTGTTATCCCAAAAGTACGTACAGTAACATATCAATCTAGTTATTTCATTCGAACTGCTAGAATTTGGAATGAACTACCATCATCCATACGATTATTAGAAACTTTATGTCAGTTTAAAAACAGTCTATTGAAATACTATAAAGATTGTCTAATAACTATTTATGATACTGACAATCCAAGAACTTGGAAAACTGTATGTCCAAAATGTCATAATTGTTCTGTTCTAAGCACGCAAAACAATCACAGTGTTGCTGATTTTATTTTTATTTATATTTTATAACGGGCCACTGTTATTGGGGTTTAACCCTGTTGTTGGTTCCTGACACTTTAAAGTATTTATGTGTGGTATCTGTACGTTTGTAATTTAATTTTTCTTTTTTGTCAAATCGAAATAAAAAAAAAAAAAAAAAAAAAGAAAAAATGTTAAACTTGATGAATTCCTATGAGATGGCACTACGCAGACTGGAATCAACAGAGATTTCACGGATTCCTTTGCCGTCAAGAAGAAAGACAAAAACCATTCATCTATCAATTTAACTGTCTCATATTTGGAGATGCTTCCTCACCCTATCGGGCAAGTTGTGTAGTTACAGCGTTTTGTACAAGAGAGCGAATTTGTTGCGTTTCTTTTAGGTTTATTCTACTAAATATTGATATGTTTGGTTGATTTTCTTTACTGATTCGAAGAGCTTAGACGGCGAAGAATGGATGAACTTGTTGTCGACCAAAATTACGAGTTTGAAGCTCCCCAACTTGTGAATTTCAACAATATGCTAGATGACGAAGATGCCTATGCTGACTCCTCGTTTTAAGGTAAACCTGACGATGAAGGAGGAATACAGATTCCTATCGACGTAGACGAGAAAGAATTGCACAAAGAAAGCAGAGATTCGAAACGGAAAAGGGTTGTTGTCGATGTAATGACGTTAATAGCCGAACAAGAAGACATGAAAATTTACGAACGCGAATGTAAACCAACTCCGATTGAGCCAAAAAATACAGAGAAGATTGTAGAAACTACAAGTGCGAATAAAGAAAGTCAAATTCAGGCCGATATCAAAGAAAAATGTTAAACTTGATGAATTCCTATGAGATGGCACTACGCAGACTGGAATCAACAGAGATTTCACCGATTCCTTTGGCGTCAAGAAGAAAGACAAAAACCATTCATCTATCAATTTAACTGTCTCATATTTGGAGATGCTTCCTCACCCTATCGGGCAAGTTGTGTAGTTACAGCGTTTTGTACAAGAGAGCGAATTTGTTGCGTTTCTTTTAGGTTTATTCTACTAAATATTGATATGTTTGGTTGATTTTCTTTACTGATTCGAAGAGCTTAGACGGCGAAGAATGGATGAACTTGTTGTCGACCAAAATTACGAGTTTGAAGCTCCCCAACTTGTGAATTTCAACAATATGCTAGATGACGAAGATGCCTATGCTGACTCCTCGTTTTAAGGTAAACCTGACGATGAAGGAGGAATACAGATTCCTATCGACGTAGACGAGAAAGAATTGCACAAAGAAAGCAGAGATTCGAAACGGAATGGGTTGTTGTCGATGTAATGACGTTAATAGCCGAACAAGAAGACATGAAAATTTACGAAGGCGAATGTGAACCAACTCCGATTGAGCCAAAAAATACAGAGAAGATTGTAGAAACTACAAGTGCGAATAAAGAAAGTCAAATTCAGGCCGATATCAAAGAAAAAATGTTAAACTTGATGAATTCCTATGAGAGGCACTACGCAGACTGGAATCAACAGAAATTTCACCGATTCCTTTGGCGTCAAGAAGAAAGACAAAAACCATTCATCTATCAATTTAACTGTCTCATATTTGGAGATGCTTCCTCACCCTATCGGGCAAGTTGTGTAGTTACAGCGTTTTGTACAAGGGAGCGAATTTGTTGCGTTTCTTTTAGGTTAATTCTACTAAATATTGATATGTTTGGTTGATTTTCTTTACTGATTCGAAGAGCTTAGACGGCGAAGAATGGATGAACTTGTTGTCGACCAAAATTACGACTTTGAAGCTCCCCAACTTGTGAATTTCAACAATATGCTAGATGACGAAGATGCCTATACTGCTCCTCGTTTTAAGGTAAACCTGACGATGAAGGAGGAATACAGATTCCTATCGACGTAGACGAGAAAGAATTGCACAAAGAAAGCAGAGATTCGAAACGGAAAAGGGTTGTTGTCGATGTAATGACGTGCCGAACAAGAAGACATGAATATTTACGAAGGCGAATGTAAACCAACTCCGATTGAGCCAAAAAATACAGAGAAGATTGTAGAAACTACAAGGGCGAATAAAGAAAGTCAAATTCAGGGCGATATCAAAGAAAAAATGTTAAACTTGATGAATTCCTATGAGATGGCACTACGCAGACTGGAATCAACAGAGATTTCACCGATTCCTTTGGCGTCAAGAAGAAAGACAAAAACCATTCATCTATCAATTTAACTGTCTCATATTTGGAGATGCTTCCTCACCCTATCGGGCAAGTTGTGTAGTTACAGCGTTTTGTACAAGAGAGCGAATTTGTTGCGTTTCTTTTAGGTTTATTCTACTAAATATTGATATGTTTGGTTGATTTTCTTTACTGATTCGAAGAGTTTAGACGGCGAAGAATGGATGAACTTGTTGTCGACCAAAATTACGAGTTTGAAGCTCCCCAACTTGTGAATTTCAACAATATGCTAGATGACGAAGATGCCTATGCTGACTCCTCGTTTTAAGGTAAACCTGACGATGAAGGAGGAATACAGATTCCTATCGACGTAGACGAGAAAGAATTGCACAAAGAAAGCAGAGATTCGAAACGGAAAAGGGTTGTTGTCGATGTAATGACGTTAATAGCCGAACAAGAAGACATGAAAATTTACGAACGCGAATGTAAACCAACTCCGATTGAGCCAAAAAATACAGAGAAGATTGTAGAAACTACAAGTGCGAATAAAGAAAGTCAAATTCAGGCCGATATCAAAGAAAAAATGTTAAACTTGATGAATTCCTATGAGATGGCACTACGCAGACTGGAATCAACAGAGATTTCACCGATTCCTTTGGCGTCAAGAAGAAAGACAAAAACCATTCATCTATCAATTTAACTGTCTCATATTTGGAGATGCTTCCTCACCCTATCGGGCAAGTTGTGTAGTTACAGCGTTTTGTACAAGAGAGCGAATTTGTTGCGTTTCTTTTAGGTTTATTCTACTAAATATTGATATGTTTGGTTGATTTTCTTTACTGATTCGAAGAGCTTAGACGACGAAGAATGGATGAACTTGTTGTCGACCAAAATTACGAGTTTGAAGCTCCCCAACTTGTGAATTTCAACAATATGCTAGATGACGAAGATGCCTATGCTGACTCCTCGTTTTAAGGTAAACCTGACGATGAAGGAGGAATACAGATTCCTATCGACGTAGACGAGAAAGAATTGCACAAAGAAAGCAGAGATTCGAAACGGAAAAGGGTTGTTGTCGATGTAATGACGTTAATAGCCGAACAAGAAGACATGAAAATTTACGAACGCGAATGTAAACCAACTCCGATTGAGCCAAAAAATACAGAGAAGATTGTAGAAACTACAAGTGCGAATAAAGAAAGTCAAATTCAAGCCGATATTAAAGAAAAAATGTTAAACTAGATGAATTCCTATGAGATGGCCCTACGCAGACTGGAATCAACAGAACGCGGACTAAAGAAGTCCCCCACACTTTGAGAAAGATATACCAATTCTGAAAGCGCGAAACTGCTTGGATATTACCGTAACTAGTAACCTCACATGGAACGCTCACATTAACAATGTAATTAAGAAAGCAGCTAAACGGCTATATTTGCTTGTACGACTGAAAAAGGTAAAACTACCTCGAAAGGATCTGGTTCTCTTTTACGACTGAAAAAGGTAAAACTACCTCGAAAGGATCTGGTTCTCTTTTACATTACATGCATCCGATCTATTTTAACTTATGCAATTCCAATATTTTTTACGCCTTGCCAATGTATCTACAAAACGAACTGGAGCGCTTCCAAAAAAGGGCATTTTCAATTATCAGTCCTGGTTTAGCACATTATGATGCCCTGGCAGAAGCAAACATTCCCACAATTATGCCCTTGGGAGAAGCTATCTGTAAGAACTTTTTTAACTCGATTGTGAATAACCAGGATAATAAATTGAATAAGGTGCTACCCACGACCAACGAAGCATCCTATGAACTAAGACAGAACAGACATTTTGCAATCCCCAATTGGAGTACCAACCGGTTCAGAAATACTTTTATTATATCTTCCACCATTGAAAATGTTTGATATCGATGATATTCTGATATTATATATCATTTTATCTAGTACTTTTAATCCAGATATGTTTATATAACTTTGAAGATAATTAATTAACTGTAGGATTTGAACTCAGCACGGTTTGAGATACTTTTATATGAGTCTCATAGAAATTCTATTATTTTAAGATATTTTAGTAAATTTTAGCGTATTTTAATATTGCTGTGATATATTTTAGACTAATTGTTTGTAGTTTTGTAAATACGCAATTCAGCTTTCGAGCTGCATATGTATTTTCATTAATAAATCATAAATCAATGCTATTGAAGAATACGAGAAAGGTGGCCACATTGAGAAGCTGGAATCTAGATCAGAAGATACCGGATGGTATCTACCACATCATCTCGTAATATCCAAAGAAAAAAACACCAAGTGTCGAGTCGTGTTCGATTCTGCAGAAAAAGCTCATGGGGCGTCGTTGAACGATCTGCTAGAAAAAGGTCATTGCTTGCTGAATGATTTGACAGGAATCCTCTTACGTTTTCGCCGATTCAAGATAGGAATCGCCGGAGTAAGCTCGAAAATGTTCTTGACAATACTATTGGATCCTGATGATTGCAGATTTCACCGATTCCTTTGGCGTCCAGAAGAAAGACAAAAATCAGTCATCTATCAATTTAACTGTCTCATATTTGGAGATGCTTCCCCACCTTACCGGGCAAGTTGTGTAGTTACAGCGTTTTGTACACGAGAACGATTTGGTGTGTTTCTTTTACGTTTATTCTACTAAATCTTGATATGCTTGGTTGATTTTCTTTACTGATTCGAAGAGCTTAGACGGCGAAGAATGGATGAACTTGTTGTGGACCAAAATTTCGAGTTTGAAGCTCCCCAATTTGTGGATTTCAATAGCATGCTAGATGACGAAGATGCCTATGCTGACTCCTCGTTTTAAGGTAAACCTGACGATGAAGGAGGAATACAGATTCCTATCGACGTAGACGAGAAAGAATTGCACAAAGAAAGCAGAGATTCGAAACGGAGAAGGGTTGTTGTCGATGTAATGACGTTAATAGCCGAACAAGAAGACATGAAAATTTACGAACGCGAATGTAAACCAACTCCGATTGAGCCAAAAAATACAGAGAAGATTGTAGAAACTACAAGTGCGAATAAAGAAAGTCAAATTCAGGCCGATATCAAAGAAAAAATGTTAAACTTGATGAATTCCTATGAGATGGCACTACGCAGACTGGAAGCCACAGAACGCAGATTAAAGAAGTCCCCCACTCTTGGAGAAAGATATACCAATGCTGAAAGCGCGAAACTGCTTGGGATTACAGTAACTAGTAACCTCACATGGAACGCTCACATTAACAATGTATTTAAGAAAGCAGCTAAACGGCTATATTTCCTTGTACGACTCAAAAGGGCAAAACTACATCGAAAGGATCTGGTTCTCTTTTACATTACATGCATCCGATCTATTTTAACTTATGCAATTCCAGTATTTTTTTACTCCTGGCCAATGTATCTACAAAAAAAATTGGAACGCGTCCAAAAAAGGGCATTTTCAATTATCAGTCCTGGTTTAGCACATTATGATGCCCTGACAGAAGCAAGCATTCCAACAATTATGTCCTACGGAGAAGCTATCTGTAAGAACTTTTTTAACTCGATTGTGAATAACCAGGATAATAAATTGAATAAGGTGCTACCCACGACCAACGAAGCATCCTACGAACTAAGACAGAACAGGCATTTTGCAATCCCCAATTGGAGTACCAACCGGTTCAGAAATACTTTTATTATATCTTCCACCATTGAAAATGGTTGATCTCGATGATATTCTGATATTATATATCATTTTATCTAGTACTTTTAATCCAGATATGTTTATATAACTTTGAAGATAATTAATTAACTGTAGGATTTGAACTCAGCACGGTTTGAGATACTTTTATATGAGTCTCATAGCAATTCTATTATTTTAAGATATTTTAGTAAATTTTAGCGTATTTTAATATTGCTGTAATATATTTTAGACTAATTGTTTGTAGTTTTGTAAATACGCAATTCAGCTTTCGAGCTGCATATGTATTTTCATTAATAAATCATAAATCAATGCTATTGAAGAATACGAGAAAGCTAGCTACATTGAGAAGTTGGAATCTAGACCAGAAGATACCGGATGGTATTTACCACATCACCTCGTAATATCCAAAGAAAAAACACCAAGTGTCGAGTCATGTTCGATTCTGCAGCAAAAGCTCATGGGACGTCGTTGAACGATCTGCTAGAAAAAGGTCATTGCTTGCTGAATGATTTGACAGGAATTCTGTTACGTTTTCACCAATTCAAGATAGGAATCGCTGGAAATATCTCGAAAATGTTCTTGAGAATACTATTGGATCCTGATGATTTCAGATTTCGCCGATTCGTTTGGCGTCAAGAAGAAAGACAAAAACCATTCATTTTGTTTGGTGCTAATGTTTTTAGGGCGATATCGACCTATTTTTGCAGTTTTCATATCTTCGGTTCAGTGCATGCTATGTAGATGAAAATACCACCGTTCGATTCAGCGTTTTACGATGTCTTTAGCGAAGTAAATTGTGTTTGTTTACAATGCTACGCGGCCAATTTAGCCCCTTGCAAACACCTCTGAACTTTGTATTGTTTACAAATTAACAATAATACAAACTAATTATATATTCATTTCGCTTTCCTACCTTTGGTTTACACGCTACAAACTCCTAAGTGTGACCATTGGATAGCTCTTGAAAATCCTGTTCGAAAGGATGTATTTAAATATCCATACTAAATAAACTAGCCATTTTATGACAATTCTCGACTTTTCTCGTGAAAATCCCGTCTAATTGCGAAATCCCGGTTTTGTCGGCGCACGCTCGGGCAACTTCGGAAGCTAAATCTCCGCGGCTTTGCATCCTAGCGTATTGAAAGTACCGGCAATCGATTCCGCGTCATTTAATTGCCTAGATGGCGGATTTTCATTGGTTTATAGCAATCAACACTGACCTTATATGGCATTTCGTAATTAATTTCGCGTGCGGAATCAAATTTCAACGATCTCGGCATTTTGCATGCGACTTTCAAAAAATAAAATAAAATACTTCTACTTCTTCAAATGCAATGAAACTTTCCAATAATATTCCTTTTTATATGTGCTACAATTTTGGTCCAAAATTTGCTAACATTTGCTCGAAAATTCTGAACCCTGTTCTGGCAATTCAGGGTTATTTTAACAATAATTGTAAAATTTTTAGATAATTTATGAACATGTATGCAAATTAATTTGGATATGTAATATGAACCGGGACAAACTAAATATAATTTTAAAGAGGAAGTCATAAGCTATCGAATGACGCGTGTCCTGTTGCCAGAGAATAAACACGTCTGGCGATATTTACATTTTGAAACAACCGATCGTAATTACGGCGCAAGGCGAAAAACGATAAAGAGTTATTAATTTATCGTTTTTCGCCTTGTTTGGAGATGCTTCCTCGCCCTATCGGGCAAGTTGTGTAGTTAGATCGTTTTGTACACGAGAGCGAATTTGTTGTGTTTCTTTTAGGTTTATTTTACTAAATCTTGATATGTTTCGTTGATTTTCTTTACTGATTCGAAGAGCTTAGACGGCGAAGAATAGATGAACTTGTTGTCGACCAAAATTACGAGTTTGAAGCTCCCCAACTTGTGAATTTCAACAATATGCTAGATGACGAAGATGCCTATGCTGCTCCTCGTTTTAAGGTAAACCTGACGATGAAGGAGGAATACAGATTCCTATTGACGTAGACGAGAAAGAATTGAACAAAAGAAAGCAGAGATACGAAACGGAAAAGGGTTGTTGTCGATGTAATGACGTTAATAGCCGAACAAGAAGACATGAACATTTACGAAGGCGAATGTAAACCAACTCCGATTGAGCCAAAAAATACGGAGAAGATTGTAGAAACTACAAGTGCGAATAAAGAAAGTCAAATTGAGGCCGATATCAAAGAAAAAATGTTAAACTTGATGAATTCCAATCAGATAGCACTACGCAGACTGGAATCAAGAGAACGCGGACTAAAGAAGTCCCCACACTTTAAGAAAGATATACCAATGCTGAAAGCGCGACACTGCTTGGGATTACCGTAACTAGTAACCTCACATGAAACGCTCACATTAACAATGTAATTAAGAAAGGAGCTAAACGGCTATATTTCCTTGTACGACTGAAAAGGGCAAAACTACCTCGAAATGATCTGGTTCTCTTTTACATTACATGCATCCGATCTATTTTAACTTATGCAATTCCAGTATTTTTTTACGCCTTGCCAATGTATCTACAAAACGAACTGGAACGCTTCCAAAAAAGGGCATTTTCAATTATCAGTCCTGGTTTAGCACATTATGATGCCCTGACAGAAGCAAACATTCCCACAATTATGTCCTACGGAGAAGCTGTCTGTAAGAACTTTTTTAACTCGATTTTGAATAACCAGGATAATAAATTGAATAAGGTTCTACCCACGACCAACGAAGCATCCTAGGAACTAAGACAGAACAGACATTTTGCAATCCCCAATTGGAGTACCAACCGGTTCAGAAATACTTATATTATATCTTCCACCATTGAAAATGTCCGATATCGATGATATTCTGATATTATATATCATTTTATCTAGTATTTTTAATCCAGATATGTTTATATAACTTTGAAGATAATTAATTAACTGTAGGATTTGAACTCAGCACGGTTTGAAATACTTTTATATGAGTCTCATAGAAATTCTTTTATTTTAAGATATTTTAGTAAATTTTAGCGTATTTTAATATTGCTGTAATATATTTTAGACTAATTGTTTGTAGTTTTGTAAATACGCAATTCAGCTTTCGAGCTGCATATGTATATTCATTAATAAATCATAAATCAATGCTATTGAAGAATACGAGAAAGGTGGCCACATTGAGAAGCTGGAATCTAGATCAGAAGATACCGGATGGTATTTACCACATCATCTCGTAATATCCAAAGAAAAAACACCAAGTGTCGAGTCATCTTCGATTCTGCAGCAAAAGCTCATGGGACGTCGTTGAACGATCTGCTAGAAAAAGGTCATTGCTTGCTGAATGATTTGACAGGAATCCTGTTACGTTTTTGCCGATTCAAGATAGGAATCGCCGGAGATAGCTCGAAAATGTTCTTGACAATACTATTGGATCCTGATGATTGCAGATTTCACCGATTCCTTTGGCGTCCAGAAGAAAGACAAAAACCAGTCATCTATCAATTTAACTGTCTCATATTTAGAGATGCTTCCCCACCCTACCGGGCAAGTTGTGTAGTTAGAGCGTTTTGTACACGAGAACGATTTGGTGTGTTTCTTTTACGTTTATTCTACTAAATCTTGATACGCTTGGTTGATTTTCTTTACTGATTCGAAGAGCTTAGACGGCGAAGAATGGATGAACTTGTTGTCGACCAAAATTACGAGTTTGAAGCTCCCCAATTAGTGGATTTCACTAGTATGCTAGATGACGAAGATGCCTATGCTGACTCCTCGTTTTCAGGTAAACCTGACGATGAAGGAGGAATACAGATTCCTATCGACGTAGACGAGAAAGAATTGCACAAAGAAAGCAGAAATTCGAAACGGAGAAGGGTTGTTGTCGATGTAATGACGTTAATAGCCGAACAAGAAGACATGAACATTTACGAAGGCGAATGTAAACCAACTCCGATTGAGCCAAAAAATACAGAGAAGATTGTAGAAACTACAAGTGCGAATAAAGAAAGTCAAATTCAGGCCGATATCAAAGAAAAAATGTTAAACTTGATGAATTCCTATGAGGTGGCACTACGCAGACTGGAAGCCACAGAACGCGGATTAAAGAAGTCCCCCACTCTTGGAGAAAGATATACCAATGCTGAAAGCGCGAAACTGCTTGGGATTACAGTAACTAGTAACCTCACATGGAACGCTCACATTAACAATGTATTTAAGAAAGCAGCTAAACGGCTATATTTCCTTGTACGACTCAAAAGGGCAAAACTACATCGAAAGGATCTGGTTCTCTTTTACATTACATGCATCCGATCTATTTTAACTTATGCAATTCCAGTGTTTTTTTACGCCTGGCCAATGTATCTACAAAAAAAATTGGAACGCGTCCAAAAAAGGGCATTTTCAATTATCAGTCCTGGTTTAGCACATTATGATGCCCTGACAGAAGCAAGCATTCCAACAATTATGTCCTACGGAGAAGCTATCTGTAAGAACTTTTTTAACTCGATTGTGAATAACCAGGATAATAAATTGAATAAGGTGCTACCCACGACCAACGAAGCATCCTACGAACTAAGACAGAACAGACATTTTGCAATCCCCAATTGGAGTACCAACCGGTTCAGAAATACTTTTATTATATCTTCCACTGAAACCAACGTGTCTCGATGAATATCATCGAGACCAACCATTGAAAATGGTTGATCTCGATGAATATCATCGAGACCAACCATTGAAAATGGTTGATCTCCATGATATTGTGATATTATATATCATTTTATCTAGTACTTTTAATCCAGATATGTTTATATAACTTTGAAGATAATTAATAACTCAGGATTTGAACTCAGGATTTGAACTCAGCGCTCGCGCTTTACTGTGCCACGCCCATTTTTACCAGAATCCCCCCCCCTCTTTCTATTGGGACACGCCCATTTTAGGTGCCTCGCGAATTTAGGGGCCTTGCGAATTTAGGGACATCGCGCATTTAGGGCCCCTAGGGTTGGCAGTTGGAGATTGCTTGGCTGCGAAATTGCAGTGATTTGCGGATAAAATTGAAAACAATTATTTAACAATTTTGTGTGTCTTTGAATTCAGGGCCCCGCGCTGAAAATCTGCCACGGGCCTCGCGTGACGTTAATCCGGCCCTGATTCCGAGCATCACTTGACATGGCTGCGTTGCATCTCTGGAGTGAAAAATCTTCTTAAGCGAGAAATTGCGAAAAGAAGAAACCAATAAAATGCTCCGAGCAATTGGATTGTAGATTCTCTTTTGCTATTAACCGATCAGAGGGTTCGGTTACAAAACTGGATGTAAATTTCAATTTGTTCGAATCGGTTGCAAATTGCTCAGCTCAAGTAGATTAATGCATGTCTCAACTTTCGAACTCGCCCCAGGTGAATATGCGCGGACACGACAATTTTGCGACTTTTTTTGCGTTTGTTAGCTGTTGCATAATTACTTGCATTCCGTGCAGAATACCAGAACCTGCGGCAGAACGGTATGAATGCTTTTATTATTTAAAGACTTTACTGGTATATATAAAAAGGTAAGCATTTGTGATATTGTATTAAATAGTGCTGTTGATTTTGCAAAGTCATAGACTAAAATCGAATACTTATTGTGAATTATTAAACCCTTTTAATAGCATGTATTTTTCGTGTTTCTGTCTGAATAGTGACTGGCTCAGTTCTTCAGTTTCTTTATACCATTCTGCTTGTGTATATTTGCTAAAATACATGTAACATACATATATAATAAATGTCCCTTCCCACAAAAAAGCATCAAACAACACAAGTGGGGATAAAAATCCCCACGTTTAAAATATTTATTCAATGTGATGAGAAATTTATATTCTTTACATTTCTACAGAATCATGAAAGTTGTGTTTCTTCATTTATATAAAGCAATTATTTGGTAACTGACGACTTTGATTATGGTATCATATTAATGTGATTTTACTATACTGCACAGCTTGAATTGATTGCCGATTAAAGACAAGAATATTTTGCCAGTCAGTTGCCCAATTTATAAAGAGACAACGTATCTTTCAAGACAACTTATAGAAGTTTTAATTCTGCACATAGATTAAAATGTTAGTTATGGGTTTTATAACTTATAGCTTACTGTAATTGTGTATTTTTCCATGTTACAAAGCTTGAACTGATTGCCGAAAGACAAGAATATCTTGACAATCAGTTGCCCAAAGACACATTGTATCTTGACAACTTAGAAGATCTTGCTCTGCACATAGATTAAATGTTAGTTATGGGTTTATATAGTTAAATCTTATAAGTATAAGTTATAAATTACTGTAATTATGCATTTTTCCATGTTACAAAGCTTGAACTGATTGCCGAAAGACAAGAATATCTTGACAATCAGTTGCCCAAAGACACATTGTATCTTGACAACTTAGAAGATCTTACTCTGCACATAGATTAAATGTTAGTTATGGGTTTATACTTATAGCTTAATCATTATGGAAAACTTGATCTGATTACCAAGAGGTGTTTTGTTTATAATATGGAATCTTGTCAACTTAGAACATCTTGTTTTCTTATATAACCATTAATGAATTAGTAACTTAACACGCAAGCTGGCAATGTGCCCAGATGTGCCCTGCTTTAGTATTTTACTCTGACTAACAGCAGACGATTTTACTCCTCAGTGGTAGGGTACTGCCTGCTAATGGATTAACAAAACTATCTGCCAGTGTCACTAATGTAATTACCTCAATAGCTGGCAATGTGCTCAGATGTGCCCCACTTTAGTATTTTACTCTGTCCAAATCCAGATGATTTTACTTTTCAGTGGTAGGGGACTGCCAGTAAAATCTTCTGAGGGAACCAGTAGGTAGTAAAGATGTGAGAAGTAGTCGAGTTGTCCAACTACCTGAAAAATAGGAATATGATTTCTTCGACGTTTCGAGCAAAGGAATTATTTTCCTATTTTTCAGGTAGTTGTAAGTTGGATAACCATCTCTCTCGATGACTGCCAGTAAATAGGTTAATTGCAATCATTTAGCTTATCCTAGTTTTTTCTGTCCTCTATCAAGTGTGTTTGGTTGTACTGTATATGGATTCAAGGCTGACAGAAGTCGTATCATGTTTGGTCTTTGTGTGGGAATTGCAGATGATGACTGCTGTCCAAGTTCAAGCAGTGTGGTATCTCCAATAGTTTCCCCAATGGCCTTAATTATGATTCCAAACGAATACACATCACTCGCAGGACTTGGTGGACGACCATCCAGGACTTCAGGGGCAATATAATTATAAACTTTTGCATATTTCTTTCCTGGTGCATATGCAATTTGTTTGACCTTCCCAAAGTCAATTAAATACCCAGTTTTGTTATGGGACACAAGAACATTGTTTGCTTTGATATCACAATGGATGTATCCATTACCATGGATGAAATGCAATGCATCAGCAATATCATACCAGACTCTGAACCAATCTGCCACTGTCATACTTCCCATAATTTTGATGGATTGTTTGTCATACAACAGTTTATGCACTGTCAATGATTGCGACTCTTTTCCAACAAACTCCATAAAAAAAGAACATGGCTTCCTTGTATTGTTTATTCCAAAAACATGAGGCACACATCTATGTGCAAACAATTGCTGATAGAGTGCTTCTTTATAAGTGTTGCTCTCATTTGAATCTGGCATAATCTTCTCAACAATGTTTATGCCAAACCGTGGATAGTACCATGTACGGCACTGCCCAAAGCTTCCAGAGCCAATACATAGTGAAGCATTTTCCAGTTCATCTGGCTCAATTTTTGGAAGAGACTTTTTGCTGCTGTACTTGTAGTCCTGGTAAAACCTATTAAAAATAATGTAATTATAAAGGAAAATTTATACATACAGCAATTTGTAGCCTGTGCTGCAATATTGTTAACCGTTTGTATATAGATTTTAAAAGTCAATTGAATCTTACCAATCCCACACCCATGGCCAAAGTAAACATGCTTTCAGTGTTGTGCTACAATCAAGCACTCTAAACTAGTTTGCCCTATTGAGGTGGGTTTCCATCATAACTCATTATCCCTTAAAATATGGAACCCCTTTGGGTTTTCGATGTATTTTTTTGGTGTACCTGTTTAGAATATGATATCATTCCTTCCCATCACTAAAACACTTTTTTTTAAATTTTCCAGAAAATTGTGTACCCCCCCACCCCCACCCGGCATCCCTCATATATGGGTGGTGTACATATTAATGTGAGATGAGCCAATCACAAATCACCAAACTTGAAAAAGTTCTGGAATTTTTTCAAGTTTTAAACATATTGAACTAAATAACATCGCTCAAAAGGTGAATGTGCATGGCCACTATTAAAAATAATGAAATGGAATTGACTGTGAAGTTGGAATGCAACAATAAATAATTGTATAGCTTGTTTACCTTTGAAGATTCACACTTTCTTAAATTCATACGAGGCCATTAATTGAAGCCAAGCTAGCCAGTGGATTTGTGTAGAGAAGAGCTGGGACTCTCTGTACTCCATGAAACTCATCAACCAGCAACTTTTTTAGCTCGTCCTGCTTTTCCCCGTCGTATATCTTTCGGCTGTTCAATTCTTGCAACAACTCTGCCTTCTTCAATTGGTGGACTGGTTTGTTATTTCCTGCCAATGTATTTCTTCGAGCAATGGCACCCTCCAAAATCAACTTTTGTCTTTCACTTAAAGAAATGTGTGTGCAACGAAAGCTATAATCTAGTTCATACACACGGTTTGCATGTACCCCACAGACTGAACAATAGAAGTTGCCTCCCTTCTGTTGGCCACACTCGTATTGCTGGGCTGGGTTGTCACAATGAAAAAACCTCATCACATCAACTATTTCTTCCCCTTCTTCTGTTGCTAATGGCAGGCTGATTTCTTCCAAGCATTCTAACCTTGTTTCTACATACAACAACTGTTCTACATCTGAACTGCTTGACCTGGCAACAATATACACTTCAGGTGATTCAACAATTGTTTGAATGTCAACTTTTCTTTTCGTCTTCCTTTCATACTCCTCATTTGTGTAAAACAAGGCTGGATCATATAAGCATGCAACCATGAAAATTAGATGACCGTGATTAGCCACTGTTGATAGATCATGCCATATTTTCAGGTGTCGAGTGTGTGAAATCTCTTTCAGCTTTGCTTTTATTACCTCTTCATCATCTGAATCAGAGAACACTGCATTGACCTGAACTAATTTTTCTATTAATTCTTCTCTTGACATCTTAGATAAATCTTCATCGCTCATCTTTCTCATGTAACAGACGTGTGACTTCAGAAAATTCTCCCTGATAACTGTCAACGGTTGCTTGCGACCTTCTACCACAAATTCGCTTTGAATTATTTTACCATCATCACTAAGTGTCAATTTTTCATACTACAAAATAAAATAATACGTACTCAGGCTGTATAAGAGTCATCTGGTAAAATAGATCAGTAAACTTATTAAGTCATTTAAGGTCCATCTGACATTTAGACAGAGTAAAATCAAGTCATGACAGGTGCATAGTGAGCCTCGTATTTGATAAAAAAAGATATGGGCAATTTTTGGCAAATTGTCAATTGGCTAATATTATGGTATTAGGCAACAAAGTAGGGTGCAAAAAGTTGTAACAGGCACATGGTGTCTAGCTGGCAATGTGCCCAGATTCGCCATACTTTAGTATAATTTATTTTACTCTGCCTAAATCAGACTTTACTTGTCAGTGGTAGAATGAAACATAGAAGTACCTTTCTAGGAACAATTAACTTCCCAATTGAATATTCATTCTGCAAGATTTTTTCTTGTAATCGTTTCTTCAGACATGCATTTGTTTCTGGTGTTGGAATCGATATCTCCCCTCCTAGCCCCCTCCTCTTCTTTCGTCGAATGCGTGGACCATCAGAATTTGTGTTTTATCGTTTGAATCGCTCTGTGTCAACACCAACCGATTTCAACCATTCTCTCGCAATCTGGCCACCATTTCCTGCAATTTCTCCTTTCGTATTGGTGATATTATAATCTTTTGCTAGTTGGGACCAATTAATAAACTTGCCATCTTCATATGACTCAACTTCTGATTTCAGAGCATCTTTGTCCCATGTCATTTTGTCAAATGCTCCAACAGGACTTGATCGCTTTGTTTCGGTTTCCTGTGAATGTTCTGGACTCACTCTTGGCTCAAATGCCTGTGTTAGACGATCATTCTGTCTTGACTTTAGCGACTGTCTGTTGCCAAAACACCTAAGTACAGTAAGGTATACCCCAGGTAAATTCCAAGATTATTTTTTAGTAAAAATAACACTTAATATATTGTATTTGGCTTATACTGTACCATGGAATATAATTATGTCAGAGAATTTGAACTTCATTTCTACCACCCAGAAATCAGTACAAAACCTACAGTGTGGTGTAAACAATGTCTATGTAGGCAGTAATATTGATGCATATAATTAGTCATCTATATACTGTACAGTATGTAAAGCACTAGTGCTCTGTGTTATGATTTAATTCTAAATCAATTGCAATTTTTGCATACTATGTATAGTATGTAAATTTATGATAATTCAGGGATGGCTCCACATGAATGCATGATCTGGTTGGGGGGGTGCTCTAGTTCCGAGTGGGTGTTAGTCTGTGCTCAGCGGGTGTCGGTCAGTGCCCCATGGATGGTTTTTGGCCGGTGCCCTGAGGGTGTCGGTCATGGACACCACAGTTCACACGACCATAGACAATTACAATAAATATTGCAAAATGTTAAACTTTAAATAGCCACCCCCCAGTAACTCCGTCCCTATGATCTGACCTAACAACACAACCACATTAACCTTATAATTTCTGTTTCCTTCCATTCTTCTTCTATCCGTGTTTTAGCCTTTCTATATTGATCCCTTCTTTCTTTCTTCATTTGTGCTTTAGATTTCTTCTGCTGCAGTTGTAACTCGGGAACGGAGACTAACGCTTCAGCCAAAGGAACATGGCACGTTTTCTCCAATTGCGTGTTTATTCGAGTATACAGTTCCCTTGCTGTGTTGGTCACTTCACGTTTCGTACATTTCACCTTCGGGTGACACACGTCTCTAGCAGTTTGTGTTGCTGTTGCAAAGACATTCTCCTTTTGGCTACTTTTGAATTGGTTGGACTTCACGGGAAATAAAGACTGCTGGTAGCTATAACTGTGACAACATCCGCGACACTCCAGTAAACAATGTTCAGCCTTTTTTGAGGATGGAAGTTTCGTCCACTTCTCCGTGTCAAAAGTAGCAACATATATTGCGCGCTCGTTGATTTTTCGCGAATTCCAGTTAGAAATCTTCGTTTGGAGATATGGAAACTTACGTTGAAATGTTGCGAAATCAATAGAAAAATTCTCTTTACAGTCGCTGAAAGTTTGAATAAAATTTTCGTAGTGTAACCTCCATATTCGCGAACGAAATTTTGAAAGTGATTCTCCATCCAAACGTGTCGCTTTTGACTGCGTCGATTTTGCCAGCTGGTAAGCAATTACTTTGGCAAATCCACAAGTATTAGGATGAATTAGACTTAATACCATCATTAACCACGCGTATTCAAGTAAAATAATATTACATCTTAAAAACATTGAAATAACTTGTTGTATATGCTGCAGAAGCTTCACTTTGTTGCCTAATTGCGCGAAATATTTCAATTTCGCGCCGTGTAATTTGTTTTGCTTTTGACGTATGCCGCTTATAACAACAGTGCAGGCTCAATATCAATATGGCGTCTCTTCGACAATTTTTACGGAAACTTTCGTTTGGCTCGCGGACATGGATTTTTAGCTTTGTTGTTTGAAATAAACATTTAATAACATCGACATTATCATGTAGTTTTGTACATTAACTTGTTTTTTCGCACTTAATTTAAATTGTGGGTGAACGGAAAATATTTCTGGAGCGAAGTTAGCCAGTATTCCAACACTCAAGGGTATTACTGATTTTTGGGTATTAATAACCAATCTTGTAGTAGCGATTCGAAATGTAGGCATGATATTTTCCTTTTAAATTACTGAAAATGTCACGTGACGTGTTTCCATAGAAACGTTAAATGTTTAAGTGTCAAGCTCTGACCACTCTGGTTAAGCACTGTTAATTTCCTCGCAATATATTGAATCGTTAATATTTTATGACGATTTTAGTTGTTTCATGGTCATTTTAAGCTGGACCCAGGCATTAATCTACTTGAGAGAGCAATCTCCAATAAAAATTGCAATATTGCGTGACAATATTGCAATGTTGCTCGCAACAGAACACTGGGTTTGACTGTAAACGTATTGTTTACAAATTGGAATCGCTACTACTATATAGCGAATACATATAGATTATAGGCGTAGTTTTCATAACAAGAACGATCGAAAACGGATCACGCGTGTCAAAAATGCATGCAAAAGCGCCAACATGCTTCAACTTCTTCCATTTTCATCCTGTTTCTACTAAGTTTCCAATGAGCATAGAACATGTCATTCTTACAAATCGTATGTTTTTCGTTTTTCGAATTGCTACATTTTTGGCAGGAAAATGACTTCACAAACTTGGCGCTAAAAAATTAACAGTTAGCTATTGGTAATTTTGTGCACTTATTCGGTAGACGACATTGAGAGAGTCGTAAAACTGAAGTCCGTTTCCAAATACAACAATTTGTCGCGAAGATATAGCGATACGAATGTCGAAAAATCGGCCATTTTGTTGCTAAAAATAGAAGAAAATGGCCGATTTTTAAAGATTTGAGTCATGATATCTTCGCAAGGAATGGTTGTATTTCGAAACAGACTTCAGTTTTAAGACTCTCTCAATGTCCTCTTCCGAATAAGTTCATAAAATTACCGATAGCTAACTGTTAATTTTTTGGCGCCAAGTTTGTGAGGTCATTTTCCCGCCAAAAAGTAGCAATTCCAAAAACAAAAAACATACGATTTGTAAGAATGATATGTTCTATGTTCATGGGAATTTTAGTAGAAAAAGGATGAAAATTAATGAAGTTGAAGCATGTTGGCGCTTTTGCATGCATTTTTGACAGGCGTGGATATGAAAACGGATATGAAAACGGATATTATTCTGATATTTTAGTGCTGTCTTGATTATGATGTTTGTATTGATAAGGAACTATAATATAATATAATAACTTAATAATATAAACTTTAATAACTAACTAATTATATATACTTTAATTGACATTTAGTTAATGGCACGAGGTTATAATGGAATATGAACTGATATATTCCGAAATGATTTAGTCTGCATGTGAGAGCACATTTATTTGTGAAAATCTGTTTTGTTCTGTTTGGTCACATGTATTAAAAATTACTGAATTATATTTAAGAAGGTTAAAGATATGTAGAACGCGGAGAGCAGTCAAGAAGTAAATAATATAATACTTTGTATCATCTAAATAGCATGCGACAAAATACAGTACACTTTATACGTAAATTAGTTTATATTTTACTTATATTTGCTAATACTTATTTGTTGGATCTACTAATTTCATGACAACCTATAAAATCACAAATTATACGAGTCCGTGTTCTGCGTTGCGACTCAGGTACTCCAATTTTGTTATGATGATGAGGCTTTGTTATTATTTTGTGATTTAGCGACGCTAGAAATAGCGATAAATATATATTGTTTGTTGAATACAACATAGTCTAATTTATAGGCAATAGCTTTAATGGATTTTGCGCAAATTATTTATGAATATAGATGTCTATAGTAAAGCACGCGCTGTAATTCTATAGTCTGACAGATGGAAACACCCAGAATTTTATATTAAAATTTCAGGGTTTATAGGTTTGTGTTGCTATGATGCTTTGTAGCGATAAAAGGGGTGTGAATATGTATAAAACACAGCCGAAATTTTAAGAAATAGTGTGAATGGATTGTGGGCAAAGTGTTTCTGACTATAGATGCCTATACTATTAAAAAAACGCGATGTATATTCTTTAATCTGCCAGATGCAAACACACACTATTGTAATTAAAATTTCGGGTTTTATAGGATTGTGCTAATATAATGCTTTATACCGATAAAACGGA